>OX375773.1:5189450-6389450 GCA_947359385.1 Chesias legatella | reverse complement strand
TTCTACTCGTGAGGAGACTACGTAATCACGGGTTCATATTCACTGAACGGAACTGAACAACCTACCGACCATTTTATGCTAACAAAGCTATACTGAGAGATGGTAAAATTATAGCCTAAAAAAACACAAGAAGTTAGTTCCAAATATATTTATGTTTGGAACTAACTTCTTGTGTTCTTTTTTAGGCTTTAGACATTTAATAAACTTAAGTCTTGTATGAAAATCTTTTATAATTGAAAAAAAATGACAATAGCTTATGTTTTTTCGTTTGTTTCTTTAATATGTAGAAATAGGTCGTGTCCCATACCTACTCATAATAAAAACGATTATAGAATATTTCAGCTCATTCAGTTGGTTGGAACTCATTTAAATTCAGTTGCATGGTTTAACTCAAACATACTAACCTGATAACAGTAGAACTTAAATAAAAGCTTGAAGCAAAGAATATTGTTAAACAAAAACTTAAAAACAAATTAAACTTATCCCTTATAGTGACAGCGAGCAATATCCTTCGTCTGCCTTTGACACACGTTGCGAGCAAACATCATCAGGATCCCACTCTATCTATCTATCTATCTATCTATCTATCTATCTATCTATCAGTAGAACTTGTGCCAAGTCCGCCTGGAGAAGTACTGCCACCACACCTGGTAATCTGCTGCCAAGCAATGATGCAATCGTGTTCCTGTGTTCCGGTGGAAGGGAGTGGGTGCCGGTGAAATTGCAGGCGTATGAGACGTAACATCCCCGTCTCGAGGTAATGGACGCAACGCAATGCGACTCGAGTCGTATTGCTGTTGTCTTTGGGCGGCGGTTACCAGTTAACATCAGGTGGGCCGTCAGCTCGTTCAGTCACTAATATGAAAAAAAAAAACACCCAAAAGCGAACTGTTGATTTCATTCGTTACATAAGTTCCTAGTATAGTAGTTTCAACTCGGATGTAAATCACTATTTTCTTTATCGCGCCACGGGGAAATAAGCGCTAGTTTTTGTTAGTAAACTAGTTATTTATTGATCATGTATTTTTGATAGCGCAACTGCGAGCCTATATTTTATTGACTGTGTCACTTCAAGGCAACAACAAAGAACACAACAACGGAATATTAGTAATGTATAAAATATCTACTGTTTCAATTGCTCTTATCTCTTAATTTTAATTTGAACATAAATCATTTTTTTAAGCTAGAATCTAACTCTGATTTTGACATAAATTTTCGTTAATACCTCCTATAGGTACATGCTGTATTTTATTTATATATATAACAATAGAATACATAATAATAAAATAGGTTACCATTGTACAATCTAAGATAGTTTGAGGCTTAGTGTGAGGCTAGAGGGCGTTATGTGAAGGTAGACCAGTAGACCATTATTATGATTATTACTAAAATAACTCAGTTACCGAATTAACAATATAAAAATAAAAAAAATTAATATTGCAAATCATTAAATTAATTAATTATTAAGTCTAATTGATTAGAGCTTGTAAAATATACACATACGAATGAATATTTTATAATTTTTCAAACTTTTAGTGCAATAAACTTAAAAGACTTCTGTTCACTGTGTAATGTGATGCCTAGTTTGTTCTCAATATCTTGTGAACTGATCTCGTAGATGGTCTCCCATCCATCACTGCGCGGTGACGCCGTTTGCGTAGCCATGCTGGTGGTCCACACTCCGGTTAACGGAACTCCATTTTCAATGCACTGCAGTCTTCTGAAACCATGAAGATGATAATTTGTTAAGAGGTTGTTGACTGAACAAAAGTTTACCAACCTTACACTAATATTGAATGCCTAATAAAATTTAAGTGTATTTAGTTTTGCTGCGTGAATATTCTCCAATATATTATATTTTCTTTTATGTCATTGAAGTGATGAAACGAGCTGACGGCCCACCTGATGTTAAGTGGTAACCGCCGCCCATGGACAACAACAATTCCACTCAAGTCCTCTCCATAGTACGAGATGACTCAAGTCGCACTGCGTTGCGTCCATCACCCCGAGACGGGGATGTTACGTCTCATGCGCCTGCAACTTCACCAGCACCCACTCCTTTCCACCGGAACACAGCAATCCACCTACACATCTCAGAGTTACGGGCGCATACGATGCGTCTTGGATCTTGTCTTACCTAGTATGGGAAGACCCAAGTCACATTGCTTGTTATGGTAGATTACTATTTAACACCAGGTGGGCCGTCGGCTCGTTCCATAACTGTAATAATAATAATAATAATATTGGTGGACATTTCACACAGCGCCATCTAGCCCCAAAGTAAGCTAAGCATAGCTTGTGTCATGGGAACCAGAAAACTGATATAATACTTATATACTTTTTTTGTAAATACACAATATACATATTAACACCCAGACACAGAACAAACATCTATATTCGTCACACAAATCGAATCCAGGGAATCGAACCCACAACCTACAGCTTACAAAGCAGTTATTAACCAAGTGAGCTGCGAGGCCAGTTAAAACTGTATCTGAAGTTGAATGCGATTATAAGCCGAGTGGGACTATATTCGAAATTTGCATCACTGAGAATTGCGTTCAATTCTATCCTGACGTGTTGCAATAAACATTTTTATTTCTTGTATCTCATTAATTGAACAGACCGTCGGGCTCGCTAACATTTTGCATATTTAAGATGACGACGTCTTTACAGTCTAGCGCAGCCTAATGAGATGTGCTCAGTCTAATTGTACTACAAATGATTAAATCCAAGAGCACAACAAGGGATAAGGTACAGATCACAGCATTCTAATCTTTTCTCACAATTTTATGGAGAGAATGCCTTTAATTTGAAAACTGGCAACATTGCCATGAAATGCTTTCAGCCCACATTGTACTTCACGTTATACTATTTCTTTAAACACTTTGTGTTTATATTTATGGTGTAAAATGTTTTATTCATATATAAGTTATATTACATAACACAACCTGAAAATCTGTAATAATTTATTCACAGTGATTCATTTATTATATCATAATGCATCGATAGAGTGGTACACTGCCTGGTAACACTGCGAATGTTAAGAGCAACAGGCGACTAGGGTCTGAGTTTTACATTCACTTTTATTTGTTTAAGTTTCGTATTTATTCGTATTCGATTTCTTATTATATGATGGGTCAGTAACTCAATAAATAAAACATTTTCCAGTTCATCATTTTGATCGAACAAATCAATTGAGCTGTAGGCACGTTTTCAGGCTTATTCACAAATCACACAGATGTCCCGGTTTGCCCTGCCTTATGTCCATAGCAAAGGCCGCTGTGCTTTGCTTCGTTCGTTTATAATCCGAATGTAGGTATACCGTATTGAGAAGACTTATACTTATATCTAGCTTCGCGAAATACTCACAATGGACGGGTGATTATTTTAGATATTAGCCACGAAAACAAGTGCAAATTTATATCTTCCAGTCTAAGCCTAAGCACACACAGAGACGTATTTTTAAACGTTGCATTGTCATCTTAAAAGTGTGTATAAGTGCAGTCGTATGTGGCACAGGTAAACAAAGTAACGTGTAAAAAAAAATTGATTAATAAGTTATTTCGTTAGTCTAACAATAGTTTTTATTGCCTTTGTTAATTGTACTACTTTTCCCCGATTTGTCCATAAGAAATCTGATGAATCTGAAAATTATGACGACTAAATACGGCAATTCTAACCAAAATACTGCCATGGCCCACGATATTTCTAAGTTCCAGCTGCGTCGCACTAAATTGACCTGCATCACTTCATATCCGATGATGAATGGAGAGTAAATTGACAATTATAGTTTCATTTCCCCCGCTAGTTTGCTCTCTGGGAAGATGAAAAATGATGTGTCACAATTTCCGGCTAATATCTGCGACCTTGCACTGGAAATTCACAGGTTTGCGTTCATCATTTAATGCTTTATAAGTAGATTAATTTGAATACACAGTGATCAAATTTGGGAATCAAATTTTGTAAGTTTATTTTGATTTACAAGAATGGGCTGCATTTTTTTTTTATTTCTGCTACTATCGCCAGTTTGCCCCAGGAAACATACTATGTAGTACATAGTATGTTGCCTATACTATGTATACCCTCGCCTGGACTAGTACTAGTGTGAGTAATCACAGGCGAGCCGCGGTGGTGAAAGGATTTAAAGTTATATTAAATTTTAGTAAGCTATGAGCAGATGGCCCAAATGATGTTAAGTAGTACCCTCTGTAAGCCTGGGACACAGTATAATGCGCATGCGATACTATAGGTACCTATACTGTGCGTAGGCCGACACTTTTTTTAACAAATGTAATACAATTTTGATAGTAAAACTTTACGTATCAGTATTTTTCAAAATAAGCTCTTTATGCCTGCTATCTTTTGTTACCTAACGTAAATTTACCTAATCGTGATAATATAATACCAATCCCACCAAATACATTCGTAAGTTTCAGGCAAAAACCAATATTCAACAGAAAGTAAAATGCAAAACAGCAAAAAAATTTAAGATTTTGGAGCATGAAGAGCTAAAAGGCTATAAAGAGAAGTAAACTATGAAGAGAAGAGAGTGAAATCTGTGAAGAGTGAAAAGAAGTAGAGTATATCGGAGCCAGACTATGATGTTGCCATAAGAAGGCTATAATAAAATAAAACTGAACAAAAAAATTTGCTAAATATTGTTCAAATAGACGTAATTCTAAAATCATTGACCCGAACTGTGCAAACGAGCTAGTCTAATTGGTATAACTCAACCGCATTTGGGCATACTGAAGGTCAAACCAGTTCAACCCCAACCTCCAGCTCCAATACCTCAGGTACATTCGTAATAAAACTGTAGAAGCGAATTTATTTTTAATTAAATGACTAGCTGTTGCTCGGGACTTCTTCGCGTGGAATTCGGTTTTATCACGCACCCCTATTTTAAGCCTAAGTTACTCCTTGTTACATCAGCTATCTGCCAGTGAAAGTCCCGTCAAAATTGGTCCAGCCATTTCAGAGATTAGCCGGAACAAACAGACAGACAGAATGACAGACAGACAAAAATTAAAAAAAATATTGTTTTGGTATATGTACCGTGTATACATCCATCCTCCATACATCCATACATCCATATGCACTTAGTAAAAAGCGGTTATTTAAATATTACAAACAGACACTTCAATTTTATTTATTTGTATAGATTACAACTATCGTCACAGAAAAAAAAACAGAAATGTTAAGACCAGCCATTGTCTGTTAGATTTGTTTAGCACGTTAGCGCTACTCCTTAAGACTTATATCGCTGTAACAAGAAGGTAGACTTTCACTTCTAAACATTATTATCCTCAACGAATACCTCTGATTTCTGAGGGTTCGAATAATCTCATTTCAAGCAATCGAAATATTGCCCATTTAATAAGGACCGTTTAATATGGACCAGTTTCCTCTATTCAGAACTCACCAGCCGTAAATGTTTCACTTCATCAATTTTATCAGGTCTTATTACCATTTACTACAGAAGCGCTAGGTAAGTTTTTTATAGGAAAGCAATCGTAACGTTTTTACCAATGATAGTGAAATCTAGAGCGGAATGAGATCATCAAGTCTGTGTCTATACCGGGATAAGTACCAAGGCGTAAGTAACGGGATGAAATTAACGTGTATTAAAAAAGGACGCTCGATATACTAATGATACTAATATTACAAATGCGAAAGTTTCTATGGGAGTTTGTTACCTGAGCCAGAACTACTGACTGGATTTGGCTTAAATTATTAAAATAGGGGGATGGTGAAATGGAATAACACACAGGTAGTATTATTATTATTATTATTGTCATCTCAGTACCACTTGGGCGAAGCCACGGGCAGTATCTAGTTTAAATAATTTGACGGCAAAATGAAAGTGCTTTAGTTTTGATTATACCTACTCCTTATATTGATGGATGCTATCCTGTTGACCAGTGATATTATAAGGCAAGGATAAGCCACAAAACAACGGTTCAAATCTTTTGACAAAGTTTTAAAAAAACCGATATAAAAATCTATTTACATTTTAGCAACAAAAATTTCTCAGGTAAACCATTATTACGTATCAACAAAATTTGAAGCTTTATAAAATTATAAGCGGCCTCTTTTCTTGAATAAGAAAAATCCTCCCCATTAGTAAATTCACCTTTGCAGATTTATCGCAGTAACGACCTATTAATGCTAATAATAAGTAGATAAAACAAAATCCAAGCCAATCTAATCTTCAACCTCGCAACTCTGATACAAAAGCGAGCTATTTTCCATTAAAATGTTAGTTCACGTCAACTGCAGATTCAAAGCTAATCTAAACTAAATAAGTTTACGTAACAGTTCTCTGGTAGCTTGTTAAACTTCCAGCTAACCTCGACGAATGGATACAATATTTTTTTAAGTATTTTTAAGGCAACAAACATTACATAACTTAAAACAGGGTTGGCTTCCAGCACATACAATCTTGCTTTCTTTGTGCTTTTCACTCGCAATCTATTATATAATTTCAAAAATAAATATGTATTGAACTAATATTGAAATTAAAAAAAAAATTTTTTTTAAAAGAGTTTATCTCTTGTATTTTTTATATTTTTAAAGTAGGAAAGTAACAAAGTGAGCAATGCGATGTTTGCGCAACAAAATTAACATTGTTAATAATTCTTCAAAACTAATTTATGTGTGTAGGCAGGGTTCAAACTAATTAAATTGTTGTGTGCTGGGTATTCGATGCGCGCTAATCACTTCGGTATTAATAATTTATTGCGCATTTTATGCATCAAGTATCAACCCCTACCTCATTGTTTAGAACAAAATAAACAACTTATCAAAATGGAAACTGTAGTTACATCCGTTATAAATGAGAAATAGTAATCAGTCTTTGTTTAGTAAATTATCTACGAGTATATTTCAGATGCTGGAAACTTGAGTAAGACTTCAGCTAGGAAAAGTTTTAATTATGCATCGTTTAAAATTCATTAGAAATAAGATTTAGACAATTACTCCAGAATTTTATATTCAAAGAGTACCCACTTAATCTATACGAACACGGCCGAAAGCGCTTTTTACCTGGCAGCTAATCAAGCCGCAGAGCCATAGATTAAAAATTAAAACATCATCAGGTAAAGGGAAAGGGTTGCTTATCGCGCCAACTCGAATCATTTGAGCCAGCCGTAGCCCCGCTGTCACGGCCGGATTACGAGTCAACAGCAAGCCAGACTCTGGGGGGACACGGGATGCATTATGTGGTGTTTATTTCCGTCTCCCACCACACGGGATCCTCCATTGGGGGACATGCAGGAAATAATGCTACACTTTCTCACACTAGGTAATATTTTCCGCAAATTCCTCACTATTGAGTAACAATTATTTTTTAATTTATTTGAACAATAATTCGTTAAACTGAAAGCATTCAATTACGTTTCAGAAACACCACGATACATGCAAAATTAAAACATGATAAATTACCCGAAGGGATCATTATGATAAATTGCGTCATTTTAACAAAAGTTGGTCAGTAGTGAATTATATATATGTCTCACATCGGGTTGGGTTGGCTCCAGATGACTCCACACGAGATAAGCACGACTCCATACTTGAAGCTAATATCGCCATACTTACTTCTCACCTTCGGCTCCGTCACGAATCCCGAAATATAGGTAAGTGTCACTTAGCTCGAGAGTCCTCGGTTACCAACGGAGCTCTGCGTTCCATACTTTGATGTCGGATGGCCCTTCAAAAGGTCAGGGTTAAGATTTTAAGCACTAATACGTATAGTAATCCGAATATTTCTTTTGAGTATTGGCAGTCGTATATTACATATAGGTAAACATTATTATTTTGGAATTTGGAACCATTATTTATAGCAATAAATGGATTGAGTATTGAGTATTGAGATTGCGTTACTGTGTTCCAGTTTGAAAGGTGTGGTTGCCGGTGAAATTACAGGCACATGAGACATTCCATCTTAACGTCTCAGCGGGCGCATATGATGCGACTTGGGTCTTCGGTCGTTATGGGCAGAGGTTACCACTTAACATCAGGTGGGCCGGCGCCGGCGTGGCTTGTTTCGTAACTGTATTGCATAAAAAATAACCGAATGGAATAGTACTGCCAACTTAACCATTTATCGTCAAATGATATTACACTTGCTTTTGTTCCTATTTGAAAAGCGTGGGGGCTGAAAAAAATGGCATCTCAGAAGTTACAGTGAAAGGCGAGGTATCAAGTTCTTGATGATCTTGAACGCGCAGGCGCAGGTGACATCGCATAACGTCAGTTAAGTCTGCCCAATTATTATTTTTATACCAATTAGTAGTATCTAATGCACGTTGTTTGTTTTGGTAGGCAAGCGACTTGCCATTAAATATTTCATCTATTCGTTCCTGCAGTAGCTTGTAGATAAAGTATTAAATCACTGACCTCCAATTTTTGTCTTCTCTTTACTCCAACAGTCTTGTTCTCACAATGAAAAAATAGGAAGGAAAAAGTATACTATAATATAATATAAGAAAAAAAACATCAGCCTCCTATACAAGAGCCTATATGAGAGATAATGGCATTTTCCTACGTCAAACCTGATTACATCCCTTAATGTTGACAAAAAGTTGAAACCTTATAAATTATACCCTCGTAGTTTTGCTTATTTTATGGTAGTTGAGACTAGGGACCATGGCGGACGGAAAAACCATGGTGGATATAAATATAAGGACTGAAACAGCAATTAAAATTTGGGTCAAGTTTCAAAAGATTCAAATCATTTACAGGAAGAAATTGAAACTTGAAATACACAATATAACTTTAGACAAGGGATAAGGTAGGCTCAAGAACTCGAAGGGTCCGATATTAAGATTAAACGGGAATTTTCCAAACGATGCCTTTGTAACTAAAAGTTTTCGATAAGAACTGTTTTTCGCCCAAACCCTGAGTTTCATTGATTCAGGATAATTTAAACTTTGAGAAGATGATACGGAGGATCTTGTTAAAATCGTGTAGATAATAGAGTTTAATTGAAATTCTTGCATTGTTGTGTTGACATACCTAAGCACTGGATGAAGTAAGTCCTGTTGATTTTGTCATGAACAGAAGATATCAAAAAAGATGCGGTAATTGTCCGCCAGTGTGGGGGACATTGATTCATATCTTGTGCTGTTGGCTCCCAGTGGGGATATATAAATGGGTTAATATTTCTCTCATTCTTCCCCAGTTGGCAGGTGTAGACAACGGCGATAAACCAGGTGTTCTGCTGTAACTCTTTTTGTACACATGTCTTCGAAATGTTGGTTCTAGGACATGCCGTTTTCCTCAACATAAATAAATATAAATATATAAATGAATATTGGTGGGCATTACACACAGCGCCATCTAGCCCCAAAGTAAGCTAAGTAAATAGTTAGTATCATGGGAACCAGACAACTGATATAATACTTGAATACTTTTTTGTAAATACATACTTGTACATATCAACACCCAGACACAGAACAAACAATGTTCGTCTCACAAATGTTTGTCCTGAGTAGGAATCGAACCCACGACCTACAGCGCAGATGGCAGGGTTACTACCAACTGAGCTGTGATGCCAGTCTTGAGAAGTTAAGTTATGTCAGTTTATGTTTTCCTTCAACGTTTTGAGAACTCGATATAGCGCACATTACATTTCACAAGCGAAAAACTCTGGCAAACTTGGCCTGGGTTTGAACCCACTGAGCGACCACGCTCACACACAAAATACCGTTTCCCCTCACTTAGCATACATTAGCACCTAAGCTGCGAATGCACAGTATCAAATATTTAGTTAGTCTTAGATATGCTAGCTACACACGACAGCGATCGAATCGACGTAATTTCAGTTTTGACTAATAATTTTGCGTGAAGCTGCTACAGCCAACAATATTAGTACAAAGAAAATTATAAGGAAAAGAGTGTTGTCAATAAAACACAGGTATGCACATTTACTGTGAAATCAACACTAATCAGTTGCTACTGTGTTGAACACAAGACTCCAATCGTCAGCGATTCAGTGTTAATCCCTGTTTACATACATAGTAACCTTAATATTGGATTTTGAAAAGGTATACAAGAACAACCTAGTAGGCTTATAACATAGGAAACTCTAAATTTATTATATAATATATAGTTATTAAGTACTAACATTATATACTATTTTTTTTATTATATACTAACATTATATTATATACATTATATAGTTATTAAGTACTAACATAAGTTTTAAGTTGATTTTATTTTATTGTGTGCTACTAATACTAATGGATTCTTATTGTCTGAAATAAATAAATTTAAATTAAATTTCAATTTAAATTGTATTTTAGCTGTACTCCTTGGCTTAAATAAATAAATATTAAATTTTGGTGGGCATTTCACACCGCGTCATCTAGCCCCAAAGTAAACTGTAAATAAGTAGTAAGTAAATAGCTTGTATTATGGGAACCGAGCAGCTGATATAATACTTAAGTACTTTTTTGTAAAACATATCAACACCCAGACACAGAACAAAAACCTATGTTCTTCACACAAATGGTTGTCCTGAGTGGGAATCGAACCCACGACCTGCAGCGCAGAAGGCAGGGTTACTACCAACTGAGCTATGAGGCCAATAAAATAAAGAACAGAAGCTTATAAAAACATCCCGAAATAATATTCCCAAATACTGCACAAAATTTGTAACACGCGGGCGAAGTTGCGAGCAGAAGATAGTAATTGATACAGCCTGTGGGTACTTTTGAGCTGCAAACATTGTGCAAACGTTAGTATTCCACGCACGCCTGGTTATCGCAAGATCCAGGTCTGTCTTTAATTAATATTAACAGCTTAACACTAAGTTACTGCGCTGCATAATTATGCATGAGCTGTGGTTCAGTATTACTTCTGTTTGTACAAATATAAATATATCCATATTACGTGAACTGATGCAAAATCTGAGTAGGTTCAAGTCTGAGAGTGGATTAAATGTACAAAAGTTTTACCAGCGGAAACATTTATAAAATGGGTGAAGACGCAAACATTTGTGTACTAAAGAGATTTCGCGGCAATGTAAATAATAAGTAAATAAACATTTTATTTTTACACAGTTCAGGAGTAAATTAGTTTTACGAATCAACATATTTATCTGGAAATTCTAGTGCGTCGTTAAGTTTTGCTTAGATTTGAGCTCGCATTAAGATTAACAATTTAGATGTCTGAAACGAAATGTTTTATTTTCTCTAAAATTCAAACTGGTAATTTGCCCTGAACTCAACTCTCTTTGAATTATTTAAATAAAAAGGCTCTAAATGTTGATAAAAAATATATTTCTCATGACGCTTCACTTGAGTTGATTTTGGTTTCTCTGCTAATCTCACCATTCAACAAAATATAGCAAACAAAATCGATAAACAGTTAGTGATTATAAAATCAACCCTTAAACTGCACCGCAAACGGATTTCTTTCGTCCATATTTTATAGGGGAAGCACTAATGTGGATAATTTTACTTGTACCACTGAATGGAATACCAAGAATTTTGTGTAGGGTAACTATTCCAATTTGTCCGGTATGCTTTCATGTTTTTATTATAAACTATTTATAAAGTGGTTTTGTTGTTCTGCTTCGAAAAATCATGATCAACAGACATTAGGAGGATTCCACCATTTTCTAAAGTTATCATAAACTGTAATTTCTTTAACTGCTGTATCATTGTTTAGTAGCTCACAAAATCGACAATATTCATTTGTTTCAATGCTTTCAGACGTCTTGTGATACCAGTAGTGATTCTTCCATTTGAAATATTCGGCATATTTTTCTGGATCTTGTATAAGTTCGTTCATTTTAGCCGCCAATTTCACTACGCCCAGTTTCATTGCATCCAAATATGCACCGTCTGGCATGAATCTGTAAAAAATATTATCATATACCTACCTTTCTTCTGCATTGCATGTGTGTCATCTACTCCTATGTGTAAGGATATATATGTGAAAGTACTTTAAGTGCACCTCAAAAAGGCTCCTTTTGTGCACTTGACACATGTCTTCGAATATTTGGTATTAGGACATGTCGGTTTGCTCACGTTTTCCTTCAGCATACAGCGCACATAAATTAATCAAGCAAAAAATTCATAGGTGCACGTCGGGATAAGAACCAGTGACCTTCGGATTGAAACTCAGGGTCAGTACCACTGGGCCACCACGCTCTTTTTGTCATGAAAGATAGATCAACATTGTAAGAACATTGCAAACCATTGTCAAACAACATGGAAGTTTCGAGCCAATGATAGGTTAAATGGCAATGACCTGGATATATGAGTTACATACTTCTTAAAGAACTGACACAACCAGGAAAATAATTAATACCTTTGGGGAAGTTTTGGTTGAGAATAATAAATTTGTGAAGTGGGTTTTACCTTGTATAATTAGCACCACCATACACGATAGGCACAGCGTTATTTTTCAACGCGCGTAGCAATTTCTCCGTCACATAATCTTCACTAAACGCATTTTCAAACGAAAGATAAAAATAATATGTTATTTCAATGTTTTTGTCACATTCGTCTTCGTTATTTCGAGAACAAACGAAAGGTCCACAATCTCCATAAACATCTATATCTTGTCCATATCTCGACAGTTCCATTTGTAACTCTCTCACAAATTTCTCCCTTCTACTTTTAGATATACAACTGGATACAAACCAAGCGGCGGCTTTCCTCTTAGACCTCAGCTGGTTCTTAAAATCATCACTGACTGGGTCCATTTCGTCCAATTTCAGCCAGTTCATATCTTTTTTCGGGCCAATGATATTGTCACTCATATCTCTAATCACAATGTAGCCCCAGCGTACCTCAGAATCCAGCTTGTAAGTCCACGTCCAGTTGAACACTCCATCGTACTGATTGGTGCACGATGGATACCAGTTTGAAGACTCTATGCTCGCGAATACATACTTCTGGTGCGCTGCACGTCTTTTCGGTAACTTAATTCCATATACACTCTGTAACAATTGTGGACCCGAGAAAGCTATAACGTCGAACTTGATATAATCTCCCAAATACGACCTGTTAGATGTAACAAAACAGTTTGTGTGCGGACAGCTTCTTTCAATAAAACCATTGTGTCCTTTACCCATGTACACGAACGGCACGTTCGAATCTGAAGTCCACTGTAGAATATATTTCAATGCTTTTACTTTTGGTTTTATGGTAGGCTTTGGAGTGCTTACGACACCTGGGTTCAGTATTTTTCCGGTAGTAACAATACCATTTGTGTTTATCACGTCTCTTAACGAACAGTAGAAAAATATTAACAACATTATCCAAGTTGTTAGTAATGTAAATTTTAGAAAATTTGATTTCATTTCTACGTGTCCATCGATCGTGCACGAGAATACAACTATTTTGTCGCTGTATTGTAAAACGATAATCAAACATGGAAATTGGTAAACTGTAAACATAACGGTACATTGGTATGTGTACATTATTCTTTAGTGTTTGGTAAGAGCTAGTCGGTACTGATAAGAGATTATACGAGTTTAGTTTTTTGTATCCTTCGTTTCAGATGGTTTAAATGAGTTATTAATAAATTATTACTGCAGTTGTGTTTGTTCAAACAAACTGAAATAAAATCTACTATGTGCCCATAGGACTTAAAATGAAGTGATTTGTTAGTTAGATAGCGCATTACCTTTTACGTGGTAGTAAAAATATGTTGCTTTTCCATTATACTTAATGCAATTTATTTAGATTTAGGTACAAGAACAGTTGGACATTGTTATACTAAGATATCCTATGATGATTCCGTTTTTCCAATAAGACATAAAACTCAAGTCAAACAATACGTTCGTAGAATATAGTTTTAAGTAAACAATACATATCAGGGAGTAACATTTTTGTTTGGACAATGTCTTTTAGTTATTTAAGCTACAAATGTTCTCTGTTTAATCATCAAAATCAACCTCTCTGAATATCGTTTAAGAAAAACGGCAGGTTAAACTTACAATAATATATTTTACGAATGTTGCTATCGCGCTGAACCCAGTATATAATTCCAAGTGAAAAAGGGTTGATTTTACCTGATTGTCATAGACACATTTATAACATAGTATAGGTCATAACATCTATTCACCTACATATTAATATAACTAGAGACCCAAGAAAATCCGTCTCAAAATATACCTTAAGTCGCGGTTAAAAATACAATGCTGAAGTTTGCCATTTATTTAATTTTTGCGACGTAACATTTATATAAAATTAAATATTTAGTACAATAACAACCGTAACAATTTATGGGCATCTATCGGGAGGGTCCCACCACTCCCTGAAGTTGTTATAGGAGGTATGCTCTTTCATCATATCTTCGTTATTCAATATAGCACAGAACAAACAATATGGATCGGTTTCTACACTCTCCGATTTTCTATGGTATGAATAATGACCCTTCCATCGGTAGTACTCACTGTATTCTTCAGGATGTTTCATGAGATATTCCATTTTTTTTGCTAATTTCTTAGGTCCCATCTCTCTTGCGTTTAGGTATGATCCATCTGGCAAAAATCTACAACAAAAGATAAAATATGCGGTATGTATTACATTATTTTCAAATACGAGTTTCGTGATTGAAATGTGGATAAGCGTTACGAATGAATTCATAATTTTAAATTAAATTAGCAAATATCACGTTCTACGAAACAGTAACGGAAAACGTCGTTAGAACAAAATACAATTTCTAGAACCTTGAACTCGATGACTGAAGACATCTTCTTTTAGCCTTTTAGAATATATAAAACTAAAGCGGGGAACCAACCTTGAATAATTAGCAGCACCGAATACAATTGGTACTGTATCATGCTGCACTGCATTTAAAACCTTTTCAGTCACATAATCCTCGCTGAATGAATTTTCAAAAGATAAATAGAAGTAGTAATTATATTTTAATAACTTGTAGCATTCATCTTCATTTTTTCGCGAACACTTGAGCGGGCCACATTTACCATATATGTCCAAGGTTAAATTATACGTCTTTAGCTCGTTTTGCAGCTGTTTTACATAATCCTCTCTGTTACTTCTTGATCTGCAATTTGAAACAAACCAGGCGGCAGCTTTAGTTTTAGTCTTCAATTGCTCTTTAAATTCATCACTGACAGGTTTCAAATTTTCGGTTTTTATCCAATGCATTTCTTTATGAGGGCCGACGATTCTATTATCTTTGTCCCTTACTGTAATATAGCCCCACCTCACTTCCGAATCAAGTCTAAAAGTCCACGTCCAGTTGAAGTAGCCGTCGAATCTGTTCGAGCATACGGGATAGTAATCTGAAGACTCAATAGTAGCGAAAGCATACTTCTGATGTGATGCTCGCTTCTTAGGTAATATATCATTATTCATATGGATGACTTCCGGTGCATTAAATGCAATCACATCATAACTTGTGATATCTTTTAAAAATGTTTTGTTGCCAGTAGCGTAACAGTTTGTATATGGACATTTTCTATCTATGAATCCTGTCCGACCTTCACCAATGTAAACAAATGGAACGCTTCTCGCTGAAGTCCATAGTAAAATATACTTCATGTCATCTTTCTCTTCAATAACTGACGCATACGTTCTCATGCTTATTTCATTTGATTTGTTCACATTTAGTATTTTGTTTAATTGTCGTGGTATACTTATCTGGCTAATGAATGAATATATGACTATCACAATAGCAGCTAGAAACAGGAAACACTTTAATTTGTTGCAATTCTTCATTTATACGACTTTTCGTAAAAAAAACTGGTGTCTATAAGATTTGGATTAATTCTAAATGTTGTGAAAAAATTATGAACATGACTATTCCAGGAAAATGTAACGCGTTGACTAAGCCTTATGCAAACTACATATACAACGCCCTCGTGGCTTTATGATAACAATTTATCACTTATGTGGAATACTTATCTGGGCAATCTATTTTATCAAAAGTAGGTACGTAAGCCAGTAATCGTTTGGTCGCTGTAGTTAGATTATTAACCAACTCAGTTTCGGGAATGAGTCAAGACTCAAAAAATTCCCAACTCCAATGAGTTAGAAGATACGTAGTGATCAAAATCCAAACAGGAAATACGGCTGCAGGGCATAACTCTGTCCACAATTCTCATGGTTTCCCTTGTAAAAATTATCATAATCACGTCACGTCATCAACAATGCTGTCAACGTGTCATCAATCAGTGAACACTCAATGCTAAGTATATTATGAGCATTTTCTGTAGTTACAAGCTGTTATTTAACTTGCAATGTATCTAACTATGTTTGTTCGCGTGGAATATTGCAATTCAATTTTGAAGCAGTTGTCTTCAACCAATTGAGCTGAAATTTTGTATACACGTTTAATTTAGATGAAAACGCATGGTTAGCTATGTGACGTCATTCTAAATCCAACATGGCGGAATACCCAAGACGGCGGACTAATTATTTTCAATGCACTCCTACAATATGGGTATCAAATGAAAGGGCTTGCTAAGAATAATTCGTAAAATAAAGTGACGTCACTGTAATCCAATATGGCGGACTTTTATTTTTTTCTTTTTAGCGCATTTAAATGAAAAGCTAAAAGAAACGAATATATGATGGAACAAAATAATTGTGCTATCGAAATAGCAAATGGCTCTCATATTATTCTAGTCCTTGAAACTTTCGATTGTTTTGTTCATAAGGCTACCGTCATTAACTGTTTCGCAGAACTTGCATTGGACTGGAAGTCAGTCAGGTATAGGGAGAATCCTCCATAAAGTGGAAAGTGCGAAATAATCCATCTGAAATATTTGTTATATTTATTTTTATTCTTTGACTCTTCTACCATTTCCTCTGCCTGTACATCTGCTCTTAGTTCCAAGTTATTTCAGATATATACCATTTGGGATAAACCTGAAATTAAAGAAATCGCTGTAGTTTATTTTATCACATTATTACTGCACAGCTATTTTTAACTATTTTAATTGAATTTGGTATGAAGAGATATGAAAATATGTTACGCTCAATGTGTACTATTACTCCTAGTACGCCCATGCGCAGACCCAGGCCCTGGCCCATGCTACGTCAAAGTACTGCAAAAGCCCGCGCCCAGGCCCTTGCCCACGCCCACGCCCACTCCAACCGTATTTTAATGACTCAGTAAAAAGAGAAGGTTCCGCTCCTTAACACCTTAGTGGACAGACATCCTAACACTAATTATCTCAAAATGTACTTACTGTGACATGATTTATTTATAAAAGTGCACCCATTGTGCAATTTGTGGATTCCACCACTCTCCAAAATTATGGATCACTTTGGATTTGTTTCTTGACTTCATTATGTTTATGTGATCACAAAATTTACAGTACGGATCTGTATCGGGAGATTTCTCGATGTCATGATAAGAATAATGATTGTGCCATTTGAAGAAGCTTATATATCTATCAGGATCGTTAATTATTTCAAACATTTGCTGCACTAGTTCTTTAGGGCCCAGTTTAAACGCATCTAAGTATGCTCCGTCTGGCATGAACCTGTGAAATTCAGTATAAATTAATAAAACCGTTACGTGCCACACAGGCAAAATAACGCTGCGATAATTTACTTTAAATACCTTGAATAATTAGCGCCACCAAATACAACCGGAACTGCATAGTTGTTCAATGCATGTAACAGTTTTTCTGTAACATAATCTTCACCGAAAGAGTTCTCGAAGGCAAAGTAAAAGTAATACTCCGTCTCTATTAACTTGAAACATTCATTTTCTGAGCTGCGCGGGCACTTCTTGTCACCACACTTTCCGTACACGTCCACAGCTAGCCCGTAATCATTCATCTCTCTTTGTATGTCTTCAACAACATTTTGTCGTTTGCTGGGAGTTCTGCAGTTTGATACAAACCATGCGGCAGTTTTTCTCTTATTAGCTATCTTCTCCTTAATAATATCACTGGCAGGTAACATTTGGTCTGGTTTAATCCAATTCATTTCCTCACTTGGGCCAATAATCTCTCCATTTCTGTTCCTAATGGTAAAATACCCATAATATATATCTGAATTCAATTTGTATGTCCAAGTCAGGTTAAAGTAGTTGTCATATTTTCCTTCTGGAACCGGGTAATATCCTGCAGATTCCATACTTGCAAATACGTATATCTGGTGTGGATCGCGTTTCTTTGGCATTTCTATTTTCTTGTCGTTTACAATCTCCTTTCCGTGAAAAATGACTGCATCAAAATGTGTAACATCACCCTGGAAATCCCTCCTTGAAGTGACATAGCAATTCATTACAGGACATTTTCTTTTCACAAATGTTTCGATTCCTTTACCCAAAGACGAGAGTGGTTCAACGGTTGGTGAAGTCCATAGCAGCAAATAAACGGTATCTGGTATCTTTTGTATCTTTTCTGTATCCACTCCCATCTGATAAACCACCATCAGGCATACTAATGTTAATAAAACCACACCACGACAAATCACATTCCAATTCGGTAGGTAAAACGTCATTTGGTTTACGTATTTTAATTGTCACGTTTTTTATACTTAGTTCATGTATTTCACTTCGACAGGTCTAATGATTCACAATGGTTTTATCGACTAAATGAGCCATATCTTCCAAGTCCATGTTATGTTTCCAATCGATGACGCTATCGCACTATCTTTTTATACACTGATAACACAGTTTTTTCCCTGCCTTACTCATCGTAAGGCATTGATAACCTCATTCATGATAATTTCGTACGCAATTCTTCATTACAGCTTAAAAATAAAATTCAACCACTTAACAGGATATTTGAGCTATATACTTGCACCGCATTGAATCGTATTATTCACAATGAGTCGATCGAATAGACTGCGCTTACGAAATCTCATTATGTTATGATTAATATTTTGTTATGAATTGTTTCATATTCGAATCATTGAACATGACGACGTTATGATACATTAAATCAATAAATCACGTACATAATAACTTTTACATACGACACATTATACAGTTTATTCTTTCGATTAATACGAAAAAGTTCACATTATTGAATGTAGACTTTGTGCTCAAACAAAAATCCAAATAAAACTTTATTAGGTAACGAAAGCTAAATGTATCTAAATATTTTAAGGTTGAGTATACGTGCGATAGAATACTAGCGCATCTAAACGTTTTTATATTATTTTCGATGTCAGCTTGGTTTTGATGTTATAAGTGAAAATGTTTTCCTTCGCTAGAAACTCAGAATTATGCTCGAGGGAAATATTTACAGGATAGCGTTGTGGTTGCCCAAATTCGCGCAGCAGCAGTGCATTCGTATTGCTGTGCTCCAGTTTGAAGTGTGTGTTCAGGTGAAATTACAGGCAGACTAAGTAAGACAAATATTCCATATACGCTGCAGTATTTATGCAATACTGCTTGGCGTGTGAAATGTTAGCAGTATTTCCCTGGATAAACTTGGCGAGAACAAGTGTTTCTAGATATAATAAGTATTACTTAAAGATACTTACTAATTTATATTAAAAGCAAAGCTCTTACATATGAGAATGGATCATACCCTTAACATTTAAAATCAACTAAAACAACAGTTGTGAATCGAATTTCATAAATACAATATATGAATACAAAATTAATCTTCGTTTTCCTGGTTAAGGCTAATATAGATTGATTCAGTGTTGCACAGTTGATTTGTGAATTTGATTAATGTAAACATTTCAAAACAGTCGAACATCCAAAACTACTGGGTTCTTCTGCTGGATCAACCTAAATCAGCCTTCATGACAAAAAAGTGGTTTTCTGGGGTAATCATGTACCAAACCATGTTTATCCATTCTGTCAGTTGATTTGGCGTTAAAGAGTTACTAACATGCAAACAAAATAAACGCATTTATAATACCTATGTGATCATCAACACACATAGTAAGAGACGTTACACTATCTACTCTCGCTTATCGATAGTACACCTAACATTAAAGGCTCGAACGTCAGAAATACGAAATGATATCCAGACCGACATGTGACACTAACACACACGCTTTCTATTTACTGAACCAAATAAGATTTTTTACTCGGGCCTTTATTTTATTGAAGATGTTATTTCAATTTCCGAGGCATATACAAAAAGAAATGTGTTTTTCTAAACTTCAAAGGTTTATTTTCTTGAATAATATCTGTTGCATAATGTGAACATCTACATATTTACGTGACTGAGTAGTTTATCATGGCAGATCTTTATCATATCTATGGTGCAAATGTTTGACAGTTTTTTTTTATTAAGATGCATTCATTGACTTGCAACTATGGCTGACTGGCAATATTTGTCCAATAGTTTCTGATACTTTCAAGTATGTACATAAGATTAATTTATATAAAGAGGATTTGTAATAATTTAATCGCCTTTGTCGTTCATACGCGCAGTTGCGAATACACATTTCACAGAAGAATGTTAATTTAGTTTAAATCATTAATTAAAAGACGAACTTCAAATGGACTTCAACATAAAAGCTATATTTATTTTCTTGGCAAGAGTTTCGTCATCGTATCATTCTATTGGATTCATCTAAACCTCAAAACTATCTTCTAATATAGTGTTATTTAGATTATGATCTAAACTGAATCTTCCCGGTATCAACCCGCGTTTTCAACCAACGAATATTTATTCCGATTTTAACCCAAAATGCATTGGCTTACTCATAAAATAATAAAGTTTCTCTTGAGGAGTACAAAATCGACAATTTTAAATATTGAACTATAACCCAAATTATCATAATTTATCTAATCTCTTCAGCAATCTGCATCTACAATTTATATTCCATCATAAGACACTGTAGAAACAAGTAGACCAAACTATGAACTCCACAAGACAAGTCATAATGATCACTCTTCAAATAGACAGAAGCTTAAAGCCAACAAAGTTAATTATAATAATTTACATTGAGGGTTTGTTCGGCAATTAACTTGTTTGGGAAACGTTATCAACTGAGACACTGTCAGCTTTGAAGAACTAATGAATTTGACAAGCATTATATTAAAGCAAGTTATATTATTATAAATTGTATGATGACAACAAGCGTTGTAGATCACGATAAACCTAATTTTTTATGGCCTTCTGATTGCATTTGATCACCGGATCCTGTTAATATCATCAAAGCTTCGAGTATTCTTAATGCTTTCAGGATAAGTATGAGTAACAATCCTAAGAGTTCTTTTTATATTTTTCTATACCCGTCCAAGTAATATTTGGATAGGAAATCATTTTACAGCCCAGGATTGGGCTAGAAATGATCTTATAAAGTGTTTGCAACTTAGTTATGCGAGTTATCTAAGGTTATTTAATGCGTGGATAGGATTTATTGTTATGGATTACGAGAGCAACTGTGAAAATTCGACGGGCACAAGATCAAAAAGTATTTCAGAGCATTCTGCGTTGTACAAGTATTAGAAATAATTAGTAAGTTTTTAATAAAAATAAAATATTAGTAAGATTGACAACCCTAGAAATCAGTTAACTAGCTTCATGTGAGTCACCGTCACAAAACAGCTAATATCAGGGTTGTTCTAAAACAAAGTAATTTAATCCCCATGTTTCAATGGCCATCCATCTCCGCGTCTCGAACAAAGTCTTTCTCTGCCGTGGATCATCAATCACGCCGCTCGCCACCGGTCAGCGCTTATAAACATCGCCCACAATACGTCACTATCATCCTATCGCTTTTAACAGGCTCGATACATTATTATATACGACTCCAAAAAGCCCACGCAATTGCGATTGGGATGAAAAAAATTGTAAACTACTAGATCGTGCCCGTGTTTTCGATCGCGTCATACCGGGATATTAATAATCAAAACTAGACAATGTTCACTTGATGGCGAATAAAGCTCAGGGGCTTTGCACTGATTTGATCCCAAATTAAACCAAGCAAACCATAATGAGAATTGAGCCAAATTGTTGGTATGCAAAAGGGGTGGAAAAAATTAAAGTCAAAATCATTGCGAGATGTAAATCGTATGAAAGGGATTTGTTTCAACATTTCGTAACGGTTTATTATAAATTTATTTAATAAAAACAATCAATTGATGATTATTCCTTAATAATCCAATCCTTATTTAAACCGTTAATAAAAATGACAAATCGGTGCTGCGCTTACCAACGAACAGAATTTAATTTTTATTTATATAAATTATTATGAAAGCATTAACGCACAAGATCTTACTTTTTCTCTGATTTTTTGATTTATTTATAGTATAGGCAGTCTCATAGTTTTCTAAAAACAGTAATCATGTATTAATGTGGAACGAAATTGGTTTGTTTTGAAAAATAAGATATCTTATGAAGACACAAAGAAGTGTGTATAAACTGTGTAAGTCTCTTGGGCTCTATTTATTATTAAGATTGTGTGTTATCATACTGGATAATTGCCAAAGCTATTACTCATTGCACTTTCACACCTGAGTCTCACCTAAACTGTACCATTTATTACCTCAAATTTATTGCCCATTTAAGAGTACGATACCCTCTCCTATGAATACTGGGAAGTCTTGAGAGACAATACACTCATATACTCATATAAATATAGTTATTTGTTCTACTACTCTCGTAGCACTGGCTCCCCCAAAACAGTGCGGTAAAAGGATTAAAGGGCGTCTCAAAGAGACTTCTTTCATACATTTTCCAAGTTCTTCCGGGGAAGTACTGCCGCCATGCCCATTTCTGCCGCCAAGCAGTAACGCATTCGCGATACTGGTTCCGATTTGAAAGGTGAAAATTACAGGCACATGAGATATTCCACCTACACGTCTCAGTTACGGGCGCATACGATGCGACTTGGGTTTTGTCGTACCGAGTAGGGGAGGACCCAAGTCGCATCGGTTGTTATGGGCAGAGGTTACCACTTAACACCAGGTGGGCCGTCGGCTCGTTCCATAAATTTATAATATAAAAATGACATTCGTAATTTTTTTTTGGATTTAAGATATACTTATTTTTAACAATGTTTTACTGTCCCGTTTTGGGAACATGGTATTGCGTACAAAATCTTTTCAACGGGAAAACTCATTATTACACTTGTGGCTGTACTTACTCCAGTGGCCTCCAGATGTATGTAATGTCAGGGCCACTGTACCACCACAAAAAGACATCTTGTACAAACTTACTTCTAATCATACAACAATAATTCATTGAGAACGAAAACCTATTTCCTTATCACAAAAAAGCAACGTTTACAAAAACCTTACGAAGCAGACATCAACCGAGGGAACAATTGAGCCCTGATTTATTACTACATATGGCATAAGACAAAAACACTATAACAGCAAGGGGCCGTTTGATGTACGACTCTGCAACTCTGCAATCCACATTTACTTATTTTTTCACATTAAAAACATAGATAACAAGAGAAACAAAGAAATATGTATTAAAAATAATGTATTGTTTACCTGAGCTTAGTAACTAATATTACTTTTTACTTACACACCTTGCATCGATACAGTAGTGAAACTACCAATGCAATTGAATAGAAGCCGATCTCTTTTACTTCACGACCACGATATACTCTCAGCAGTTTCGCTTTTTTTTATGCAATTAATTGACGGTACGAGCTGACGGCCCACCTGAAGTTAAGTGGTAACTCCCGCCCGTAGACAAAAGCAATACGACGGAAGTCCTCCCACCAGAGTAAGAGATGACTCAAGTCGCATTGCGTTGCGTCCATCGCCCCGAGACGGGGATGATACGTCTCATGTGCCTGCAATTTCACCGGCACCCACTCCCTTCCACTGGAACACAGCAATACGAGTGCATCACTGCTTGGCGGCAGATTTCTGTTCTACTGCTACTTTGGGTTGCTCCTTTTGTACCACCCGGAGGACACGTGTAGGGATGATTCAAATGGTGATCACCTACAGATGAGAGAAACGTGCCCCCCCCAAGTAAACAGCCATGCCAAATGTTTAGTGACAAGTGAATCGATAAGCACAGGCGGCTGACTCATGATGATAATATACTATGTTTTGAGAACCCAAGAGCAGTATTTTTATTGATCGAAATGTTGTAGACAATAGTGGGCCTATCATTCAAGGATATTGATGCTGATTTTGATTGACTGACCACAAAGCTCCATTGGTAGTAACTCTTCGCTGCAGGTAGTGTGTTTGATTCCCACCCAGGACAACCATTTGCGTGACGAACATAGATGTTTGGTCTGTGTCTGGGTGTGATATGTATTATCTGTATGTAATCACAAAAAGTGTTAGTTTTATATCAGTTTCCTGGTTCCCATGATACAAGCTATGATTAATTTGGGGCTATATATGATGAATGTGAAATAAAAAAAAAATGGTTGTCTGTAAAGTCGGTTTACTGACGATAGTTGAACATGACAACGTCTTAAGAAAATACTGATGGAATGGTAGCATTTTTCAAAAGAAAATTTTAATTTCATTTGTTTAATAGATTTGTATATACAGGGTGTGGCGTAATGAGTGGATAATAGGGTACCTGCGGGTAGGGGCCATTGTGGCGGTTCAGAAAAATATTTGTTATGCTCAGTAAAAGTGCCTCGGTTTTCGAGATATTCGACATTTTCGAAATTTAAGAAATATTTCACCCTTCGTCACTATTTTTGGCGCCCAGACTGCAAATGAATTTTTTTTTTCTATCTGTTTTTTGGATAGTATTCTTGGATAGATGTGCTATCGAATGGAAACTATTATTTTTATAACACAAGCACAGTTATGTTTTTAAAATAAGATTTCACTAAAATTTTACTTGCTTTCGAATTTCGAAAATGTCGAATATCTCGAAAACCGAGGCACTTTTACTGAGCATAACAAATATTTTTCTGAACCGCCACAATGGCCCCTACCCGCAGGTACCCTATTATCCACTCATTACGCCACACCCTGTATATAGAGAAGGAGGTAATTGGAAATCACAATGAAATTGATCAAGTTAGATTTATTTGTACGCATAAATACAATTATGTCAATTTTTTTTTTACAATTTAATAGTTTTACACTGCACTTGATACTCGATCAAAACATGTAAATGTAAGTATTAGCAGCTGTCCACGCAGACGCATCGCTCACTCAAGTAGGAGAGAGACGGATGTCGAACGCTGCCGAACGCAAAGGCCGATTGTGCTTCTTTGTCGCTCGTTCCGCGCTCTCGCTTGCACTTGCACAAGCCTTACATGGAACGCCTCAGAGCGAGGTAACGACGCATGAGTCATGTTTTTTCGTGCGTGCAGCCGGCTCTATCGAATTATAAGACATTGTCATGTCAAAAAATATACCTTTTCTCAATATAATGCTAAATTCTTTTTAGATGTGCGCTATGAATTCGTTCATCATGCATAATTTTTTTATATCGGTGATTGTAGTTGCAAAGTTACATGAAACAGATCCAATATTCCACTCATAATAGTGAAATAAATGAGGGGCGGGGCGGCCAATCCATCATGTGAATCCGCTGACGGCACCGAATCCGCAGGTTTTCGGAGATTATGGAAAACGGCCCACCATATGTTGCCCGATTAAATTGTTAGGCCCCAACTTGCGTGACTTTTAATAAACTGTGCTTAATTTGATTATGTTTCATATATTATGTGGTTATCTCTACTATACTATATACATTAAATTTTATATAAGCGAAGGTAACTCTGTGTTTTAATTTGACTGGCCGCACAGCTCAGTTGGTAGTTACCCTACCTTCTACGCTGTAGATCGTGGATCGATTCGCACCCAGGACAATTATTTGTGTGACGTTAACGTAACACAGATGTTTGTTCTGTGTCTCTTTGTTGATATGAATTACATG
Organism: Chesias legatella; assembly: GCA_947359385.1. Taxonomy (NCBI): domain Eukaryota; kingdom Metazoa; phylum Arthropoda; class Insecta; order Lepidoptera; family Geometridae; genus Chesias; species Chesias legatella. Next base: position 6,363,706 of record OX375773.1, on the reverse strand, counting down.
TATTTATTTACAAAAAAAATATAAGTATTATATCAGTTGTCTGGTTCCCATGATACAAGCTATGCTTAGTTTACTTTGCGGCTAGATGGCGCTGTGTGAAATGTCCACCAATATAAAAAAATATGTGAGCCGTCACGGGACGCCTGGCAGATGTGAAACATCGACATTATTTTGTAAGAAACTAAGTACCCCATCACTAATAATGTTTCTGATTTGTCGTAACCTTGAACGGACCAATCAGCGCTCATGCCGTGGCGACGCGTCGCCAAGCCAGAAATCGGTTTTACGTGCGGCTACAGATGTTTCACATCAAAAATGTATAATTAGGGGTGATTTAATTTTTTTAAGTATTTACATACTTTTTATATGGAATTTTATGGAAATTTATAAGAACTTGGAGAGAAAAAAAGCTACTAGTAGTACAAATTCTACGCATAAGAAGTCACGGGCACCACCTTGTAATTTCATAATTTTGGTGTAGTGACTTGACATACTTTACAATATATGAAACCTACATGCTAATGGAGCCCGTGACACACCACATCACAATATTAAGAATAAATCCGTTTCAACCGAGTTGTGTATGAATCATGTTTCAAACTTTCCAAATCGAAGAGAGTACCATAATCTTTTGCTGTAAATCCTTAAAATATTATAGTTAATAAAGCCATATTTGGTATTATAAAAGTAATCACTTTTTTACTTTTCAGGTCATTCAACACCGCTTTATTTATGGCAAATCTTTATAAAAGGCAGTGTTTTGACTATAGTACTTGTAGCTAGCTGTGTGAATGACTCGCCAGCCGTAACCGTACTTGACGTGGCCAGTATTCGTTGGAGAGGGGATTTTATTGTGTCAGTTGAGATGTGAAGTTCAACCGAGATGGTTCTCTAAGAGAAGTAATTATTGTCTTTCGTTAATTGTGAAGCAGTCCGAAGTATACCAGGTCTGTACATAAAATTAGAATATTAAAAATACATTGTTTAATTATTGTTCTACCGAGCAAGTTTTTAATTGAAATGACAGAATTTTTCAATGAGAGCTAATACTCTTTTACAAAGACATTTCTTAAAAAGATAAACTACTTACTCTCTAGTTTCAAAACTTGTCAAAAAAGACACTTCTATTGCAAAAACCACATGACACATGATTCTTCAGAGTAAAAAATGATCTTTTGAACTTAAGCAAAAATAAAATAAACTAACATACTATGCGCCCTGTTTTCGTCTACAAGAGATATTCACCATATTTCAAAAATGTGAAGAGAATCGCCTGGTTGGTATTCGTGTAACTATCTGTAATCATATTCTTTGATACCGAACAGGTTGCGGTTAAGTAAGATCATCTATACATATCTATAAAAATAAATAAAATTGGAGTGTCTGTTTGTAATATTAAAATAACCGCGTTTTACTAAGTGCATATGGATGTACCTATGTACACGGTACCGAATTTCACGCAGACGAAGTCGCGGACAACAGCTAGTAGGTACTAAAATACAACGATATGGAAAATCGTCACAGGATTCTGCACTATACAGTTGTGATTTCGGGGAACTCGTCTATCACGGTATTAGTGTCAAGTAACCGAGATATTGACGCGACCTTCGCAAGTTATTTCTTTGACCTATAACGAGGGTGTAGTGGGAAAATGAATTAGGAACGTGCCAACAATTGTTATTTGTTTCTCATAAACTTCTCTATATTTCTGGGAATATGTAGTTTATCAGATCATATCTTCAGACTTACGTAAATACTTATATACACGTGATCTTGTGACTTTTAGGTTGGATCATTGATGTTTACTTATATTTCTTCTAAGAGTGAATCTGCTTTCTGAGCGTGGTACCACGCGCACCACTACCACTGTAATGACCCAGATTTCAATCCAGAGGTCGCTGGTTCAAATCACTACCTGTACCATGAATCTTTTCGCTTGTAAAATGATTTGCTCAATGCCACGTTCTCAAAGTTCTCAGAAGTGACATGTCCTAGATACAAAAATTGGAACACATTTGTCAAGTACACGAAAGGAGCCTCTTGAAGGCGCACTTAAAATCCTTTTACACATTGATTCGATTGAACCAGTGCTCGGCTAGTAGTACTAGTAGTAGCTATTTCTTTAAGAATTTAATGTAATTGAAGGTCTATTGTTTATATATTTTGCTAGAATTAAAAACAACGTAGGAATCCGATAAGCATCTCGTACACAGATCTAAGAATATATTGCCTGTAGTGGCTCGTGGGTATCATTGAAATAACCGTAATTTATCCCACAACCACATCAAACTCGAATAAATCGAACCCATAATCCTTGTTTAATTACAATCGCGGTGTTGGGTGTCGAAATTCTAACCGATACGTTACATTTATTGCTTTGATATTCATTGTAAGTACACGTCCCTCCTGAACTCAATTACTGGGATTTGTCAAAATTTTGTGACCAAATTTCTCGCCCAAATATATTGTTTTTAAACCAAAAATTCACCACGACGAAACCACCGGCCAGTTTTCAGATTAATCCAGTTTTATTTTTGTTGGCAGGTATATTTACTATACATTCTAATCACAACTACAAATGTGTACAAACAGAGCACTTGTGGATAGCCTGGAGTGTTACATGGATGATCTGGTGGACTGCTTCGAGGATTTTGTAAAGAAATCGCTGATCCTGATATCCGTGGGTGTGGGTACTGTTGTGGTGATGCTAGTTTATATGCTCAAAGTGCTCAGAGATCGGAATGGAACATCAGCTGTAACGGGTAAAGTTCACGGAAGATATTTATAACACAAATTTATACACATTTAAGTATTTTGGTTTATTTATTCATCCATCTTACGTTCACCATAATTTACTATAGAATACTGTTTATAAAATTTAAAACGGTGTAGTAAAAATCTGAACCACGGACATTCACAGCGTAATACCCAAATTACACCCCGACTCTCCCATACAAATAAATCGTTTTAATTTTCTGGTCTACCCCACAAGAGCACCGACGCTGAGGCAGAATTCATAAAAACATAAGGTCACGCGTACTTATCGCTAAGTTTGACACCTGTTCAAACCCTATCCAACCCTCCATTGGGAGAACAGACGAGAAACTCCTAAATGAGGGCTTCCTTTTTTTAATTACTGTAGGATTGAGTTCAACCGCCTTTAACCAACAGCAAAGCAACTTGGGCCCTCCCGTCCTATGGGTTCAGCAACATCCAAGTCGTAAGTGCGGTACTGTTTTGCAGCAGAAGTCTGATTTTCCTGGTGAAAATTACACATCAAGTTGGTCAGTCGCATTATGATTTAAAACTCTTTTCACCCTCGTCTCTATATTCTTTTTTCTTCTCGCAGCAGCTGACACAGGAGGTCTGCCAGTCCAAAGCCCTCGAAGCAGGACCAGCTTGCGAAGCGAAGTCTCAAAGACCAGCTTAAAGCGGAACGCCAACAAAAGTGATTTCATGCTGCAGTCCTGTGAACCCAAAATCACTTGCACGTCAGCCAACACTGAGCCAATAGCTGCTCCTAGCTTTGATGAGAGAGTACTAAGAGATATTGGATTTTCAAATTGCAATAAAGTAAGTTTGATCTTCCTCCCGCTTGTCAGGAGTAGGCAACAGGAACACGGCTGAAAATATGGTTATGTAGTCTTATTAATTGTAAAACTGCAAACTCAAGATCACCTGCACTTCGGTAAAAGCACCATGCTAATAGTAAATTATAATTATTGTCGTTTTTATTGGTGTTACGAAGTTATAAAGTGTTAGTACAAGTTTACGCGTAGGAACAATATAAAAAATCTAATGCAAACACGTCATATATACGAGTATATCCCCATAGTGGAGGGAAATAATACTTGCTAATTTTAGCTTACACCGAAATGTTATTCTAGCAATTCTTATTAATTATTATTCGTAATGAAGTATAATTTATACGCTTCTATATTAATGAAAGTTTCAGCGATTTCTTCAGGTTTACTTAATCATTTCTCACAAAACTTACAGCTGAAGCCAAAACGTTTTATGAGCTAGTTATGGCTACCCGTATTTTCTCTGGCTTTTCGACATCAGGCAAAAACATGAATTTGCAAATTTTTTGTAGTTACATACCCATTTCTGCCGCCAAGCCGTAATGAATAAAAAACTTTTTATTTCTTCTTTCTTCTTCTTTCATTCGCGTTAGTGTTCCGATTTAATAGTTGTGGTTGCCGGTGAAATAACAAGAACATGAAACATTTCATCTTCACGTCTCAGAGTAACGGGCTTGGGTCTTGTTCTACCTTAATAGGGGAGGACCCAAGTCGTAATGCTTGTTAAGGGCAGAGGTTAACGCCTCACACCAGATGAGCCATGTTCCTTTATATAACTTTATCACATTAAGAAGTTATTGGTAATTCGTGTATTTTAGATCGCTTTCAATGAAAATACTTCAAAGAGGTAGATAAAATCCCGTTTACTTTCACTGACATTCAACGACTTCATCAGAACCAGTGGTAGTAAATACAACTTGTGTAACTAAAATTGTTCAAACCTTTCGTTTTCAGGATTGTGAAACGAAGAAACGAACTGTACGTAATAACTTTTCGCCGTCGAGGTGAGTTAAATACTAATATCTTCCATCAGTTAATCTTGCTTATTATTTAAGCTAACTTTAATATAACTTCAATTACTTCTTTATTACAAATGATATATACTTTTTGATAAAATACAATGATTGTATCAACACGTTCGAATATCAAATGCTAATTAACTCAAACTGAATATCAGTAATGTCGATGTTTTCATCAAAGTCATTAACTTCAGAGCTAAAGCTATATTTTCATAATAAAATTTCATTTGTCAACTTTATTTGGAAATCTATAAAACTAAATAATAAGTTTGTTAACCAATAATTTTAAATTCTTATTCCTTTTCAGAATATCCATCCCCAGTCTACCTACGTGCCTGCCAGAACGTAAGTCTCTTATGATCGCAATATAGATAATCTTACGGCTGTACCTAATAACGACTTGATGTTCAATAATGAATGATGGTTTTTTATGGCCTAAATATAATTAAAAACAATTATTTCTGTAACAGACTTAGTTCTACTTCAAGGGTCTGTTTTGAGCACAACAAAGCGTAACAAGAGGTTTACTTTTTTTTATTGATATAGTAACGGAACGAGCCGACGGCCCACCTAGTGGTAAGTGGTAACCTCAGCCCATAACAACTGATGCGGCTTGGGTCCTCCCCTACTAGGTACGACAAGACCCAAATCGCATCGTATGCGCCCGTAACTATGAGACCTTGTAGGTGGAATGTCTCATGTGCCTGTAATTTCACCGGCAACCACACCTTTCAAACCGGAACACAGTAACGCGAACGCATAACTGATTGGCGGGCAGAAATGGGCAAGGTGGCAGTACTTCCCCGGACGAACTTGGCGAGAGTTCTACTGCTCTTAAAACTTACTTACTACTTACTTACTTCATCCAGAACGGGAATAAAGTTACCTTATTACCACCATCATCACAAGGGACTCGTACCTGCGTTATCTACATCTCTTCTTTTTAGTCAATATGCCACTAAGATGGACAATAACTTGTAAACTTCTTTTAACAGCGAATGCCTAGTTGTCTGTCCCACAAGCTGTTGGCGTCTCAAAGCTATTCATTTGCTCTGGTAAACTTTGCGACAAAGCTGCATTACCCTCAGTTGTTTGTTCCAGAACTTGTGGCTCCTCGCAATTGTGTCAAGGTGCTGAAGCGAACGTCGTGTTGCTCCATGTGCTGCGCTGATGACAAATGATTCCCACTGACTGAGGAACGGCTAAGCAGAAAAAAAGAACAAATATGAGACCGCTACTGTGACAGCGTCCCATGTGAAGCCAGAAACATTGGATATACCTGTCTCACTATCAAGTTCGTTTCGCCAATTTCTTTACACATTGTATCAAAAGAGAAAAGTCCTCAGAATAATGAGGCAAATAAAATAAATAAATTATGTTGGTGGACATTTCACGCAGCGCCATCTAGCCCCAAAGTAAGCTAAGCGTAGGTTGTAGCATGGGAACCAGACAACTGATATGATACTTTTTTTTGTAGATGCATACATATAATACATACTGACACCCAGACACAGAACAAACATCTGTGTTCGTCATACAAATGTTTGTCATGGGTGGTAATCGAACCCACGACAAGGCAGAGTTACTAACCAACTGTGAGGCCTGTCAAATGTTCAAGATCTAATTTTCGTTTCAACTTAATTTCCAGTATTCTTGCTGCTAAAGGATTTTTTCATTTGGGTCGCAGACGGAAGGCGTCCACGCGAGCGTTTTGAGTTCCTTGTCCGATGTCAAATTCTGAAGTATGCAACGCAAATCGCTAAAACACATCGGCTTGTGATAATATTGTACTCGTTAACGAGGCGCGCATAGAATGTTATTTATTACAAGTTATACTTTGTTATTTCGTTTTTGTGTTTATGTGATAATAAATTTAATAAGTCTGACACTAAGCTTTTATTTTGAAATGAACAAAAATATGCCCTTCTACAGTTTTCTGGCAAATTCCCATGCAGAAAGAGGTTCGCGTCGTACTGTAACATGCTTTCCAATCAAAGTGTTCAAGAATCTATTGAGGGCATTTAATTAAATACAAAATTTGAATACAAAACTCTAATCGCCCTATGTTGTTGCCCTCTATGTGAACGACAGTATTCGACTGTATGGTTCGTAGTCCTATTTTCTCAAAATACTATATTTTATGGTAATTTTAACTCCGAAGCGATACTTGACGAAATTTATGCAACACTGAACAGGGAAAATGACATTTATTTCGGTATCCCTGCTATAATGTAGGGCTTTTTCATGGGATGTTTTTGAAACTTCCATTTCTTAGAATTGTCTGTCATTGTGCGTAAGATGTGCTCGAGAGTTGGAGCGGAACTCGCAGGTATCTCATTATGGTACCATTTGATTTCTGTTATTCAGATATATATATATATATATATAGATATATATTCTCAGTCTATTCGAATTTGATAAGTTTTTTTTTGTATTGGCTAACATATGACCGCAATTTCACCTGAATTATTGTCAAAATTATGTGAATTAGTTATTTTTCAGACGAATAATAAAAAGCCCCCTGATGTTAAACTGCCCACAACTAAAAAAAAAACAAGATGGGATCTAGACCGCGTGGAATGTCGCGCTAAACTCATCACCTATCTAAGGTATCACACAAGAAAATGAATATAAGCGCAGTGTCAGGTTTTATCACCAAAACACAGGTAAACCAATGCTTTAAATGAACGCAGTCCTTTTATATGGACTTGATTCGCTAGCGAGTAGCCATCCATCGGTCGTTGAACGTGTACAAAGCAGCAGTAAAATGATCAAACCTGATCAAACTCTCGCTTTCATAGTTTGATGTCTTGCTTGTTTATAGATAGTGACACAAAAATATACATGTCAAAATGACGTAGGTGTCTGATAATTAAAATTATATCTGTTTGTATCATAATGTGAATTATAAAAATATTAAAAAGCATAAAGCATGGTGAAACGGCATCACAGTCACTACTCAGGTAAGTAGAAACAATAAAACCCAAAGTTCGACATGGCTGGATGTTTCCATGCAAGGGCAGCATATCAAATGGTCGTATAACTGACACAATATTTATCTCTACACTATCTACTACTTACAGTAGTAGTACGTAAGTACTATACCTACTGTAAGTACCTAGTAGATAATCTAGAGATAAATATATTAAGTTTCATATAAGTATATAATATGTTTTACTACCTTCCACTAGTGTCACTAGTAATAGAATAATAATAATAATACATATCGTCACTTCTCAAACCGGAATACAGTAATGCGATTGCATTAGTGCTGCACTCGCGTCTGATCGAGTCTGATGACTTGACTTATAATTTTATTACCACAAATACTATTATAATCATTATTATTGGACTCGCAGCTCAGTTGGTAGTAACCCTGCCTTCCATGTAGGTCGTGAAATCGATTCCCACCCAGGAAAAACATTTGTATGACGAATATAGATGTTTGTTCCGTGTCTGGGTGTCAGTATGTATTATATAATGTGTATGTATTTATAAACAAAGTATACTTACATGTATACCTATATCAGTCGTATGGTTCCCATGATACAAGCTATGCCTAGCTTATTTTGAGGCTAGATGGCGCTGTGTTAAATGTCCACCAATGTTTTTATTTTTCAGACAATTAAAATCCATAAAATGTTAGTGACACCTTAATAACTATGTTAAAAGTACTTAAATAATAATAATAAAAAAAAAATAGGTAAACTTATTATGGTAATGATAAATTCAGATTCATTAACTTTCAGGCACGTACACCCACCATAACCGGAAGGTATCACTCCCAACGCCCCTCGCCAGTGAGACTACCGCCGAAATGCATCTCAGCACTATGGCGATTAACTACTTGTGGACAGGCTGCGCGACACTGAAGGGGAACTACGTGGCACTGGCGACGGTGTTCCTCGTTGTGCTGCTCAGCTTCATCCTGCCGGATATATCGCAGAAGATACACAGAACGAGTGAACTGAATGCTATGAAAAAAGTCCTAATGACAATGTCGGTAAGCAAAAAGTATAAATTGTACAATTTTATTCGAAAGACTTTTTTTCATGTGCAGTAGAATTCTCGCCAAGTCCGTCCGGGGAAGTACTGCCACCATGCCCATTTCTGCCACCAAGCAGTTACTATGTTCCGGTTTGAAATTGTGTTGCCGGTGAAATTACAGGCACATACATTCCAGCTACACGTCTCAGAGTTACGGACTTGGGTCTGTATAACATAATTTTTTTTTACAGTGTCTGTATGTATGTTTATTTAGGTCAAAATTTAATATTAAGTTGAATATTGTATCAGTTGTCTAGTCCCATGACACAATGCTATGCTTAGCTTACTATGGGGCTAGATGGCGCTGTGTGAAATGTCCACCAATATTATTATTTTCAGAAAGAAGTAAGCCGAGCGGAAGTTGCCTGTCTGACTGTGGCTGACGAACTCTGCTGCCTGCACTGCTCTATGCATGACGACACAACGGAAACCGTTAGTTGTAAATGTACTTCGATTTTGATCCCCATCTAAAGTTCCGCGAACTATAAAAATCGATTGTTAAGGAATAAACTCCAAAAATGTTCACTGTACTTCATTGTAATACAATAAATAATAAATAAATAAATATTGGTGGACAATTCACACAACGCCATCTAGCCCCAAATTAAGCTTGTATCATGGGAACCAGACAACTGATATAGTACTTACATATAGGTAACAGGACATTTTTGGTATCGTTTTTTTGTAAATGCATACATATAATACATATAAACACCCAGACACAGAACAAACATCTATGTTCGTCACACAAATGTTTGTCCTGGGTCGGAATCGAACCCACGACCTACAGCGCAGAAGGCAGATTACTACCAACAGACCTGTGAAATAATATCACTTTAACTTTGAGTTCAAGGATCAACGTGATCTGTCGGTGTGCACGAGCGGCTTGCGAACCACGCAGTCAGAGCCAGTTCAGGTGGAGAAGAAGATCGGTTTCTTCCGGCGAATATTCTTTCCTCGGAGGAACACGTCGCGGAAGGTATTTTGTGGTGCTGCTTCTCACTCGAAAGAGTCTGGTGTGATAAGTGCATCTTAACGAGGCTCCTTTTGTGCACTTGACTTCGAATTTTGGTTAAGTACGTGTCAATTTCCTCGTAATGTTTTTGTTTACCTTTTTGGGAACTTGGTATTGCGAACATGCTTTTTTATAGGAAAATCTCTATGGTTTTCCTATGGATTTCAAGAGGTGACCTCCGAATTGAAATTCGGAGTCTGTACCGCTGGGTCACCGCGCTCTCATCTTTGTAGTAATAGTCATTCTAGTTTATGACGTCACTGAGAAGAGTGACGTCGGATTTAGTGTCATAATGGATTGTTAGCTATGTTCCATTGAACAAATAAAGGAACCATCCTAGACTTATAGTACCTAATAAAAATAGTACCTACGATATTCATTGACTTAGCTTACTCTAGTTATTTTATACTGCGTGAAATGACTGAAACAGGTGGATTACATGATAGATGGTATAATCTACCCAATAATAACAATCAGTACGACCTAAATAGGCCTATATATATGATGGAAAGACCATGCCAAAGACATTACGCCCTTCATGAAGATGAAATTTTTTGCTTGCCTGTTCAACATTGTGCATCACTACTTGGCGCCAGTCATCACTATCTTCCAATCTCCGAATAGGAAAATCTTCGAGGAGCTATACGAAGTCAACCGATCCCACAAACCAGCTGTTTACATGATCGTCAACGGTCCAACTCAAATACACTTTTGCGATTGGGTACATTAATTTATTGATTTTTCATCGAACTACATTATCTGATGTTGGACGATAGTGTAAATATATTTTTTACCTAGATTTTACGTTGCAAAGCTCTAAAGCCTTAGGGTCTAAAGGTTTATTTATATTTTATTTTATAATATTAACCTATGTTTATGAAAGCTTTTTTCTTTTGCCAGGAAATCACCATTATGTCCTATCTCTACACGGATTCATTCGATGCCGACAAGTCACTGAATTAGCAATAATGTACACACAGAATTGAACTGTCCATCATTATGATTGTTATTCAACTCACAATGAAAAAAGAAAAAAATATTATCACTCTTTGATTTTATTACATTCTAATGTATTTTTTCGTAGAAAAATATATGTATAACTGGACATAAAATTTTCATAAGATTTGACCGCTGCTTAACCAGTTCATAACGATATCATACTGGCATGGTATCAGAAAAATTTGGTACCTACATATTAAAAAGGTATCTTTTCATACTTAAAATAATAAAAAGTACAGTAATAATCAAAAATATTGTTTGTTTTTTAATTAGACTCCTTTATGAAGTTTAGAATGAATAAATAGTATTTCTTTAGGTAGGTAGACTGGTTTTTGATCAATGATCTCTAGCCAAAATTATCATTATGGTTAGTTTATGTCATGCAATAGGAACAAATTCCTCGTAAATGCCTCAAAAGAGAGAAGATACTGTTTTTAGACGATCCTTAGGCTATAAGTCAACTAGGTCTTTATAGGGTTGCCAAAAATGCAATTCAAAAAAGTTACTTCGCCTTAGGAACTGATTCTGTTTGTATACGGAAGGTTACGTGCATATCAAGCCAAGAAAAGTTCTAACTTCGTGTACGAGCCATCCTTACACATCGCTACGACCAAGCTTAAAAAAAATTAAGTGCTACCTTATTAAAAAAAATACATTTACGTAATCAAATTCAACGCGAGTGAAATCGCACAGTTACATCTCATAACTAAATAAGAACTTTTTCAAAGTAAATTATGTTATTTGTGAAACGTATGAGCTCGAATGTGACATAAATTATCATTTGACACCAAAAATATAAACAGAAGCGACATCGTTTGAAGAAAATTGAAGAAAAGAATACAAAATTCACAAGTGCAATGTAATCAAATTAAAGAAAATGCCTCGCCAGAGATGGATAAAATCCACACTAGTTGAAGCCATTGTGTTCATAGGAGTTATGGTTTTAGTTGGTCACCTCAGCGTCAACTTCTGGGAGCGATTCATTATTCAGTCTGAGTTGACTCAGATGAGAACGAGTTTACACTCATTGAAAGTGAGTATCTACACAGCCAATCACCCCCCTTTTTTGTATTTTGTATGTATCTATGTGAGGTAGCACCAAACAAGAGCATGGTGTTGCGGGTTGTCTAACCGCGCTGCGTCCGTTGGGGATAGCTCATAAAGTTCCTTATATAAATAAAAATATAACTATGCACTAGGTATAATATAACTTGGAAACAGAACTGCCTATCATTAACAAAGTCTTTAACAAAAATTTTACCACGTTAACTTGTTTTCTTTTCTTGTTTTTGACTATTCGGCACAAGTTTGCAATGGATTTTCAATAATTTCCCGATGAGCTACATCCTTGAGACTTTAAACGTAGCTCAAAACTGTATAACAAAAACAAAAAAAAAAGTGGTATTCTAATAAATATAATTTCTTCTCGTTTTAGGAAACTCTAACTCACATTGGCAACGCATACGACAATCTTCACAAAGAACTGACAGGGTTGGCAGAGATTACCGAGAAAAAGCATTTCTCTACACGATTCAGGCATATAGTAGAACCAGAACATAAATGTAAGTCCAAATACACGTTGGATAGAAGACGTCTTCACGATATCCACGTCAGATCTCTGCTACTCGCTACCAAAGAACCAAATAAAGCTCTAAAAGCTAATAAGACAAAAGAAAAAACTGTTGGAATGGAGAGGAAGACAGTCGAAGCTGTTTTAAAACAAAGTCCAATGAAAAATGCTACAACTATTACGAGATATCCGCAGAAATCCACTGCTGTTGGAGAGGATAAATATGCTGCGATAGAACATTGCAGATATAACAAGGTCAATAGTGGACACAAATGTTATAGGGAATATGATTTTTGCCAAGATCAACATCATTACAATAAATGGAAGTACTGAAATGCCTGGTTATGCACACGAAATCATAATAAATGTTGTAGGTGTATTCTGTCCTCATCAGATTTGTTATTCTGTAGTTGTTCTTCTGTACCTGAAGATGAGCGCTGTACTGTTTAGGCGAAATAGCTGTGTGGCAGTATTCTTGTATTCTCATTAGTGCAGCTTTTGCTCGACAAAGCTGCTTATAGCGATTGAGGTGATGTAGTTTCTCATTCATTGAAATGACATTCATTGGTTTATCCTCAGACTTATCACAGATCTAGTCTACTACACGGCTAGTCGAGGCCGCCCTAATGGTTTGGCCCTTTTGATTTGTATGGTTTAACCATATATGATTGATATGAATAAATTGTATTTGAGCGCAACAGCCACCCAGTGGCTTTAAGTCATGACTGCCAGTTGCATGGCTTTATCTCACGCTGCTGAATTACCTAACGTGGTACCTTAAAAAGGTACACAAGCTGTCTTTGTCTCCTCAGGAGAGTCAACGGGGGAGACAGGACCCCTAATGTTAATTTGGATGAGGACAGGGTCAGCCGGTTCGCGGCTTTACCATGGTGGTTGATTTGTTGATGGTAGGTATAGCGAATTGCTAAGAAACTGATGTTGTCCTCATCTACTCTACCATCAGGGGTCCACCCACTAACGTTTTTACCTGCTGGAATCTACAATAACTGAGGATCGCACGCCAATAAATTTGAAACAGCTAAAAAATTACCATCAGTGGATGGACCCTACTATAAGATAGTCAGATAATGGGACTAGACATATTTTGAAAGGAAAAACAATATTAATGTCACTACATACTTATTATTATTATATTTTCTTAAACATCGCATTACTTTGGGCAATCACTGATTGGTTTCTTTTATTTAGTAGCTACGAGTATTACTGCGTGAGGTTTACCGGTAAATGTTTGGAACACTTTTGGCTGGTATTTCGACCATTATCAACTTTGTTTAGATAGACGTCTACATTGGGCAAGGTCAGATGAGTTTTTGGATTCCAACCAAAGTCTCGGCCTTCTATGGTGTTGGCGAACGCTTCTAGAATGTCGATCTGGCCTTCGATCTTAGGAAGATCATGCGAAAGCTTAGATATCTTCAGTTCGAGGTCGTGGTAACTATTTTTTATAAGGGATAGGTTTTTCTGAAAATTAATGTATTCGTTAGTGTCCATAACGTACTCGGGCGCAATTATACCAATCTGCTTGTGCACACATAATAATAATAATAATAATCATTTATTTCACATAGGAACCAAGGCCACTGAAAACCGTTCCGTAGCATCACATCACTTCCAAAACTTGTACACTGTCACGCGTATCTTAGACTTATATAACGAACCAGGTTACCGGTACAGACCAGTCGCTACAGATCGTTAACAATCCATGCGGGTATGCGGTACACCCATTGTATGCGCTCACAACATGATCGCATTTGTCGGTACCGACTACCTTGGTCTATTTGTTGATGTTATTGGTGGTATGACCCATACAGGTTTTTTCGAGATGTAAAAATGATAATCACTACGTAGATTTCACTTGTGTAGGTTAAATCTTTAGTAGCAGTAGAACCCATGCCAAGTTCGACCAGGTGAGTAATTAATAATTATTATATTAAGTAATTAATTCGCATTATTGTATTCCGGTTTGAAAGGAGTAAGTTGCTGGAGAAATTACAGGCACGAGACTCATCGAGACAAGATGGTCGTTATTGTAATCCCTGCACAGGTAGGTACCTAATTTGTCCATAACGACAGTAATTCAGTTCCCAGTTCCCCCCCCCCCCCTACCCTTTCTTGTGTAGAAGACCCGTGTCGTATTCACTCTCACTCCACAAGTAGCATTAGTTTGATTGGTATGTCAATGGTAATTACCGTGATATCATCAATGTTCTTCGTAATGGTATTCAAGTCGCACTTCACAGCACAACTGGCGCAGTGGTACTCCAGCATTAAGTAGATTATTGCCATCAGACTTGACATGATGCAGAAGCTGTACAGTCCACTGAGAAACGACCAGGGCTTGCTTTGGCTCGGGTTGAAATCATGGCACGCGAAAGGCACGTTGGATCCAGGGCGTCTTCCTCTCCTGCCTCTTCTATTCTGATAATCCATTGCGGTATTTATTTATATTTCTTGACGAGTTTTTTTTTTGTGGCGACTGACCGTATATTTAAGGGAAGCTACTTATGTAGGTACCTAAGTAGAAAATAAAAATTAACACTTTTCGGCTATTACGACGACTACTAACTTTCTTGGTGTATTATTGGTTTCTTTTACATTTTGAATTTTTATTTATATTTTGTGTTTTTTTATTGAAACATTTTGAAACAAAGCGGACGTTGAGCTTGAGAATTTTGATTTCATAGAAATGTGTGACTACGTTTGTGTATATTATGTCAAGTATTTTTATGTTTGAAATGTGCTACGCAAACCTCTATGTGTAGTTACGATGAAAACGGCCAGTATTTCATTATTTTTAAATATGTGTTCTGAAGCGACATCTATTAATATAGATTTATATTAAATAAATAAGCACATAACTCAGTGCTTCATCGTACGATGTCATACCAAGCTTGGTTTACAATTAGTAACTGGCTGAAATCATAGGTGGCGTTGTTTTGAAATTTGTTGCTAAACAAATCAAGATGGCGTTTCATACAATGAAATTTTACATTAATTATGAAATTTAAATATTGTACCTACTGTACACAATATAAGCATTTTCTCCATTGCTAAGTCAGCAAAACATTCCATTGTATTGTTATGATCTCGGTGGCGTAAGTGGTACGAATAACAGCCTGAGTCGTGTACCGAAACCAAATAGCGGGTTGTTTCAAAGCATTATAATTAATTAGTACTAGATTATACCTGCGGCTTTGCTCTGGTATTCAGTTTCTATCAATAAGGTCTATTTACACGGCTAATTCATATTTTATCAATTTGTGAATTAACCTTAACATATAGATATATAACGTTGCAAACTTTTTACAAGCCTTAGCTTTAACTTTCTATAGAGAGTGTTCATATAGGTACCTACCTACCTAGATCTCACAGTAATAGCAGTTAGTATGAAACGCATTCGCTCGACATAGCTTTTATGCCATGTTAAATGTAAAAATTGGCGAAATATAATAAAACATTGCATATTTAAAGGCATGCAAGTTAATGGCCTTTTAGGAGCTAATGCAGATATCCGCAGATACCTATCCTCATTTTTTTTTATTTCATACAGTTGCGGACGAGCCGACAGCCCAGCTGGTGTTAAGTGGTAACCTCTGCCCATAACAACCGATCAACTTGGGCCCTCTACTAGGTACGACAAGACCCAAGTCGCATCATATGCGCCCGTAACTCTGAGACGTGTAGCTGGAATGTCTCATACCCCTTAATTTCACCGGCAACCACACATTTCTAACCGGAACATTAACGCGAATGCGTTATTGCTTGGCGGCAGAAATGGGCATGGTCGCAGTACTTCCCCGACGAACTTGGCGTGAGTTTTCTAATGCTTTTACTACACTTACTAAGTCCTTTTTAGTGCACTTGTTAAGCCTTGCCTAAGGGTATTTTCAGCTAGTGTGAACCTAAGAAGAAGTTGCTAGTCCATCTAAGTACTTATCTTAAAACTCTCGCTGATAAAGTAAAGAAGAGTAAAATAAAATGTCAGTTGAATAATTAGGTCCTTTGGTGAGTTAAATTCTGCTGCCCACAAGCTTTACAATGGGGACAGTTTTTTGTGTATAAGTTACGGAACGATCAAGATAAGAACCTATAAACTTTTAAAACATATTGTATAGTCATAGATTCAAAGTCAAAAGTCCAAAACTTTGTTTCCATAGAATTTATAAAGAAATGGCTTAGACTATAACATACCTACTCATCGTAAAGGTTCTCAAAACGGTGAACGAAAACATTTTGCGGATGAGGTCATCAGCAGGTTGTTTAGATTTTGCTGATTTTCATTTGGAATTCCTATTCAAATCCTATCAAGCCTTCGTTGCGACCGGATCTTTCGTAACTAACTCATTCGTAATCTATGACTTTACCGCCATTTTGTCGAGACGTTAAGAGTGAGGCGCGTTGTTGCTAGCCCATTCCCTCTCATTGTATTCCATGCTTGGTTTTCGTTTTACATTTGGAACTTTTAGTGAGGGGTGAGGTTTTATCGACATCTGCTTAATAAAATCAAGTATATTATTATTTACTTGTTTTAACCGCGGCTTCACCGGCTTTGTTTTAGGAATTAATTTACCTATCATATCTACAGTATTTCACGGTACTCAAAAAAGAGACTCTATCGCACATGACAACAGCGGTCTGTGCAACACTGCGGTATTTTTTCATTGGAATATTATAGTTATAGTTTCACTGCGGTACCAACGAATTTGTGTGAATTATCGTTTCGAATATAGTGACATAAAAAGATGTACCTAGGCATTGTTGCGGCATCATATTTTTTTGCATGATACATGGAGAAATTGGGGGAATTATTTTGCATGAGAGCAGGCTGCGAGTCACTGCGGGAACAGTTTTTTGTGACGTCACTCGTCATATTTTTATCTTTAGAATAACTTTTCCTTGATAATAGATATACCTACATGTTCCTAAACTGTGATACAATCACTGCGGAGATGTAGTAAGTTTTTTGATGCAAAATATCAAAAAGCTAAATTATTTCCATTCTTCAGCTCTTCCCATTTATTCCTTAAAATATCGACAAATGGAATGCGCGTCCCTACCCCGGCCGGCGACGACGCTGCATGATGTCATTGAAGTAAGCACACACTCACACATCGCTCTCCGTGTGACTCGGTCGCGTCGACCCGTGTTTACATTCAGTACACAGTGACTTCACGGCTAGCCCGCGTCTGTGATTGAATTTATTATAGTTTTAGACAGTTTACCGTTTCCCACAATGGCCAACAACCGCGCTGCCAAATCGGGATTTGCCGCCGAAGCGCAGAGAAAGGTAAGTTTTAAAAACTTTTCACTAACTATTTACCGGTATGCGAAGTACCTACACAGGTAATGCTTGCAGTAACATAAGGGTGTGTTTGTAGAAATAGGTCATGTATTGATCCGGAGGCTGTTTGGTCCAGCTGTTTTGCAAGGGTAAGCCATGACCTAAATACGGGATGCTTGGCGCCAGCCACATTGTGATAAAAATGAGGGTAGGACAGGACTAGACATACCGTTACATATAAATGTATGTAGTAAAATATTACAAGGTATATTCTGCTCACTCGATTGTATTTTTTTAAACTTCATTAGCAAAATTAGTCTTCCTTCGAGGTAAGTAGTTACTTAATAGTTTGACCACAGAATAAAAATCAAGTTCCATCGCTTAGGCAGATTAGGTAAATGTAATGAGTTCGTTCAAAACTCCAATACGTGTCTTACTGACGGTCTAAGTACCTACCTTACCGAAGTATAACTTAGCGAAAACCAATAACATTGGCAATTTGTCTGATAAGTAAACGTGTAGGTACCTTGTCGTTAAACCTAAATAAATATCTAAGCATGTTCGTTATCTTAATTATTATTGTAATTACTAGGTACCTAATTGGTTACTAAAGTTTTAAATGGGCGAGTTCAATTATCAAATTTCTTATTTCACAAGAAACAGCAATGGTAGAGGGCACCAAAACGCCAGGTGTATCCTAAAATGGCCCCAAACAGGTTCGGCGTGCTCAAAAAACGCAACTCGAGTCCACTACCTAGGTACTTACCCAACTGCCAAAGGCTTCGCTACTCATTCCGGTGTTTTCATTAGGTGTTAGGTTAATCTACATATTTATTTTAATAGACACGCAGCTTCACCTGAATTGCCATACACCAAATCTTGATTAGTCCAAAGAATCAACAACTTGATATTATAAATAAAATAATTTGTACCCATTCTTTGATTCTGATTCAGAAAGGCATGCTACCAATCAAACCATTAGATTTACGTAGATTTTTCATTTTGTATCTTTCGCCCTAATGCTGTTATGCATTAATTATATGAAAATCAACTTTAAACCTTACCTACCTACCGAAATCGTTCACTAGGTAAATATTTAAAAAAACTATCTTTTTGCTTAAAGGACATCACATACCACGTTCAGAAAGTTTATGGTTCAACATTAAGATGAATGCCATCGCTTACATTATACATTACGAGGAATTTTCAAGCCAGAATGTATGTAAATCACATGGCTAAGCATTTTAAATCCAAGTGGCGTGTCTCAGACGCATCGTGCGCCGGCGCGCAAGGTTAAGAGATGATTCATTATCGTCAAATGACATTATTATAGATATTATCAAAGTAATAACTGTTGTCTGTGAAATTTAAGCTGCCGAATGACATAGAGAAAGACTTAAAGAACCAAACAAGTACATAATTGAGAATATCTACTTGCATTATTTGTATATATCTTCGATGACAGGTATGCAGGTCTCAAAAAGGCGATAATGCTGACTGACCTACTTTCTGACTTTGTTTTTAAATTGATGTAAGAGACGAAGCCAGTTATGTATAAACTGTCCAACGGAGTAAATAGGTAGTTCATATACAAATCAATACATTTGGGATCGCACTGATAACCTGAAGCTGAAACAATATTTGTTTTACAAAACACACTCGTGATTAGGTCACGTACATTAATTGGTTATTATGACAAGTGCTACGGTTTGCGTAACAGCTTTAAATAACTATGATTTCACAATAAGTTACTAAGCGTAAGGATACATATGAAATGGGAGCGTATTATATTATTAACTAGAGCTATCTGATGTCATGAATCTTAATGATAAAAAATGACAATAGAAATAACTTCTTTAAATTACTGTAAAAGCTGTTTTTATATTTTTGGGTGACGAGGAACTTTCACCTAGGGGTGCAGCAAGGTAGTGAGTTCGCTCAGTTTATTGGCACTGCTTTTGCAAGTCTTACAACCCTGGTGACAGAAGTTGAGTCTCATCACATTATTTCATCATAGATCAACAAATCAATGGTAGCTGAAATAATTTAACCAGAATAGCAGTGTGGTAAATCCTTTCTTGATATTGAAAGAAAGAGGGCAAAAAAACAATTCATTGAAAATCATAAAAAATAAAGGAACAGCGATATAAACAAAAATACAGTAAATAATTGGTATGGTTATCATTTAATTTTGTGTGTCTGAGACAGGATAGCCACATATATTGCTACTTGCAATTTTATTACGTATTAAATAGAACTGAAATTAGCATAAAACCCTACGTAATACCCACAAGTGTAATCGCCAGGATAATTTCTTCCTGTAGCAAGCTGCGCCTCGGTTGTGGGTCAAGGAGGATTGGTCAATCGAGCTTTTACAACCGGTTCTTTGAAGTATTTTTGTATGGCTCGAGGTGCATGTGGCACCGTCTTTATGAGGACGATGCACTCAAATTTAAAATGAGGATATTGAGTATTTAGTCTCCGTGGAAAAGTACGTGACTGTACGTTCCGAGCAATATGCAATGTGCTCAGTTGCAAGCGTGCACTGAGATTGCTTACACTGATATTCTTCATAGTGAATTTGTATGTGCTAAACGAATTTCTTGTTCCACAAACAATTACATTTTGATACTGTGTACCACTAAAGATACTATAAAGTATAAAGTACTGTGTACACTCGGTCGGAATATCATGACTGTATTATGATATGTACCTACTTGCGGCCAAAATCTTGTAACTATGTGGATGGATAATTACAGTGCGCAGCAAAACGAATGAACCGACTTAATCGCCAAAGAACGAGAATGATTCCTCCTACTTAACCGATTTTATTGTAACTTCTATTGGACCAGTCTGAAAGTATATCATTCAAATACAAATAAAAAATCGATTCATAAATAACGGAGATCTGAGGAAAAACAAAAAATACAACCGAATCTCTTCCTTTTTTGTGAAGTCGGTTAAAAAGGAAGTGATGATCCCTCTAAAACTAGTTATGGTCTGATGCATTGCCAATGATACTCAATAGATGTTCAATCAGCTTGAAATAATCATTTTAAACTAATACCAGATTGTGACTCATATAAGGCTCGGTTCTGTTACAACACCAGTCTTCACCTTATAAGGTGTGGCCTTTACGTTTTACTCAGGATTCATTTATATGGCTTAAATACAGCACAGGCCACTTTCAAAACTCAACCATATGTTCAAGATTGACGTGTGACCAAATTTCTCTTTACGGTCTCGTCGTGAGCAACGAAAATTATATCTGTAAAAGGAATCAATTTTGATTTGGTTCTTGGAGAATAGTCTAGACGTTCATAACGTAGCAACCGTTATTTATCAAATTAAAGTCTCGTTTTCCACCTGCACGGCCTAGTTTGTAATAAGATACGTCCCAATGTTATTGTTCTATTGTTCTTCAATCATAACTCGTACATTGGTGACAACTATACATCTACATTCCATATACAACAAACTAAACATTAGCCAATGTCGATTATGCTCTAAAATGCAAACATCATAAAGCTTTCCAAAGGTCTACTTCCCAAATACCTTCTATAATCATTTTTTCTGTTTGAAAGAAGAATTAATTCAATTATCCATCATCTTTTGAGCACGTCTGCAGACTTTCTTTTACTTCGATAAGAAACATATTTCGTAATAAAATAAAAGGAATGAAGTAATTGTTTTAGTTACTGCTCGTGCAAGACAGAGTGCAACAGGTAAAAATCATTCGCGTTTTCGAATATCCATAGCTCGACGAGTTGCACTGACCATGCTGAGATGACCTCGTTCTGACCCCATTCCAGACTCTACATTATTCCGTTGAGCCTTTGTCGAACAGCCTGCATGTGAAGCAGCTCGTTTTTATACTGTACTGTTTGCCTTAACTCAATGTCATTCGCTTCGTGACACAAGCGTTAGGTTAGGTTTGCTATGATTCCTAACTTAAAGGGAGCGGATGTAGGCTGCAGGCGTCTTTACACTGGGATCGTGCGCTCCATGGCGCTTTATGGAGCACCAGTGTGGGCCAATGCCCTGACCAGTCAGAATGTTATCCAACTGAGAAGACCGCAAAGGGTGATGGCAATTAGGGTTATCAGGGGATACCGGACAATATCATTTGACGCAGCATGCGCCCTTGCGGGTACCATGCCATGGGACCTGGAGGCGGAAATCCTCGCGTCCCTGTACTTTTGGCGTGAGGAACAGTTGGGTCAAGGTCAACGACCGGCGACGAGAGAGATCGAGATGCAACGAGCTGAGATCCAAGTCGAAATGATAGGGATCTGGGATTCCAGACTGGCGAGTCCAAGTGCGGGCCAAATTACTGTTGAGGCGGTCCGACCAGTGCTGCAGCAATGGTTGGAAAGAAACCACGGTGCACTAACCTTCCGGCTGACTCAGGTCCTCTCTGGACATGGGTGTTTCGGGAAATACCTGTGTCAAATTGCCGGTAGGGAGGTATCGGATAGATGCCATCATTGCAGCAGTCTTGAGGATACAGCCCAGCACACGCTGGATGCATGTCCTGCCTGGGATGAGCAGCGACAAATGTTGCGTGCTGTTATAGGATCGGGCCTCTCTCTGCCAGACGTAGTCAAAGCTATGGTCAGTGGAGAGGAGGAGTGGGAAGCAATCTCAACCTTCTGCGAAGTAGTAGTTCAGCAGAAGGAAGCGGCGGAGAGGGAAAGGGAGGCTTCCTCCACCGATCCCATCCGCTTGAGGCGAACTGGTCGTCGGAGGAGGCACTACGCCCTCCACCAACCACCATAACACAGGCCTGGGTGGCAACCACGGGGAGGTTCGCCACCCTAAACAAAGCCTTGAGGTGGCTCGCGCTGTGTCACGCGTGCCCCTTGGAGACGGATACTGGAAGATGGGGCTCAGTCGAGTCAACGCTGCCGGAACTGCGGAAGTTTAACGTTCCCGTAGCTCCGACATGTTACGTTCTGTGGGACACCGTGTAGGTTTAGCCGGTAAAAATCCGGCATAACCTCTTCCATACCCCGCAAGGAAGAGGTATCCAAGAGGATTCCTACACGAAAAAAAAAAAAAAAAAAAAAGGTTTGCTATGATTGTTCATTCACAAGTAATTAATTCAATTTTGCACCAGACGAGACATTCTATTGACAAAATGACTGACGCTGTCTGGAGTTACGGTACTAATAAACAGGTCCTAGGAGCCTAGAATGTGAACTGTACCGTTCTGCGCGTATATCAATCTACATATTTGCAAATTCGGGGTGTATCTTTGTTGATTCGCATAACAAGTCCAACATTATATTCAACAACACCGCCTTGCGTTTTGAAAGCCTGAAGCTCTGACGTCACTCCGATGCCTCAATACGTTGACATTGGATCATAGTTATTTATGGCTTCAAACGTTTTTTGTGGCTGACCCGTGTATGGATATGGGCGAACAGAGATTAGCTGTGAATGAATGCTTTGATTCAATTAATTGTCTGTTGCAATCTCAATGGCCTTCTTTTGACATATGGTGTTAATACTATCCATTATAATGATAGATGTATGAATATTGTAATATTGACTTGCGTTTCGCTTTTATTTAAACAAAACATTTGTTGATAATTTGATATTGCTCTTATTATCGGGACAAGCCAATCCACATAACGACCTGTTTGGTAAATTTTAATGAGGAATATTTGATTAAAATTTACATTTTAATGACATTATGAACTAGGGAAAGTTGTCACTCCGCATAGAAATCTAGAATCTGTTTAAATTAATCGAATAGGTACTGCAGATTCGTTTGTAGAGTTTTCTAATGTTATTGGTGTCTTATTTCTGTGACTTTACAGGATGTTTCATTAGAGAGTGCATCCTTTGTTTTCTAATAAGTACAAATTTAGTTAGGCATTAAATAATGAAAAACTATACGTACATGTACATATATTTATCAGCACGGGGGATCTAAACTAATTAAAATTTCAGTCCGTGTGTACTTTAGTAAAATTTAATCATGAGACGTGGCCAGTTGATAGCAAGTTCTTGAATCTCGGACTTTTTCACACTCATAGTTAAGGAGGTCTGCGCAGCTGGAACTAAAATTGTAGATAAATATCTAATAACTTGAAGATGTACCACGAAGTGGATTTCATTGGTACACATACACCTCATACAAATATGTTATAAAAATTAGACCTTGTTGTTTTTGGTGTGTCTAACGTTCGACTTAAAGCGAATTCTGAGTCACGCCCGAATCCTTATTTGATGACGTCAGCTTATATATGAGCTGGTTGTTGCCGTCCCGGGCAAGCAATGAAGCAGACTTCTGTACAATATTTGTGTACCATATTAAATTCTGTGTTTCAATTAATGTATCACAGTTTTCAGTAATTACTGTATCACAGTTTTCAGTCAAAGAGAAATTAAAGATAGAGTTTCTCTTTTAATTTTAGAGGAATTTTCGTCGGATGTGCAGGGTAGATAACTTGTAGAGATATAGAGACCATACGTTTACCAGTTTCCATGGTTATTAAATGATTAACTAACAGTTAAACACAGAGTGTAGGCCTTAGGGAGTACGGCGCTTGTGTTTCGTAATTCGTAATTCGTTAAACGTATTCTGTATTTTGAGTATGCATGGTATGCACTGTGCCTTATTAAAACTGACCCTTTTGAAGTGAGTAATGGATGCATCAAGGACAGCCTAGCACGTGGAGACTAGTGACCCACTAGTTCATTAAAGTCACGGGAACGGAACTATTTGCCTCCATATTGTCCGGTACGTGACCGGTGTGTTGCAAATGGCTGAGCGATTTTCGTAATTAGCTATTGGTAAATATTTTTTATCTGTATTATTTCATATACTTATTGTAACATGATGATATAAATAGTTACTTAAAAGGTGAAACATCCTTGCATCTACTATTTCTACTATTATTCTGTGTTATTAGGTACCTTAAATTTATTGTTTACTACTTGTCTTAATCTGGATATTATAAAATTTACAAGTATAACCATGTATAATAGCTAGACCACAGAAATGAGGGGTCTCTTATACAAGTATGTTTAAACTTATCAGAAGAGTTCCTAGTTCATCAAAGCAACAATATGGTAATTTAAATAAATAACTTTTGGTTTGTTTGATATAATATGGCTTAGTTAGTCAGTATAAAAAATATAGTATATCGTTAGTTTAATGGAAGAAGTAAATAAATAACTCATTTACCTGGCTATGTAGAAGATTGTTGATAGTACCGAAGAACGTATAGGTATAAGTATGGTTAGATTAAACTGCTGGTTTGAGAAAGGGAAAAACCGGTTAGCGACATGCATAGCTAGCGTAGATTGGTTTCCGACAAAATATTTTCTCTTCGATTCAATCTAGTAAATTAATTCGCTACAGAGCTATAAAACGAACTGGGTTCGCGGTTTATCTATGTGGGATGGCTATATAATTCTACTCGCTGGTTTCGTTATCAGCGTGACCTTCGGTTTCAAACGGTTGTTTGTTGAATTCATGAAACAACGTGCCTTCCTCCATCATTATTAGAACCAATTATATTTTGTCCGGGAAAGTCAACGTGTGTTTCTGTTTGAAGGGTGTGGGTGCCGGTGAAATTAAAGTCATACCTACCACACCTCCATCTTCATTCTCAGAATGGACGCCTTGCGTTGTAACTTGAGTCATGTCATACTTTATTACAAGAGGATGGTCCCAAGTCCCAATCACCCGAATTGAAATGTCTGGTATATTGAAATAATATGTGGTGAGCCATCTCTTCGTTTCAATTCAATCCATACACAAAAAAAATATCCGAAAAAGTTACGAAATATTAGATATGGTTTTGCTTCTACTTAGAGGATTAAGGTTATGTCGTCTGTTTGATTTAATTTATTATTAATAGAGACGTCAAATTTACAACCGTCGGTTAAATTTCATTTTATAGACAGATATATTGAGTATTACCGCCGTGGCAGAGCTAACGCTATAGAAGAGTAACTTCATTTCGTGTGAATCGACATTCCTTTGGCACTTGATAAGATGGCGCTACGTAAATTTGCATTTCAATTTGCTTGAAATTGGAACACGATATAATTTTGTTTCAATTGCAAGTAAAATACTTGAATAAGTATTAGCACTTATTCATAAGAAGTTGGTACCTAGGTAATCCTACTATTAGTACAGTGTTCCCGTGGGTTGACTTATTTATCGCGGGGAATACCGCGGGGCGCAGCTAGTACATAATATGACTTACGCGCTCGCGCTTTCAACGAATGTGTTTTTTATTGTATGTTAAGTTACAGAACGAGCAGATGGCCCACCTGGTAATATCGACCGATAACACGCAACACGACATAGGTCCTCCCCTACTTATGTATTTGCCTGTATTTTCACCGGCAACCACGACTTTCAAACCGCACACAGTAACGCGAATACATTACTGCGGTAGAAATGGGTATAATATCAGTACTTCTCCGGGTGAAGTTGGCATAAGTTTTAGGTACTGCTACTGTATTTAATTCGTCTAAGTATATTTGTTTCTTGTTTTATTTTTCAGATTAACAGCAAATACAGCGAGGAGTTGGCGCAGGAATGCTTAGAGTGGATTCGTGCTATCATCGGGGAGCCTGAGAACGTCTCCGGGGATATGGACAACTTCTACGAGGTGTTGAAAGACGGAACTTTGCTTTGCAAGTAAGTATATTTTTTAATAAATTATAATAAATATTGGTGGACATTTCGCACAGGGCCCTCTAGTCCTAAAGTAAGCTAAGCATTGCTTGTATCATGGGAACCAGACAACTGATATAATAGGTACTTAATGTAAATACATACGTATAATACATAATATCAACACCCAGACACAGAACAAACAGCTATGTTCGTCACACAAATGTTTGTCCCGGGTGGGAATCGAAATCACGACCTACAGCGCAGATGGCAGGGTTGGTAGTAATAGTAACCCAGAGCTGTGAGCCCAGTCTAAGTTAGTAGATAATACCCAGCGTTGAGTTTATTTACTCACCCCCACGATCAGGATAGGTTCATATTACGAGTTCGCTGGAACACACCATAGATGCCTGGCGTCAAATTTTGTACTCTAGCTAACGCGAACATTTGAAAATATCTTACTAACAATTAAAACTTCCGGTAACTTGACTAGTTTGATTACTGTTGAGTTTCATGTAGTTTCACTTTAACAAATATGTATTAAAAAAGCTCCGAGAAAAAAATAAAAAAGTTTGTGGTCACTAAAAAGAGTTTACATATAAAAAAATTACATATAGTATGAAAACTCATATGTTTAAAAAAATTGAGATGTTATGGGACATTCCTTAAAAGCAATAACAACTTATGATAGAGGGCGCCACCAGTAGAAAAAGACACTGCGAGTTGCGATGCGGCTCAGTTTTAAATGCAAATTATTAAGACTTGCCTTTTCAACTGTCGCATAAAGTTTTCTTCTTTTTCTTTCTTTATTCATTTAGATTTTTGACACGTTTTTGAATCAGGATCTATGTAAAACTCTTTCATTCAAGAGTTCTCTATAACAACAAGTGAATTTCACTAACATAAGTGATATCTCATTTCAGGCTGGTCAACGACATCCAGCCCGGCACGGTGAAGAAGGTGAACACATCCAAAATGGCGTTCAAATGCATGGAGAACATCAACGCGTTCCTGGAAGCCGCCAAGAACTTGGGTGTGCCGGCGCAAGAGACCTTCCAAACTGTCGACCTCTGGGAGCGACAGAATCTCAATTCAGTTGTGATCTGCTTGCAGTCGCTCGGAAGAAAGGTATACTTGTCAATTGTAGTCGATTTCAAACCATTGTAATTAATTAATAATTATTGTAATATACACAGATTATAATACAGGTGGACCCAAAAATCTTACAAGTCGGATTAAAAAAATTAAGAAAATAATCAGTATATTAATATACGATAAGACGTACAAAATTAAACAAGACTTATAATAAAAAGTAACGTACATAACCTACATCGTCGCCGTAGAGCGAAAAGTCATCAACTAGGTCATTTGGTGTTTTGAGTTATGGAGGTTTAAAGTTTTTCAAAAGAAAAAAAATCATAACTTACGTTTGGTATGAGATATATCAAATGTTATGGTCTCATATCATAGGCAATAGATAAACGCATAGGTTGATAGTACTACATTTTATGTAATTTGTTATTTTTCAGAGATTTTGACATAAAACTGACTTAGTTATTTTTCGCCCGCAAATCCTGTACCCAGATTTTGATTTCTTTATTTGCTAAATAGAGTTAGTAACTTTTTGCCCCTGATTAGGCTATTTTGAGGTCTATTTAGTGATTATTCTAGACTCTCTACACTGATCTATTTTTCATTTTTAATTAATTTAATCAGATAATCAAGACAAAAATGGTTGGAAATAAAATGCTATTATCGTACATTTTATTAAATATAATAAAAAACGCGCAAATTCAAATGCAAATTAACAAAGAACACGATTAAAATTTCAAAAACTAGCAAATAGTTCAATGGTTACTTGAGACTATAATCAGCGGGTTCAAACCCAGAACATGTTTATGGTGACATTCTAATCTTATTAATATCAGTCTTCACCTTCGGTGATATCGGGCTCTAACAGCCTGTCTACAACGTTATTGTTGGTAGGTAGAGATTCATACCAGGAATGTAGCTCTTCCTTGTGACAAAGACCAACTAGAGCTTTTTTCTTTGCCTCAGAAATAGAAAGAGGTGCTGTGTACGCCATAGGGATTTTAAAAGCCTTTAGTTGACCTTTCACATCATCACTCATGCTCAATTCAGCGTTACTTTCTCCTGCGACTAGTCTTTCTGAAGTCTCCGTCTTTTCCTTGTTTGTGGGACCTCCTTTTCTTGTTTTTAGCACGCATCATCAGTAAGCTTTGTTAGGAGGTTTTGCAGTATGAATCGTGTAGTTTTACACATACAGTTGTCTGGTATAGAAGAGGATACCAACACCACACACAGGTATGTGCAATGTTGATTGCATGTCAGCAGTGAGTACAACATAGGTTTCATCATCAATAGATCGTTGCTTGTCTAGTTCCTTGGCAGCTTGTGCAGCAATATTTCTCGCTATATGGGCATCATAATCTGCTTTAAGGTCTGCAGGTCGACCGGCATTATCATAGCGAGTACATATCACGCACAGATCCTTCTTTGGCACGAAAAATGACAAGTTAAACTCCGATCCAAATACTCTTTTGTAAACATACAAAGAACTCGGCTTTTCGTTACTCAGTACCAGTTGTTCTTTGTTCATAGTCAGGATCGCAGGAAATCGGTGGATGCAGGTGGCTCAAGACCGTTCAAAATGGAAATCTTTGGGGGAGGCCTGTGTTCAGCAGTGGACTTTTACCCGCTGATATGATGATGATGATGAGTTGTTCTTTGTACAACTCGTACATTTTAGCAATGCTAAGTTTGCTGTCTAAATACTGTCTTTGGGTTGTTTTTCTGCAATAATGAGATTCTTGACGGGGAAAGGAGTTTATGTGATCAGTAACTTTTTGTTTGGAATCAGGACTGGTTTTATTTATAGGATCATTGGAACCACGTCCGTCTTTTCCTTCGAAATAGCCGAACTCGTTGTTATGTTTCAGTGCTTCATTTATCGGTCCATTTGAAATGCACAATGTTTTGGTAAAAAACTGCTTGCACACCCTTATTTTGGTGTCATTCTTGATCAAGTAGTATTCATATGAGACACGTCGATGTTTTTGATCTGGAATTCCAGCCTTTAATGTTTTTACTGGCATGTGAGAGCGAGTGGAGAGCGTGGTGGTCTAGTGGTACTGACCCCGAGTTTCAATCCGGAGGTCACCGGTTCAAATCCCGACGTGCACCTATGATTTTTTCTATTCAAAGATCTATGTGCGCAATACCACGTTCTCAAACGGTGAAGGAAAACACCGTGAAGAAACCGACATGTCCTAGAACTAAACATTCTAAGACATGTGTTAAGTGCACGAAAGGAGCCTCCTTGAGGCACGCTTAAAATCTTTTCACCACACTGGTTCGAGAAACCCAGTGACTCGAATAGTATAGAATAGAAAACTGGCATGTGAACTATCAATTGCAATAAAAACTGTTTTCGAGCCATATTATCTTCCTCTAGTCTCCAGTAGTCTTGACAGAGCTTTACTCTATCATCTTCTGTAAAGCTATGCAAACAACGGCGTCGGCAATTTATATCACAATTCACAGGTTTAGGCTTCTTTGCGGGCATGGTCGCCCGACGAACGGTGGACTAGATATTGAATGAATAATCATCAAAACACTTTAGTGACTATTCAAAACAAAGCTTTGTGTGCATAAATATTAGGATAGAGCTCATAAAACCAGTTTAATGATTTCTTGCTCCTACATAATAGCGTATTTTTCATAAATTTCGATCGAAAATCAGTAGCTAACTAGACTTGGTTAGTTTTCGCTTTCATGTTTTGTATCGAACCAGCCATACTAAAACGAATCAAGTGGATTAAGTTAGTTTTACGTTGTTGTAAGGACCTACTATATATTAAGGAAAAGTAACCAACTCGACTTAGATTTCGGATTGCGATTTCTCCAAGTAGAGAAAAAAATACCAAAATGAGATAATTAATTTTCGAGTACAATATTTTAGTCGAAACGTCGAATTAGTGTTTTTTTGCAAATCCTGAAATGAAAACTATGATAGCTATGAACATGGTTTTAAGACTGAAAAATGCAGAAAAAATCAGTGAGTTTCATGACATGCTTAACTCAATTTTGGCCAAATAGCGAGTTGATGACTTTTCGCTCTACGGCCACGACATGTACTTCATCCGAATCCACAACTAAACTTACCTACGTACTTTATACAAGCTCTCAACTAAACTCATAGTACCTACGTACTTTATAGGAGCTCTCAACTAAACTCATAGTACCTACGTACTTTATAGGAGCTCTTAACTAAACTACGAAAAGCTACGAAAAGTTATTAATTGTTGCGAAGGCTTTCAAATTATAACATTTATCTTTATTATATTTTTTTAGGCTGGCAATTTCGGTAAACCATCGATTGGACCCAAGGAGTCCGAAAAGAACGTAAGAAACTTCTCGGAAGAGCAACTGCGCGCCGGCCAGGGAGTGATCTCTCTTCAGTACGGCTCAAACAAGGGCGCTACACAGAGTGGCATCAACTTCGGTAACACGAGGCATATGTAAATCAACTTTATGTCCTACAGAGTCAAAATATAGGGATAGTTGACAATTCTTACACAAACTAAGAATAAGTCTTTTTTTTTATTATCGCTTGTTATTGTTACGAGAAGGTGACAGAATGTACACGTCAGTTATGTCGCGTCCGTTCGTAGGAGAATGTGAATTCTGCTCGTTTCTGTCAGACATTTTGTCAGTCTTCCCAAATCATAATATTCGTTGTACGTATCAAGCACATAAATGTACTTATTTTTGTTCAAATTATTTGACTTTAGGTCATCATCAGTTATGATGGAATCTCTTTGGCATTTTTGTTAGTCTATGGCGTCATTCTAACTGCGTTCCATTCCAAACTTCGTTTTTTTTATTGTACGTAAGACTATTATGAACTATATGAGTGACTTTATTGTGACTGTATTGAGATATACGCTATTGAGATAGCGTATATCTCAATATACGCTTTTGAGATTATTTGTGCCAATTGTCACAATATATAAAGTTTGTAAAAAACTTCCTTTTATTTTATAATTGGTAAGAATATTCACAATTTAATTAACTTGTGTGCCTTTTGTAAACTCCCTAGGAGTAGGAATTTAAAAACTGCTTCTAAAATTTCAAATGTATCTTTCTATATATCTATTTATTAAAATGACATTAATTAATCATTCCATATTTAAGTATGTTACATACACTCTGTGATTAATGATTTTATAATTAATTACATTATATAAATTATATTTTCTAATAAATAAGAATGACTATGCGTAATGTTAGTCTCTAACGCGTAAGTTTCGTAAAGTCTCATTTTATGAAAGAACGTAGAATTAAAGCTAAGTAAAAAAATTACAAATTGTTTTATTTCTACTTATCCTTAAGACCAATAAATGATTATCATTATGGTTAAAATTACATACTAAACGAAGTATAGGTGCTTAGGTATGTACCTACATAGAAAAGTGCCTAAAATTTTAATACTAATCCAGATATTTATGATGTTGAAAATTCTGTAGATGTAAAATTTCGGCATTCACCTTTCTTAATCTCGATTAAACCGTAGGCACTTTAATTTGTTAGTGTCTGTTGTACTCTGGTAACACTGGTTCATATCCTTGGGCTGATGAGTGCACTACATGGCGCCTCATTTATAAGTGTAGTATTTTGGTACATGCGCTAATAAGATTACAAAATAAAAACACCAGTTACTACGCAAATAAATACATAGATCAATGGCTCTTGAAATGTGAAATCTCTACATACGTAGTATAAAACAAAGTCGCTTCCCGCTGTCTGTCCGTATAACCTTATAACTTATTTTCTGTACCTACCTACTTAATAACCTCCATTAATAGTAAATCAAAATATTTTTTTAAAGTGGCAGAGTAAACCATTTTTTTAAGCTATTGCATAGCTTCTATCGCGGGCCTTGAGCGTGGAGACCGAATCCAGAAATTCCGTAAAGAAAAAACCTAACACCCCCCACTCCGACCGGCACAGCGGTGATACTTTTTAGTTTTTCCATCTATCGATAAATACCAGAACTTTTAATGACTTTTTGAAATATCACGCGCAATAGCTTTACTGCGGCAGTCTCCGAGTGCCACACGTCTTTTTTTTACATGGTGTACCTTTAAATGGCCTTACCCGTTGTTTCGGGGATGCAAAGAGCGTGTGTGGGATTTTTACCCGAATTAAAAAAGACCACGGTGGCCGACCTCTACGCATTAGAGGAGCCCGGGTCCTCCAATGGAACGCGCCGGTGCTCCTCTCGCACGTTGCTTTGAGGCGGAGGGAAAGTAGGTAAACCTATTTGTGTCAACTGAACATCGCAAATCAATATCCGATAGCGATAACCTTATTTTGAAAGCTGCTGCCGAATGCCCGGATAACAGTTTCTTCAAACACTGGCTAGCGGTGCACCATGATGTTAATCATAAGTAATATAATAATTTATTGTAATAATGTGTGTGATATTGTGTATTTTTGTATTTTGTATTTGTATTTTGTAATATGGACTTGTTCCGAAATAAAATTTATTATTATTATTATTATATCACCAGATTTATATAGGTACATAGAAGGTGGTTATGTATTGAGATTACCAATTTTGTAACTGCATATGTATTTATATCGTTTCATGTACAACATATTCGGAGTACCTACTGCCACCAATCAGTAGGTTGGTAGTAGGTACGCAATGCACTGTTATGTTTCGGGTTATAATGGATATTGCCGGTAAAATGACATGCACACGAAATATTCCACCTTCACGTTCAAGAATTACGGACTTAGGTCTTCCCATACATAATTTGGGAAAAGCAAGATTTTTAAAAGTTTTATATCAGTAGGCTAATTTTTGCCGCAGTAATTATATCATTTTTGCTTACCTATATTCAAAGCATTTGTCATTATAACTAACATTATCTACCTACTTACTGAGTGTAATCACCGTTATTTGTCGTGAAAAGTAATAAACATAATTATATCCAACCATATAAACATATTTTCGCGCTAATGTGGTTAATCTTGAGTAATTAAAATTATAATTCCCACCTAAACCGATAACGCCCGTAAAAAAACAGAATTCATTTCACGAATAAATACATGCCTCGCCAAAGCTGGTAAAAAAACTACATACTTAGTGTCTAACCTAGTAAACCAGTTTTTTATGGCATTCTGCCACTGCCAACTTCATCTGTCAATGTCAAGAAAATATTGTTTTCTTTGCGAAAAAAGTCAAATTCCCTGGTTTAATGTCACTGAGTCTGATTTGATTTGCTAAAATATGTTTTCTAACACATCTTGACCAATCAAGGTTAGAGAAATCAGCTGTTTAAAAGAAAT
Source organism: Chesias legatella (assembly GCA_947359385.1). Classification (NCBI taxonomy): domain Eukaryota; kingdom Metazoa; phylum Arthropoda; class Insecta; order Lepidoptera; family Geometridae; genus Chesias; species Chesias legatella. The sequence goes on along the minus strand of OX375773.1, from coordinate 6,330,146 downwards.
AGGTACGAAAGAAATGGTTGAGATATCAAAATCCGTCTGTTTAGTTAGTGTGGAATATTCCTTTAGTACCTGCTGCTAAAAATTCTGGTAAATAGGCAGGTTATTTCTATTGCCGAATCCTGTTTTATCAATGATAATAAATTTATATCGAAACAGTGATTCCAGTCATGGGCAATTGAAAATCGAAACGATGCCGTCACGACGACGCAAATACCATGCTGCGTATATTATTGGAATAACAATGATTTTATATTAGGATAATGTCCCAGCCGGTTGACGTACTTTCGAACGGATGGGCGATCGACACGACACCCCCGGTTGACCTCACGAAGCCGAGCGATAACGACGTAAGTGGACCCCTGCAGAGTTGTTTTGTTTGTCACTGATAACGTTGTCCTCTATGCTGACCTCCAATGGCTGTTCTTCAGTATTATTCCTCCTTTATCTTGCTCCTGTAACCGAGGTCTTTGTGGCGTCAGATTACGCACAGTACCACTGGCGTTGGGTGTTGTATATTTTTAACGTCATAACCATACTAAACTCATTAACGTTCACACGACCCGGGTTTTTTATTCGCGCTGTTGATTTCCAAATTTGTGAGTGCGAATTTCAAATGGAGAACATTATGCAGGTAATTAGTCACATGGTGATACTGTTTAGTATGTCTACACTAAATGTATTTCTCCGTGTTGGGAGGATTGGTAAATATATTGTCCAGTGGCCAGGTCCTAACTGATAGGTTATTTACAGTAGGTACAGTTGATTATTGTCTTCTAGTTTCTTAAACTATTTAATATGAGAATAAATACTCTGATATAGTAGTATTTGTTCCCAAATAAAAAGATAATTGATAATATTATTGAAACAGTCCTGCACTTTGTTTTATTACAAAATTTTATATTCTTTACAGTGATCTGTATAACATCTGAAGTTAATATTTAGTAGTTAATTACTCAGTAAATAAGGCTTAATTGCTCCATACTACACAGTGAGGATAAATATTGTACGTTTATCATTAACCATGGCATAATTATCCTAAATTCTCTAATAAAGGTTAGTTGTTTGATTGTATTTTATCTTCAAATTATAATTTATCTGCTACACTACTCACTTAATTGATAAGTGTTTAAGGATGCTACCGGATTTTAAATATATGAATTATTTAATATCTGTACTTTATAAGCCTGACTCCGAAAGGTTTATTAACCATTGTGTTTCATCATTTTCTGTTATAGGTAGCTTTAAATTCAGCTGAAATAGACTGAAAAACTAATTAGCTAATCATTCTCTTATATAAGCTTTTATGGCACTATATGATTGAATGAAAATTTAACAAGTTAGCCAGCAGCAACCTTGGTCATGCTATATTAAAAGGAATCTTGCCTGTCTCTTGTTGATTATTTGCTCATATAAATTTATCCTGGCTGTCAGATTAGTTTGGAATTATTTACTGGCAGAAAGTGTATGTGGGAGAACACAATATGAAACCAGTGAGGTGAGAATTATGTCACTAAGGATCTGCATTCTCCATTCTCGGAAATGGCGTGAATACTTATTTCTCTTCTTCTTCTTGGTGGTCAAAAGTTTTTCTTTCTTTCTTTCTTACTTATGATAAATAATGACAGCTAAATACAAAAAGTTTCTTTAATAATCTTCCAAAACACTTCACCTCCAAATTTTGATGTTATAAATTATGGTCATTCAGCAGATTATAATGTAGTTCTAGTAAAATGTGGCATTCTTTTTTTGGTGACTGTTTATCGCCAGCACAGATTTAATGAGAATTTAATGAGCTCCCTATTCTCACAGGTTTCAAACAGTCATAAATAACAAAATATAATTACTCAATGAATAAATACATCATAAAATAACTAAATGTACCTAACTCATAAACTGAAGTAGAAAACACTTGCACGGATTATATATGCTAAAACTGAAATGATTAAGATTTGTGAAAGTGGATAAAATTAAATTATAATTTTACATAAATCACGCAAACTACGTAGAAACAATACACTTTTAATACATAGAATTAAAAGACCCAAGTTGTTGATTGTTAGGGTTCCAAATAATCTTTGCGAAAATCAGTTCCTGTTTAGATACGCAATTTGTTTTTATGTTATTGACATAACACGATTTGCGTACATTGATAACGATAATGGGTTTTACTATGCCGTCAAACTAAAAATAAAAATATGCCCATCTATTTTCATTCATCATAAATTAGTAGCTAAGGGAGGAACTACTATATACCCACTCTGAGCCTTGTTGGTAATTTATATGAGAATAATTTCCCTGGCTGCTGGATATTAAGGAATGAATTACTGGAAGAAAGTGTTAGCCTTGTGATTAAACAAGGGTGGTGAAGAGCTGACCCCTAGTCACGTCGACTTTCTTACGATACACCCACAAAGTGAAAAGGCCCACTGAAGCTTTACCCATCCCTTCGAGGATAAAGGCGTGAATCTATGTGTGTATATCCACTCGCAAATCAACATCAATTGTATAAATTGAGCTAAGACAATTCGGAAATTTTACGGCACACCACCAAAACAACCTATCTCGTACGATACAAGCTGAAATCACAAATAGCTCCCCCTTTTGATTTGCTTTTAGTTTGATTATAAAATAAATTTATGATATGTAGACTGTAATTACAATATTCTCAGTTTCATCAACATCCCAGAACAACTAGCAGTCTGCGCAGCGACCCTAGCTTATCAACCCATTACCCCCTAGGCAGTAGGCACGGATACCGCTTATCACTAAGGGTTGTCGGTCACGACCTTCCACCCCTCTCCGCCCCCCCTCCGCCCGTCTGCACCCGATAACAGCGCATATAAATTACTTTTATCTACACGACGCGGCAGTCGGCATCCTGAAGTCTATCAGTGCACAAGTTTTGCGTTTAGTGATCGATAAATCTGTTTGTTTTCGTATCAAATTTCCTAATGGCTAAATTCGTTGACAGTGATTTCCTATCCCCTTACTAGTGTTTCGCACCGTGAAGACTATTAAACCTGTGGACGTACCCACAGTTCTTTCCTCCGCCTCTACCATTAGTAGACCTGGTATTAGCATTAATGATTTATCACAGCGTGCTGTTGCAAAAAATGACCATTTGCCTAATGTTCCGCGTGAACCCCATTTATTACTCGGACTATTCGGATACGATTTCGGCCTGTATCTAAAGCTATTCCAGCCGAAATTCTCTTACTGCCACTGGCTCTACCATTTCGAGTACTACAAGTTTGGAGTGTACCCTAAAGATATCACCTGACGCGTCAGTAAATACCAATTAGTTATTGGAAGTGCCTAGAATGGATATAATCGCAAATGTAAGTTATAAATTAATATTCGTGGACATTTCACACAGCGCCATCTGGCCCTCTATTCTGGCTAAGCATAGCTTTTATCATGGGAACCAGACAACTGATATAACACTTATTTTTTTTTTTGTAAATACATGTTATACAAGACTCAGACACAGAACAAACATCTGTGTTCGTAACACAAATGTTTGTGGGTGGGAATCGGACCCACGACCTACAGCGCAGAAGGAAGGTTTACTACCAACTGAGCTGAGGCCAGTCAAAGTTATCTATTCTCAGTGTTATTTCTGTTGTATTAAGTTCAATTTAGTGATGAACTCGGTGTGAATATGAATAGAAAAAAGACAACATTATTGGACTAACAGACTACAATCAGCGGACTAATAGCTACTATCAGACACGCGACACAATAGTGGAGTCCGGGTCAAAGTGTATCTGTCAGTCTGTAATTACTAGAGGCTTGCTTGAGACATATAGCACAGTAACAACGAACGTTAATGATCCGATCTAACTGTCGTGGGTTTGATTCCATTTACCTTTGTTCCCATTACCCACTCAATGCCTCAGAATGTTAACTTACGAAGTAACTCGTTTTTACGTCACTACTTAGCTCTTTTGTTCATTGAAAGTGTATCTCTGAAATGAGACCTAGCCAACACTCATTAAAGTGATGCAGCGTAAATAAATTCGGCAAATCTTTTTCGTCGATTTTTGGATAGAACCAGTGCATTTGAAGATAGAGTTAGTGATTTGGAAGCGATTAGAGGATCATTTGCTTCAAATCTCGTTTAAAAAATATGATGAATCTTCAATACTTCGTCTATAAGAGAGTTGGGAATATGAAGACTTAGATTTGATGTCATCCACAGTACCACCCGGTGTTTAAGGCGTTCCTCGCCGGTTCCTTCTCCGGTACCTTCAGCACAATCCTGTTCCAACCCTTGGATCTTGTGAAGACCCGCCTTCAAAACCCTGGAAACCATGTTATTGCGGCGACGGTCAAGTGAGTTGAAAACCATATGTATATTCCTGTGTGAATGACTTCGTACAGTCATAGAACGCTATATAGTTCTGTGTTAGAACTCACAAACTCTTAAACACTCATGGATTGGTCATTATTTCGATAACATAGCGCATGCAACGGTATCGAAATATCAAACGTAAAAATCGTGGTAACTTTTTATCTTAAAATGAAGCTCAAAAATTGCATTGCGTACAATTTATCAATACTGCACTTACGAACTAAGAAATAGTCCCTGAATAATGTAAAAATTACAGTTATTTATTATGTTTAATTTTATTTTATTTGTATGTTACAGCGGCCGAATCCAGCCCGGCATGATCAACATATTCACGAGCATCATTCGCCAGGAGCAGATCGTGGGGTTGTGGCGAGGCATGGTGCCTTCTGTCGCTAGATGCGTACCAGGTACTTTACACATTCCTACTGTTGTAAACTAGCGGCCCGGCCCGACTTAGCACGGGTTAACTTTAAGTTCTTACGGCTGGATTTATCAGAACAACGAAATAGCCTTATAGTACTCTGGGGTAATATGGCTTACCACCACCAATATTTATTTATTTTATTTTTAGTGTAGCTGTGCATATAACTACAGCTACATAACTTAGATATTCCTGTGTTAGCTTTTTCACGTGAATAAAAACCCACATCCTTTCTAACCGGAACTTATGAATGGGAGTTGTCTCCATTTGGCTACATATGAACCCAATGCCTAGGCAGATAAGGTGCACTAATGAAATAACATACGTTTTATGCACTATAGAAAAAAAACCTATTTTATAAATCAAACCTAAGAATAATCAGGTCATTCAGGATAAGGCATTTGTGTTAATATTTTATCTGTTTTTGTCAGGTGTGGGACTTTACTTCTCATCCTTACACTGGCTGAAGGCTAAGCTGGGCAAATCTAAGGGAGACCTGAGCCCGCTGGAAGCTGTGATGCTGGGCGTTGTCGCGAGATCTATGAGCGGTATCGCTCTCATACCTATCACTGTCATCAAAACAAGGTAACAATTATATTCTATTTGTCTGAATAACTTTAATAACGAAACTAGAGATGTCCACCATTGATTTGAAGCAGTATCCCATAGCAAAACTACAACTTATTTCCTCCTTATCTTAACTATGGGTGTGCTTTCTTTTCCGCGTTAGAATGAAAGCCCGTATGTAGCTCGTACCCAGATTTTATGAAACACAATTAAAAATGAATTGCAAAATTTTTGTAACTTAGTTCCTATTTAACCTAATTCTGTGTTGCATCTAAATCTAAAGATGAATTGACTTTCCATCTTTTATTAATTATCAGTGGAAACATTTAAAGTAAAAAGTAACGAATTAGTTTTTTAATACTTAGTTAAGAAATAAGTATGTATATGTAAATCAAGTTTTTTTTTTCAAATTTTGTCTGCCTAACTAATATTATAAATGCTAGATCCAGGGTCCCCTGGAGACGGTTATAGGCAAAAAAATATATATCAAAAATGAAAGTTTTTCGTTAATGATTTCTGTATCGATCCAGAATTGGTTGACAAAATAAACATTAACGCGAGCGACGTATAAGCTAGTAGGTATGTAATAAATTCCAGTCGACTGAAATACTGACACACTTTAGTTCACGCATTTTCGCATTCCTTCTAGACACTTCCAAAAAGCGTAATCTTATCACATTAATGAATACAGTTGGAAACAAAACATGTTATTCCAAAACAATAAAGTAGGCTTGTCACTTCGTCACATCGTAAGATATTTTACGCGTTATCAGTTGTTTTTGCACATCTGATATAATGTAATCAGTGTTTGTCGTCAGCCAGATTTAAGTGCGTTGTCCTTACAATAATAATGTTCGGTAAACGAATATTGAATACCTAATAGATAAGGTTAGGTGAGAATGCGGTCAAATGCTGCTTACATAAAACGAAATCGGCATATGAGACATGGGTACTCCTATATCTAAGAGTAGTGGATGAGTTGAGTAGAAGCTTGCTGTTGCTAATGGCCAGAGGATTCAGTTTAGCATGAGGTGGGCCATCTTCTCGATCAGGCATTAGTTACATATATTTTGCCGAATTTGGTGGCGTACAATGACCAGATAGATAAGTTGTCCGCTCCGTATTAAATAAAATTATTTTTTTACTTTAGCTTATTTAAAAACAACGCTTAATTTTTTTCAAATTAAGCTATTCTTAAAAAATTAAATTGACATAACATGTTTTTTTTTTACTTTTTTATATTAAGCTTCTCTTACGATACGCTTACATTTTGTTACAAGTATTTAAAATCGTTTAAAAACGCACTAATATATTCTCTAGACGAATAAATAATGAAATGAATGCCACAAATTATAATTTGCGGTCAAAACGCAATGCCTCAGTAACCTCACCTCGTGCGCAAAAGCAACTATAATGCTAATTAAACAATAATGCTATTCAAATTCAAATCAGTGCAGGTACAGGATAGAGTCGAGCATGTCATTGTGATCGTGACTTGCTTTGTTTATTTAAATGTTCCGTTTTCCAGATCAGTTTATGATTACTTAATCATCTGGAGGGTATGGTTATCTAATAACACACCCTCTTTTTATATAAAAATAATAATTATGTCAAAAAGGCTTGGAACGTTCAAACATTGTGTTCCAGTGCGTGGTAATGATTTTAAACATGATTTCTCATCTGGCAAATGCAACCGACACGTATCTACCGGAAGTTTAGGTCTGAAGTTATCTTTAAATGTTTGTTTTTTGAAGGCTTTGAAGCTAATTTGATATCCATTAAATAAGAGAACTGCAATTCCGTTAGTCCCGTTTTCGTTCGAACAACGGCTAGCGGAAGGGGTCATTTATCATAGTAGTAATAAATATTAGAGGTCATCATAATATGGATTTCGCTTATTTGCACAGCGATATCTTAGGTGCTTCAGGTGTAAATAAAATTATTATTAACTAATTAATGTATTCATAGATTGGACTCTGAATTTATATGAACACAAGAAAAATGATAAATATTATTCGTCAATGCAACTACTAAATCTTTATCAAAGAATGTACATAATTGGGAAGCTAGTGTCAAAGAGTATCACTTATCGTTATCAACTAATAGCATGTCTAAAGTTTAGACTTTGCTCAATTTAGATAAATTTCGATTACATGTACTTTTAATTAACGATTTAATTATTTGATGCGTTCGGACTGGAGCTGTACTGATCGATAAACTAAATTTAATCACTCACACAAATGTTGTCACTTATTATCATGAACCTTTTTGAGAACTAAAACTTTGAAATGAAATATCTTTAGCTTTTTACTATTCTTTGTAATTATCAGAATCAATTCAGAAGCAATAAGATCTCTTCCTCAACTTCTGCGCGTATTGAGTGTGAGAGAGAGAGAGAGAGAGAGACAGAGAGAGACAGAAAAGCCACTCGTCTGCGTGTGTGTAAGAGAGAGAGAAGAAGACATAGTGTAACCGGTCTTTTCTTTAATTTCAGATACGAGTCTGGAGTTTACAAATACAACAGCTTGGGAGGTGCGTTCAAGGCGATATACAAGGCCGAGGGCATTCGTGGCCTGTCCTGCGGTCTGGGACCAACGTTAGCCCGGGACGCACCTTTCTCTGGGTTATACTTGATGTTCTATACTCAGGCGAAGCAAAATGTGCCTAAAGGTGAGTCTTTTCAAATTTACTTTATTGAGGTGGACATAGACATAGGATTGAGGAACATACACAATGCCCAGTCAGGGCGCTGCAAGGTCATATTACAATATAATACGCAATAAAAACAAATTTTGCTGTCAGCAAACAAACAAAACAATTTTTATATATAGTATTATATCAATTGTCAAGTTCCCATAGTGCAAGTTATGCTTAGTTTGGGACTAGATGGCGGTGTGTGAAATTTCCACCAATATTGATGTATGTATTGTATAGAATGGTTGCAATCGGCGGGCGCCGCCAGCGCGGTCCACTTCTCGTGCGGCGTCGCGGCCGGCATCGCGGCCTCGCTCGCGACTAACCCCGCGGACGTGCTCAAGACCAACATGCAGCTGTACCCAGACAAGTTCCCGAGCGCGTTCAGCGCCGCCGTATATATACATCAGGTAACAATAACTCTTATATACTATATATATCTTATAAATGTTTGTTCTGTATCTAGGTGATGACATGTATTTAAAAAAATATGTAAGTAATATATCAGTTGTCTGGTCCCCACGATACAAGCTATGCTTAGCTTGGGTTAGGTGGGCAGTGTAATTACCCACCTGAGACGATACAGATTCGAGCTTCGTAACGACTGATGCAAATACAATGCGACTAGGGTAATTTGCAGACGCGATAAGGACCCATGTTTTGGCCTGCTGTTTATATACAGAACCATCTGCTCTTCAGCAACGACCCTCACTGTAAAAAGATATACTCCCACAACTAAGTCAAACATCATTGAGTATCCCGGATATAATCAAAACGGAACTTATCAGTCACCTCGTTTACCATGCGGTCAAACCGTGACAGTTCTACAATGAACCCTAAAATGTACTCCTTAATTGAGTCCGGCTCGGGTTATCTTTATTCATTAGCGTACTGTATATATGGGGAGCACCCACTACCTTTGACAGTACTGTAGATATTAAACCCAAGGGGGCAGTGATATTACGCCTTTTGATACTATTCTAATTGTGAACTGAATTTAAGGATACAAAAAACTCTTTACATAATCATAAGTAATAAATAAATGAAAAAATATCGGTGGCTATTTCACACAGCGCCATCTAGCCCCAAACTAAGTATACTTATACTTTTTTTATCGTAAATACATTTTATAGCACCCAGACACAACAAACATCTATGTTCGTCACACAAATCGTCCTGGGTGGGAATCGAATTCAAGACCGGCAGACTATTGCCACTGGTCTGTTGCCAGTCAATATATCAGAGCTTGTAATAGTCACTCGTTGCATTTATCTAAGGGGTTTCTTGACTGCTTCCCTCAGGTTGGAAAGCTAGGGTAAGACGCATTATTAGGAAATTAATTCATCGCTGAAAACTGTCTGTAATTCTCTTGCGCGTGTAATGTTCCTAAGGATCTTCTGACCGCATTCTGTATGAAACTTTTGACCTGATTTTGATGTACTTTTAGTCATTAGCGTATATAGTTAAATACATTATTTTTATTGAATTTATTGACTTTAAAAGATTACGCATAGGATCCACTGTTTACCGGACATCTCGATACTCAAGACTAGACTGGGGTAATATTTACTGTGTAGTCCAAACATGGTAATCATAAAGTAATTGAATGAAAGGTCAAGGGTATTTGTAAAGGTAAATGTAGGAATTACTGTCTTAAGAATTTTACTTGGTTAGTATAAAAATAATTGTTTAAAATAACTACTTAAGTGGACCGAATTGACTTGTGCGGAACTCTAAAACTTATTTCTTTGGGATGTGACTTGGCGACCAGCGGGGTGCGGCGCGGGAATCGAATCAAATCCTCAAAATGCGTATACCGCAACTACCTTGCGTGACGCCTTGTTTCTACAGAGTTATTTTTTTTTTTTTTTTTTTTTTTTTTTTTTTTTATGTAATACATTTACGGAACGAGCCGATGGCCCACCTGGTGTTAAGTGGTAACCTCGGCCCATAACAGCCGATGCGACTTGGGTCCTCCCATACTAGTTATGACAAGACCCAAGTCGCATCGTATGCGCCCGTAAATGTGAGACGTGAAGGTGGAATGTCTCATGTGCCTGTAATTTCACCGGCAACCACACCTTTCAAACCGGAACATAGTAACGCGAATGCGTTACTGCTTGGCGGCAGAAAAGGGCATGGTGGCAGTACTTCCCCGGACAAACATGGCGAGAGTTCTACTGCTCTTAAAATAAAAAGAATTAAAATAAAATAAATAAATTAAATAATTATTAAATAAAAAAAAAAAAAAAAAAAAAAAAAAAAAAAAAAAAAAAAAAAAAAAATTAAAAAAAAAAAAAAAAAAAAAAAATTAAATTTAAAATTAAATAATTATTAATTATTTAATTTTTTTTTAATTCTCTTTAATAGCGTCGTGTCATATTGTTAGATTTTATAGGCGAAATAACTTTATTTCCATTGTATTCTTAAAGAACATTAAACAAAATAAATAACCACGAACCATCCTTTTAATAAGCCACGTTTATGAAAAAAACCATGTAATCATTCCTGGCTTTTGCTGTGCATCGAAAATTATACGTTCTGATTATAATGCATTTGATAGTTGTGATGGAAATCTGGGCGGTTCAGAATTTATTCAATTGCTTTCGCGTTTAGTCCTTGGCCGGTTAAAATTTAGTAAAAAAAACTCCACTCAAGTTCTGTGGACGAATGTCGTCGTCGAGTTTCTATATATGCGTTGTTTACATAATGTACAATTTTTGTGGCTACTACGTCTTCCAAATTGAACCAACCTTCATAAATGATTACAGACAATTAACAAAGTTTAAAAGATATCTTTGTTACTATCACGGAATATTCCAAAATTGGCCTTTCGTTTGAACTTTGTTGTCATCTCACGATTATGACTAAGCTTTTGTGAAGCCAAAGGTTATCGTGTGTCTATCAATTCAGATTATTGATACTATGATATCCTCACTACATGAATACTGTAAAATTGGGGGTATTACTCACAGCTTATTTGGTAGTAACTCTGCCTGTAGGTCGTAGGTTTGGTTCCCGCCCAGGACAAACATATGTATCTGCTCTGTTCTGGGTGTGAATGTGTATTTATTTAAAAAAGGTAATAATCTATCAATTGTCTGGTTCCCGAAGTACAAGCTATGCTTAGTTTGAAACTAGATGGCGCTGTTCGAAATGTCCACTAAAATTATTATTTTTTAGTATTTATTTACCAAAAATCTGAAATGTAATTAACAATCCCTGACACAGTATAATAAATTAATATCTTTGTTCCAGACTTACGGTGTGAAGGGTTACTTTAAGGGGGCTGTACCGCGCATGCTTCGTCGCACCCTCATGGCGGCGATGGCTTGGACTGTCTTCGAAGAGATCACTCGATCTATTGGCTTGAAGTGAAGCACAATTCGAAATGAAGAAGCTTCATTTTGGCTGGGAGTCGTTAAGGGACATTCTCTGACGCCATCTTGGAAATCGGAGGGCACACAAATTGGGTCCTTACTGCTACTGATGGAAGATGTCTGCTTTCGAATCGATTGAAAATGATAAGTTGATACTAAACAAAAGTTGTTTTGCATTGAAAATTGTTTTTTTATATACAAATGTTACTGCCAACTCAGTCTTTCAGGAATATGATTCTGTGTTTGATTGCGCTATGTTAGGGATATTAGATCACAGTAAATATTAATGGTTTTACTCATTTTCGAATAATCGTTTTAGCTGTGCTTGTTATATGTTATTTACAATGTTATTCCTCCCATGTAAAGTAATTGTTTGACTATTACGATGTAATCATGATTTTTAAGCTTACTTTGAGTATATTTTCTTATGTTTAGTGATAGCCAGTAGATTAGATAAAGAGTGTATTTCATGTTTTAATTTAATGCAGTTCAAAACTGCACATGATATTATTTGTGCCTTGTGATCTGTATATTCTGAATAAACTTTATAGCACACGATTTTTTTATTTTTTTATTTGGTAGTATTTTAGTGGATTGAAACAAATTTATAACAAAACTAGAATTTATTCACATATATACACATTGGTCTATCACATTTTATATAAATTCTATACCTTCATACTTCAAGTCTTCGACTAATGTGTCTTTGAGTAGAACTTTACCGTCAGTATTAAAGGCAGTGATGTATGTAGAAGTTTTCCCTTCAAACTCTGTAGTTTTTAAAGCCACAATGGCTTCGTCGTTCGTTCCAGGGATGAATTTGAACGAAGAGAAGCCCAGCTTAGGTGATTTTTTAATAATCTGGAAAGTAAAATTATGGTTAGCGTTTGAGAAGGATATTTTAGTTGTCTTTAGGCTTTTTATCCGGGAAAGTAATACTGTCACCCCCCTTTTGTCTGCCGCTAAGCAGTAATGCACTGTTTTTTTTTAATTTGCTATGTGCAAGCCTTTGACCGCAATCTCACCTGATGTTAAGTGACGATGTGGTCTACGATGAAGCATGCTTGCCTAGAAGGAACCTATTCATTCTCCTCTTGAAGACTTCGAGATTACAGGTTGCAGGAAATTAATTAATTATTAATTGTTGTTTACTCGTCTGTATTCAGATCAATGGCATGGGAGTCGGTGAAATTACAGGCATGAGACATTCCATCTTCACGTCTCAGTTACTTGCGCAATGCGTTGCAACTTGAGTCATTCCATACCTAAGGGAATTTCAAAGTCAGCTCTTCCACATAGTCACAAAAGTAATGATTAAATGTTCCGAATGTACACTAAGGGACTCATGGTCGCATCATGATTTTTGGTTATTATATACGCCTGTTTCCTTTAAATGTATTATTTAATTAGGAAGAAAGTTATTTCTTTATTTAAGGAAAGAGAAAGTTATTTAAAAAACTACAAGTAGGAAATTAGTTATTCATTTCACAAACATCTAATATATAAATATAATCAATAATAATAATATATAAATATAATTCTAACGCCAGTTAAAAAAAAAATAACAGCGGAACACGCGGCTCATATAATATCTCATGATCAAACCAATCTGTGAATTGCAAAGTATAATTGGTTTTTAAAATATCATGATTATCCAGCAATATGACACCGGAAAATACAGAGCACCTGATGTGATTGCTTATAGTTATGCTGCCGAAATATTACGTTTTGTTTGTGGCAATGTGCTTGAAAGGAGCCTGTTTGGGGTCACTTAAAAATCCTTTCACCAAACAACCGGTGACTCGACTGCTAGTAGTATTTATTTAGCATCTGTTTCACATGGTACCAGCTATTCTTAGTTTGGGGCTAGATGGCGCTGTTTGCAAAATCTACCTCAAAAGCTTTAACATCCTTGAAGTCGGCATCAGCAGTGATTAGATAGCTACACCCCATCACTTCGTCTTTCGTCTCATTGTAAGGCTCATAGCTGCACTTCCTCGGGAGGAAGTGCCACTTCTGCTTTTGCTCCGACCAGACTCCGGACTCATGGATCATGTAACCCGGCCAAGTGATCCCAATTGAGCTTCTGATATCCTTGTATTGGTTCACCCAACTTAAATGCTGGACCTGTAATGTTTTTAATAAAAAATTATAGAATTTTATTAAGTCAAAGTCAAAAACTTTATTTTATAGGACGGATTGTTTTTTCGCGAGCCCGATCCTTGTAACAATTTGAGTACTTAAATCGATGTTACATTTAGTGACTACATAATTCTGGAATACGATGGAATGCAATGATGCAATGGATCAGTAATATTACGATAATATTTATTTTGTCCTGGTTCAGTATAGTGTAAAATTGCTGGCCTGTGCAACTTTCCATCTTTTCTGCCCTACACTCGTAGGCTGTAGAATGATCTACCTCCAGAGCAAAATATGACATAGGCATCAAGAGTAATAAAAAAACTCCAGAAAATGCTTCTATAGACTGTGGTGACTGCTTAATATCAAGCGGGGCATATGTCTGGATCCATTTTTTGCTTTATGATATGGGATGAGCAGATGGCTCACCTAGTGTTAAGTGACAACCTCTGCCCATAAAAAGCAATACAAATTGGGTCCTTCTCTACTTACTTATTATTTTATTACTACACTATTTTATTTACCTCTCCATGTCTATTAGCAGCTTTCAACCACATAGGGTCATAATTTTCAAAGCTACCGCTGGCTGAAGTCCACTCTTTGCCCATCGAGCCGAGGTATAGGATTTCATCCTTCACAGAGGCCCATTCTGTCTTGAATCCTTTCTCCACATGACCATTACCATCAGTTAGAATTAACCATGGTATCACCTTGTTGTTTAATATTTCAAACACCTGAAAATATTCAAATGAAAATGAGAGGAGATGGAGATTATTTTTGGAATAATCTTGAAGAATCAATATTCATATATGCAAATTAGATGGGAAGCAAAATGGAGTATTAACTATAAGTGAAGTTGTTATGTTGCCCTCCGCACAATCTTAAAACTAAACACATGATTGATATAAGAGTACACACCAGTTTGCACACAACTTTACTAGACTTTTGATTTAGGTTACTCAGCTAGGGAGTGCTATGAGATTTCAATATCTTTTTTTAATAATAAACTTACATAAAGAAGCTCTTGAGTCAATAAGTGTAATTATGTTGATAAATTAAATAATACCCATTATTTAATTTACAGTGAGAGGAAATATTTATGATACCAGCACATTTGTTCTTGTATCTTGAATGTTGTTTGATTTATGATTAATGGGATGCAGATGGTATGCAGTAGAGCAAAATTCCAATGTATTTTTTACTATATAACTATAAACTATAATGTAACTCATACTGTGCTACGTAAGAAGAGTGATGATGACATAGGACAAGTTCCACTAGAGTGTGAAGTTAATTTCAAATAGATTCCATAAAGTCTTACCATCCCCGACCTATCATCAACAGTCAGCAGCCTGCCATCATAGACAATCAATTCAGACAGTTCCATTCCTCTTCCTTTATGTGAGTAAATCGATGACAACACAGCAGCCGGCTGTGTATCCCATGTCACCATTGCAAACTCTTTCACTTTATTGTAATGTAGGAACCCTTTCTTGAAATAACTGATGTATGTATAAGGTTTTTCACTCCTTGATTTAGTGTCCATATCTGCTATTATACCTATTCGGTACGTGACAAGGTCGCCGGACAAGACTGGCTGTGTCAATGGGTATGTGGAATTGTAAGGCCTCAATCGAGTGGTCCATCTGTGAGCTGCCAACACTTGGCTGCTAGTCCACACGTTATAATAGAACAATAGCAACACCAACCCACCTATAAGTAAGACAAGATAAATAAACTGCGGTTGTATTCGCACTGCGTTTCCCACTCTGTAAGTTGCTGGAGTCCGTAAAGCTTTTCGCCAATCTCTGAGGGTTCCCCTCATGCTTCTGTCGTCTAATTCATGCTCATACATAATAGACAGTTTATTTCATACTTCACACAGACTTTATAATGACTAGCATATCCACATCATGATTTATGGCTAAGTTAAAATACAACACTGATTTGTTCACGATTTGTGCCCTTAATGGCAATATGGTCTATTTTAATGACTTATGGAAACTGTGAATGTGTAGTGATAGTTTAAGTTCTAAATTTACATATAGTTCAATATTCATTATAACTCAGAAATTTAAAGATAACACATCTTTCTAATTTTTAACACCACAATCTCTCCATGGAATCAACACGTCAATTTAACGTTCAAATGAAGTTTTAAGTATAGTGTTGCCAGAATGTAAGTTCAAATAAGATGGAAAGCTTATTGGAATAAATACGGCCCACCTGGTGTTAAGTGGTAACCTCGGCCCTTAACAATCGATGCGACTTGGGTCCTCCCCTACTTGGTATGACAAGACTCAAGTCGCATCGTATGCACCCGTAACTCTGAGACGTGTAGGTGGAATGTCTCATGTGCCTGTAATTTCACCGGAAACCACACCTTTCAAACCGGAACACAGTAACGTGAATGCGTTACTACTTGGCGGCAGAAATGGGCATGGTGGCAGTACTTCCCCGGACGAACTTGGCGTGAGTTCTACTGCTCTTATGGTATGGGTATCAGGTTGTATAATAGACCAAAGAAACGAATATCAACTGTGTTCGTTTCTTTGGTCTATTATACAAGATATGAGTATTGTTCGGGCCTCAGGAGGTATGGTGTCAAGAGATCGCGCGCGAACTTTAAATATAGCCCTTATTAGGTGCGTAGACCATTCAGTAACGAACACGCGTTACTCTGGCGAATTTGGGTTCCTGCGTGCTGAATATTAAATAATGTAAAAAATGCTTTTACTTTATGCTGCGGTGCGGCAACATCTACCAAGAATAAATACATTTTTACCTGTATTATTCCTAGTACATTATCTGTAACTCAACTTTTTTTTTTCCAATAATACCTATCTTATTCTAAAATTACTGTAAAATAGCATTGTAAAACAGGATGAGTAGTATTGTAGATTACCTCCTACATGCGAACTTACCTACAAACTTTATAATATAAGTGTAGTAGATGATAATACCTACCTAGATAAGTAACTAGGTTCCTAACACAAAATAGGTAGGTAAGCAGTGAGACTCCGCTAAAACAGTTTGCTCAATACGGAACCTTACCTAATTGGTTCGCTTTCACTGAACGAAGACGTTAGAAGCACTCCACAAGCGATTACTTCTACTCTCATCTTACGTATACGGACATCCTGTACAAAAAAGTAATTGAAACGAAATTAAACTGAACCATTTGGTTAGCAACCGAATTATTTGAATGCCACACCACACATTAAGACCGACGCATTTTGAGAGCTTTAATTTAAATGTGTTTCAAACACTTTCTTTGGGTTGAATGTTATGTGGTTGGATGTCAGATGTGCATAATGTAAAGATTTTATTGAAGTGTTTTGTAATCTTTTTTGCTTCATTGCACGATTTGCGGTTAAACAAAAAAGTAAGGTACTTTCAACCGTCGGCTTTGTGATCATTAGCATCGTCTTCACGACCGTTGCATATTGGCAAGGCTTCACCACCTTGTGATTTTTTCTGACAAACACGTTACTTAGCAGCCGTCTGTTCAGTCTAAAACAACTTATTACACTACACCCAAATCCAGTAATTGTTTATGTCATATGTACTTAGACCAAAAACCTGTAAACTAGGTCTACGATTGTGGCAGGCAGGTTTTGGTCTATTTTTTTTTCATATGATTGGGCTTCTTGCAAGAAGAAAATAAAAGTCGTTCGTTATATTATTTAAATACCAATTCTATTTTCTAATTAGTCTCCTATCAAGTAGTTCAAGACCTATTTAGTCCTCTTTAACTTTAGTATTAGGGTCATCAACTTAAGCATTTCAATGACAGGACGCTACCTACGTGACTGCCTAGGAATGAATAGGAAGGAAATGACAGCGACAATTATAATGTCCTAAATTCAAAACGTCAAAATTAATCAACAAAGAAAACATTTGCAAAATGCATGGAATTTTCACTAATGTGCTGTGGTATCTCGAGTTTTTTGCCTTTGCCATTGTTTTGATAGGCTTTTTCTTCTATATACTTTACTTGGCGGAAATAAACTACGTTTATTACAACCCTAGATTCGACAAGAGGAGGCAGTAAGTATATTTAACTCATAACCGTGACTAAGTATACCTTCCCGTTTCACGAATTATATCCAAAGTTATGGAGATAATTTCTGCCGAACATCTAAGAATAATTATTCAATTATTCTTAGATTTTCGGTATTAGGTATTAGGTATTCACCTAGCTTGCTTCAATATTCTTATTAGACTTATTTCCGAAGAGTTTTATTTCGTTTTGTCAAGAGTTACCTAGGTTGATATTACAAATTCAATTTTAATCTGTGAGCCGTCGCCTCGTTTCGGTTTGAGTCCACATCATAGGAGACGTCTCGTGGATGGTTGATATTTACCCGGATACTTGGGACTTCTAGTATGACTCGTATTAGGCGGCTAAAGACTTAATCTCAGTAGGAGCCCCATCAACTATCAGAGCTTCGTAATGATGTACTGTTTGATACCTATGAACGTATTTACGCTCGTGTCAGTAGCTCTCGTCGTGTGTTTACGATAACTATGGCATAGTAAGCTACTTCACAATCACAAGTTATCTCATATTATCCGTACCATACGAAGGTTTTGCTTCCACATCGAATCAGCAATGCGGACAATCACAGAGTGGAACTTGTCGTCTGCGTTTCTTGAAAACTATAATTTTGGAGCATGCACTAAATGTGAGCAGGCTACATCTATTTAAAAAAAAAACTACTTATAGTATTGTGTCGCAAAGATCCGTTTCGTTACATAAACTTATATCGAAGAACTATTTTTCTATGGATTCGTAGCTTCGTTCTACATTCGACTATAGCAAGTTTTGCAGGTAGGATCTGTAGTAGGAGTTATTTTGTGTGTAATTTACCTAAGAATAGAGGTTCCTGACATTTTTTAAGAGTACAAAGGAAATGTATCTCGTGGAATCTTAAACTTTCGGAATCGATTCCTGTATAAGGGACCCGTAGTAGTCCAATGAAATGAAACAGGACTCAATCTTAATATTTGAGTTCAAGGTTCGAAAAAAATTGCGGACATGGGAGCGTTCCTGAGGCTATATCAAAGCTCGGTTTCGATTTGTCTCGTAGTTTTTTAATAAGTACATTTGTACCTTGTCGTAAGTACAGTCTACTTCTAGGTTTATGTATTTAGCTATATGGTGCTCGCAGTTTCTGATAGCCTCTATCTTCCAAATGTATACATTAAGTTTTTTGTGTGACTGGTGAAAAAGATAGTCCCTCGACATAAACATTAAGCAACCCAGAAATCATTTCATAAACAGTTTACACCGGCTGGCGATACTAGCCTAGCTCTAATAAACTATCAACATTGGAAAACCGCATGTCGTTCACTAGGAAAGCAGCGGCACTTCTTAGCTGTAAAGGACCAGAACATATTGTTGTCTCTTTCCATTACTCCATTAAAGGTTTAGCACCATGCAGGTTTTATCTCTACCATGCAGGTAAGTTCGCAGTTGGCACGATTAGTCGCGAGAACTTACGCTGCGCTTCTCGCTACTCTCTATCATCGACCGATCCTAAAGTCGTGACTAGTTGCGCTGCAACGCGATTAGTTGCGGTTTCTCATTGTTATTTGCTGCACAATTTGGCTTTGTTTACATACAATGTTCCTGCACTGTGCCTCGCGAAATTATCTGTGAAACGTATACCTTTATTGATTTGTGAATCACCGTTATTGTAGTTTTCGATATCTGGTCGTCGTTTGCTCACGGTGCTTGATGGCTGTCTGCTTGTGATTGAAAATGGATCCTTCAGCTCATATATTATTACAAATGTAACTTTTTTCCAACTGATATTAATCTTTAATTGATTTTAGCCACGGACTGCAAAGCTAGTTTAGAGTTACTTTCATTACGTACCTACGAAAGCGATTAGAGAATCGGGTAGGTTTTGTTTGACAATTGGAGAGATTCCTGAAACGTGACTAAAGGCGTTTTACTTAAAGCTGATGCATCCCGAATAGCGCCTAACCCGCCATGCTGCCCTGAACTGCTGCGTTTTCCATCCCGTTTTCAGATGGTAAAGCACCGTATTCTTATCCAGCGATGTTTTATCTATTTGGTATACCTTTGGTCTATGTGCATCAGAGCTACAGAATCGAACTATTGACCTAAAAATTTAAATCACGTTGGTTACATGTGTCATCCTCAAGTTTTGTCTACACATTGTTTCCTATTTCCCGATATTACTTTTACAGATATATTGCCGATGGCACTTGGTTCTTACAAAGTTAGTTCTAGCACCGTAGAAAATGGTACAAGTCGTGTGAGTATTTGTTGAACTTTAATATTTTATAGTATTATATTTTGTTACATAATCTGAGATCTGAGAGAGGGTTTTGGTATTTTGAAAATAGAGTATAACTAACTCTAAGGCAGATTTGCGAAATATAAAATCTACCCACAATTTCATCCATATATTTGGTTTTAGGTACCTAGATACTTAAGTGCCTTTTTATTATTTTTATCTTCATCTTACGATCTTCAGAACATGGACAAGAGTAGCAAGCTATAGCAAATATTCGGAGCAAGCCTTTTCCTTAACCGGGCTAAGAGACCGAGCACTTGATGTAGGCTCACCCATAAGAAATATTTTCCATCGCAAGAACTTTGTAATATTTTTGTAGGTTTTTTATGGAAAAATATTTTGCAACTTCACTCCCGGATCTAGTCGCAGATATTAGACATACAATAATTGCTACTTCACAGTGCAATGAGACCTATTTTTATTTTCTTTAACGATGATTTAATGGACATGATTTTTTTATATATTCTCAGGGTTCTCAAGACAAAAGTCCAGACTAAACCCATTCAGTTGGCAACCAACCAGACTCCGCTTTGTTTTGAGCCGAGCTGCATCTGGTTCTGTAGACTGATTGGCAGCATCGCCACTATTGCAGTGTGCTACTACTTCGCTTATTCTCTCATATCCGATACTAAGCTCAAGTTTGGCATTTTTGTACCTTAATTGTATCGAAATAAACACGATTTTGTAATGTATTGTTAACTTACGTATCTAATATAAATAAAAAATAAATAAAAATGGTATCACAACCTTCTGCTACATTCTTTATGGTAGAGACTATTATTACTAATCGTGTCACTCTTGCGAACCAGTTTGGTGAAAGAGTTGAAGTGCGCCTCACAGAGGCTCCGTTCGTGCATTTAACGCATGTGTTCGAATTTTGGAGGTTCTTCAGCTTGTCGATTTTCTCACCATAGTTTTGAGAACGCGGTGCACAAAATTTTTTCAAATGAAATACACACTTCAGGATTTGAACCAACGACTGAAAATGGGGGTCTCTACGCACCACTGGGCCTTCCCGCTTTCTGGTGACAGTGAGGTATCATACATTAAAGTGATAGATTAGTAGACGTCCTATTTGTACCTACTGTATGATTACCTAATTCCTTCGTTCGTCTGTCATATTTTTTTTAATTATTCCCAAGACATTTTCTATTAGCCTAGTAAGGCCTAGTTACACGTATTTCGATTGATAAGTATTCAAACCAAGTAGCGAAGCACTAAACCGCTTTTCAATAGTAGCGCTAATGTCTATCATTCTACCATTTTTTTTTATATCTCATTGAATATAGGTAAGTAAAGGAACCTACAATCATGCATTGCATCTTTACCTTCATCTCTCTTCGCAAAAGCAAATAACTATTAGCACAGTGTAATTGTATATATTAGTGAATGATCGAATCATTTTGCAAGATATCTCTTAAATAATTAACTGCAAAAAATCTCGAACATTGGTGTCAATTAGATACACATTATGTCCGAGTTACAAGCGAATTATATTAATCACAATGGCCGTCATGATCGAATAAGATAACGTCTGACAAAAACAATCAGATAGGTAATGTTTTGAGACAATGCTAATCTTGCGTGTGGCGAAATGCAATAATAATTTGTATTAGTCTGTGCCATGAAACACGTCTCGCGGCGATTATAATAACCAATAGAAACGTAGGTTATATTTGTTATATTGCTTTGAAACTAGCGTCGTAGTCAGGCGACTTTATTGGATGAACGCATTCTAGCAAATATTTATTTCCCCGAAGAAAGTGGCGCCTCAGTTGGCACTAATGTGAACTAATGTGTTGATTTTATCTGATGTGTTCATTACCTCTTCACTTTCGTTTTGGAGTCCATTTGGCTCAATTACAATTGTATTAGCGAATTGTTTTTTTGTTAGATTTGCGAATGCAGATTTCTATTTTGTAGGTGTTAGCGATACTTATCTGTTATTATGATAATGTCTTGCAAATGAGCGCTAATGTAGAAGCTAAATTGTTAGAAAAGAAAAGATAAATAAACTTCATATATCATTTAAAGTTTTATAGGTATGAATTTAAACACGTATTAAAAATACTTCAGATATATGAACGAGAGTTGAAAATAAAATAGGTGGGTAGATGCACTTATGCAAAAACGCAAGATTCAATCTAGATCTGCTAACAGATTAGCGAAATAAATTAAATAAAGCTTGTTAAGCAATGAACAGGATCCAAATCGGGTACATTTAGCGTCAAAAGCCGATGAATACGTACAAAGTTCTCGTTAAATCTGGCAAGGCTTATCAGATCCGGTCACCTAATTATATTTTTCTGATATTTGGAACCATATGACTAGTCTAATAGCTCAGTTGGTCTGCCCTTACTTCTGCGGTATAGGTCGTGGTTCGATTCTCACCCAGGACAAACATTGTGTGACGAATATAGATGTTTGTTCTGTGTCTGGGTGTGAATATGTATTATATGTATATATTTACAAAAAAAGTTTATAAGTATTATATCAGTTGTCTGGTTCTCATACAAGATACAAGCTATGCTTAACTTACAATGCTAGATGGCGCTGTGTGAAATGTCCAACAATATTAAAAAAAAATATAGTGTCGTCGTATTCTGTGAAATGAAAATCTTTGCCCTGACCGGGGATCGAATCGAAAATCCTCATTTTGCAAGCAAAGGCACCAATAAACCACAAAATACAAATGTATATATTAAAAACTAAAAACATAGAATATCGTTTGACACAACTGACACGGTAAAACGGATGTGTTGAGTGGGCAAAAAGGTTTAATTTTAATTAAATTTGCTTTAATCATAAACTTTGGACAACATAGGAAACCCAATGAATGGAATTTTCTTTATGAAAGATAAATAGGTCGAAAATTCGTAGGAACATTCTAGTCACTAAGATCTAATATTATTAGTAATTGTTTAAAATTAAAGTTCAATAAACGCGTAATAAAAAAAATGTATGTGAGCAAAATGTCGTTTAATAACTTCAAAATCTTACATAGAATTAAAATAACCAAGTTGCGTTCAGAATGTGATTGACTCGTTAATTTAGTTACTTATTCATGTAACGTAACACTACTAATAAGCCTGTTACCGTATAAAAAGTCTATTACTTACAATTAATTTGAAAATGACGTGGCGCTCGCACGAAATACTTTTAAATTGCGTAATATTAATAACTATTAAAATAAAAGCATTAAATAAGAAACCAAGAGCTTTCTATAGACAATTAACTTTGTAACGAGTTAGCACATGTATGATGTATCGTGACTCGATTAATACTTCATTCACATATGCGTTACACTCGTATAGTGCAAGAGCCATTGTTAAAGGTGCAGCCATTTATACTACAAGCCGCCCGCGGACTTGTTTGTAATTTCGTTGGTATAAGATTTGTCCTGGTTTATTGAGGAACTAGCTGTTGCCCGCGACTTCGTCCGTGTGGAATTCGGTTTTATCACACACCCCTATTTTGCCCCTCGGAAAAGTAGCCTAAGTTACTTCTTGTTACATCAGCTATCTGCCAGTGAAAGTCCCGTCAAAATCGGTCCAGCCATTTCAGAGATTCGATCAGACAAGAAACCCCTAAAGGAGGGATTCCATTTTACTACCTTTTTACTACCTCTTACCTTCCTTTTGTACTTAATCTATGTTACATTAAAAAAAATGTCATTAATTAAAATATGTAATTGGAAATAGACTGATATATTTTCGATACAAACGTGTTTCTCAATTACTCTCGGGATTATGAAAGGTATATATAGATATATCCCCTTTTTTATACAGTTTTCACTTCCGTATTTAATATTTCTTCTTATATTAGTATATATTTCTTATTATATTAATTCAATAAGATAACAAATTCAATACTGTTTACTGTGCTATATCTAAACATCAGAACTTGTTTAAGGGTCTCATTTAACTTCGACTTTATTAACATCATTATAAAGTCGATAATGTAAGTTAATTAACATAAATGCATGCAGAGTCGATTGCAGACGTACACGATTCAATGTTGAATGTCATGTTTTAAAGTTGATTTTCGATTAATCTTGTTGATTAATTGCTCTCTATTAAGATATTTTTGTATATGAAAATGTAATTTACATACATTTCCCTTTCAAGTTGTTTAAAGCTCCTGGGTTTAAATGTTAATAAACATTTCTCATTAGCACTAAACGCAGTAAATATTAAACATAACATTTATTATAAGGTTTTCTTTCTCTTTGTCACATTTGATACAATAATAAGGCGATATATGACGATATATGTATATATATTGATTTGTATAGAATATGAATTAATGTAAATTTAAATAGAATACTTTCATCTCACAAAAAACTCTCAAAATATTTTTTTTTAAAATAACTTTCAATTAAGTAAATCGAATAGAAACGTTAGGTACGTTATAGATGATTTGAGAATACAGATAAATTTTCTTTTTTATACTAATTTTCCGTATTAACAGGGGTTTTTTTCAGGAATATTTTAAATGTATATCGTTGTTCATCAAAAATTGCAAAATAATATCATCACCCATCACAACTTTAAATAAAAGTCATAATTCTGTACTTGCGTCAAATAGGTAGGTACAAGTGAAATGTTATGATTTGATCACGTGAACGCTGGGTGTAGTCCTCACATACTTAAAATAATTTCATTTGCTGAAATTTCATTGCTTCAAAGCTCATTGTTATTACTCAGCAGTGCAAGAGTAATAAAATGTGTCCTATTTGCTACGCCAAAAGAGGATAACGGCGTAAATGCAAATTAACTAAATTAACGTCATGGTCGCTGGCGCACTTCATTTTATTGCGATTTTAGTGTTCCGCGGGGAATAGGAACCCGGGAACCACTCATACCCCGTACTAGGATTGGCTGTCTTAGGCTGTCTTATATAGTACGGAATACTCGTATCCACAACACATATATAAAGATCCAAAATGATACTGTTTGATCGAACCTAGGCCATGTTCCAAAGGCAGGTAGTTCGACTTAGCTATAGGTATAGGTATAGGTAATAGGGTATAGGTAAGATTTCTTACATTTATTGAGTATGGTCTCTAGTTATTGATCAGGAATGAGAATTTTAAATTACATAAAATTACGAAAAATCTTAAATTAAGATGGTCACTACGCAAAAAATAGAACTGTAAAAAAATAGAAGTTCGACTGAGTATTCTTTACTCGCTATAATAGGTATTTCAGGCCTACCCTACAATGCCCATAAAATATTACACTTTGAAGTATCACAACCCCACTAACACACGTACCTATTTAAAATAGTCTGTAATATAAAAAATGAACTCATACTGGACATAAGCAACATTGCCTGTTATGAGCAGAGGTTACCACTTGACACCAGGTGGGCCATGTGCTCGTTCCGTAATTTTATCACATAAAACTCTTAATACGCGGCAAATGAAAATTTATATTAATGAACCTTGAGCAAACGATTCGACTCGCGCTTTTCTGATTGCTTGATAAACTTTTTAAAAGCTTATTTAGGATAATTGAGAAATAAAACAATGTAGAATGCGTACGAAAAGAAAACCGTAGCGACTGGACTATACGGTTTCTGATCAGATGACTATAGTGAGTCGTTATAGTAGGTGTTGGGAAAGACAGGACAGCGTTTCGCTCTATTGACCACGCAATGGAAGTGGAACCAAATGTATGTGTATTGTGTCTATGGAACCTTCCGTCACTTACATACGTCACCAAATAGTACAAACGGTAGTGTTCCGGTTTCAAAGGTGTGGTTGACGGTGAAGTTACAGGCACATGAGATGTCCCTGAGCGATGTGTCATCTCATACTCTAGTACAAGACCAACCAAGCAACTTAAAATCAGATGCACCGCATGCCTAATGATATAAAAAAAATGTATATCATTGTTTTATGATGTTGGAGTCGAATTATTCATCACTGCAACTTATTTTTTGCTGTTATAATGGGAAGAATATTTATATCTTCTAAATTTCTCACAAGATAAACAAGTACATAGGCGAAAAACAAAGACGAACACCAATTTCTATTACAAAAAAGCGGAGGAGGCGCGTTGATGTCTTTTCTATGAACCTATCAACTTTGGTGGTTAACATTTCAGGTGATTATTATTTTTAACAAGCCGTATAATGTTCATGTATTTTTGTACGTGCACTAATCAATACCTAGTGAATAAGCGAACTCAAACTATATACAGCACTTATTGAGGTTCTACAAATCATGTCACTTTATCATCCAGTAAGTATCAAATAGACTGAAACATCTTCGATGAAGCGTCACGCTAAGCGTAAGGACACTTAAATACCTGGTCTAATACTCGTGAACCTGTCTCGTGAATTAGTAAACGTTCAAGACGTTTGGGCGTAAGATACGAGTTTTACACGAGATATATATTCGGCACTGCAACTGTACCACGGTTTAGAATGATAAAACATGCAAAACATTTCGCTCGCTATTATACAAAGATGATATCAAAGTACGGAGCATCAGATATCATCTTGAAGTGGCAATTAACAATCATGTACAAAGTTTTTCTACCGTCGAGTTTCCTTTGCGTGAAATTCGATAGAAATTTTGTTTTCGCTCAGCCTCATATTAGATAGATCGATTAGATTGTTATGAACTAGACTGGATCTGAGTACGCATTGTGTGAGGGTGCAGTGAACATGGAGAGTGAAAATACTCGCGTTTTGGTTTGTTTGAGACCTAGCGAGTCTCAAGTAAGTTCATCACTAAGCAGTATAATAAAAGCACTGTCTGCGTATGTTTGTTTCTTCGCTTACTTGTTCTATACTACGCAACGTATTTTGATACGGTTATCAATAATAAAAAGAGAAAATGTAAAACATTTATGTTAGACGGTGCTCACAAACAGGAAAATTTTTTGAAATAAATGATTTGTATTTGTATTTGTATGTATAGGTTTAACTGGTGTTTACACGGTACATATACCAAAACAATTTTTTTTTCAATTTTTGTCTGTCTGTCTGTCTGTTTGTTCCGGCTAATCTCTGAAATAGCTGGACCGATTTTGACGGGACTTTCACTGGCAGATAGCTGATGTAACAAGGAGTAAGGCTACTTTTCCGAGGGGTAAAATAGGGGTGCGTGATAAAACCGAATTCCACGCGGACAAAGTCGCCGGCAACAGCTAGTACATTATGAAAATGAATTTAAAATTGGTACACATGAGTGGGTTCGGCTGTGAATAGGCACCGAAAAATTGACATAATTTGACAGTAATTAACCTTAAGTAAGCAATGTTCAGTGCTTCTCAATCTTGAAAACTGGTTGAGGTTAATTCTTAGGGTGGTATTAGACTAACATTGTTACCATAAACATTACTGCCGCCAAGCAGTAATGAATTCGCGTTACTGTAAACAACATCGTATATGCTTACAAACTAAAAAAAGTTGTTTCTTACGCTAAAGTATTATGATTTAACGTTTTTCTGATCTTTCTAGTGGCTCAGCTCGTACCTATTTGTTATTCACTGAATAAGATAACAATAATTCACTAATAAAAGGATTAATGATTCATTGGCCACAGTCAGTCGAGCGGCTTAACTGTTAGGTCGATCTTGTTCTACTCGAAGTGTACTGTATCGTAAAATGGGCTTTATTGCATAGGTCGTAAGTTCAAAATTGGTAAAAAATTCTGGCACGCAAATTGAGTTTTTCTTAGTGAATTTTGAACTTAGTTACGTGGACTTTTAGTTCAATATAGTTGTATGTGTGCGCAGATTCATGCATTATTTCGCAAAGTTAGTCTTCGAAATGTAGAAGTATTATGTTTTCTGGCAGGTAACTCTAATTCCGCTATTCTTTGCGGTTTAGTGTTATTTATAATTGGCCGAGTTTACAAAGCATTTGTTGAATGCTAAATAGCCCGAGAGATAATGCATTCGACAGACCAACCACCATAAAGTTCTAGTGAGTCTATGTTTTAAAGTAAGAAAATGTATTTTCTGTTTGACATTCGATGTTAATATAAATTTAACGTAGATATTTATTCACAACAAGTATTTTAAGTAATTTATTAGTAATCTGATTCCCATTGTACAAGCTATGCTTAGTTTGGGGCTAGGTGAAGGTATTTGAAAAGTACTTTAAAAAAATAAATAAATGTATTATGTGCATAATGAACTAGTTCTGAAGTAGGTATCAAAGCGTCGCACACTTACGATTGGACCGCAGTAGACCCATCGGCCGTACATTCTAATCTGACATAAAAATTTTATCCAACAATTTACACCTAAATTGGGCAAGTGCGTCGCAAGTTCTTTCTTTTGCAATTGACAACTTTCAGGTGCCCTGATTCGATGAACGCATCGGGAAACCTAATGCGGTAACCCGAATCATGCTGCCAGACTTACGTTATTAAAAACATTGAATGGCTTATTACCTCTAAAACAATCTTGAAGTTCCTTCCCTACACTTAACGGGTAAATTTCACAAATATTATTTTGTACGCCGTAACCCTCATACGGAAACCTTATGTTGCAGATGTCGTAGAGACATCTGAGTTAAATCTCCAAAACCCGATAGCAAATTTTACCTCACAACACAAATGCTTGTTGCTGGGAATCGAAGCCGCAACCCCTCGCTTTGCTGCTAGTATAAGTGTTTCTTCCACTGCTGTATATAGTAGCATTGCACTTTTATGAGCAAGATTATTAGTGGCGTAGTATAATAAATAATGTAACTTCTTTTTAGAAATAGAGTAGAAGAGAACATTTTTGCGCGTATGTACGATTATTGCTCGTAACAATTGACTTTCATAGAGACGCTTAATATACATCCGTGACGGGTCCGAGGCGGGAAATTTTTATTGTTTCGTTACGTGCTGTGTTGTGCAACTAACTAGTAAAAATATTCAGTTTTATAATTTTACTAAAGCATATTTGAGTTGCGCCCTTCTAAAGGCTTAATTTCAAAAATGCTACTGTCACAGGGTCACAGTGCACGTAATTCTACTGTATTTTTACTATTCAGTTTTTTATTTTCACCCGCTATTAAGTAGCATATTAATTACAGGCTCTGGCGGCGCCCTCTCGTCGGAGGAAGACAGGGCGCAGGGATCGGGAGTTGAATGTCTTGGCTACCACGCACGATCTAAAACTTATTGAAATGTTGGCACTGATACCGCTCGACCCGGCCACGTCTCGGAAGTATGTAGAAATTACCTTATGTACCTTTGTGGTCAAAAGTAAATCACGAGAAAAAATTTCATTAGCTGTTTTGTTCGAAGCAGAGACCACATCATTTGATAAAATATATAATCTCGGAATATGAATAGGAAACTATACATTGTCTGCTAATTAAGAAGAATAGTTTTTTTACAGATGTTATATAGAATAATAATTTGGATACGACGGCCATCGAAAGGAATACAATCATTTTGTTGTTTAAAAGATTTGTAAATAAATTTCCGAGAAAAAAAGTTCAAGCACTGGAAAGCCCTAATATACTTGTCGCTTACTGAGCTGAGTAGCTGAGCAGGCGATAAATATTTAAATTTAAAGGAAAAAAAATACTAGAGAAATCCTCAAATTTGTACAATAATTATTTGTATTGGTGCCCGTAATAAATTAAATTTAGTGTGAACTTCATGATACGTAAGCGAATATTGTATGGAAAGCTAAGCTTAAGGAGGAATAAAAATGAAAAACAAATTAGTAACCCAGATAGCTTTGCAAAACTTAAAAAAAAATAGATTATATTAAAATCATTTGGAGGCATGGTATAATCTAGAATCTATGGTATACGCCTCTAAGTAATTATATAATAATCTTCAAGATAGGCCTAGAGAGAAAGGCCTAAAAACTTATCCTAAATCTAATCACGAAACAGACCATGATAGCTATAAATACTACATCTGTATTTAAAGTCAAGCGCATGCAAAACACCTATTTAAAAAAAATAAAAAAATATTTATTTATCAATAATTTATTTCAATTACTTGTGTACTACAGATGTCTTAAAAAACAAGCAACATCTGTCGTTAAACTGTACTTCTAAAAATATGTCAAAATAAATTTCTAACATACAAATAAAGAAACATATTCCATAAACATAATAAGCTTTCGGTTCATTAATTCACCTATAGCTTGCTCATTATAGCTCTAAATAGAAAGCCCATTAGTGAGTGCGCAACGTAATAACTCGTCATTAATCTATGGCATGTGTCTCCCAAAGGTTTTATTTAGTTTTGCGTTTTTTTATTTGTCTCGCCTTTTGTGAGGTTTCCGAGCAATTATTGTGCCCGTGCTTTCATTAAATTGCTACATTTTATTATTGTTTATGTTTTGATCAACAATGCTCTATCTAAGCACTACAATAAAGAGGGCTGTTACAATGGGACGTAACGTGTTATTCTCGAAACACTAATACTAGATTATTTCTTGATATTTTTATTTTTTATGATATATCTTCTACTAGTGACTCACCCCACCTTCTCACGGGTGAAATTTATTAATAAAGAAAATGAGGAGTGCGCTTAGGAGCAAAGTAATTCGTAATAGTTTAACATTATTTTGTAAAAGTAATTACAAATTTCACAGACAGAGCTTCTTGGTTTATTGTTATTTATATCAGTTAAGCCGTATCAAAATCCGTTGCGTGGTTTAGAAGAAGTAAGCGGAGACTGAAGTGAGTAATTGAAGATTCAGTCACAGCTTCATCTATGAAGACCTGATAAAGATGCAATCAGTTTATTAAGATGATATTCGGTGTACAACCGTTTAAGTTTCCCACCCATATTTGAAATTATTGTTAAAACGAGCTTTGTTTTCTGGGAAACAAGAACGTCAATAAATGTAAATCACAAATTCCAAATTTAGAATTAATTTAAAAACCATGCATCCCGAAATGGCTTAGACTTATTCCTGACTTGAGTAGAAAGTGCTGAAAAGTCTTAGGTGAGGTTTTGAATAATCTCGCTCAAGCTTATGGAAAAAAATATGATATCGCACAAATAGCACAATACTTTATAAGCTTTGTCGTTATAATTTAAGTCCACAATACTAAAATAATAATTAAATCAATTATGATGAACTTTTCACACATCGCTATCTAGCCTCAAACTAACTACTAATACTTTTTTGTAGATACATACATATAACCACATATTAACACCCAGACACACAACAAACACCCAAGCTTGTCTCACAAATGTTTGTCCTGGGTGGGAATTGAACCCACGACCTACAGCTGAACAACTGAGCTGTGAGGCCTGGCAATAAAAAAACACTAGCGGATCGTTGCACACTTGTACTGTAAGCGATAGGACGAAGAGTTGATGGCAATATCTAGATAGGTAAGACATATAATATATATAAGTGTATTATGCACTGGTAAAACGGATAGCGTATTCTGCCCTTGTATAATTTTTCTGCAAGTTAGTATTCATTTACCCCGACCCGGTTCATAATAATACCCCATAATTTTTGAGTAGTGCCTTACTTTGTGTAAAAATAAAAAGATAAGCGTATACTGTTTTTATTCACAGCGGCAACGTTGTAAGGTTTTTCTTCCCAAGGGAATTACCGGATGTGTAATTAGCTACGTCAGTAGAACATGTCAGAATCTGAAGGATAATATTGTTACTTTGTGTCTGAGCGCTCGCGTTGTAGCTTCTTTGGTTGTGCTCAGTAAAATAAGGTAAGTTCACGGCAGTCATCAGATGTGTGACAATTGTGTCATATCCTAATAGACGGCCTATAGTGGCCGATAAATTAAAAAAAAAAAATAACAAAAAATTTATTTATTTGTTTCCTTAGTAAGCAGTAAATGAGTTACATAATATAATTGCTTACGATAAAGGCTCACTAGTCCCCAAACTAGGATTCCCTGTGTTGCGAGTGACTAGTCCCTTCCAGGAGAAAACAGTGTATAGCTCTGATAATGTTCGGCAATGCAGAAATTCCGTCAACATTACTGGCCATTGTACAAACTTAGCTTAGGCCGACAATATGAAATTTTAAATGATGGTCACGAGAACTGCAGAGGGAACTGAGAGGTGCAGTGCGTAAGTGTTGGTTAAGAAGCGGCCGGCTTCTTTATGTAATTAATAATAATTAAAAGGTTACAAAATTTATTAAATACTAGCTGTTGCCTGCGCCTTCGTCCGCGTGGAATTCGGTTTTATCACGCACCCCTATTTTACTCCTCGGAAAAGTAGCCTAAGTGACTTCTTGTTACATCAGCTATCTGCCAGTGAAAGTCCCGTCAAAATCGGTCCAGCCATTTCAGAGATTAGCCGGAATAAACAGACAGACAGACAGACATATAATACATATCAACTCCCAGACACAGAATAAACATCTAATGTTCGTCAGACAAATGTTTGTCCTCGGTGGGAATCGAACCCATGACCTACAGCGCAGAAGGCAGGGTTACTACCAACTGAGTTGTGAGGCCTGATATCGCTTTAACTACCCATGTATATATAACGATACCACTGAGTTTTTGATATGTCTGGCAGCCCTGACTACACTAGTCATAAACGGATAATTTTTCCCCTGTACATATAATAAAATTATCTACACGTTCCCTGGGAAACTCGGAACGGGCACTTCTTGAATCATAAGTCCAGTTCATTGCTTTTGTTCCGCCACTCTTAAAGATAATACGCTTTATAAAACTCTCATTAGCATGTGAGTGTTGAATTATTATAACAAAAATATAATAAATTTTAAGCGAGTGCCTTATTTTAGTTTACCGAAAGTATAATTTGAGATGTTCATAAATGAATAAAGTTAGCATTACAATTTTTTTGTATATATTTATAAATGGATTTCAATAATATGACTAAATAAATTATCCTGAGGCGACAACTGTATATAAAGCATCCTAATAATGTGAATAATGGCTAGACAGCGAAATTAACCTGTAACATAACGTTAATCTCCCATGTCACAGCGATGATGGCTTAGTTAGTAGTGACGTTGGCTTAAAATCGCGGGTTCGAATCCTACAAGTTGACTTCCGGTTAAGAGAAACTGAGGAAACCATAGCTTAGATGTGGGACTAATATTATAGTAGTAGTAACGGCTAGTTTAAATTCTGCGCCAAGAATAACAGTGTGGTGCGTTATCTACACAAAACCATTCGGTGATAAATTCGTTTACCTCACTGTACTTGTGGGTGGGCGCTAGTACCTATATTACAAGATATTTAAATGTATTAGTTTAGGGTCTAACTGTTTGTTCTAAATTGTTACCTTAAGCATAATTATTTTTAAGTCTCTATGTTGAATGAAATGAAAATGAAATAATGAAATAAATGTTTATTGGGACATAGGTTGTGTGTGTGTGTGTGTGTGTGTGTGAGTGTGTGCGAGTGTGTGTGTGTGTGTGAGTGTGTGTGTGTGTGTGTGTGAGTGTGTGTGTGTGTGTGTGTGAGTGAGAGTATGAGTGTGCGCGTGCGTGTGTGTGTGCGTGTGTGTGTGTGTGTGTGTGTGTGTGTGTGCGTGTGTGCGTGCGTGTGTGTGTGCGTGTGCGTGTGTGTGTGTGTGTGAGTGTGAGTGTGTGTGTGTGTGCGTGTGTGTGTGTGCGTGTGTGAGAGAGAGAGAGGAGAATTGAAAAGTCACCATGTAGCCATGTTAATTGTATAAGGTGCAAATAAATTATTATTATTATTATTATTATTATCATCTCACATGAAAGTAATTTCCCTATCTAGGCGTTTCCTGGCACTGTCGGCTAAAAAGTCTTTTAACTCATCAATATCAAGTTACACGAGTTGAAGGCAACCCTGTCAGTAGTAATATAATAATAATGATCTCCCGTGTTATTAGGTAACCCTTATCTCGCAAACCCCATGGCTAGGGGCTAATAGCGAAAGTGATCACCCCGGGCGCGTATAAACGTGCGCGGGCGCCGGCGCGCGTCACTCGCGAAACGAGCACGAACGCGCGAGCCCGCCGCACGCACGGACCCCGCACCGCGCGCGGAACCGACAACACACTGTGACAGTTGTTACTATTGTGATACGAATATTAGCTGGTTTCAACTTAAAGATTTTCCGGTTATTTCGGTGAGTGTTTATTTAATTTGTTGTTTGAGGAATTTCAGGAATGTGCGAAAAATTTATTTTTTAAATATACATATTTTGCGTAATTATATTCGCAAAGTAATTTACGAGTAATCCAAAACAATACTTAGTTATCTTATTATTAAAAAATCCTTATAAGTCAATGAAATTTTCCAGCATTTCCCTCACATTTTGTGGTCGTGGTTTTATCTTTATTTACATAGATAAAGCTAACCTGTAGTTAAAATGTCGAGCCTATACTTATGCACTATATAAACCGTATTTTAATTTTGTACACTTTACTGACAATAGCCAAATATACTATAATGTAATGTGTATTTCTATATTTAATAACGGAAATGAAAAAGAAACTACAGTCATTTAGTCTGTTTATATTAATCCTTACACAAAAAATATTTATCTAAATAGCCAGTGCTCCAAAGGTTATCAAAACAAATGTGTTATGAGTGGATTCGTGTAATATTACATGAAAATTCCTAATGAAAACTCAATGAATAAACACGTCATTAATTCTGTATTAACTTAATTCGTTCACGCGAGGAAATCCGCGCTACCCGAGGTACCCTGATTTATGTATAAATAATAAATGCTGCCCATTTAAGACTAATACATATCCAGCAGTAAAGTCCTCAGGTTGTTTCATCGTTATAAAAGATCTCATTTGTAATTAAGGCCAGGATATTATTATTAGAATGGTGATGATCTACCGAAACAATGATATTTAATTTTTGTAATTGATTAAAACTATTAAAATTTTCATTAGCAGAGTGGTACGTTTCTACAAATTTGAATCTGAAAGGTTTTTTTTCGTTTAAATATTTGTACTACTTACTACATTCACAAAACGTTGAAGGAAAACATCGTGAGACCCTGGATGTCATGACAGAAAATTCGAAGGCATATATGTGACATATACGAATCTGACTGAACTTTTGTTTACAATTAAGTCATTTTACTTTTGTATATTAATTTTACATAATAATTTAATTTAAATTTATTATGTTTTCAACATTTTATTTAATATAATATTAACAAATACTTGCATGACATACTATTTGAGGTAAAAAAAGCCAGAGGTCCTATTACAAGCCTGAGGTATTTACATAAAATTTTATACATTTTCTATCAAACAGAACGACAGATGTCACATAAAAAAAATGAAAACAATTAAAGGGATTTTAAGTTCACGTTTACAAAAGTTGCTCTAGGTTGGCGGAAAAATCATTAAACGTTACGTATAGGGCCGAGAATACGGTCCCAGCGTGCTTGACTTTATAAGCTATAATAACGAGCTGTATAATTCATGAATAATAACTTTTAATACTCGGTACGCCATACAAGCTGGCGCTAATAATATGTGTGCATAACAAATATTAATCTTTCTTCTTCCGGTAGTAATCTCTAGATATAAAAATATATGTATGAGGTTGATAAACTGCAAAACTGGTGGAGCGATCAATATGGTGTTTCCGAGTGTATTGTGTGTATTGTAGTATCAAAAAGGAATAAATAAATGAACTGAACATGAAAATTGGAACATCTATCTGTAGTGTCATTGGTGTTTACTCGTTAAGAATCTTTCATTTAACGTTGTTCATAATGGGCTCATTAGAATGTGTAATGAAACTTCTGTTTGTGTCCCACGTCCGGTATTTGTTCATGCCACTTGACTTATGAGCTAATTACGGAACGAGCATACGGCCCACCTGATGTCCACCTCTGCCCATAACAGAAGCCATGCCTAATAATCCTTGCCTAATAAAGTATGAAAGATTGGTATCGCATTGCATCCGTAGCTCTGCGACGTAAAGGTGGAAGGAATCGGGCCTGTAATTTCACCGGCAACTACATCAAACCGGAACATAGCAACGCAAATGCTGCCTGGCGGCAGAACAATATGACGGCTTGGCGGCCGATTTCTACTGCCTGGATACGGAAATTAAAGACTTTAGTCTTTATTGGAAAAACACAGGTGATATTCAAGACATACTCGTGGTTAGTTTGTTGTTTATCCAAAGGCTTATTATAGGTGTGATACGATTTCTTCCAGAGTACTTGATATAAACTATACTTATATAACTTAAACTAGAATAAAAAGTAACTTAAAACGAATTAATTTTAAAACTATGGTCTTGAGCACGGAGATAGATAATTAGAGTATGCACTGGCACTGGTTTTCATAGTGTTGCTGTGAGATATGGTCTGTAGGTTTATGTTGCTACAAAGGTTAAGATATATATATGAAATGAAATGAAACAGACATTTCTCTTTAAAAGTCAAGTTATTTTTTTGTACTGATTTAAAAAAAAAATTAAAACTAAGTGTTTATATGAATCAACATATACCCTGTTACGACACAATAATACTATAAATACAATACTACATTGCTTTTTATTTTTTTGTATTTACATTATAAATCAATCTAGTTGGAAATATGTTTATTGAAACAAATTAAAATTAATTGTTAGTACCTGTAAAACAAGTAATGTGAAATCGGTATTCTTAAGTACAAAAGGTATAGTAATGAAATTTAATATCTGTCATCAAAAAACTCCTGCAGCGAATAATAGCAGCTATTTAATACCAGATATATATTGAAATTGTTTTTGAATTTTAATATATTGTTTTAGTTATATATGTTTATAGATATTTTATTGGATATGTTAACCGAAATCGCATGTGCCCGAATGAAACATTTGTAGAATTAAAACATAGAGCAAATTTATTTCATATATTAGGTTTTCGGTCGGGAGTTTTGAATAGAAAAATATTATTTTCACAAAAATAGTTTTATTTTTATAATATGTACAAGTAAAGCTTTGTAATTTTTATTTATAAAATATGATTTGCAACTTACCACAGCATCATAATTTTGTCACTTGAATGCGGAAGTAGATCACGAATGGCCAACATTTTTTCACAAAACTGTTTAATCCACTTATTTTGACCCAGTCACTGAAAAACTGAGCCAAAGATTGGTGCCCGATTACCGTCGTTAAATAAAAAAAAATACCATTCGATCAATTATTCTACATGGATGTTACCGTTTCGATAATCGATTTGAATTGATTTACTCGCGTTACCGTGAAAGTAACCGTACTGGGTGCGAGAAATAACGTAGAAAGTAACTTGATTGGCTGAAACTGTTAAATGAAATTTGCGTTACCCGAAACTGAAGCGCAAGTAATGTACCACAGATATACAGTCAGAAATTATCATCATACCTTTGGAAAGGTCAATAAATTTAAATCAGTGGATATCAATGGATTTTAGTAATATTAGTTATTAGTTGGATCAACATGGAATACTGCGACCACGTGTAATGCTTTTCCCATGAATAAAGTGAGCATAAAAAAAATATTTAACGCCTCATGAGAAAACTTCAATTGACTTCATTGATGATTTTATTATTATGTATACATAATGGTGGCGATAAATTGCTGAAAGAAATTTTCAACTAACTTTATCTAGGATCGGAAACGACTTCAATGCGTCTTTATTTCTTATTTAAACTGACAATCAATTAAGATTATACAACAAAAGAAAAATATGATATTCAGTTTAGATTAATAATATGACAGCATGACGAGGCGCCAGACGTTAAAGTGATCTAGATAAATAATTATCTTAAATGCTATCATTTCACATTTCATTTGCATTATTTGTTTTATTATGCGTACAGTACATACAGTTAGTAGTTGTAAGTAACGTGTTAACAATTTATATCAATAGTTGATATATTTGTTAGTTACTATTTTTGGGGCACAGCAGTACGAGTCTCGCTCTTCAAAAGTGCCTTCATCTCCAAATAGTAAGTAGCGAGGGCGGTACACCAAAATGGCTTGCGGGAATTGAATGCAATATAAAATGTGTTACAAATAATACTTTTACATGTATTTTTGTATAAATTTTAATGTTTTATGTGAGTTTTTATTATGTTTCTGTCATGTATAGTATATTTGATGTTTGATAGAAAATGCCTGATGTTTTACTTAGTAAAATAAGAAGAATTGTTCCACTGTTTGTGCGGCTAGACAGCTAAAGCAAATTTGTAAAACACAACCTATCGTTTACAGAACGCACAGATTGCTTCTCCGACATTGTCTCTATTTACAGAACATCCTCGGGTTCATAGTAGCTTATGCTCTGTCGATAAAAAAACCTCAAGCCCATAATAAAATAAAGGGAAGGCCCAAGTCGCAATGCAAACTTAGTCATAAACCAGAACTATATACCTAGGATCGATTCAAGTCCAATTTCATTAAGTCTCCTACACTCAAGGGGGGGCACAAGTAGCATCGACACTACTGCTTGGCGATAATAATGTCACGAAAAAACTCTGCACATATTTTGCTTCTATTGCTTTGTAGTCTCTTCACTCTTAATTTTACTCTAAGTAAATAACTTGGCAACATTATTCTTGTATCTCCGGCTCCTGTTTATTTTGTGAGGTAAAATATGTAATACCAGCTACAAAAAATTACAGTCTTATGTACATATAAAGATATAGATGATAATTTGAAACAAAGTGACCATAAAGGTAAAATAAAAATATACTTAATTATTATATCATAAAATGTTAATACGGGTACTAATATTTAATTCTTCTTTAAAGCAATAAAATTAATTGAATTAGTAAGCATTATTTCATTCATAACTATGAAGATTACCATCTTGTTTGCTAACCATTTAATTTTAAATCTTGTGATAATTAATTAAATCTGTAGATGGCGCCGACAGGTTACTAATAATACCATTACCGTACCAATGGCTTTTTCGATCGTGCATTTTTTTGTGTGGCAATGTTACGGAACGAGCTGATGGTCCACCTACCCGGTGTTAAGTGCCTATAACAAGCAATCCCACTCGGTTCCTCTCTTAACTAGTTACAACAAGACCCAATTCTCATCGTATGCGCCCGTAATTCTGACATGTAAGGAGCAATATCTCACGTGCCTGTAATTTCACCGGCAACCACACTCTTCAAACAGGAACAGTTACGCGAATGCATTAACTGCTTGGTAGCAGAAGTGAATATGGTGGCAGTACTTCCCCGGACGAAATTGGCATTAGTTCTACTGCTACTTAAAGCATTGACATGTCTTCGAATTTTTGGTTCTATGACATGCTGGCTTGAAGCTCAATGGCGCACGTCTAGATTTGATCTCTTGATTTTTATCTTTGGATTGAAACCCAGGATCTGTACTACTGGGCCACCGTGTATTCGGAGACAGGATTATATTCAAAGATGACCGTGATTCGTGATCTTTATTACCCATAACACTGCAATATGACATAGGTTCTTTCCGTAATTAGGTACGGTGTTGCTCTCTACATTAAACATATATTATTTCCTATTTATTTTTATATCCTATTCTATCTTCCAGCGGCCCCATGGCAATACTAATCGCGCGATTTGAATTATGATATTTATTATTTTTTAAATAATTATGTGATTTTTATACGAGATAGTTAATGGATTGGAATGACATAGGCTACATTTTATTCCGGAAAAATGCAAGGTTTTCTTCGCTATCCCACTTTGCTAAAGAAATGGAAGCGGCTGGTAAATGCTACTATAGAACAAACATCCTGCATTCTCACATAAACGCTACCCAAGGTGACATTAATTTAATGTTTTTCATCCCTATAAAAAGACAACAGTTTACGTATAAGGATAAGCAATCCAGTAATACCCAGCATTGAAATAAAAGAAACCGTAATCAATGCAAATTGAACTGATAGCTATTTATTGATCACAGGCGACATAAAAAATGCCTTGACTAGCTGTTAAGCATAAAACGTTAAAGCGGTGATAGCTGCTACATAAGTTGGAGTAATGTGGACTTAAGTTACTAGTCTACTAGTCACTGCAAGGGCACAGGCCTACTGTCCAAAAGAGAGAGTGAATTGGTGTTTAATCTACCACAGGTGTCCAATTCGGATTGGTAGATGTCTTCAAACTCTTGGTTCTGAGACACATTTTCTTATTCTTGTGGTATAAACTTATTCTTTGTGATTTGTTTTCTAGGATTCAATGAGCACGAAATTGTACGTCTTTTATCATCGTTTTTTTATTAGGTATGCATAATATGTAATATATATGTTATATGTAAATTAAAATCTGCCAAACGTCTTAAAACTTTAGCGATGTGGCGACAAAACGAACAATCAAATCTTTGCCTGAAGAACTGTTGACTGACCAGAAACCGGACTATTGACTGAGCCTAATTAAAAAGACAATAATTCTTAATGACAACAGGTATTATATCAGAGAGAAATCCTTTAAGTTAATAATAAAATTAGCAATAACGGAGGTTATTCTTCACCGTACGTAAATTTTACGATAACGGAGATGTAGAACGATCGCTGATACCGAGTTTAATGCGACTTCAAGTGTTTTTTT
Source organism: Chesias legatella (assembly GCA_947359385.1). Taxonomy (NCBI): domain Eukaryota; kingdom Metazoa; phylum Arthropoda; class Insecta; order Lepidoptera; family Geometridae; genus Chesias; species Chesias legatella. The sequence goes on along the minus strand of OX375773.1, from coordinate 6,289,786 downwards.
ATTAGCAACATAAACTCCTAGATAAGTTTTATAACTCCTTGTTTGATAGTGTAACCTTAGTATGTAATGAGTTATTAAAAGCAACATGAATACAAAATGTGGGTTTCAATAATGTTTTGATCCATTAGTAACAAGGCAATCATGACGCCTGACATTAGTGTCATAATGCTTACACAGATATTTATTTTTGATGTAATAGCGTTTTTCGGTGATCCTAAATATACAATATTTTTATATCAATTTCAGCCGAACATATGCAGTTGAAATGCAACTAATACTAATTACATTTTTGATGGCCCGAGTCGAGTAAATTCAAAAATTGGTTTGGTAAAATAAATATTTACGAAATAAGTAAATAAAAAAAAATAAAAAAAAAAATTGGACTCGAGTTGTGTTGCTGTTGTCTATGGGTGGCGGTTACCACTTAACATCAGGTGGCCGTCAGCTCATTCTGTCACTAATATGACATAAAAAAAAGTTTAATAATTGCAAAATTTTGCGCCTAACAAACCTCTGAATAGAAAAAAGTTACTAAAGAATGGAATAAATAACACGGTTTAGAGGCCATGGTCATATTTATTCAGATGGTCGTTTGAACGTAATGTGCGTACTTTGAAAACCAATCACTGATGGCATCTGTAACACATTCTGTGGGAGAATGTTTAGTCCGGTTACTATCACACCTTCAGTGCATTATGCTGTTAAAATTCCCCAGACATTGCGGTCCAGTTTAGAATAAGAATCGCGTGTCTTGAATAGAAATTATAATCAAATTGCACAATATTTTTTTAGCTTATAGGTTACGATAAGTAATACAAGCATACGTGTAGGTAGTGGTATTGATTTTTCAAAAACAAGTTCTAGTTTATTTTAAATACTTATTTCAAGTTTAGGGTAGCTGAAGATCTCTGGCTCTATGATGCATATTTAAGTATTAATTATCTTCATAAATTACATAAATTGTTATTTTCACTTATCGGTATACTTATCACATTTCATGCAGACATGTATATTTACGCGAAAAATTTGCCAAAGTTATTGCAAGCACCACTTAATATGCCTCGGGTGTGAAGTTGACAATAAAGAGCGCCTACCATGGACAAAAACAAGTGTTATGGGACACTGCATTATGGAAATATCTTTACACTTTGACGTGTCGTTAAATATAATAGTCAGGTGTTTAATTTATAACCTGATGATGGATTATTTATCCAAATTGGCTTCGGTTAACGGTGATGGGCTAAGTGATTGTTCTGGAACTTGACCGTAACTTAAATTCATGTATACTAGATGTATGTTTATAATTTACTATTTTTATGGTAATTAACGTCAAACCTTACGAGTTATCTCATTTTTTATTCGGAATTCAAGTAAAGTAGTTAGCAAGCAAGAAACAATAATATTTATATAATATAATATTATATAATATTTTTATCAATATTTTTTTATTATTAAATTACTCACAGCCAATGTTGTAATTTGTTTCATGGAATACCGGAAAATAACTCACCATCATCATCCTAGTCTGAAATCACCAACTGTGGGTATATACCTCCCTTTTTTCCAGCTCAATCTTTTCTGCGCCAAATTGTAACATAAAACATCACTCACAAATTGTGTAAAATCTCACCAATGACACATACTGAACTCTCTTCCGCATATCCAATCAAACTTTGCGAACAAGTATTTATTCTTTGGTTACATAAAAACCAAATTATATTCCTTAGTGCGAGAGCTATAGAATTAAGGCATACATCACCGCATTCACGCATAAGAAATCAGTTATTTGCATAATTAGGTGCATATAAAAACACACTGCATTGATTCTGATCAATCCAGATTAGTAACTGATAGGGTAGGCAACGAGCGGAACTGTTTCCTTAGAACTATAAAGAAGATTATGATAAAACTGGCAACAAAGTCTCAGATCATATAAATTCGATGCGCTTTTCGCATTGCGTGATGAAATCATAATTATAATAATCTGTATCTAAGTACAAGCCTGCAGATATGTTTTTAAAACTTAAAACTTGCGTTGAGTGATCAATACAAGTTTTAAGTTTTAAGTCACCGAAAACTAGAAGGCAATCGTTTATCTTGTTTGACCATTTGACCCATTTTCTCATTTACACTGTTGGGTGTTGGACGAGCTCTTCGTGTTTTGGGCGATAGTGTAAATGTGTCCAATCTGTCAGTAGGAGGTAGCGAATGAACTGTAAGCCACCGGAATTACTGGTCGAGTTTCGTTTCATTCTCGATGTTTTCTTTCAAAGCTTCAAAGCATGATATTGAAAACATGCATTTCTAAATAAAGAATTTCACTTGAATGCCCGTATTTTGAGTGCTTATGACACAAGGTTAAAAGCAATGGTATTTAATTACATTAAAATAGGCTGTTAAAATCAGAAGAAAATTTATGTTTATTATTGCCCTGTGAAAAAATGTACGCTTTTGTTACGTGATAAAGTAACGTACATAAAGTAACGAGCAAATGCCCCCTAGTGTTTAGTTATGACTTCTGCCTATAATAAGCAATACGACTCCGATCCTTAAGACCCTAGTCGCAACGGATACGGCCGTAACTCTGAGACGTAATGTATCAAGTGCCTGTAGGTAAATATGTGACGATAATTGCTAATAAAATCAATAATCCAGCTTAACTACTTTCCGTCTCGGACTGCAGTCGTATTCTTAAGAAATTGTTTATTATATCTCTACTTAGTCCCATTCCAATCAGCCTCTTACTTCCGTAGCTTTAATCTCTTACGTTCACTCAAAAAAGTCACCAAGAAAAGATTAATTTGCAGTCGACACCGCGGTAAACTGAAATGGAATTGATTCTAATGAAATTATGTTTATTTAGTGGACGTGATTCAAAAAATCCGACAGGCGTGAAAGTTTGCGACGTGACTTCCGGTTTGCAAAATGTCGCAAGCTTTTATTTATATCATTGTTGTGTTGAGGATATACAGCTGTTACAGCTGCGTCTGCGCAAGAGTGCTTTTGCGTGCCTGTAGCCTGTGAAACAGATAATCGGAGGAACACCGTAGTTTCTGGCTGACTTCACAGCGCAGTTGGTGCTAACTCTGTCTTCTGCGTTGGTGGGTTTGATTTCCACTCAGGACAAACAGATTTTTCTGTGCCTGGGTGTTAATATGTAGGTATTTAAATATAATTAATTACAAAAAAAATTGTATGATTATGCAATCAGTTATCTAGCTCTCTTGTTTATACAAGTTATGCTTAGTTGGGCGTAGATGGCTCTGTGCGAAATGTAAATGAAAAAAAAACATAAATTTATTTCTGAATATCCCCACTCGCTACTCCCGAGACGGAACCAAAAACAAAGCCACCCACCCACAAACACAAAGGCCAAGTAAATTCTTTATTTATTTTAATTTTAGGTTATTATATTTTTCCACTTGTATAATCAATCTGTAATAGAACTTGAAATAATTTAAGTCATGAGTTATATTAACTCTCCCCCACGTGCTTATATACCGAGTTATGCTAATTATTATAAGCACTCAGAGACACGACAATACTGAAAAATAAAAACCGAATGATTTCCTAATTTGATTGAAGAAATTAACTCAATTTATGTTAAAATCGTCATTATCATAATTGGCTGAGACGATTAAATAGAAAAAGACTTATTAATAAACAAAATCTTTTTTGATTGCTCTCAATCTACTTATGCTCATAAAATCCAATTATTCCCGTTCATATAAAGTATGTAATATCCGAAATCGTGAAAGTTATTCGTGTCTGTTGCATGTTCTTGCACAATATCTCTCTCTCATATTCATACTCTATAATTAATATAATACAATTTTATCTTTATACCGAGTATGTTATCAGACAGCCCCACAGACTGTTGATGGGTAAAGATTAAGATAATCAAGCCCTACATTTACGCCTTAATTGAATGAAAAAAGAGTGCAATATTTTTATGGTCGGTTTATCGTTTACATTGGAAAGAATTCAGTGTGCATAAAGTGTAGCTTATTTATTATCTGTATGTACATCTGCATGACTTTATTTAGACTTGCGCAAATAACAGTGAGTTTATCTTTGGCGTAGACAGTATCGATACAATGCCTAATAAATCTGAACAGACATTTATAAAAGAACGAGCTCTTTTTAAATTTTAGATCAACTAATAAATTTGCCTTATCTCGGATGCAACACGTATGAGTAGGGTAATTAAACTTTGCGCAGTGTACTGCGCAAAGTACGTACTGCCTCTATACCATTTATGCCGCCAAGCAGAATAGCATCCGTATTTCAGTTTGAAAGGTGTGGGTGCGAGTGAAACTACAAGCACATGAGATTTTCTTTCTTCCAGATTCGAGTGACGTGTCAACGCAATACGATGTGGGGTCTTCTCATAATAAAAGTGGTGATCCAAGTTGTATTGTTACGGCCAGGGGACACCTTTTAATATCATGGAAGGGGCCATCGGATCCTACAACACTAAACACACTCAAAGAAGGAAAAAAATACTACTATTATCAGTGACAGTATTTTTTCACCAAGTGAAAAGAAATCACAATATTATGTCATACACCGGGCAGCATAAAACTGCCTGATCGAATGAAAGTCATCGTGATTGCCTCCAACATTTCCCGTTCTCATAATAATTTGCCAAAATTCGTTTTCGGAATCACGCGAACGTTACTGTCATTTTCTCACGTTTCAATTTCCTGTGCTATACAGCGTGTCCAATTGTTTATAAATAATAATAAAAATATTGTTTATTTATTTGGAACAGTAACAATATACATTTTAAATACAATAGTTAGAGACACGATGATGCTTGCAGGATTAAATTACTGTGTTGCAAGCGTCAAACATGCGAAATATTATATTCTTAACGTAAAGAAAATCAAAATTATATGTTTGACATTTTGTTCTTGGTTTTTATTAGCCATGTTTGTACGATCTCGTCATTGGTTCTTAAGCAGAGCAAACACACAAAAATGGATGCAGAATCTCTCATTTTATCTGCTCATAGTCCTCCCCTACTTAGGAATGGGATGTCATAACATGCCTATAACTATGAGACGTAAAGGTGAAATGTCCCATGTGCCATGTCATTACACCGGCAAGTAAAAATTTCAAAACGGAACACAGTAATGCGTATACGTTACTGCTTGGCGGCAAAACAGGTGTAGAAAACTTAGATAACCTACAATTTTCCAGTAAATTTTTTAGTTGTAGGTCATCCTGAGGTCTGAGTCTAATTAAGATTTCATTACCAAACATAGTCCCAAGTGCACTCTTTCGAAAGTGAATTCTTAGGTTTTTGAGAAATCATTTAGTATCAGATTCAGATGACTATGACTATGGTACAACTTTGCCCATCATCAAAGGAACACTCTTTAGATAAATATTTCGTATGTGTTCTTTTGCATAGACACCCCCTATTGAATATGTGTTTATAATGATGGGCAATTCTCGGTAACATCTCGTGTACGACATTACTCAAATAGTTGACTGAATTATATACATTGTATTTAAACTCCTGATTCGATTTCTATTAACATATGCGTTCTAGAATCAGAATAAAATGAATTTAAATAAAAAATACTAGCACCGGATTTGCACGGGTCAGTTAATTTACAAATTACTCGTATATACACAATTTATCGCTCTTTCTATTTGTGAACGGACAGAGGCAGACAATGACTCTATTTTATACTATTTAGAGTATTTTTTTCCACCATTCATATTTCCCGGCAAATTTCGTGGAGCGAAGATTTTAGGCGTAACATGAGAAGTGACTTAATACTATGTATATAACGTGTCTGAGAATACACGCGGTATGTTTTACTCGTGGCTTCTGACCTCATTGAGTGCTGATTGACTCAACCGCCGGTAAGTGGTTAGTGTTGTGCGTTTGCGTAATTCATTTTGTCTGGGAGCTTTTGAGATCGGAAGTGAGAGAAACGAGCTCAGCGAACATTAGCCATGTTTCGTACTTAATGATGAGGTAGATTAATAGTTCAAGCTTGTAAATAAACTCGCATTGTTGTTGTTATCAAAATGGTGAAGGAAAACATTGTGAGGTCGTAGAACTAATATAATACGATAATATGTGTATAGTGCACGGAGCCTCTTTGAGACGCTCTTTATTCTCTTGACTACCTACATTGTTTCCAAATTGTTAGTGGTAGTGACTTTTTGTTAGGCTCAGACTGCCGCGGCGTGCAGATTTTTGTATTTCCAGATACTTTTTGTTTTTATATATTTTTTTTTTTTAACATAATAGAAAATGATGACTAATAATATAAAACCACAGAATTTGCGTTAGTGCTCCTAACAGTACTTATACGTCGTACAAAATAAATTAAAATGTATATAAGTATAATATGTACATAACTAAATAAAACACTAATTAAGCTGTTACGGAATCAGAGTCGAAAAGTTTGCAACAAATGTAACAAATAAATAAATAGATGCAGATAAACTGATTGATTATGTGCTGTAACTTCACCGACATCTTTAAAACCGGAACACAGTAACAGTAAGTAAGTAAAGCAGTAATGAATTAGCAGAAATGGGTATGGACACAGGACTTCCTCGGACGAACTTAGCTTAAGGTCTACTGCCTGTAAAATCAGTTTAGCACCCTAAATGTCCCGAGATGCAAACAAACAAGAATATCAATTTTCAATCACCTCTCGTGTGCCAAACGGACCCGATTTCTCGCGGTCCTATTTAATTCTGGTATCAATTATTTAATTATTTGCCAAAAGAACCATTAGTAAACACTTTCGGGCCATTTGCTGCACAAAGGTAGTGAAAGGAATAGACGAGAAAACGGGGTCTTTATTTAATTTACAATAAATAATTGTACTATTACTATTTTATTGTAGTCACTCATTATATCTGTCTAGTTTTTTGTCATCTGTAAACGCATTATGATGAATCGACTTATTTGATTGGCAATAGAAAGTGCGGTCCAGTATTTATTTAATCAGTTTGAGTTAGGCAAAACAAAATAATCACTCGATTAAAAACATTTTTATTTATGCATTTTTAGATTCAGATATATTACGGTTTCAAAATAATCCGTTTATAATATTGAATTTGCTTGTTGTCCGCCGAAAACTTGACGATTATTTACAATGCAATTGGTATATAATAAAAATGTAAAATAAAATGTTTGTTTTAATTTAGTATCTCGTAATTTTGGGTATTAAACTGTATTTTCTCTATTTACGCTTTGAATTATACCGAGTTTGGCATCGGTAGATAGGTTTTTCATTTTATGTCATATTTTCTGAAAATTTCCAGTAAAGTTTTCCATCAGCTATCAGGATAGTCGCAACAGGTCACTTAATAATCTAAAAGATATATTTACAAGGCTTGTTACACATACTTGTTGAACATATGGAACAAGTCCATAAAACAATTCAGCATAATTCGGTGTTAAGCAAAGAGGTTTGCGTGCAAAAAACTGCTTAGGTACTTACATCTTTGATATTGTTTAATTATATAGTTAGTATATAAAGTATAAAGTTTGTGTACACTGATATATATGCTGTAAACCGTAATGCTATAACATAAATAATAAATAATTAAATATTGGTAAACATTTCGAATACGCCATCTAGCGCCAAAGTAAGCTAAGCATAGCCTGTATCGTGGGAACAAGACAAGTGTTTTTTTTTTGTAATTTCATACATATTAACACCCAGAAAGAGAACAAAAATCAATGTTCGTCACATAAATGTTTGTCCTAGGTGGGAATCGAACCCACGACCTACAGCGTAGAAGTCAGGTTTACTACCAACTGAGCTGTGAGGCCAGTCAATAATATATAAACGCCAAAATATTTAATAAATTACGTATTTTTAATTCATTTCTCATAAGATAACAGAACCATTTATTTTAATTATAAATAATCTTACTTAACTTACAAATTTTAATAAACTTTTTTTTCATACGTTTGAGTTAATTAATGTTATTTATAGAAAGAAACATATTTTCTATGGAGTTTACCTCAACGTTACATATCCCTATCCATCTTCTTACGATGACATGATCCCTACTACAAAGTAAAGTGTCAGAAACACCGCAAAATCGGATCTGAGTTTAAATAAAAGAATGCTCTAAGATAAAAATATTTACGAGCTCTAGAATATCTCAACGACTGTTATCTCTCAGTGATCTCGCACCTTACGGACCAGACATAATAGGTTGTTGGCGCCTCGATGGTCAACGACATGAAGGAAATTATTAGCCTTCATTAATGGGAATGATTATAAAATAATTGTTTAAAAATGTGCTATTTGCATATTAAATATGGAAAACATCTCTACTTATAAAAGATACGTTTTTCTGGGACACTGGTGTTATATTTAAGTTATAAAACAAAGGAACTTTTTATTAATAAATTGAAAATTCATTTATGCATTAAATGTGTGATCGCTGTATTGACTAGGTAATAAAATAGAAAATGTAACAAATTTACTCACCGCGTTAAATATAGCCTTACGCGTACAGGCGTCTTTAGATATAGGAGTAATTAAGTAGAATTTTATATTTCGTCTACCTACGATATGCTTCTACCAAGTAAGTTTCCCAAAATAATGATCCGCTGTTAAGATTTCAGGGTTCACACTTTCACTTTTTAAGTTCACTTTTATAAAGCCTTACTTGCTGTTTTAACTACAAATACACAATAAGAATAAGATTATGGAATATATATTTTGACAAGACATTTTGTATGCGATGGTATGCAAGAAGACATGCAGACAATTTTATCACAATAATTTATAATCAAGTGTATCACAGAAGATCTCTTTGCTGATGTTAAGAAGATTATCACACGAATGGAGCCTCATTGAGGCGCATTTTAACGCTTTTACGACACTGTTTCGAAAGAGCTTTGTGAGATGACTAGACCTACCTACAATATCTGACTTTAGAGCGGCATTATTCACAACGGTTGTTTTAACGTCTTGATATTATATATTACAATTTTACTTTTTATTTTCTGATGCAACTCAGCCTTTATAGACACTCTGTACAAACATAAACGGAATTAGAATTCCAATTCCGCAATTTCAACCGGCTTGATTGCATTTCTAGATGACGTCGCATGTACTGTTACGGCAATACAGAAGTAAGCTTTATACATATTTATGCGACTGAAAGAGACCAGAGCGTGCGAACTGAAAATTTGAATATCCGACGCACGTGATCCGACTGTTGAACGCATAACTGTGATTGTGATAACACTGCCTTTGTATGCGGAAACTGGCCACCAAACATTCAAGTGTCAATAAATGTTTGAGATCTTCCAAATATATGACTAGTTAGTTAGTAAGTAATGCGAAATGAAAATATTACTAAAACAAGCGCTAACGAAATATACCTCTGCATTGAGGCTTCCTTATTTGTAGGTGCCATTGACACACGCAGATACACAGCAAGCACTAACAGCAATTAACATCTAAGAAAATCTTGAACTTAGTTCCCAATTTAGGCGTCGCATGGCGCCACCACAGAAGCCACACCGAAGCTTAACTTAAGAAAGCAGGATATGTAGTCAAAAGCTAAGTCAAATTTTCATTATCACAATATGCCGTTGCAATTATGAATTAAAAAAAAAGGAACTTGTGAGTATGTACCGAGCTTTCGGGTAGGTACTCATAAGACACAGATGGCCTGTACCTACGTCACCAAAATGATGAACGAAACCATTTCCGTAATTATTAGTCATTAATCATATTTTGAACTTTCTGTTAGACTACGAAGACAATCCCGACCGGATAGCCGTAAAAGGCAGTAATTAACTCTTTATTAATAGTGTAATTAGGATTAATTTAACATTTTATTGAACAAGTTTTTCCATCTTACCAAAAAGGTGCATAATTTTCATCAATAAATTGATTGATCTGTGCAATGTGTGTTTGTGGCACAAACTAAACCATTATGAAAAAAAGCAAGTTATAAATTTACAATCTTATATTATCATGCAGATTTAAGTTATGGTATTAGTGGGACCAAATAAGGTTTAACCATTTACCATGGTATTTATGATTTAATAGCAACACAAACAGATAATTTTCACAGTACATAAAGTGTATGTAATGAAAATTATCTATTTTACATTCATGCGCAGGCAGTACAACTTGTGCCTATTTCGTCTGGGAAAGTTACACCATACCTATATCTGCCGCCTAGCAGTTATGGAATTTTGTATTCCGTTTGAAAAGTGTAGTTGTTTAAATAATAATTCCACTTTGAAGTCACGGAGTTATGAAGGCAAATCTCTTCCCATACCTAAGTATTCGCTTATCCAGATCGTATGGTTTTTTTTAGGGCAAACGTTGCCACTTCACATCAAATGCGTATCAACTAGTAGCTTAACTTGTTCGAAAAACATGTTAAGCATCACATCGGATATATAGTTTCAAAAATGACAATATATAGATTATTACAAAGCATATACTCTTCGCAGATTCGAAATTCGGAGACAGAATACAAAATATGATAAAACTGATCATTGTTTCGTATAGGCTACGAGCAAGTCATATGAAAATATTTAATATAAAATTCCATATCTAATTACCGAGCGTCATACGCTAGTAAACTCGCTTTTAATAAAACTATGTTAAGGCGTGCGTTCTGATTTCAGAATCTGAATTCATCCAGTTCGGAATTCAGAATGCTTGTCAGCATCACTTGACAGATAGATCGTTACAGTGCATAAACAGAAAAATCAGAATGTGGAGCACTGAGAAATTGCATTGAATTCTGAGCATTCTTAAGGAAGGAATTCCGTGTCTGAATTCAGACATACATTCCGGGTGTACGAGGCCGTTGTAACGGTCACTCATGCAAAGAGATTTACACACAAACCCATATTATTTCAAAACATATTACTGTAAACATTATACCTACTTAATTATTCAAGAATATTTTGATTTGTTGGCTGCTTGAACGTAATCATCTTTAGCAAATAAAGATAATATCCAGTTTTAATAACGTAATATCTATAAATTTTCACGTGCCTCGGTCGCTTTATGTGGATGTCACAAGGGAAGTTTAGACAACACTTTATATCGCAGTAAAGTCCATGCAAAGTCGGAAGAGCACATAACCATGCGTGCTTTCATGATGGCGGAATGATCTTGGTTATTTACGAGGATGCCTTTAGAAATAAACCCTTTGAATACATCTACTCCGAGCACATCATTAAGATTTCTGAAAATGATCTTACAGTTCTGCTCGTACATTAAGTTTATACGAAAAAGTTTGTACTCACTAGGTACTCAACTCAGTCTAAAAAGTTAACTAATTTTATTAAAAATATAATTTTACTTTCATAAAAAAAGTATTTTTCAAACACTAATTCAAATTGCAAATGTATATAAATATAAGCATCTTCCCCGAAAGGACAGGTGGCTAAGCCACTTTTCAATTTATCGGTTATACTGTCTTGGGAACGTAGACGCAACAAGTGGTGAGAAATCTTAACTATTAACTTAACTATACCATCAAATCATCGATAATTAATAGACAATCTACGACAAATTTTAAGTATATATACAAAAAAAATATAACCATGCAAGATTTTTAGAATAATTATTTAACCAAACCTATTTTAATGTTTTCTTATATGCTTCCGATGTAAATTTAATATGATTTTGCAATCATTCTGTCTCGATTAACTACGATTAACATACGAACAACTATCCGAATAAAGAAACTTTTGCATTTATAATATTAGTGTGATTGATTAAACCGCTTAAGAATCATTAAAATTTTAAAGGTAAATGTGAGTGAGAGTATTACGCTCTTTTCACTTTTAATTAAGAAAGTAAGATTCGGTAGCGCTCAGAGACATTAAAAATGAAAAATATAAGAGTTCCAAACAGCATTCTTATAAGATCATCAACTATAGGTAGGTACTAAAATACATCCATGTTTATACTCCTGAACAACCGAACGAGCGAAGGATCATCGTTCTATTAGTACTTCCTGATGACAAGAATCAGAGAGATGTATGGCACGCGTTATTTATTTTTAATTAATTTTAATACATTATTTATTCGTTATTCCTTTTTTCTTTTTTTTAGTTTATTCGTACCACAAATAGGTGTTTTGTTTCTTAAAGTTTGTAGACAAATTTTTACTAATAAGCTTGAAATATTTGTTATAATTTTCAACTGAATTGAAACGGCCCTATCTCAGAAAAAGGCATTACATAAAATGAGTTACCCAAACGCTAATAGGTAGAGGGAGCCAGAGATTTTGCCTTTTTTAGATTTTAGATTTTTTAATAATAACCTTATTTCATAATGTTACCAACTAGTTACATATTATGCTAATTAAATTAATATTTAATTGACACCGGTGTCGAGATTGTGTTGCCCTCTGGCATAGGCCGCCCCTAAAGCTGCCATAATTTTCTATTCTGCGTCCTTGTTTTTCAAGTGACCCTAGCCATTTTTGAATATCGGCATCCCATCTTAGACATTGTCTTGCTTTCTTTTATTATGCCTAGGATACCAATCTGTCACTTCTTAAGTGCATTTATATTTTTACTTCTCACCATGGGGTCTACCCATAATCTCTATACCCGCAACAAAAATCACTCTTTCATTCTTTTGTTTTGTATGGACGTAGCATTAAAATGTTATTTAAGGAAGTTTTTTCAATTGAAATTAAGATAACAAGACTTTCTCTTAATTAGTCTTGATGATGCTTGATTAATGGATATAGGTTAAACCTTAATTATTAAGATTTAATCGGAGAGATCTTGCACTCAATGGAAATAAATAAAATGATTCTGATGTTAATTTTCATTACAAAATTAAATTAAATTATGGGAAACAGATCATAATGATATGAACTTCAGATGAGCGTTATGTGATGAATCTCCAATTAAAAACATTATGAATTTAGTTTAATGGATTTTAAACATTTAATTTGATTTTGTATTTAACTAATTAAATTATGTTGCTTTAAAATCACAGTTAAATAGTAATTAGTAATCTTAAGTTAAATATCAAATATGTACCACTACGCTTTCCAAACTACTAGACACATAGGCGAGGTTATTTAATTATGACCCTAATGGGCTTGTAATAATGAATATGGCTTGATCACAAATAAATGTTACTCTATCTACAACTATTCTTTTGTCAAATTAAACTGTGGTTACATATATAAGCATTTCGTTTTATGTGTATTCATAATTTCTCTTCATTAGTTCCATATTATAAACTATTGATTTGATATCAGCTTGATAGTTTTTGGACATAGTTGTTCTGTTGTTTCAAAAATAGTACCATTAATCAACACAAAGTCTGTTTAAATAAGATGTTTGTAAATGTTTGTGTGACTATAAACGTACTAACAGCATTACTAAACGATTTGTATAATTAACGTAACTTGTCTCATGTCGAAGAATGTGCTAATCACTGGGCCGCGGACTGTAGGGTTGCCACGCGCAAGCAATATATGCCTGGCACACAGGAAAAAAACGCATAAAATGTAGCATAAGATTTACAGTCTACGTACAACTATGAGTTAGCAAGAACAGAAATAGATTGTCGTAATACCGGTAACAAGCATTTGTATGATCAGTAAAAATAAAATTATTTTTATGACTGGACATTATGCTGTTGGCCGCAGATGGCCTTGACAGCGTTTACACGGGCTTTTGGTGAGAGCAGACGGCTCTCAACCGGTAGCAGACGGCTCTCAACCGGTAAAAATAAAATTCTCTCAAAATAAAATTAAATATTTGTTCCGCTTTATATAAATCGGCTGCTTAATCTACTATACCAAGTATACGCCTAAATAAATAACATTAAAATTGTCTTTAATATCTAACTGTTATTTTTTTCAAATATTAAAATTTTTAAGTAGTAGGGAGACGAATCTAATTGTGCACGCAGCATAATTCAAATTTAGTCCTTAAGATTTTTGTTATAAAACTTTTCACGCAACGACATATAGAAATTGCAACTAGGTGCAACCCTACTGTCATTCCTAGCTTCCGTATTGCTTGCTCTGATTATCAACACGACTCGTCGTCATTTATTCCCGATTGTATAAGCCATAATATCTCAGCTTGACGGGCTATACTCGTCGAAATGGAATTGAAACAGTAGCTCCGGGGTGTTGGATTTGATTAGAAACTGTTTTGGAATTTGATTTATAAAACAGTTGCGGTGTGTTTGTGACTGTGGGTGTTCTATTGATGATATTACTTTATGAATGATTTTAGTTGCATTTCAATTTATTTTACAAATAAACGTATTTCACAGCCGGTTTTTAATTATAGAGCTCACTAAATAGAATGGAAGGTTCACTGAGCTCGTGGACAGCTTATTATATTGTAATTTGTAGACCATCAGTATCGTAAACCTGCCTTCAAAGGAGTCCTGGGTTAACTTTCCCGGCCCTTTCGCCAGGGCATGGGGTGACACTGACAAAAATGGTGTGTGTCAATGTCACCTGTGAGAGAATGTGTAAAATAACACTTTCTAAGTAAATGATGAATCGTTACTAATATTAACAGGTATTATTCTAGAGAACTAGGAAAACTACTCTAAGAAATTACGCTCAGTTTTATTAAGGCCCTTAACATACATGCCTATGGGATGTTTGCAATTAAGCAAAATGGTATTTTAAATAATCTTTATCGTTTATAGAAAGAACAGGCGGCGTGTTGCCAGTAATGCATTAGCTGTTCCGTCCGACCGTGAAACGTTTTTAACTAGAGTGGTAGAGTCTTTTGAAATTGCTTTGCACGTACAAACTAAATAGAATCTTTGCCCAACGTTGATATAGTCAGTTTTTGGAATTTTCAAAGTGCTGTCAGACTACTGTAAATAGCAGTCTAATTTGCAACTCCATATGGGTGTCGTGACTTTTCCCAGCTTTGGAGATCCACACATCGAATGTGTGGCGGCACTACCACATTAGAAACTGCCGAGTAAAACGCCACTCCGCTTTTGGTGTTTTGAACTCTTAATACTAATTTCATTACTACTACAATAATTTAATTTTGTAAACTCTCTTTCTTTCATTTACACGCTTCTTATTGGAGTTTACTCCTTAAGAATTGATTTAAATTAAAGCCCTCAGTATGAAAATTTGATGGATAGTAAAATCGAGCGTTATGACAAACATCATCACATTTGAAGGCTACATTTCAGTCCAACGTCGATTCGTTTTTTTATATTCATATTTTAATGCAATCTTCGGCCATACCTTCACAATTACTGTCCTAATAGTACTTCTACTAAAGTGTCTGTGGCCCACTCGAAACAGTGTGGTAAAAGGATTAGTGTGCGCCTCAAAGAAGCTCCTTAATACGCCTTGACACTCATGTGTCATTATCCGAAGTCTCTTTAGTCGAAACAGTAGATGGCTAGATTGCTTTTGTATCGTTTTTTGCTGCAATTTGTCATTTAACGGTTTTATTGAAGTAGTCTGTGTAGACATTTGTCTAAAAGGCATCTTGTCGTTTTAATATGGTTGTTTATATACAAGCGAACAATTGGGAAGTGTTTGTATACGTCCTTAAGAGCCACTTGCTAGTTCATTTGCCATTTTTTTGCTGAATGGTACAATGGTTCTGAAGTTTATTTAATAAGAATACGCCATTTAATCTTTATGTTCATAAGAATATAATATAGTTATATCACCATACGTCAAGTCCTTATGTCAAGAGTATCTAGGTGATTACTTAAGATGCTTTGAGACACAATTTGTATGAAAAGCCTCTTTTGTCGACAACCATAGACTAGTTTTTATGTGATTGACTGTAAAAAAATATGTAAAAAAATCTTTTGCAGAGACTAAGATCCGTGTTCTGAAATCGAAATCATGTATGGGTTGATTTGAATTCGCGAACATTTTTTTTTTCTATTGATTGTCATCATACAAAAATCGATGATACATTTTTATAAAATTTTAATTTAGATAGCCTTAATGCATTTATCTTGGTATTTCCGAGACATGAAGGTAGAAAATAATGGCGGAGGAAAAAAAATCTAAGTCTAGGTGGTGTACCACGGTACTTGTAGTTCCCGACAAAAACACTTACTTTAAATCCCGAAAGACTGCGGCAAATATTTCTCCAGAGAAATATTTGCGCAGTCAAGTTCATCAATCGATTTTGAATCTGTACTCAACGATTTTACAAACATTTTTCAGTTGGTTTCTTTTGAGACCAGCCTTAATTTTTAGCCATAAACCATTAACCTATTAAAAAAAAAAATTAATTAAAATGATATACATATTAATTTCTTATTTAAAAATATTTCTTATGGCGGTATATACCGCCGTTTCAATTAGTTGCGCGTTAATTTCGTTAATATTAACGAAATGAACGCTCATTATATTTTAATTTACTGGATTAATTCAATTTATAAACTTACATAATTGACTTATCAAAGCATAACTTGGTAGGTGATGAATTATGAAGTAATAATGCATTAATTAATTAGTAATTTATGCGGTAGGTAGCGTTGTGTTTCCTTCTGGTTCAGTTTTACCGTGTTTAATATCTTTTTATAGGTAATGCGTGTTCACTAATTAACCGACGGACATTTGCATGTTTGATAATAAAGAGAGCTTCGGTTAGTGTAACAGTAGTAACTATTACCAGTAAACTAGACAGTTTTTAGTTCGAAGAATATGATTAAACTAGCGGCTAACTTATTATTTTTATGCCGGGTTGGATTTTTCAAGTTATTCTCTCGTTAATTACGACCCTACATTGTAAATAAATAGATTAATATTGGTGGAAATTTCACATAGCGTTACCTAGCATCAAATTAAGCATGCTTGTACCATGGGCACCAGATCACCGAAATAATACTTATATATTTTATTTACATACATAATAATACATATTAACGTCCAGACACAGACTAAATATGTGTTTTTTTTAAATTAATTTTACACATATAATTTATACCTGTCATGTATGTTTTTGGTTCCTTCATCATGTATACTATATGTAAAAATGTATTGTATATGTGTTAATATGTCATTTTTTTTGAGTATATAAGTATTATATCAGTTGCCTGGTTCCCATGTTACAAGCTATTTACTTAGCTTACTTTGGGGTTAGGTGGCTCTGTGTGAAACGTCCACTAATATTTATTATTTTATGAATAGTCTAAGGAGCTTTGCTATCAACTAAATCGACTCACGTTCTTCTAAAGAAATACTGATCAGATCAGGTATCCCACCTGAAACGTAATACATTGCGCAAGTCCGTCACTTTGAGACGTGAACATGGAAAGTTCTGTATTTTTTTATCATCAATCCAGCATCTCCCGTTTTCCCACTACCATTTCTCGCACTTATAAATGAAATCAATCATAAAAAATACATTTTTTCCCATACGATATTATTCTATCAAACTGTAGAATGGTTCCTTGCTAAACGTTTATTGCAGCGACAGTTCTCTTCCGATTGTCAATTTTGTGACGTACAGCGTCGGGTATTCCGTGTTGAACGCAATGGTATGTCGATATCTATCATGTCAGGGCTACCACTCAGTAAATTATATTAAAATTTAAAATTTAATTTAATATCTAAAAGCTGTATATCTTCATAGCGAAATTTGTTGATCATCAAAGCGTATTCTCCAAAGACGTATTATTTTTTATTCATAATGTGTATCTAAAAATTATGACTATGTAATTATAACTTAATTAGGTATATCTAATTATGTATTAAATAATAAATACGAAAATGTGAAACTACTATATTTTGATTATTTTAACAGCGAGTGAGGCAAAATAAATAATTGTTACGATTTAAATATTATGCAAAAAAAAACGATTGCATTTGTACAAATCGTTTGCTTGTTAATGATTGAGAATCAATAATCAATTAAGTATGATTTATAAATTCATCAAATTACTTAAACTTACGTGGAATTTCATAGTTCTGACAGCCCTAGCCATATCTGTTCAATATTCACTTGCGGCGACCGTTCCACGGTATTTCGTCTAAACCGCAGCCAGGCCTGGTTTGAGGCGTTAAAGAACAGTAGCGGTTTATATTATTACCGCAACGAAAATGTGCCGCAGGTGCAATGTTTTGTCTTAGGTTTTGTAGGTGTAGTCGGGGCCAGTTGAGTTGAAACGCTGTGTTTTATGTGAATGCTTGTTCATGCATTCACGAATAGTTTACAAAAATATTAAACCTAAAGGCCAAAAGAACGTAAGTTGTTAAGTTCGTAAGACCTTCGAATGGGTCTGTGCGGACTATCGACCCTTGTCTTACAGCATTTCCGAATAACTAGATATTGAAGCGCAACATGGTATCCGGTGGCAAACTTATACATTACTTGCATAAACATTAACATATATTTAAAAAGGATGTTCTCACACACACACACACACACACACACACACACGCACGCACGCATGCACGCGCACATGTACGCACGCATGCACACACCACGCACGTATAAACGCACGCACGCACACACGCAAAAACACACAGAAGCAGCGTAAATCACTGGTCCATGAGACTTGAAATTTGGGTGCGTTTCTAAGGTGTGTTTACCTGTATTTAATTATTTTTTTAACATTTTTTTTACAATTTTTGTATGTCTGTTTGTTCCGGCAAATTTTTAAAATGGCTGGACCGATTTTGACGGGACTTTACTGCCAGTTTTTTTTTTCACAACGGCATCTAGCCCCATAGTAAGTTAAGCATAGCTTGTATCATGGGAACCAGACAACTAATATAATACTTATATACTTTTCTTTTGTAAATACATACATATAATACATATTAACACCCAGACACAGAACAAAAATCAATGTTACAAATGTCACATAAATGTTTGTCCTGAGTCGGGATCGAACCCACGACCTACAGCGCAGAAGGTAGGGTTACTAAACATCTGAGCTATGAGGTCAGTCAATTCAACATTATATGTTAAGAGATTAAGTAAAACTCAATACTAGGCATGCCTTTTAAGTTCTGTCGTTTACATATTTCCCGGAAATTTTGAATTTGGTTTGGTTCTATATTCGATTGTGTTTAAATTTTGAATCTCAAAACAGTCGAAAGTATTAGGATTAATGCTATTGTTTAGTCACAGCGTCGATTAGAATCTGTCAGGTTACGTACGAAAATGAATCTTTCTAAGGAAAATGTTCGTGCAATAATTTTCTACAACTTTAGAAGAGGCCTGACACGGCTTCAGTGTTTTGAAGAGCTAACATCTGTATTCAGTGATGAAGCCCCATGTCTGCGGACTGTCGAACGCTGGTATTTAGAATTCCAACGTGGACATACTAGTGTTAGTGACAAATCTCGCGAAGGACGCCCAAAATCCGCCTTCACTGAAGATAACATCATTGCTGTGAGACAACTAATTCTCGAAGATCGTGATGTGACGTATCGAGAGATAGAGGCTCTATTAGGCATCTCAGGGACAACCATTCAGAAGATCTTGCATGAAGCGCTTGGTGTGAGAAAGCTAGTTTTCCAATGGGTACCGCATCTGCTTTCCGACGATCACAAGGCGGCCCGCGTCAGATGGTGTAAGAAAACTCTGCAAAGGTTCAACCGAGGAGAGTCAAATCACGTCTACGACATCATCAGTGGTGACGAATCTTGGATCTATGCCTACGATCTTGATTCCAAACAACAATCTACAATCTGGGTCTTTCAAGACGAGCCAAAGCCGATTAAAGTTGTTCGTTCTCGAAGCACTTCAAAGAAGATGGTGGCCACGTTCGTTGGAAAAACCGGCCATGTTGCGACTATTGCACTTTAAGATCGTAGAACGGTTAACGCAGAGTGGTATACCACAGTTTGTTTACCACAAGTCATCGCCGAACTTCGAAAATCTAACTCAAAGAGACGCATCATCCTGCACCACGACAACGCAACTCACACAGCGCTCGTCAAACGATTGAGTATTTGAAGCAGGAAAAAGTAGAAATTCTTGACCATCCTCCATACAGTCCTGGCCTAAGCCCTAACGATTACTTTACATTTCCTAAAATTAAGAAAAGTCTTCGTGGTCATAGGTTCCAGTCCGGTGAAGAAGCAGTCGACGCTTTCAAGTCAGCCATTTTGAACACCCCCACTTTAGAGTGAAATAAATGTTATAATAACTGGTTTGAGCGAATGTAAAAGTGTATAAGCTACGTGGTGAATACTTTGAAAAACAATAAAAAGTACTGTAAGGTTCTAGTTGTGTTTTTTTCTTCGAACGACAAAACTTAAAAGGCATGCCTCGTAGTACCAAAATATTTTGTGAGTATTTTAGAACATTTTCCAGAAAAGTTTTAATGTCAGACTTTTTAACACAATAGCCTATTTATTCGAATCAGTTTCGAAAAAACCAAATCCTAAAAGGTCAAAAAAATAAAAAAAAATATTCGGACTTACATTTAAGTACCATCTACGGTTTATCTAAAAGAAACCGATCTCGAAACCTGTTTCAAAATTACATACGAACGGAAGTTCTAGATTGCGAATTGCTAAAAGTCCAAGTTATTGGAACAAGTATGGCAGATAAAGTCATAATTTCATGTAACAACGTGAACGAGCCTGATTGTACTTTACGATGCCCACTGATAAAGTTATAACTAAGAAAGTTGAGATATTAACTTGAGAGTTAGGTTCTGGCTTTCATCCAATTAAATTTGATTTGTAAATTATAAAGAACTAAACATAATATTAATTTAAAATTAAGTACTTTATTTACAATGTTAAAAATGCAATAGCAATCTGTATTTCCCATTAGGTACCCGGACTCTAAGGATAACGTTACTGCTAGGGAAATATATGTAACATAAAATCAGGTCACCTGGAGGAGTAGACAGCTACTTAAATAGGCCATTTACACTTTGTAGGTTACTATCGCGCAAAGATAGACAAAACAAGTGGTGAGCTCATCGCCGCTGTTGTTTTCCCACGAATAACTCGGACAAGACTAAAGCCATTAATTACCTATGTTAAGCCAGCCAGCACCAATAAAAGGACTTATTTATGAAAGGTTTCCAGTATATGATACACATTTCTTACCTATATCATCGTAAAAGTAGACTTCTTGAAAACACACTCAGATTTAAGTATCTAGTGATAAAGACATATATCTTAAACAACTACTAACAAGTATGAGCTCATAATTTATGTTACAGTTATATTGTTAAATTATTTTTAAGATTCTGATTTACATATTTTCACAGCTTCTACAATATCTGAGTGTAATCAGAGATTTTGCCTAAGGGTATCCCTTTCGCGCCTACCCAGGAATTGATGATTATCGAATGATATGTTTTTCAAGTAATACTTTGGCCACAGACCGCTACCGAGGCCATAATGGTGGTTTCACACCACTCATTACTGCCGTTACAAATCATTGCGAGTGGCAGTTGCAGGCGGTACACACGCGGGAGTTCCCTCGGGATATTAACCGTTGGATTTCGCACTATGACTTTAAAATCAAATCAAAAATATGCTATTTTCTAGTACAGTGAATACAATTGATAAACATTTTAATAAAATTGATAAACATTTTATTTTCCAACGATATGTAAAAAATTGCTTGCGTCAGTCAGTAAATAGATCAGAAAACATAATAAACATAGATCACGCGTACTTCGGACCTGCTCAAATTATATCCGACCATCTATGGGGAACGGAGGGAAATGAATAATAATACTTCAGTTTTATTCTTTTCATTTATTTCTTTTATTCCTTTTTTAAATCCATTTTTATGTTGACTTCACAAATAAATATAATAATAATAACAATTATTATTATTTATTCTTCCACAAATTTTATGCAGAATATAAATCTGTTCAACTGACATAACAAAATAATTCAACTATTCTCTAATCCTTTTAATTTAGTTTTATTTTCCCACAGTGTCTATTTAAGTCCACTTATATTTCATCTCCTAAAGGGTAAAAAGCCATTCCGTAAGCTTTGTGTTAAATTGTAAAAGTGTTTTTAAACTTAGCCAATTTTACATTTCAGCGTCACGTGGAATGCGACATAGTTCAGTTTAAGTGCAAAATACGATGCAAAACTGTCTTATAGTACGATAATTTGGTGGCAATTCTTACAACTAACTAAAGCCAATTTTGATCCAACTTTTTTTTTCAATTGAATGAGAAAATACGACACATCACAGACTGAATGTTAAACGTGTCTAAATTTCGGTATCAGCCCTATTTTTCCATCATATTTTTTTGGCATGATTGATGGATTACTATCACGATAAAAATTGAATGCTTTATAGAGACCATGTTAATCAGTTTTAGTTTGGTTGCATTGTAGTTCATTTTAAATCCACTAGGATGACAAATTATATGCGAGTAAATTTTCTTTATTTCTTTCTTCTGAGCCTTAAATTAGTTTCAGTTGGATGGTATCAGAATCGCAACCAGTGACTTGCACTTCGTCGAACATATTCCACTTATCTTCAAGCAATAAAGGCCACACAGTAAAAATCAAAGAAGATATAATGAAAGTTGAAATACTTATTTAATATCCATAAACAAAACATTTTCAATTTATTTTACGACGTTGAACGAGCATTTATTAAGCGATTGGGAATATTCGCGATTCGAAAATATACTTACATTTTTACAAAAGACCGTTAAATTCCTTGTCAGTTTAATTCAATACTACGGTACTTCTGGCTTCAAAAGAAGCTGCGTTTGTCAGCTTAATTGAAAGCTCATTTTGTTGTCACAAGCCATCACTTTGCAAGGGGCCCTCAATTTGAACAAAATGTTTTCACTGCTCCGCCACTATTGGCAGCAAATATTATCAATATGACATAAATGCGAGCAGATGGCCCACCTGGTGTTTAGTGGTAACCTCTGCCTATAACAAGCAATGCGACTTACCTGTAATTTCACCGGCAACCACACTTTTCGAACCGGAACACCGTATGCGAATGCACTACGCTTGGCGGCATGGTGGCAGTACTTCCCCGGACGAACCGGCGTAAGTTCTACTGTTCTCTAACACGAGAAGCGAAAGCGTCGAAATTATGAGAAACACTAATTATTAACTATAATTAATTCTATTTCCATCATAAAGTTATCGATTGCGGAAATTGACTTCATAATCATTCAAATACGCCTAGGAGGGCCAGTCTCGTTAATTTTATTACTATTCTCGAGGTTAATTTTTATCCCTTCAACTCTCCCTATTCAAGAGCCGGTTGCCATACGTTGAAAATATATACCTAATATTAGATGAGTGGTAAACATTTATTAGTATGAAATATGATAAATACTCAACAGTATATACACTACTATACGTATATACTATAAGTATAAACACTCAACAAATACCATCGAGCAACCACCATATTCACCAGATATGGCTTCAGCCGACTTCTTTCTTTTTCCTAAACTCAAATTACCACTTCGTGGCACCCGTTTTCAATTGGTAGAAGACATAAAGGAGATCGCAGCGAGAACTGAACTCAATTCCGGAACAGCGTTTAAAAAATGTTTTGATGATTGGATTATTCGTTGGCGTAAGTGTATCGTTTCTGAAGGAGGATACTTTGAAGATGATAAAATAAATTTGGATGAATAACAAATATTTTGTGTATTATTGATCTTTTCCCGGTACTTTCTTGACAGAGTAGTATAGTGTAATATTTGCAAGCCGTGCAGTGCCTCACCCCAGGTGAGTCATATGCATGTTGTATCACTAACTGAAATATAATAACTTCAACTGTTCTGGAAATTGAAGTCAACTGTATAATAGAATCGTGACTTAAATGATTGAATGCGGCAATAAATAAAATAAATATTGGTGGACATTTCACACACAGCGCCACCTAGCCCCAAAGTAAGCTAGGCATAGCTTGTATCATGGGAACCAGACGACTGATATAATACTTATATACTTTTTGTAAATACATACATATTAACACCCAGACACGGAACAAACATCTATTATTCGTCATATAAATATTTGTCCGGGTGGGAATTGAACCCACGACCTACAGCGCAGAAAGCAGGGTTACTAACCAACTGAGCTGTGAGGCCAGTCAATAATTCAGAAAAGTGACATTCTAATTGGCCGAGTGTTGTGTAGAGGCAGATATTATTACCGCAGCGGTGTAGGCGGCAGTCGATACAACGACTTCCGAGTGACGAAACAGTAACTTGCAGGTACGAAGGGCCGATGACTCTAATGTTTTCTTTTTAATTGTATACATTGTGTACGATTATGAATCTCATGTATCTACAACGCGCATGTTACGTGCCAAATAAGAAATTGATCTAGTTAATTGAATGGAGTAACGTGCAAGGGTCTACTGAGTTATATGCTTGTTCTATACTGGATTTACGCCATAAACAACCATTTACTAGTTTAAAAAAAATCCGAGACGCTTGCATTTACTTGCACTATGTACATATTAATCCTTCTTTAGCTATGCTTTCTTTTTTTTTGCTTCCACTTTCATAATTGGACAGCCCAAGGAACTCCTTGCCTGCGTCCGTATTTCCTGAAACCTATAATATGGAAGTCTTCAAGAGGAGAGTGAATAGGTTCCTTCTAGGCAAGCATGCTTCATCGTTGACCGCATCGTCACTTAACATCAGGTGAGATTGCGGTCAAATGCTTGCCTATCGCAAATAAATAAAAATAATAAGATAACCTATGTACTTTACATTTTGAGGATATCTGCAAAATATCAAATTCGACTAATCCTGTGCAAAAAGCATCAGCCCACCACAGTATATTCAAATTTATTTACCCTAAATTAGGTTGGAAAGCATTTTTGAATACTAATCTAGCTGTTCATTTAATTCTGATGGGTTTTTTCTACTTAACTCTCTCTTTATTCTAGAATAGACAATGATCTTACCAAAATCATCTCGAGTAATTTAGCAGCGCAATCTATGCTGACTATGATTAATGAATCAGTTTCTAATTGCACACGGATTTCCTGTAGAAAGAGCTTTGTTATTCTTTACGCATAAGTATGTACTGACTCGGTGTAATGATATGCATTCAGAGGTTTTTTTATCTAAAGGAAGATCTGCTACGAGGGGGACGGGTTATTATTACTTACGGGTATTATCCTGTTTATTCCATTGACATTTCCTGTTTTTTTTTTTATTTAAGGATAAATGAAATAAGAAACTCAATTAGCCGCAGTATAAAATAAATATTAAAACTACGCAACAACACATTTCGTACGAAACTTTAAGTAAGCAAGTTATGTTCATTTTTGCCTAGTACTGTATTAGTACTCTACTAGAGAGCGTGGTGGTCTAGGGTACTGACCTCCGAGTTTCAATCCGGAGGTCGCCGGTTCAAATCCCGACGTGCACCTATGAGGAGAGCGTGGTGGTCTAGGGTACTGACCTCCGAGTTTCAATCCGGAGGTCGCCGGTTCAAATCCCGACGTGCACCTATGAGTTTTTCGATTGAAAGATTTATGTGCGCAATACTACGTTCTCAAAACGGTGAAGGAAAACATCGTGAGGAAACCGACATGTCCTAAAACTAACAATTGGAAGACATGTGTCGAGTGCAGGAAAGGAGCCTCTTTGAGGCGCACTTACAATCCTTTCACCACACTGGTTCGACAGAACCGGTGACTCGAAGAAGAAGAAGTACTCTACTTAAGCTACGTCTAAACTATTAATAAAAGTTAAATGTTTGTTGTGTGTACAATCACCACTCAAAAACTAAGAAAGCGATATGGATGAAAGTAATTATTTGTGTATATAAGCCTATGACAGCGTGGTGGGTAGCGGTACCTATAGACACAGAGTTTCAATCTGGTGGTCGCTAGTTCAAATCCAGAATTGCGCCAATGAGTCGTTTCACTTTAAAAATGTATATGTGCGCAATTCCACGTTCTCAAAACGGTCAAGGAAAACATCGTTCGAAGACACGCGTCAAATGCACGAAAGAAGTCTCTTTGAGGCTCTTTTAAATCCATTCATCACACTGGCACGAGGGAGCTAGAGGCACAATTAGTAGCCTTATGGTTTGATTTACATCTTACATACGTTTAAAATACGTAGGTATTAGCCGGAGATATAAACATATTGCGAACATATCCACAAAAGCGAGTATTTGCAAACTGAATAACATTATTTAATTCGAATTATAGTATTCAGTGTATATAATTATATGTATGTATATATCATTCAGTAATATAATAATAATAATAATAACAATAATATATATATTTATTTTCTCTCACAAAAAACACGTGAAATTAAAACTAATTTACAAATTATAGTGCAAAAAACGGGTTTTTATGAGAGACTGGTGCTAGTGGTAGGCTAAAAGCCTGTGTTACTAGTAACTAGTTTATATACCATAGTAGTAATATAGTTTATACTAGTAATATAGTTTATATACCATATAAATTAAAAACTGACACTACTTTACATTTTAAATATTGTGATTATTAGTTTTGTTTCACGAGTCAAAGGCTAAGAGTGTTATTAAAACGTTTTTAAAGGATATAAAAGGGTTTAAACATAATTTACGACGATTTCTATATAGAAGAGGCTTTCAGTTCGCTTTATACGTGCGAAGTTTACTCGTCAAGCTATCAATGAGTAGATTGCAGAGTAAGATAATGGACATTTGCATCTGGTACCTGCATTTACTAGTGAGTGACTTTATTGAGTTCATAAAAGTGGTAGGTAGAAGATTAAACGAACGCTATTTTCAAATGGATATGCATCCATTAAAAACTTTTTTTTTCTTTATTAAATGTTACTTCTGGTTCGCTCTGAACTGCGATCTCGAGATGATCAAATATTTAATTAGATATACATTATCATAATCGGTTTTTATGACACTATTTTGCAAGCAAGACGTGGCAAATGCGTGTTCAACACTTTAGCCATGGTTTGTTTGAAATTTCGAGGAACTTATTTTAGTCGAGCGCACACTAATAATTAGTATTAACAAAGTTTTTGCACTACAAAATGAATAAAGTACATCTCTAGTACCCTAATTTATGGTAACGAAATACTAGACAGGTACATGTAAGAACGATTTCGGTGATGTCTAGGAAAACCATTTCAAAATATTGAAATAAAGCCTTTTCCTTTTATACAGCCCATCAACATAGATATTAGTGCAGAATGAGGCTAAAACATATATATCTGCCAAAGTATGAAACGTAATAATTGTAACCAACCCTACAAGCTTGTCAGGATATCCCATTTTGTGGCAATGCTGTATAGCAGGTTGAGCCAAACTTTTATCAATAGTGTAGTTTTTAGTTAAAGTTTGGTTCAGTATGTTTCTATAAAATCACTTTTAATTTTGTTAAAAATGTTTGTCTTTATATTATTCCTTTTTTTTGTACTTGTGTGCACTCTTAGCCACAAATAAATGTTTTTCTTTTCTTTTCTTTTTTTCTATTGTGTGGCTGCAGTGGCGGATTTACACATTTCCCAAGTATAGGCTATTGAAATTTTGCCGCCCTTACCTCTACAATTGTAAATTGACAGTTCTTAGATTATCTTTTAAATCCAACAATTCGCTTCAAATTGCACAGGAAATAGTTTTTGGGTACATTTCTGAGGTAATTGGTAATCAAAGCTCAATGATGAAGGCGGGGTATGCCACTCACGCAATAATATAAATTCGGTAAACGGAACGATGTATTGTGAACTTCTAGAGAAATTACATGAGAAAACCGTCTTACAGAAATCGAAAAGATTTCTGGATAAAAAAAACGGTTCTTAAATTTGCCGCCCCTAAAATCTGCCGCCCTAGGCTCAAGCCTACTTAGCCTGCTAGTAAATCCGCCACTGTGTTGCTGCCATTCCTAGCAACGATGCACAACACCACATTACATTGAAAACACTGCCCATTTATGGTACTGTTCAAGAAATAACAAACTACAAACACCTGTATCTAAGAAGTAATTTACGTTTGATCATAGCCTTGTAAATGTGTCTTCTTTTTCCTTAAACGGAGATTATTTCACCATCTAAGTGACGTAATGTATGGTATTATTGGCCGCATGGTAAATCAGTGCTAGTCGTAAGCTATAAAGATATATAACAGTCAACATTACAGCTACCACACGTGGGTAATAAGAACTTAATCTTCAGTAAACGCAAGTTTTTCTTTCACTGCTAAATCAATCGAAGCTTACAAGAAATAAAGTAGGATGTCTATCTACTACCACGCGCGATAATCTCCGCACCTCTCAGTATACGTCATTATTCAAATAGTCCTGATTTAAAAAAGGTGAAATATAAAAATAAATACACAATTTTAACTCACATTTTTACATCTACACATTCAAGACCAGACACGAAATGTATCTATATTAGAACTCTTTACAATAACTTCTAACAACAAAAAGTACTGTGAAATTGTGCATACTTTGGTATTAATGTTTTGAAAAGAGAAAATAATGATTAGTTAAGTGGTTTGAATCGTCTTTGTGGTGTCCTAAACCGATCTACCTTGAACTACCCAACATTAAACCCATTGTCGCTTCAACACTTGAGCATCCCTCAGCCATTACATCAATGTCCGGAAGCCTTTTTTAAAGTGTAAGCTGTTATCATCTCTCATTTGGCACTGTAGTTTTAAAACGATAGATAAACCGACAGTTTTGAATATATAGTATAGTATTACTGGGCATAAGTTACGATACGAACAGACGGTAACTACCAACTGCAACTATGAATAGGCACCTGTCGCGGGTGCCAAGTTGTAATGGGCCAGTGGACAACGCAAAGCTTTCTCACAGATATTATTTACCTAAACGCGAAGTACAGCGACTTGTGGTCTAATTATCAGCAACATAGAATTTTAGTCTACAAAATATGGTCTAAACCTTGTTTTCTTATTTCAACTAATCTATACAAATAAATAAAATTTGAGTGTCTGTTTGTAATATTAAAATTACCGCTTTTTACTAAGCGCGTAACATTTTTT
The DNA here is from genome assembly GCA_947359385.1 of Chesias legatella. Taxonomy (NCBI): domain Eukaryota; kingdom Metazoa; phylum Arthropoda; class Insecta; order Lepidoptera; family Geometridae; genus Chesias; species Chesias legatella. Next base: position 6,260,842 of record OX375773.1, on the reverse strand, counting down.
AAATTTTTGTCTGTCTGTTTGTTCCGGCTAATCTCTGAAATGGCTGGACCGATTTTGACGGGACTTTCACTGGCAGATAGCTGATGTAACAAGGAGTAACTTAGGCTACTTTTCCGAGGGGTAAAATAGGGGTGCGTGTTAAAACCGAACTCCACGCGGACGTAGTCGCGGGCTACAGCTAGTATAAATATATAAATTTCAACAAACGGCAGTGTTGTTTAATATGTGCTCCAACCTATTGAGTTAAACATAAGTAGGCCATCCGCAAACCTTCATTCTTTTGGGTTTATTCCGTTGAATAATATATCAAAATGCGGTTGTATAAATGGAACCATTGAATCTAATATTATACGAGTAGTTGCTGCGTAAAGTCATTCGCGACGGAGATGAAATTCTTTTCTTCTTTAGATTTTGTTACCTTCATTCATTCTCAGTCCTCAGCGATCAGTAGATTTCGCCGCAATTGAACATTATTGAATGGAAAACTAGTATAAGTACAAACAAATGATTTTGATAAAAAATCACCTATCACACGAAAAAGCATTTTTTAAATTGGTGAACATTTCACACAGCGCACACACACACAGACAAATGTCATTATGTTCATATACTTTTTGTCCTTACATATAATAATTACACCCAGCGAAAAAACATCTGTGATTGTCAAAGAAATGTTTGTCCTACTGGGAACCAAACCCACGACCTACAGCACAAAAGGCAGAGTTATTACCAAGTGAGCTGTGAGGCCAGCCGAGCATTGTTATTGCAAAAGGTTAAGATAACCATTTTAAGCTCTCTAGTCGTTATTTCTGTATTTATGCGTTGGGAATAGTACCTAATGGATCGTTTAAAAACATGAAACGAGCTTTGGTCAGTGCAAACAACTTCAATATTTTCCTAATTCACTGTTCTCTGTTTCAGGTTGCTTGACATCGAAAAAAAGGTAAGTTATATGAAATAACATGTTTCATGTTTCTTTCAATGGAATTCTTATTACTTATGGATGTATTTTTTTAATTAATGCGCTAGAAATTTTCCATTGACGTGTTCAAGAAAATGTTGTATTCTCTATTTGATTAGTTTGTTGTCGTGGTTTTATTTATTCTTCACCTTCAACCTTAACCTTCAAGGTTATATTATTAGTGACTTCAAAACTTTCATACAAGTGGTACCTAAATTGTTGTTTTGTTTGCCAGTTTCTGGTCGCCACCCGCTGTCTTACGCTCAAATAATAGAAGGAAGCTGTTTCCTTTATTGATCATCCTTGACGCGATATTGTTAGTAGATACTTTTTCCTTCAGTTCCTCAATTTCATTTATTTTAACATACTTGCTCAGACTACGTACCTACCTCTTTCTAAGTAGTACGAAATTAAACATATTCATTGTATTTTGTTTAAAGGAGAGATCTTTCGTTACAAAAAATATAACTTTTTGTTTCGTCTAACCCGAAGCAAGTTAAAATCGAGCCATCACTAAAACTAACGGTAACATTACCTGCTAGAGAGGCGTGTAAAATTGCTCATAATTTTGATGGATCACTCGTATCACTTACTTAACTACTTATATCAGAAACACTTTGATCTGTCTCAATAGCGATTGCGTGATCAAAATTGGTAATAATCGGTCGCCTTGTTCCAAATTGGACATTAATTTTCACACCTGTCAAAACCTTGTCACCTGTAAATTTTACATATGTCCATTGATGGAGTAACAGAAGTTACATACCAGAGTGCATTCATAAATATGTTTTTGTGCGTGCAGTGGTGCAGTAGATGCGGACAACTTGTTTACGTCAAATAAATTTTTATAGCAATACATTTTTAATTATACAGATTGCCTGAACTAAAAATTAAACACCAATTAGAGATTAATTAACAGAAAGAAAATTTTTCTGTTACCTAAATTTCAAGGATAACCTAAGGATCTAACTCAATTTTTGACGTTATGCTGCTGACTATCGGTGCCATTCAGAAGGCATTCTTCAACGTTCAAGTTTGCAACCATAGTAGAAAATCGTCCGACAAGACGTATATTATGAGGATAATAATAATTTTTAATAGATAAAGACGTAGATATAAACGCTTGCTAAGGCATAATTTTAATAAATTCCACCCCTAAGGGGGTGAAATAGTATATAAAACATGTAAGGAAAATTACATTTCTCGGACAATGTAACCAAATATTGCGATATCGCGGGCAGTTTCTCTAGTCTATTTCGTTATAAACAAATGTCCCACGGTGATCTCGGTACGGTTGGAAGCTTTATGTATATTTATGGAAACGCAGAATTAATCTACACTTGTTAGTTGGTTTGGTTTGACACATTTGAGGCAAGCAGGAGACACGCAACAGGCACCCGTCAGGTGTCACCACAATACATATTCTGACATTGCGACCAGTCCGGCGCGCGGCGCACGCGATACGCATTTGTTTGGTTTCGCACCCATGCTTGGACCAAATACAAATAATTGGTTTTGCTAACTAGGTGCAAAATATTGCTTGAGGTGAAGTAAATTCATTTTAATCGAAAGACACTTTAATATTTGCTGCCAAACGATTAATGAAAACTAAACTCAATGATTCTCTCGAATTATGTGGTTAAGGATACCGCACTAGTATCAGAGAGCTATTGACACTTTAGTTTTCGTTAATCGTTTAGCAGTAAAATTAACTAAGAAGAGACTCTGAGAAAAGAGTGCTAGGCGTAAAACAGATAAGTACGTCTAGATAAAACGATGGACAATAGATGGAAATTTATTTCCTTGAGTTCAATTTCTTCTACCGAGCCATAATATCAAGCCCGTGATATTAACAACCAGTTACTTTATAAGAATTATGTGAAGCAATAAATCTATTGAGTACTGAGCTATTTTTTACAGTAGAACAAAAACCAGTAAACTACGTATGAGTTTTCAGTTCAGTTTTTGAGACGCCGATACTACACGCAATAAGGACTTTGCCATGTATTTTATTTGCATTTCAATTCATTATGCGCAATTACATAGCCAAATACAATGACACACAGCAAGCATAATGTTTGTCGTGATTCATGGATAGGATTAACCTTTTTTTGGACACCTAATATAAACAGTTAAAATCATAGTTGAATATATTGACCGTCGGTGAACTCTGCGAAGGATTTGTTTAAACAAAACAAGAAACTGATTTGTTGTTCTAAAGCCATTTTGAAGAATGAATAAGTGTTGTTCATTTTTAGTGAAACAGGATATCGGAAACAGTTACACAGAAAAACCTTTGTTTATATTACTTTTTTCATATATGATGGTTTGACATGACACCTGTTGGTAAGCGATTGATTACGCAATCAGCTCAGGTATTATATATATAAATAATAATATAAACACAATAAACAATAATATATTTGTACATTTTTCAAATTTCAGTTTAGTTTAGGAATAGAACCTGTGTTGATTGTAGCCGTAAAGAGAATTATCGTATAAAAAAATTGCAAAAAAAAATCATCAGTGTTTCGTTTTCGTCCTTCAGATATTTTCAATGGGTTTTTCTGAAGTTTCACTTAGTGTGAAACGTAATTAATGAAAAAAAAATGAAACGTAATAAAAAATAACAAATTTAAATTGGTGACACTCGACCACTAATGGGGCTGATTAAATGTTACGAAAATACATTTTAAATATCTGGCAGTACCTATGTACTGCCAGATATTTTAAATGTATTTTCGCTTCAAAAATTGCAAAATAATATATGATAGTAACGATTCACCTCAAATTGATGTATGATACAAAACGTCGGTTTTCCAGCTGTCATTATGTCTAATTACTATCTACTGAAGACTGGAAGACGAAAGGTGTCACGAAGACAGAATGATCAACAAGCTATGCGTAGGCCGCTAATGTATTTATTCAAATAGGTGCGGTTAGATATTATCTTGTGTAAAATTTGCACTAGTAAATAATATCATGAGTGAAACCTGGGCGATCAATACTTTTGTCTAATTTGCGGATTATTTTTCGAAATTTTAAATTATTATGTATGCTAAGCGGGAAACATATATTTCAGTAATCTAGATACTTCTTAATCTATGTTTAGTTACTAGCGGTACAATTTGAATTCACTGTGGTATTGTAAAACTTTTTCTACCTGTTGTATATTTTTCTATATTTGTATAGTTATTATGTTTAATTGATGATAGGCTTTAGATGGGTATAATTTCAATTTCAGTCCATCCAAAGGTTGCCTGGAATAGATTGCTTTAAGCATCAAGGCCGCCGATTGTATCTCACATGTAATGTAAATTGTTTTTAACTTGTTTATTTGTATGTATTTGTGTGGTGTACAATAAAGAGTTTTCTATCTATCTATCAATATTTTAGTACTAGTACTTAGTAATCTATTTTATCTACAACATTTAAAATTCTACTACATAACTGGATTCATTTCACTGTAAGCTTGTATAAAAAAAACCACCTGTGTAACGACAATTTTCTATATCTGTATGTGTGAAAGGAAGCATTCGTCTTCCACATGTTTTCCGTAGTTGTCATACTATACTTAGAACAAGATTCGCATCACTTGCTAACTAACTAGACTACGCACCGACCTTTAATTAGGTGTTAATGGTTTTGTAAAAACAAGACCTCGGCTGCGGCTTCTATCATGCCTATAAAAGATAGTAAATGCATATAATCAACTTCCTTCTATAGATACGATCACATTTACAATTAACCCACCTAAGCAGTGTTTTTATCCGTTGTCTCAGGAATGTACAGTTACTAAAGAAATCTAATCTATATTCCATTCATTCATTACGAGAATAGTTAGACTAAAATTTTCTGTCATAATGTACTGTACAGAAAGCCCACTCCAAATTATCTTGAATTAAATTCAAGAGACACGTGCAGCGAAGTCGGCGCAATATATTTAATATTCCACGTTACGCGATCATTTAATATATGCAACTGGGAATCTATTTGTAGGGATGGAAATTAATCTGCTGAAGCTTAGAGCGTAAATTAAAGACGGTCTTGGTAGTACATTTCCCTTTCCTTTATACCACCGGTCTGCTATTTAGAATAAATTGTTTTATTGGCTTGAATAAAATTGAGAATTTCTGATTAAAAAAATCTTATGTGGGAAGAACGAGATGGGTTTTATTTTAAAAGCCTTTTGAATAATATTCATGTTTATTAAGTCTAATAATGTATAACTAACTTCTTACTGATCAGATAGCGGGATGCTGTGAGGAATAAATTTTAATATTCTCCGTGTTTATACAGATGACGTTTTAATGATGACACGTAGATTTATTAATATATTTTACTATTTTAGTCTTCTCTTTTTCGTTTGTAGTTAATAATTACATCATGGTTAAAAACTTCTGATATATCTTAAAGAAGATAGATAGATATACTCCTTATTCTGCATAATTAACATCGTAACTAAACTTAAATCTTAAACTAAAATTATCTTACAAAAAGTAGTAAGACGTGAAATCCTCTTTCGGTCGGTAACCTCAAAATACACAGGAAAATATTGCCAGTACTAAATACTGGTCAGTTTATCAGCATAAGAACATATGGAATTTCACGTAGGTCAGCAGTTGGTGTTCACCTGCTAAGTGGCTAGACTGCATTTGATAAATCTCTACCGTCGCAATAAACCAATCACGAGCTTAATGACTACCGAGTAATAAAAGGCAAAAAGTGTATAACATCAATTCGCATGCACGGATAATATTTCGCTCATGAGAGTGGAGTGGACTATCTGTTTAATCGCAACTTCTCTTTTTGTGGCAATCGATGACATCCGAAGATAAAGGTTTTTTATAAATAACGCTTGATTTTCCCTGTTTATATTAAGAATTAATTGTAACTTCATCAGGCAGACTACTATTTAACTTTTTATCGGACAATAAGTATGATTTATCATTGTTGGTACAGGGTGTTGGTAAAGAAGCAAGTGTTTAAAGACCGATTCGTAAATCAACTTTCGACATAACAATGCTTGGGTTTCGCCCCCTTTTCCCCATTCATTTTGAGATAGACCTACCTCAACGATTCGGAGTGGCAACCTGTATCTCTACCTGTATCTATGACGACTTTATGGAAGTGGTGGACTGTAAATATTTGTTTTTGATTTGATCGCCATTTTTTAAACTACGAGAACAACAAGAAAAATTAATACCTAGCTTCACGCTTTTTTTCATAAGTGGTAGGTGTGCTGAGCCCCAATGGGCAGCTTTTCACCTTGTGGTTTACACTTTCGAGGGAATGTACGACAAGTGGTGAGCTCATCACCACCACTGTTTTCCCATGAATAAATCACGAGGGTAATTGAGCGGAAACCTATTACTCGTAAAACTTTATTATTTATGACACAACGGTATTGCTTTATTATAGTTATTTATAGTCGTTTCCGGTAGGATCTTTCAATGCAAGTGTAAATGCGGAAGAAACCGATGGCCCACCTGATGTTTAACGGGATAGTTTAATCATAATATCAATGCGAATGAAGTCCTTTTCACCTAAAATATAGGAAGATCCAGTTCGTATCGCCCCGTATTAGCAGACAATGATGATGGAAAGTCTCACAACCCTAGTAATTTCATCGGCACACGAGTCGAACAGGAACTCAGCAATGGGAGCGCAATGCTGTATGGCGGCAAAGAGACTATGGAAGTATTACCCCGGACGAAATTCGCACGTGAAGTTAGTTCTGTTCCACGGCTATGAAACCAGCATCATTTTACAGAAAGTTTGTCTCTGCAACGGCCATCTTATCTCCGCAAAGACAGGTGCGTATATTTACAAAGGAATTTATGATAGTATTGTTTATAAAATGTCCAATATCCCGCGAAATTTATTGAAGATGATAACTGAACCGTTATAACGCGCCTAAAACATACCGTTCTAGAATCTACTAACTTGCTTGACACACGTAGCCGTGTCGATAGGCACCTTATATAGGTACAAGAAATGAGGTATAAAATAGAAGTAAACTCAAATAAATAAATAAATATTGGTAGAGATTTCACACAGCGCCATCTAGCCCCAAAGTAAGCTAAGCATAGCTTGTATCATAGGAAACGACAATTGATATTATACTTTTTTTTGTAAATAGATACATATAATACATACTGACACCTAGACACAGAACAAACATTTATATACGTCATACAAATATTTGTCGTGGGTGGGAATCGATGCTACGACCTATAGCGCAGAAGGCATGGTTACCAACTGAGCTGTGAGGCCAGTGAAATGTATCTCTAGACTGTAAATATGAAAAGGAAACATTATATTTTATATTTCCACTTTTATTGTCCGGTCTAGTTGTACCCCGTTTTACGGTTTTTACTTTTTAGGGAAACGTATATAAAGTGCATTAGTAAAAGTTATGTTAAGCTCTTTTGGGGAAGTACTACCACCATGCCCATTTCTGACGCCAAGCAGTAAACCATTCGAGTTCGGTGTTCTGGTTTGGAAAGTGTGTTTGCTGGTGAATTATTGTTGTTGAATATTTTATGAAAACATTTATCTTGTTTTTAAGAAAAAAATATTAACAACGGTACATTTTAATGAAGGTTTTTTTCGATTTAGAGTCATTTTGAACGTACAGCGAAATATTTCATTCTCTACTTGAATATCAGATGAGATTTGATTTGATAATAATAATAATAATAATAAATTTATTCAAATAAAACATGGTAAATATAAAAAATCATAAAACTTATTTAGACATAGGTATATATAACACGGGAGCCTGAACTAGGTAATCCTGTGTTTCAGGCGAGAAGAGCTAACATTTAATGTAAAATAATCACTACTTTGTTATTATTATAGGTACCTACTTATAGCTACAAGTTATACATAATGTGTAAACAATTTGGAATTGAACGTAAAAGTAAACATTTCAAAAACTAACTAGACCGAATAACAAAGTCCGTAGTTGCAAATTTTTTATAACTTAAGTGACTTAATTAAATGTATAAAAACTAAAAAGATTTATTTTAACACACTCAATAAGTTCTCTGTATCATGGTAAGACATACTCTGGAGGGTATCCTTAAGGATTTTTTTACAATTATTGTAATTGAGGGGATAAATATTAGCTAACGCATTCAGTCTATTGTACATAAGCGGTCCTAAGAATGAAATATAATGATAATGATGAAATATAAGAGTCTTGGCAGCCGTACAAGAAATATCTATTTTAGTTCAGCCCTTAAGCTGTGCTTGTTTTTGCGTCAATCAGTCAGTTACTATGTCAGTCAGGACTTTTTCTTCACATTGATCGAATGGAATGAGATCGAAACGCATTTGTTCTGTTTGCATATTCTGTACATGCTACGAGAGATTCAGTCACATAATAATCTTTTTTCACTTTCTTCGTCGTAAGTGGCATACAATTCACAAGCGACAAAAAATACACGAAAAGTTAACTTAATTTTAACGGCTGTCTGCGAGATTCGACACTGTCTCGTTGCATAGGGCTGTCACGGACCATCTTTCAAATAAATACCAGAGCGTAAAATATTACATAGTATTTAAATTATATTTGTGCCATCCTTTAATGTTCCGGTTGCAGTGATACAGACCTACTCTAAACATACAAGAATAACTACTAATACTAGTAATCCGTAAAATGTAATAGTTTTATTTTGTTAATTTGAGTATTGGACGCTTGCGTCAACCCTATCCATGTCGATAAAGTGTTGCCATGGTGTTGACATTATCTTTTTTGAGATTGATCTGATTCACTTTCACTGGCGTGTATCATTCGGTACTGCGCTGACAAATTACATTTCACGGTGCATAACATGGTGTAATACTTTTTTCCTTTAAATTCTATCGGTCTTATTTTTGTATTTCATCACTAAGATGTGTGCAGGTCAAATGTTTTCATTTCCACAAGTGAGAGTGATTATATTTAATTAATCTGCTGCACCGGGATTTATTATAAAATAAAATTTGAAAACTGTTTGCGGCTAAATATATAAGATTATTTAAATGTTATTAATGGTCCAGATAAGGTATTAAGGGAAAGAAAAATTGTAAAAGATGCCCGAAAAAAAAAGAAAAAATTTGAAAACTCGAGCTAAAATGTACACTACCACACCTAGTTCATTTGCTGGTTTTAAATAAATTGAATATATCTTCATTGATTTCTTGCAAAGTTGTGGTAAACTAATTAGTATTATTGAGGTCGTGGTTTTGTGCACACATTAAGTACAAGTCAAATACTTAAAACTTGGGGTCACTGAGGCCTGAGGCACCACAAACTCTTCCCCGAGTGTGAAAATAAACCTAGTGATATTTCGATCCGCAAGTATGTATAAAATTTAATAAATGTTCTCCGTGTTGCATATCCAATCACCAGCAATTATAAATGAATGAATACATAATTTTGCTAAATTATCTAACCTAGTCATTTTCTTTTATATTTAGATTCTATGATGTGGTTAGAAATAAAGATATTATAAATATTACCATCAACTTCAACAATGTATGATGATTTTGCAGAACGGCGCATTTCACGCGCCATAATTTTCAGAAGATATTATATACACAAACATTAAAATTTTTGCAAACTATGAATTGGAAAAATAACGGTCATATTTATATTTTAATTAATTATTTTATTATTCTGCTATTACCGTATTTAATTCCAAAGTAGCTCTAATTAACTACAAATGCGCCTCATTAAATCATAACAAATAATTGGTTTGAATTATTACTCTGAATTTAGTTGAAATAGTCGCAGAATTCCGTTACATGATTAAAATTATTACCTTGATTAAAATATATAAACAGACAGGTTAAGAAAACACAGAACTCGAAGAGAAAGTTTTAAACATTTCAGTAAGAACTGCCACCCCGGGTAAGAAGGCGCGTTTGCGATCGACTTTCTTGATCAAATATATTCATATGCAATTCGGTTATCGAATCACGGCACCTTCTATTCTATTCGAGTCACTGGTTCTCTAGAACCAGTGTGGTGAAAAGATTTTAATTGCGCTTCAAAGAGGTTCCTTTCGAGCACTTGACACATGTCTTCGAATTTTTAATTCTAGGATATGTCGGTTTCCTCACGATGTTTTCCTTCACAGTTTTGAGAACTTGGAATTGCGCACATAAATATTTCAATCGAAAAACTCATAGGTGCACGTCGGGATTTGAACCGGTGACCTCCGGATTGAAACTCGGGGTCAATACCACTAGACCACCTCAAGTCACTTCAAGTCAATTCGATTTGAAGGATCAATTGTCCGTACACGCTCGATTCTAACCGCACGGTTGAATAACTTAACGTCGGGTTCTGCCAGCACTATGCACGCACTATGCACGCAGCAGAAAACTACGAAAAAACAAACCAAAAGATCAATCATTGAGACTAATAGCATCTATGTAAAGGGCACAGAGTTAATAATAAATAAATCATTTGCATAAAACGTGCGTGCATATGGCACAGCTCAAAAAGAAGACAGCTCATTATATTGTGTATAAATTGTTAAATCTGTAATGTTACGAATATTACAGACTGCTTACTCCACAGCCCCCTCTCTTTCACAGCCTTGTACAATGACCGAAAAAGTGTTATGCTCACATTGTTCTCACAGTGAGGACCTGACATAATATAAAAGTAAATTTGATAACAAACTCCCGATTAAGTTTTTTTTTTTCAAGAACTTGAATAAATTTTAAAGGATCTAATACTGGTTTCTAAAATAAAGAGATTTGACTAAAATGATTACTATATGCCATGTTTACAAACCGACCCTCATAGTTTAACAACAGAGATATTTGTTATAATGAAATATGAATAGTAAACTGACCAACAAATGGTTTGATAGAGTAAACAAGCTACTGTTGTATTTTGCTGCACATCGCGGGGCGCCTCGATATCAGTTTGTTGCTCACAGATTAATCAACCGATGATTTTTATATTACTGAACGAGTAATTGAACAACTCAATTACTCTTTCTTCCAGCATGTGTAGTTACAAATACTATCCGCATTGGAGTGGACATGAGATATGATTCAATCCAATGAGAATAACATTCATTCGTATTGCTGATAAGATGCCTTGGCGTAAAATTATTAATAAACACCTCAGTAATAAAGGAATATTAAGTATATTTTTATGTATTTTTATTTAATAAAGTTAATTGTAAAAATAAAGAGCAGATGGCCTCCCTGTGTTTAGTGGTAACCTCTGCCTATAACAAGCAATACGAACTGGGTCTCCCCTACTTAAGACAAGGCCCAAGTCACATCGTATGCTCCCTAACTCTGAGTCGTAAAGCTGGAATATCTCTGTGCCTATAATTCCACCGGAAACCACATCTTTCAAACCGGAACACAGTAACCGAATGCGCGCATCACTATTTAGGGGTAGAAATGGGGGTGAAAGCACTCGAAATTCATCTGGTTTTAGTTTTTAATTTGTTACAATAGAAATCGATTAGGCTGCTGACTTCCGCTATATTGGATTTCTAGATGTGACACCCTCAAGTCAAGACACATCCATCGACACAGGAATAGAATCACATGCGTAGATATCTGCATTCGTACACTAGCAATAGCATAACCATCCTTCGTCTGGGCAGTCGGGTAATAAACTACACAACCTATTCGACGAAGTAAACATAATCGATAGCTTAATAATTATGCATACCTAGTACATCATTAATTAATATATAACCAGTATATTTATATTTTGGTTCAACGAAGCATGCATAATTATTTATTCTCATGAAAAATTGTCGATTCTTGATAAATATATGATATAATGCAACTATTTTACTGAAAAAATATATTAATGTATCTAAGAAGGGAGATCAGGACCATCATCTCATAATAGAATGAGGCAGCAACACCATATACAGAAAATGGTAGTCACCGCATTAAGCATCTATGAAGTGTGAGAATGAATTCCTAAAGGCGAGCCGGCATCTATCCCCTTGATAAACACAGCTGATGCTATCCGTGCCAAATTAGGCAGTGGTAGGCAAAATGTCCCCGCTATCGGGGAGAGTTATGGGCAAATTGTTGCACTAATTCATTGCTATCGAGATCGGAGGGTAAAAATATATGCGACATTGTAGAATGAAAAAAGTGTTGAATAGTGCTTCAATTATTTTTTTTAGTTGGAAATTATGTGACTTCTTTATCATGTAGATAATCTAGAGGTTGTTCATTATTGTTACTATAATAATTAAGAAGAACTTACTGAACCGTTAGTTACCTATTAATTATGTATGTTGTTTTAGGAACAGCAGTAGAATAAAACAGTATTGCATTTTCTACTTTTTTAAACACATTAAAGAATTGATTAGTCAGGAAATCACGCTAGGATTTCCTGTAACTTCAGTTACTACTCTAAGTCTAAGCACTTGTGCTGAAGTACTCCGCAATCAAGGAGGTACTGTTTTATGTCAATGTCAATGTCAAATTTAAATGTCAATTTTAGATTAACATTATATACCCCGAAGGGGTAGACAGCCTCACTTTTCACCATATGCGTTATAGTTTTTTTTTTTTAATGTTATGTATTTACAGAACGAGCCGATGGCCCACCTGGTGGTAAGTGGTAACCTCGGCCCATAACAACCGATGCGACTGGGGTCCTCCCCTACTAGGTACGACAATACCCAAGTCGCATCGTATGCGCCCGTAACTATGAGACGTGTAGGTGGAATGTGTCATGTGCCTGTAATTTCAGTATAGTATAGTCGTAACGTAGCGTAAACGTGACATAATTGGTTTATCATCTTGAGACATGGTTAAACTGTACTTATTATATTAAATCATTTCTTAATAATATTGTATGTGTACGTAAAAAAGTGTAAAGCGGTTTTTTTTTTCTCAAATAAACTTTAATTACAGTTAAATAACCTATAATAAAATACATACTATTTCGAGTCTTACATGTCATTTTGCGTTTCCATTTATATTTTAATCAAATTGTAAACTGGTTTGGTATAGGTAACAATTTCAATAAATATTCACTCGATAAATTAGGTACTGTAGCATTTTTCATGATCTTAAATTTATCGATCCATCGAATGTATTCATGTCCTAAAAAGGCGATGTACTATTTACATTGTTTCAATTTAATCTGTGGACTATTTACGCAAGGTTTCGATTCCATTACCATACAAACTGCAAATTAAAGCGAAGAAGACAGAAAATGATATTTTATTACCACCCTGGTAGACATCCAACTGTTTAACGCCATCACCGTGAGAGGGCGCCATTAAATGTTAGCGCTTATGCATAACATATTAGTTAGGTTATTTATATAGCAAAAAGTATTTACTATTAACAATGAAAAGAAACAATCTAGTAATCATAATAAGATATTCCAAATTCATCTGCACGAAAATTAATTTGAAAAGGCAATATGCCTAAACAGTCAAAATCAAAATATGCGTAATAAGAAATAATGTGCACTCATTTAAGCTTCATGCAAGTCGCAGCAAATTGCGCTTTTTACTGCAGATTGAAGCACTGATTGTAGCCGTGTCTCTTTCTAACACGAGCCAAAATAGTCAAGTGCAAGAACTCGTGAAGTGAAGGCCGTACGGAGGCCGGTCAATGAACCAGCTATTTATATATTGACTGGCAACTAGCAACTGGTTGTCAGAATCTGGACAGAGTAACGACGGCACAGAGGCTTCGAAGGCGTGACCAACAATTTACGTCGTCCGATAATGATAAATGCTTTTTTTCTGGTTTTAAAGTGTTAAGTTGTGTATAATAATAAGATACCGTGAACCGCTGTGTATGTTAATGCCAATATAAACAATCAAACGAGATATGTGTAGAGTATCTTATAAAATAGATAAATATCTATATATTAATATATTTCTCTCAAGGCTTGAATGAGCGGTATGTAGTTTCTTTTACACAAGTGAAAAAAAAGAAGTAAAATGTTAAAAATGTGTTAAGTATGAAACCTACAAGCAAACAATTTTTTTTTCATTTTACCATCAGCTTATTTGCTTCATTGGAATAAAACTGATGGTTCAGTTTTGTAAGACATAATAATTGTCAAATTTGTATGTAGCTACAACTACCCTGTACCACATTACTCTATAAAAATGGATAGAGTGACGTGGGATTTCACATGATCCGATCATCCATTGTGGCAGCAAGGCGCCAATCGCGTTCCAGTAACTGGCTTCGAGTAACTCGCCTGTCATTAAACTAATTTACACCGTACAGGTAGTAATTACCTTTTAAAGGAGTAACTTAAGTTATTTTTATTGAATGAAGTGGACTCGGTAAGTTTGTAGTATACAAAATATTAACTCTAAGTACACGAGATATGATATACCATAATTTCTTTGTTACGAAAACGGTAATTTTAGTAACCAATCCATTTTCTATTTCATTCAAAGCATCTTTGCTATGAACATAAAATTTTGTTTTTGCAGTCATGACTAAAGTATAATTTATATAGTGTTTTTAAAAGCTGGGTCTTTCCAGTGTATTTAATATAATACACATAAATTTGTCTACTTGTTTTACCTCTTTGTCAAGTATTAAATTGAAATTTACAACGGCTGTATTTATTTACGTAAAATAAATATTTAATTGAAATTAATCTCGGTACAGGTAAACGTTCACAGGTTGTCTCAAGAAATCATGGAGAAGTAGTAAGGGTAGCCAAGAGACATCTCATGTATAATATAATGTTATATGATTTTGGATAGTTAAGAAATAGGTTACTTCTAAAGTTAAAGTCAAAAACTTGATTTCCATAGAATTCATAAAGAAATGACTTGGAAACGTCAATAATATTCAAAACACAAGGTCACGCGTACTTAAATCGCAAAGTTTGACGCTTAAAGATCTTCATATTTTTTATTTGATTTCCAAAATTTGGTTTCTTTTTGATACAATTTCTCGAGGCATCCTTGTATTTGCAAGCTAAGGCTTAATTTACATAGCACTATCTTATTTTTTTCATCTTGCTTTCGACATAAAATAAATTTACCCGGCCATGGGAAAGAGGCGTATCTTCAATTAAGTTATATCTTTTGAGCGTTATCTCTGTACCGGTAATTACTCTATTATTTGGGGCGTTTTTGAATTAATTTACGATCATAGGCTCGTGATTGTCTGATCATAAGTGAAATTGATGGGCCAATATTTTAGTGATCGTCTTCAAGATTGGCAAAATATTACGAGATTTTGAGTTTAAAAATAAAAGAGAGTCATACAGATTTCATACACTCAAGCTCATCTTGTCACGTCGCGGATAGAGAACTAACTTAGTTAGCCTATAAGTCATTTTATTTTGACCTGGAAATGAGCCTTAAACGATAGTGACCCAAGCCCTTCACTATACTTCAAATGTATTAACCACGATTGACCTACAGCCCTATAAATGGTAATATCCATAAGCTTACAACGGGTTTCCAAGCGAACGGAGGGACAAAAGCTATGATCTACGTCTCATCGTAATTGTAAAATAATCGCATAGTAATTTTATAAGTCTGTAGAACAATACGGTATTTGATCAATGATTATGCAGCAAATCAATTTCTTGGTTTAGTTTTGAAGTACCCGTGTTTTGTCTTTTTAGCATATTTCACTGCCTTTTCAATAAATAATATCTTTAAATAATTAGAAAAGCAAAAATACGTCACTCGGCGTCTTGATTCTAGTAATATAACACACACATTCATGTTTGGGACCTTTTATTTAAATTATTAATTAGCATAGCTAAACGAAAAATCCGACGTCATCGACAATTTACGAGAATGATTTCTTGTTATCTCGTACTTGGATGACATATTTTTTTCCTAGTAATTTTGATTTATAAAGCAAACCATTTTTAACCACGACTGATTGTAGTAAAAAATTCTATTTAACTAATCTTAGTAATATAGTTAATTATCTTAGTTTGAGTATATCCACTTAAGTAAAAAAATATTTTTTAAATCGTTTATAAACATCGGATATCTGGGAACAAACATAAAAAATCCCATTTTTCTGAAGTCATTTAGAGAATTAATAATATTGAGTAAATACTATATTATAATATATTATACAGTTAAGGACAAATGTGTCAAATGAGAACATTCAACCTTGGACGAAACACGCGCATTTAGGCACATTAGTATAACATCACATTGAACAGATTTTTATTATTTACGACGCAATTTTTTAATATTACCATAAATTTTTTAAGAAGTACAAGAAACATAATATAACAGTTAACTTACCTTTGCAATTCATTTTAATTATGTCGCTAAGAAAAACTTAAATCTGAGCACTCTTCATATGTTTAAGAGAATCACTCGCAATAACTCGTTTAGTCAAACTAAAAAAATGAACACAACCAATGTTTATAAAACACGTACCATTATTGAAATATCGTCCAATATACAGGTTGTTTATATATCAAATATTGCACCTACAAACGTTTATTTCAAAATCTATTCATTGCTATTTGGTAGCTATAATTATTTTATGGAGGACAATATCTACATGTAAATGCAACTTTTTATAAGAAACCTTCAGAACACGAGAGAAACTTCGTGGAAAAAAAATAGTACAGAGATATTATAGTTTAATAAATAATTCAGTATTTCAATAGTTTTTCATAATCGTTTAATTTTTCATTTAAACTATAATTAAGTTTGAATGAATTTTAAAAAAGAGTTAGCTTATCTCATTTCCAAATGTTTTGTTTAGATGTTCAGACATAAAATGAGAGAGTATAGGATTCCCAATCATTATAATAACAGTTTTATCATCAATACTTTGTATGGTTACTCATTTATAGCAAATTATCGATGCCCCATCGATGTTTGAAAAACCACTATGCTGGCTGGTTGTGATGGCGAGTGCTTCCTATTTAAGTGTGTAGTTAGGAGTCCAAAAGCTTTATTTCCCTTGCAAAGTAACTATAATGTAGAGTAGCAAATTTTTTTAATAATACTTATTTATAAACGTTCTATAGTGAATCGTTCGCGAGATTAGTATACCTTATGTCTTCCTTGATTGAATTGGAAACTATTTGTAACTGAGAGAGATCAAATTAGTCGTTATTAGTAGGTACATAAAGAAAAAATATTTATAAAGATAACGAATTTGCAAAAAAAAATGTATTTATTAATTTTAAGTTGGTTAGATTAATATTAATTAATGTGGTGCCAGTTTTTTTATCAAATATATTAAATACTTAATTAAAAACAAACACTGGAACAAAGTTGAGATAATGGAACTGAGTTATTCGTGGATAAACAAGGAAGACAATGAGCTCAACACAAGCCACGTACCTACTCGTATGTACTCCCAAATAGTCTCACCCACATAGAAATGAGGTACATTATGACTGTAATTATTTTTCTGTACGTATCAAGAAACAAAATCCGCAAATGCCGTCCGTGTCGTCAATCTCTGAAAGGTTTTTGGCTGAAAACCAGCGCTGAGTAAAATTACTCGGCATATGCTGAGTCAATCCCTTTTTCAGCACTGGAGGCACAGGTACATATTTTAATTTTTTTTTCATTGTTGTTATTTTTAGGCATTGCTCATTTGTGTATTTGTGTCCTGTGTGCCGAATAAATGTATTATCTATCTATCTTAAAATATTCGTAATTTGTTAACTTGATACCTTAACTCAGTAATTATTACGGAAAGGCAAACCTAATCGAAGCGTGGGACATAAATCTAAGACCCTGGATGCCATTCTGAAGAAAAACCACAAGCCGTTTAAAAGGTTCTGGTTATAAATTCCACTTGAAAGGCTAATTAATGATTATAATTTGTGTAAGTACTTGCATCCGTCGAGAGTAGCCTTGAAACTTATTAATTAAGGTAACATTAAGCGGGATAAAGTACACTTCAGCTCTTTGAAAAATCACGATTTACACGTTGAGTGATTGGCATGGCACGTGCCATTCGGCTGGTTTCACTGGAAGATTGGTAGTAACTGGCCCTCTGCGCTGTAAGTTGTGGGTTCGATTCCCATCCAGAGCAAATATTTGTGTAACGAATATGGATGAATGTTCTGTGACTAGGTGTTTAAATTGTAATATATGTATTTACAAGAAAAGTATAAAAGTATTATATTAGTTGTCTGGTTCCCATGATACAAGCTATACCTACTTACCTTACTTTGGGGCTACATGGCGCTGTGTAAAATGTCCACCAGTATTGTTATTATTATAATATTTGTTTTATTTATTTAATGAGGTGACACAAGTATTTAATAAATATCTGATATAGAAAATGTCTTGCATACTACTTCACCCAGAATACAGAAATGCGAGTGCAATACTGCTTTCAAGTATCTACTAACAATATCAGAACAGTAGCTCGGCATACAGTATGGTGGCAGCACGTAATTTCAGATGGTACTACTACCTACTTCTACCTAATCATGTCACTGGATATCTAAAAAAAATAGTGGAACGATATAAGTTAATAATAATGAACGGCATAAGTTGCTCATTTCATTCAATTGACACTTGGTCTTCACTTTTTTGATTCTAGGACATCGGTTGGTGTCCTCACGATAGTTTCCTTCACCATTTTATCGCGCATATACACATATATGTTTTCCAGCGATACATCTCATTGGCACACATAATGATTTAAACCTGGGACCGCCGAATTGAAACTGAGATCAGTACGATTGCGCCCCCATGCTTTCATTAAAGACTAGCTGTTGCCCGCGACTTCGTCCGCGTGGAATTTGGTTTTATCACGCACCCCTATTTTACCCCTCGGAAAAGTAGCCTAAGTTACTCATTGTTACATCAGCTATCTGCCAGTGAAAGTCCCGTCAAAATCGGTCCAGCCATTTCAGAGATTAGCCGGAACAAACAGACAGAGAGAAAAAAATTGAAAAATATATTGCTTTGGTATGTGTACCGTGTATATATCCATATGGACTTAGTAAATGCGGTTATTTTAATATTACAAACAGACACTCCAATTTTATTCATTTGTATAAAGGCTTTCATTAAGAGTAAAGGGGCGTTATAAACTGACCTGTAAAAAAATACATAATTAATTCATATAAATTCATGGAAGCACGCGCCGCAGCGCTGTTGACGCGCTAATGTCGCGACTCATAGCCGCTCATATCCTGTAATATATAAAGCCGGATATTTCAGTCCAGGCCGGTAATTCAATACTATTGTATATCCAGACGTATATAATGCTAGAGTCAACTAACCCAACTCGTTACTGATTATGTGCCAGTAATAATTAATCTGGTAAAGGAGATTGCTTTACTATCGCTAAATACTGGCATTAGCATAATATCTCTTGACGCCGTTGGGATACTGAATAAATAGTACTTTCATACAAAGTGGCGGTTTTGAATGAAATGCTTGGACATAAACTAAGTTATAGGCAAGTATTTTGTTTCATAATATAGATAGAGATAGATCTTCAGTAACAAGAAATAATATCTAAAATAAAATTAATAAAAATATTGTTGGACATCTCACACATTGCCCTTTAGCCCCAGAGTAAGTATTGCTTTTATCATGGGAACTAGACAACTGATATAATACGTTTTTTTTTGTAAATACCTACGTATATAAAGACACAGTCAAGAACAGACATCTAAGTTCGTCACCCAAATGTTTGTTCTGGGTGTGTTCGAACCCACGACCTACAGCGTAGAAGGCAGTTACTTCCAACTAAGCTGTGACACCAGTCAAATATACATACATATATATTATAAATAGATATTATATAAAAATTATGTCTTTCCTCCGAAGGAGTCAGGTACTAGCACACCACCTTCCAACAAGTAGCATAGCTAACCAAAGCTTTAATCTAGCAATAAGAAAACATAAAAATAATTTCATTTGCTAATAAGCGTACATTAATTACTAATTAATTTAATATGACTGATACCCATTGCTACCGTCACTATGAGACATGACAATGGAACCTCTCACAAGCCTTTTTTCTATCACAATTGGTAAAATTTCCAGAAATAGACTATTCCTGTATTTCTAAGATACGCTCCATGTTTTATTATTTCAGATAAGGCTTATTATAATACGTATCAGAAATTATGACAACAAGATTACTAATTGCTTCCGCCAGCATGCTCGTGCTTGCATTTAAATATGGAAACACAACTTTTACCAACAATATACATAGAAAATATACATAAGCTACATACTTTCTATCTCGTGTCCTTATTCTGAAAGCAGTCAATACTCTCAACCATAAATTGTACTTTGAAGGTTTGCGTGCAGAACCTCCATGTTAACATCGGCACAGGGGCATAACAGCACTGGACAACGAAAGCATACTCAATTTATATGTAAATTCGCAATTAGAAGCTCTTTAGCTGGTATTTCGCCTCCCGATCTGCAAGGAAACCGCTAGCCGATCGGATTACGCCTCAGAGTAATAATATCCCTCCTAGTCGGAGTATGAACGGTAATATGAATAAACGTAGCGAACTCCTCTGAAACAATAGTAATATTGGTATGAAATAATTTACCGGGATCCAAATCAAAGTTAATTAAAATTATATTGTCTCATGTTTGGTGTTGCGATTCGAATATCCCTTTCCCATGGAGAGTCGGATAAGGTTTGCAAACAAACATTGCGCGAATCTTGTAATTTTTTGTTTGTATTATTGACATTTACAGGCTTTTAGTTGTCAATACATATATACCAAATAACACAAAAAATTACATAAGAAGATATTAAATCAGTTATCTGGTTCCGACAGTACCAACAAGATATGCTTAGTATGAGGCTGTGTGAAATGTTCACCGAATATTTGTTATTTATTTCTTTGAGAATTTAATGGATATAAAGTTTTGTCTTTATGTCTCTAAATAGTAATAATGGCTTTCAAAGAACCACCAAAAACAATTCTCGCATTTCCTGTTTCCTCAAACTAAGAGACTATATTATAGGTAATAGTAATATTGGTGGACAATTAACACAGCGCCATCTAGCCCTAAACTTAACATACTATTACATAGCTTGTACTATGGGAACCAGACAACTCATAGAATACATATATACATACATTTTGTATATACATACATATTAACACCCAGACACCGAACAAACAACATCTTTGTTCGTCACACAAATGTTATCCTGGGTGGGACTCGAACCCACGACTTACAGCGCAGAAGGCAGAGTTACTACCGACTGAGCTGTGAGGCCATTTATTTTTACTCTTATATAACACCGCCATTATAATGACTTAGATGGTTTGCTTTAGTTTACTGAATGATCTTTTATAGCGCCATTGAATACAAATTCCAGTTGCATTGATGCTGGGCACAGATCAGTGAGATGCGGATGTTTCCACGTACCTTAGTAATTATTTGATGGATATAACATAAACACGTACTGTGGGACATTTCACACAGCGCCATCAGGCCATGGCTTGTATCATGGGAACCAGAAACTGATATATAATACTTGTATACATTTTTTTGCAAATACATACATATAATACATTTCAACACCCAAACACAGAACAAACATATACGTTCGTCAGACAAATGTTTGTCCTGGGTGGGAATCAAACCCACGACCTACAGCGCAGAAGGCAGGGTTACTACCAACTGAGCTGTGAGGCCAGTCACTCGTATATATTAAATAAATAGTCTTAAACTGCACACATAATAAGGCTATACCCTGTCTGAAAGAAAACTCCTTTTTAATTTGTATTTTTATTTTGATTGAGCTCATCGCTTACTGTCTAGAATAACAACCAATAATTTCAATCCCGATTGGCAGATCTCACAAGTATTTGAGTTTTAGGTTAGAATGATATGCACCACGATTTACCTTTTTTTTAAAACGTACTTACGTAAATGTTTCGAGTAAAAAAACATTGCGACACGTTTGGATTTGAACGAACATCTTTGGGATTCAAAGTGATGAGCACATATCGAAGTTCCCATAGAAATATCTTATAAATATGAAAATAATAGTACCTATTCTACACAGTTTATTACTTTTGCAGATGTCAACTTTACATTGTAAATTGTATCCATGTGTTTATATTCATGAATAATTGTAATCGAATTGAATGTTGTATTCACCTCGTTTTGTTTTATCTATAGGTACCATTATAAAGCAGTAATTTGTGTTCGTTTGTTCGAATACCATACAAAAACTCCTTAACAGATTTTGATGAAACTTTGTGTGTTTAAATCCTGTGATACTTTGACTTTTTAAATTAATGACGAAGGTTGAAGATGTAAAAATAATGTGGTATCTCGGGCTAAGCTAGAGCAGTAGAAACTTACACCAAGTTCGCACGGGGAAGTACTGCTTCCATGCCAACAAATTAGTTCTTTATCGTTGGTGCCGAATAACATTTTACAAATTTCTTTGAACTATTCCCGGAAGGGAAATGGAAATTCCTCACAATATCTACCGTATTGCAATTCGCGATGATATCCATAGTGGCCAGCCAACCCTTCATACCGGTACCCACTAATGGTCAGCCACCGGTCCGCGTAGATTTATTCCTATCTTATCAGAATAGATTGCGGAATCACCGACTGTTTGATGTGGGTTTGCTTTCAAATGCAGTTGGTTGTTTAAATTCATTCATTTTTTCCATCGCATCTTATCGTAATCGCTTGAATTAAAAGTATTAAAGTATCATCTTAATCTTATTCAGTTATTGAGTAATTAAAAAAGGCTTTGATAGCCACACCGGATATGATTATCGCGTATCTAGCAGAAATTATGTAAAGTGAACATATTTCATTATATAAAAAAGTCTATTTCATTTGCTTCATCTACTTATTTTTGTAATAAAACTAAACTACTGATATTTACATAAGGAATTAAGAGACTGGGTTATGAATAGCTATGGTTATGGACTTGAAGCTTTGTATTTGGAGCTGAAGTGTGCTTGATCTACCCTAAATGAGATGATATTATTTAAAGCATAGTGTGGTATTATTACTACCACTCACTCTGGTACTATTGTTACGAAGGCATTAAAGGACACCTCCATCATATTCCTTCCATGCAATTGAAACATCTTCAAATTTTTGGTTCTGGGACATGGTGGTTTTGTCTCGAAGTTATCCTTCACCAACTAATCAAGTGTACACCCAATGGGATAAAATCATCTGGATTTGAATCAGCGACCTCCGGTTTGAAAGTCACGTTCTATTATACTGTGCTACTACGCTCTGGCAGTATCGTTGTACAGTGGCCAGACGCAGGTTTATAAAAACATATCACGTTTCTCAAACACTGAGTGTGAGTACGTACTAAGCCTAACTAATTGCAAACTGTCGGACCCGTGTTTCTAAACGTAACTGTATGGCACAGATTTATTAGAGCTCAACTCAAAATAGCCGGCGTGGTAGTTCAAAAGCCGGAGTTTTCACATTAATTGTCGAATCATGAGATTTGAGAAGAGAATTGATGAACAACTTTAAAAAGTTGACTGGCCTCATAGCTCAGTTGGTAGTAACCCTACATTCTGCCCTGTAGGTCGTAGGTTCGATTCCTATCCAGGACAAACATTTGTGTGACGAACATAGATGTTTGTTCTGTGTATGGGTGTTAATATTTTATTCCTTTTGATTAATATCTACTGTTAGCTTTTAGTACACTCCCAACCACTCTTTAGCTATTAAATACTCTTTCCATCTCAAGGTTGTCTCGAAGAGATCGCTTTATAGCGATAAGCCTGCCCATTGTACTTCTAATGTCTAATTTTTTTTATTACTATTTGTAATGTTCTATGGTG
This sequence comes from Chesias legatella, assembly GCA_947359385.1. NCBI lineage: Eukaryota > Metazoa > Arthropoda > Insecta > Lepidoptera > Geometridae > Chesias > Chesias legatella. Next base: position 6,237,113 of record OX375773.1, on the reverse strand, counting down.
TACAATAAAGTATTTTTATTATTAAGCTATTGCATAGCTTCTATCGCGGGCCTTGAGCGTGGAGACCGAATCCAGAAATTCCGTAACGAAAAAAACCTAACACCCCCCACTCCGACCGGCACAGCGCTGATACTTTTTAGTTTTTCCATCTATCGATAAATACCAGAACTTTTAATGACTTTTTGTAATATCACGCGCAATAGCTTTACCGCGGCAGTCTCCGAGTGCCACACGTCTTTTTATTGTTATTATTATTATTATATATATTATATATATGTTTTTACCAAAAAAGTATATAAGTATTATATCAGTTATCTGGTTCCCATGATACAAGCTAAAATTTGCTTACTTTTGGGGCTAGATGTGGCGTATGTGAAATGTGGACCTATATCTATTTACGTATTTAACTTTAAAAACTTTTAGGAAACAATGTGCATTATAAAAAAAAAGAACGGATTTGCTCGCTAGTAAGCTTCCAGATAGCCTTTAGATGATTTTATTTATATGATGTTGGTTCTTTGTTGCGTGGTTCTACGCATTTTTTTTACATTTAATATATGACGATTTAACGCCGTGTTTAGTAAAATTTCGTTTTAATATTATTTTGATACGTTGATATTTAGTATGATTTAACTTATTTATTTCACGGTATAAAATGTTTTATATGCGTTTAAATTAATGAACACCTCTCTACTCAAATTTATTCCGTATTCAAGAAATAAATTTGTAAGTCGGACTTATGGCAACCCTATCGTTTAGCTGCTCCGTACTTCTCTGACTCGTGCGACGCATGCTAAGTTATTGCTCTAATTTGGTGTTGCAATTATTCGCAGATCTTACTTGCTAACGGTATTTTTTCTAAAAAGTAGGTTATAGGAAGGTAGGTCATGAAATCTGAACATCATACTCATTGTGGTAGTGTAGTTTAAACTGAAAATAAAAACGTAATTACTCTGAAGTATATGATTTCTTATGTTTATTTAGGGTACTCAAAGATTCTCTCTTTAAAATCTTTACATGACCTTAAAATTTATAAAGTAAAATGAATCGTTCCACCCTGAAGTATATAAAATTAATGATACCTACCTCTGTACATTAAAGTAGTGATTTATATTTAACTCTTTTCTATCATACTTAAAGTAAATGTTTTGCAAAATTTAAAGTCTTTTTTATATCGTGAGCTTTCTATAATGTGAACATTTCAATTCCAAAAGAAAAAAAATATTCATCGGAATTATATTTGATTATTTTCTTTTTAGGAGTCGAATTTGGCGTCATCGCAAGCTGTGACTACTGGAAAAAAAGGTGAGATCTTCCAGTTACTTTATATTAAACAAGCATTAACTCTTACAAAAAATAAACCAAGATTCACTTGATTCACAAGTCAATTATTAAAATCCAGTTTTTTTTTCGTATAATCAAACATTTGGTAATAACATGTTTACCTATTAGATAACAAATAAAAACATCACGTTGCAGGATAATCTGCAACACGGACGGATGTTTGATGTTCTATTAAAATCTCATATAATGCATCACATAAATCAACTGAAGAAAAAATACTAAAATGGAATCATGTTTTCTACAGATAAAAAATAACTTTTATTCACAAAAAGTATAAGTAATGTCGATCAAAACGATACAAAAACTCGTAAAAGGTATCCTAGCCTTCAGCCGCTACCAGTTCCCAACGCGAGATGCATACTAAACACCCTGTTAGGCTACCTATGGAATAGTAAAGTTCCGTTAAACATTTTATTTTTTGTTATACGAGGATTATCTAAACTGCTTGAGATGCTACAATCGATTTATAATTCATCCCACGGGACTACTGCACTTTTCAGGGATCAAAGAAGCCTATGTGTTATTCCAGAATACAAGCTATCTTGGTATCCAAATTTCATCCGCTGAACCGTTTGAGCGTGATGCGTGCACTTACATACAGACAAAAACTGTATTTTTTTTTTCATTTTGCTACTTATTTTTATGCAGTTTTATTATTTGCAAAAATATTTAATGTACGCATACGGCATATCAACAATTTTATTTAGGCAAGTGACTATTTAGGAAAAGTGTGTAATAGGGATTAGTGAGTGTAATATTATTGAAGGCACGTGGCTAAGTTGGTAATAACCCAGCCTACGCAGCGATAGAATTGCAAATTCATTCTCGTGTCTTGGATGATCCTTTAATATTTCACTGTTTTTCATACGTTTCTCCACACCTATAATGGACACAGCGCTCTCTATTGCAGGGATACGATATATTTACAAATATTTTTTGAATTCGTTACCTACTAAATAAGATGCTCTTCTAAACCACATTTTTTTTATCGTGACGTCTTTTTTCAGCCATACATTTATAGGCTTTCTCCCAGTCTACGACCAGCAGTTGAGTGCGTCGTCTATATGTCAGTCAGTCATAATCTTTAGATGGTATGTTGTGTCTTGAGTTGGCATTATTATATTTTTATTTACCAATTATATACCAGGTATCATTCCAAGCCCTTCCGTGGTGCAATTCATGTAGTATTGTGGTTGTTATGAGCGCAAGATACCGCTAAATAAGAAGGACTATTTAAATATCTCATCATTTAACTCTTGCAAGAAAATATACTTAACGACATAGGTCCATATTATGGGTTCGTAACTCATTTCATAACGAAAGGCAATAATTATTTTTATATCATGCAATTGAATTCAACAAGATATTTCCGCTATATATAAAACTGTTTCCTACTTTAAATTACGAATAGTTAATTCTCGCTCTTTCAATTTTACACTGAAATATAATACATAAAATTTTATAGATTTCTCGATAATCAACGACTTTACATCCTTAGTTTTAGCTGGCCATGTTCATTGGTCATGTTGGTTCTTGATATCGTAAACTGTCTTGAATAAGATCTCAATCAAGTATAAAAAAAAAACATAATAAGAAGGAATATTTATTTATATTTGTATAAAATACATCTATTTTTTTTGGTAAATATTACGAACTGAAGACGATTGAGTGGATTAGTACTTATTCTGTGAATTAATAATAAATTAATTAATTTCTTCAGCTCTAGACAAAAAATTTTAATGTGCATCAAAACTTGATATTATTTGTTTATTTCTTGATAAAATCTATATGGACTACAGTTATAATTATGAATGATTTTAGACATGGCTTTTAAACACACAAAAAAATGTTTTTAATTAATGCTCAAGATCAACAAACACGGATAATCAACATAATCACATGTTACAAATACTCTTTACACTTGCATCATACATCCAATTAAACTTACATGGAGGATGTACTTCACTGTATTAGAGACCTACACAGTAAATGAACTCAAGCGCACGCTTACAGGCCGTGCACGGAAAGACGGTTAAGGCCTTGCTCAACGCTAAACTGAGTGTTTAAATTTAGATTACTCATATGACAGGAGTAATGTAGCAGGATTTTACTTCTTCATTCATTCAAATCTCTTAGTGTTAGCTAGATTTTACATAGGATTAATGAGTCCATATTAGCCTTTTGAAAGCAGATGCAGCAAGATAATAGTGGCTAGTTCCGCCATCATCAGTAGCAGAGCTTCACTGTAATATTAATGCATTTTTTCAATTATTTAATACTTATGGGTATCCGAAAGGTAATTATTTATTCCAAATTTTAGCAGCGAACATACCTGGTCAGGTATTTGTTTTTATTCTCTTAACTCTAAAATGCAGGGAAGTAATTGTAAAACAATTAGTTAAAAAAACATGTTTTTTTTCATTTATCAACAACTTAAAGTGAAACTGTGTACCTAAATAGTTGCGCAGCGCTGACCAGCCTTAAACTAAACCCTTCGCTCGCTTCCGTTCGGTATGTGTGCGCATTCCTACATTCTAAAATTCTTAATTCCCATTAAGCAAAAACAACAGTAATCTGGAGCTAGAAAGCATAACTTCAATTAATTTGACATTAGCTGAACATGACAAGGTGATATCAGATGTTTCACAATACAATGTGTTTCAAGTGTGACTATCTTACATCTAAAAGAGCTGACGAGATTTTTCTCTGAATTAAAGTTAAACCTTTTAGTTTTGAGTAACTCATGATTAATATTCTTTGAAATGTAGCAAGAAAGTAAATGCTGATTTTTATGGAAATTATTGTTTATTATTTGGTTATTCTATAGAGGAAATGGACGCGAGGCACGAATGACACACAGCGTACTTTTCAAATTTTTATGTTTGATGAATACCTAATTACTCCATACTTCCTATAACCGTAGCTAGAAAGATAGTAAAAGGCATGCGGAGGAATATAAATAAGATATTATTCCCGGGTTCTTTTGCATTCGGTGCGCGGGCGGGCGGGGTAAGCTTCACCACTTTAAGAAAATAGACGTGACAACTGGTGAGCTGATCACCTTCATTGTTTTCCACGATATATGCATATTAATTATTATCCATTAGTATCCAAACAATTCACTAACTCTCCTTAATCCTTTTCTGTGCAGTTGGGACTGGGGTATAATCAAATTTCTTGCAGGTGATTAGATCCTTTCAGTGATCTAGGTAAATCTAAAAAGCAGTAACACGTAACAAGGGAACACCGATTAATTCATTGGGGACGTTTAATGATTAAGTAATGATTTTCACTTCCTCACTTTCATTGGCAAGAGCTGACCATTGCCGATTCATTAGCACGTGTTCCCTACATTATTCAACGTTGTGTAATTCTTGTAATTAGAAGTATTTAATCCACGTTATTGTAGGTGTCAGCTGTCTGGTTTACTCTTGATAATTGGAAGTAAACAGCCGCGTCAATCAGTCTTCATCATCCGCATCATTAATCAACGTGCTGCTGAGGGAAAGGAAATGAAATAATAATTCAGTACTGTAATACTCCAGTGTAAATGATTTGTATCGGGTGATAGAAATTGAAACATTCTTTCTTTTAACTAGCCTCACAGCTCAGTTGGTAGGAACTGTGCACTCTGCGCTGTAGTATATGTAGGTCATGGGTTCAATTCTCACTCAGGATATACGATTTTGTGACGAACGTAAATGCTTGTTCTATATCTGGGTATCAAAAAATATTTTAATGTAATATACAAAAAGTATTTAAATTTTTCTGTTATCTAGTTCCCAAAGTTCAAGCTATGCTTAGTTTAGGTCTGTATGCCGATGTGTGTAATGTCCATTAACATGTATTTATTTTATTTATTTCTCTGGTTTATATGAAACAGCTTGGTGTATCTAGATTCTAGCACTTTAAAATAACTGCCTGAAATCCACACAAATACTTCTCAACAGAAGAGAATACGATATCAAACACCGCTCACCTATACTGTAAATCAAAATATTGCCACAACTCTAAGCTAGGTAATACAATGAAACTTTTTAGATAGTTTAACATCTTAGTACTTGTTTCCGGCATATATATTTAGAGTGTGGCTGAAACCTAAGAAATGTCCAGATGACCCGAATAGGTACCGAAAATTTTGATGACATAACAATTTATAAGGGACCGGAAATAATACTAATATTTTTTAAAGTAAACATGTTCAGTTAGGTGCCTGAAATATAACTGATTGAGGAAACATAAAGTCGAAAAGACCGGGAAGTCCTTTTTATTAGTGTGTTGATTTTAATTTGACTTTATAATCGTAATTTTAGTAATGGGTTCTTAATATACGCGAAGATTAGTCAGTTCCATTGTTATAATGATAGTTTTTGTCGAACAAACATGATTTGATGCGGCATTGCCGGATTTGTTCGTAAAAACTCGCATATCCTCATGTTGTTCGCGGTCACGAAAATGTCATTTCGTTTTTCATTGAATACAAGCTTCCTTTTGATTATTATGTGTACTTATGTTCTTAAAACTGCTTTGCGTACATTCTTATCCAGTGTTATGACAGATACATCATTATCTAAAGAATCATCTAGGTTGCTGATTCCGTGCACTAATGAATTGATCACTAGAAAAGTTACAACCACAATTACATTTATATACAAATTGGATTATTATAATGTAAAAAATATAGATCTGGTGTCTGCATTAAAGATATATTAATATTATTATTATTATATTATTACAATACCACGTCCTCTATAAGGTGAAGGAAAATATCGTGACGAAACCGGTATGTCCTAGAAACGAAAACTCGTGACTATTTCATGAAAGGCGCCTCTTTCAGTTAATGCGAATGCATGACTGCTTGGCGGCAGAAATTGGTATGGTGGCAGAATTTCCCCGGACTATCTTCACTTCTGCCAGATATTATATTTTATATTATATTCTCATTCTCAGAAACCAAAACTTATTTAGCGAAGATGTAATCCATATTCTTGCATGCGCACAGTATATTGCTAATCACCAGTCGGGGGCCATTTGAACGACGTAATAAAATCGATGTTACCTAGTTCTATACTCACTCTTTTTAAATCATTCTCACAAGGAATTTACAATGGCATTGCTCGGAATTAATCCAACGTGAAGGCCTGGAGTGTTATGAGGCCGTAAACAGCGAAACTATAGATTAAAGCTACTAGAATCACTGCAAGTGCTTGCTTGATTAGTAATTGCTCTATCAGCGAGCCTATTTCAGGTGCTTGATACTAGGGATGTCAGATTCCTGGACGTTATTTCTGATACTTTTATTATTTAATTTTATGAGCTTAGAACTGGTGACTGACATGTATGGCCTATATCTATGTATAACTTATCAGGTGCCCTATTCCCGGCTACAGGTGATTTGTAACATTAAATACATTTTCTACCAAACAAAAGCGATTCGCGAAAATAATATAATTAATTTATCATTTTACAATTCTTATAGGTTTATAAGACGCTTTTGAACCATAAATGTTTTTTTTATGTCATACTGTTACGGAACGAGCCGATGGCTCACCTGGTTAAGTGGTAACCTCTGCCCATAACAACCGATGCGAGTTGGGTCCTTCCCTACATAGGTACGACAAGACTCAAGTAGGATCGTATGCGCCCGAAACTCTGAGACGTATAGGTGGATTGTATCATGTGCCTATTATTTCACCGGCAACCACATCATTCAAACCAGAACCGGAACGCGAATACGTTCTGTTTGGCGGCAGAAATGGGCATGGTGGAAGTACTACCCCGGACGAACTTGGCGTGAGTTCTACTGCTCTTATAAACTGAACTGTACTGTGTACTGCTTCTTTTCTAACAGATTTATAACAGATCAAAGAACCAACCCTTGGTAGCTACTCTGTGCGTGCGATTGGTTGATTTTGTATTGTATTCGTGGACAGTGCCCGTAAAGAATAGCCGGGATAAATGTTAGACATATAAATAGGTATACATTGTGAAGGGCAGCGGAATTGAACTTTAACTAGTGATCCAACCATATAATCTAGCGTGTGTCGAAATAAACAGTCAGCGTCATTACCCGCTCATAAGCTATTGCTATGCTCACATAAGTTCTTCATTCTTGACTGGCCTCATAGCTCAGTAGTAACCCTGCCTTCTGCGCTGTAAGTCGTGGGTTCGATTCCCACCAGGAGAAAGATTTGTGTAACGAACATAGATGTTTGTTCTGTGTTAATATGTATGTATTTGCAAAAAAAAAATACAAGTATTACATCACTTATCTGGTTCCCATGATACAAGCTATGCTTAGCTTACTTTGGGGCTTGATGGCGCTGTTTGGATCGTCCACCAAAATTATTATATTATTATTCCGATGCTGCGTGAAAGAAGGACACACAGACATAATTATACACTTTTGCATTAAGCATTATTACGATACACTTACACCTACTTACATATATATTATGCCTAGGATTGTGTTTGAACACAATAGTTTCCGTTCGATACTTATAAAGCAATTTTTACGTCTTACAGAAGGCCATAGAATAGCATCCGGGCAAAAAAAGGAATGGAAAGAGCTAACTTCCATGTGTTTTGTCTGTGACAACCTTAACCCAGAATATGGAGTAAAGACCGGTAGAGGCGAGTCGTTTTAGCGGAATGCCGCCACCAGCCTACTGCGATAACCTTGAGCTTATTAGGGCGTGGCCTTCGGATTATATTATATTAAATGTAAACGGAAATATATTGTTTTAAAATGGTTATTGCTAATTTATTACTAATTACTAATGTAAACTACTACTACCATGAGTTTAAGAAGTTTATATTGGTAGATTTTCTTGAATTTGATTTCCTTGAATTTAGTTATTTCCTTGTGTTTGTGTCAATTTTGTCATAGATAAACAAAACCAAATTTAAAAAAAAAAAAATTTGATTTTTTAAATATTTGTAACTTTAAAAAAGTTTTTGACCGGTCCAAATTTGCAAGCGTGATATTTTCTTGAGTTTTTCTAGCGATAACGGACTGTTTAAATCTGATAGAGTATTTAGTACAAAAAAGATGACAAGCTTTATAAGACAGTAGAACTTATGCTAGGTTCATCCGTGGAAGTCCTGCTACCACACCTATTTCTACTGCCAAGCAGTAACGTATAAGTATTGCTGTGTTCCAGTTTGGAAGTTGTGAACTCCGGGCGCAATACATTGCGGCGCCATCTTCCCATGTCTTACTAATAGGACCCCAAGAGATTTTTGTTTTTTGTTTTCGGGAGAGGTTACCACTTAACTACCATATTTTTCATATTTTCGGACCATCAATTATGACATTTAATTTTATTGACAAATCATTAAAAGCTTATGAATGTTGCATGCTGTAATGTAAAAAAATTGCTGTACTTAATCTCTTTAATTTCTTTACTCTCATCTTTTGTTATCAGTGTTTCGCAAATAAATGATTTATAACATGATGTGGCCTTGATGTGGAGCTTGCTTGTTCCATAACTTATTCACAAAATTAACATGTACATACAAGGGAAACTAACTTTGTTATTTTTCTCTGTCAACAGTCCGATACGAACTGCGTATGATATTAAACATCTACATAGAAATTGTTTCCTACATCAACACTTTGCTCCTAAGAAATTGTCAAAGGCAGAGAGTCGTTACTTCGCTCCCGAGTACTTAAGAGAAATTATTAATAAGTTATCTCTAGGAAAACCGCGCCTATCTGGGGTATTATGTAGAGCATCTCGTAAAGAAATCGAGCAGGTGGATACCTGGGCTTTTTGTAGAGGTAAAATATACATATTGGAGATTAAACAGCTCTACTGTACTGACGATGCTTATAAATGAGTAACAGAAATAAACAATAACTAAAATTGCATTTTTAACGATACTTTGATCAGACTAGCCTATTTCAATTTCATCTTATGTTTGGAAATGAAATTTAAATGTATGCGCACGCAAAATGGTGTAGATATAAGTTACTAACGACAATTAAAAATTATTTTATTTCTAAAGGGGAATAAGAACACCGTAATGAAACCTGCACGGCCAAGAACCCGAAATCGAAGACATGTCAAGTGCACGAAAGAAGCCTCTTTGAGCGCGCTTTAATATTTTTCGTTGCACTGGTTCGACCGAGTGACACGAGAAAAATATAATAATAAGTATAATAATAATAATATATAATAAGTATAATAATATAATGGTATTGGTGGACATTTCATAAAGCGCCATCTAGCCCCAAAGTAAGTTAAGCATAGCTTGTATCATGGGAACCAGACAACTGATAAATACTTATATATATGTTTTTGTTAATACATACATATAATACATATCAACACCTAGCCATAGAAATAACATCTATGTTCGTCATACAAATGTTTTTGTGGGTTACTATCAACTGACTGTGAGGCCTGTCAAGAAAAAACCGTCAGTTACTCACTAGAAGCAGAATGGTCTAGTGAACAAATGACATTACAAAGAACACACATTTATATCATTGCGCTATGGAATTTGAAAGCGCCTTATAAATTAAAAAAAGAAACGGAAGGTAGCTAGTGTGTCAAGTGCGTGTTCCGATCTACGCCTGTTGAAAAAGAGTCTGGCCATTCCTCAGTGCACATAAAACACATAAGACAAGCGAACGATGTGCAAACAATAATTAGCTTTATTGCATCGGAATAACAAACACTCTTATTCATTAACAAACTGTCTTTATATTAACTAGTACTAAGGATTTGGTCCGGTAAAATTTACGCAACATTTTATAAAATAGACAGAAGTTATAGTAAATTTGATAAGTTTCATGTAGTTATTAAACGTTTTGTTATTTTTGAGTCTCTGAGTTTTTGAGTCCCATCTACATAAACAGACAGAAAACACAAACAAAATCAGTGCGGGACTTTATTAACATGTAATATGAACCACCTATTTTGACAGTGATTGCTAGAATGCTTTAGTTAATTCAACCCTTTCCAAAAGCTTTGTTGAACAAATGAGTTGAACTAAATTACCACGACTTCTTGCTGACATTTATTCGATTTTTACATTATAATTAGACATCAAGTGAATGTTAAGATGAACTTAATTGACCCACGTAAGTTTATTTATAGTTGAAGCGTTTTTCTATAGTCATAAGAAACCTGTGGTTGGCGTACTTAGTTTTATTTTTACCCCACATCGGGTTATTGGATCTTTCTTACAGTGAAACAGCTATTGGTTTTATTTGTAGTCACTGTATAACGTAACTAGATGGCGCTGCTAATTTTAGGCAAAACTGAATCGCGCTGACGAAAACTCACGGCCGTGACAGACCTATCGCATGAACCAATGAATAATTAGTTCGGTACACTATTGGAAAGACTACAATACACACGTTCATACGAGATATTGTTTCTTTTCACATCCAAGCTATACTCCAGCCTTCTGGATTTAATTGCGGTTTCTTTGGGCTCCGATTTTGTGCTGTAGCCGTAGTACAAATTTTGGTCCTGTCGTAGCCGGATACTACGAAGTAGTTTTGACGCGGTCGAAGCCCTCAGGGGACTAGTGAGCAATCGGTGTTGGCGGCAGGGGCGTCGACTCAGGAGGGAGTTGAACGCATATTCACACAACACTCGAGTAGGATCGAGTTTGTTGTAGCCGACCGGACATCCAACCAGAAGGCGTTATTGGAGCAGCAGTGTAGCAGCGCGGCAGCCGATTCAGGAGGGAATCGCTGCAACCACGCAGGGAGGTGCCGACTCAGGGAGCCAGGGACGTACTAAGGATTGTGTGATCGTTTGAAGGAAACCCCCAGGACGGAATTTGGTGATATGAATTTGGACTTTAAGTAATAACCAACCTTTAGTTAAATTTCAAGTTTAGTTACTAACATTGGTTTAAAACTTGTCTTTGGTAATTAAATTAATTTTGTTAGGACTTAGAATAATTTTAAGAATTTAGTACCGACGGGGAACCTATGCCCGATTTTTAAAAATTGTTTAAAGTTGAAACACTTAGAAAAATTTCGTAAAAATATTTTGATACTTGTTCTTGTGTTTAAAATTAGACTACAAAAATGTCTACCATGCAACAACTTTTGTTTCTTCAAGAAGATACCCACTCTAGAATAAAAAAAGCTATGTCTAATTATAAAAAGACACCTAAGACACGTCTGACGAGAGAGTATGTTCAGTTGAAACTTGAGTCATTAGAAAGCATGTGGGCTCAGTTTGCGGAGACCCACGTTGAACTTTTTAAAACTACAGATACCGTACGATTGAAGGAATCTGATTATATTAAAAAAGAGATGTATGATACCGCTGAAGATTTATTTATAGAATTAAAATGTTTAATACAAAACGATTTACCGAAAAAAGCTGTCAATACGTCTCATTCAGACGGTAAATCAGGGGAAAGTTACAGTTTAGCAAAATTACCAAAAATCACTATAAATAAATTCACGGGGAATTATGAAGAGTGGATCACGTTCAGAGATCTTTTCAAATCTTTAGTACATGATACTGACATGGATGAAGCGATCAAAATGCAGTATCTTAAGGGTTTACTTGGAGGAGAAGCTGAACAGTTGGTCAGGAATATGAGCATATCTTCAGCTAATTACGACCAATGTTGGGCAACTCTAATGGAGCGTTACAATAATAAAAGATATCTGTGTAATACGATTTTAAAGAGATTGTTTAGTCAGCGTAGTAGTAATTTAGAATCGGCATCCTTTTTAGAAGAGATTCTTGACAACACCACAGAGTGTATGGGGGCGTTGAAGAATCTCGGGGTAGATGTGTCCACTTGGGATTTGATAATAAATTATATGACAGTTTTGAAGTTGGACCCTGAGACTAGAAAGCAGTGGGAACTTCAAAGTGCGAGCTGCAAAGATTTAGAACTACCCACATTCAAAGATTTCCAAGAATTTCTAAGAAATCGGTTTCGGGCTTTAGAGTTCGTAGCTGCGGGATCCAATTCCAATAAGTCAAGGGCACCAGTAAAATCTTTTCATGTAACTGAAGAATCAAATAACTATGTTTCTATCATATGTAAATTTTGTAAAGAGCAGCATAAATTAATGCATTGTAAAAAGTTTGAAAGCGAAGAGATATCAGCTCGTAGGACGTTTGTCGAGAACCAACGGTTATGCTTTAATTGCCTAAGTGAAGGTCATTTTGCCAATCGATGCCGGTGTCGAGTCTCATGTCACATATGTCGTAGGCGGCATCACACGTTGCTGCACCAAAATATATTTCAGTCCACGGCAAGCAGCGGTTCACCGGAGGAAAGTGGCGAAAGAGACGGAGCCCCAGTAGTATGTTTCGCATCTGAAAAAGTTGCACCTGGTGGACAGGTACTGCTAGCTACTGCTCTTGTGAAAGCTGAAACTGAAAAAGGAAATACACAGATTGTGAGAGCATTGCTTGATCAAGGGTCTCAAGCATCTTTTATAACGGAAGCAACCGCTCAACTCTTAGGTCTCAAGAGGACCAAGGTAAAGGGAGTCATCTCAGGGGTAGGAGGTAGCCAGTCCTTAACCTCTAAATCAAGGGTTAAAATAAACATATCGTCATTGCGGGACGGTTTTCAGAACGTCAAGCTGACACTGGATGTTTACGTTTTGAAAACAATTACTGCTCTGCTGCCCAGCAAACGTATGGTAGCTGCGGATTGGGTTTGCAGTTTACCTCTGGCAGATCCACATTACAACAAGCCAAGCAAGATTGATCTTCTTTTGGGAGCTGAGGTTGTCAGTCAAGTGATGCGGGAAGGAATTCAGAAGCAGGGATCGTTACTAGCGCAGAATACATCATTTGGGTGGATTTTATCAGGTTCAACAGGGTTACGTTCAAATGAACAAGATAATAATGCAATCTTCGTGCATCATAATATATGTATTGAGGACGATAAACAACTAAAGCTATTTTGGGAATTGGAAGATACGAAAGCAAATACAAAGCGGCAACTTGCCGATGAAGAGATGCGCTGCGAGAAGTTTTTCGCAGAAACCACGAAGCGAGATCAGGACGGGAGGTATGTCGTGAAACTGCCGTTCAAAACAGACGATCCTGATCTGGAAACAAACAAATCTAAGCGTATAGCAGAAAAAAGATTAACATTTCTTATTACAAAACTGAATAAAGACACAGATTTAAAAGCAAAATATACAGAAGTACTTCAAAAATACTTACAGCTGGGTCACATGGAGCGAGTACCTGAAAGAGAAATAAATAATAAAAAAGGAGCATACTTACCACATTTCGCTGTTGTCAGGAACGACAAAGACACGAGCCGCGTTCGCATTGTTTTTGACGCTTCCTGCAAAAATGAAAAGGGAGTTTCGCTAAATGATCGCATGATGGTTGGGCCTACCTTACAGCCAGAGTTGAGAACTCTGCTCATGAGATGGAGACTTCATCGTATTTGCTTGTCAGCCGATATTATTAAGATGTATCGCCAGGTGAAGGTTGCAGATACAGACGTAGACTTTCAAAGGATTCTATGGAGAGATCAGTCAAGCGCTACAGAAGAATTTCGCTTGCTTCGGGTCACATTTGGGATGGCTTCAGCTCCGTATCTGGCAGTAAAGGCGCTTCAGCAGGTCACGCACGACGAAGGCTCAAAATATCCGGCAGCAGCTGAAAAAGTAAAAAGTGATTTCTTCATGGATGATCTACTCACAGGGTGTGAAGATGTCGAAACAGCAATGCAATTATACAAGGAAATGAATGAGCTTCTGCAGCGGGGTGGGTTTAAGCATCAAAAATGGTCGAGCAATTGTGAAGAACTTCTAGAAAGGATCATACCACATGAAGAGGGAGAAGGTCATGATTTTGGGTTAAATTTAAAAATCAAGGACGTAATGAAACTGTTGGGTCTTACCTGTAATCGACGGCGAGGTGCTTTTCAATATATGGTGACACCCGTGCAGCTCAAGGAACCTGTAATGCTGTATCAGAAATATATTACACGCAATACGATGAAGGAAGAGGAAACGAAACACGAGGGAATAAAAACTCACCTGGTAACAGCAGCTGATAATAGACGGTTCACAACCCGAAAAAAGCCAATGAAAAACAAGAGTGAAAGGTTTCTGATGACAAATGGAAATAAATCAGGGAATGAGGCTCTTGGTAACTTTCTTCTGGGGAAACCGCTGCTTACCGTTCCGGATTACTCATTCGAAAACTCGAACATGGGAAGTATGCGTCGCTGGCAGCTTACCCAAAAAATGACTCAAGACTTTTGGAAACGGTGGTCTCAGGAGTATCTTTCATCCCTGATGCATAGGTACAAATGGTCTTACCATACTCCTGAGCCAAAAGTAGGGGATTTGGTACTGGTGAAGGAGGAAGGTTTGCCTCCTTCTCGTTGGTTACTTGGCCGTGTTACAGCAAAACATCCGGGATTAGATAACATCACACGGGTTGTATCTCTTCGTACCAAATCAAACGTACTCAAAAGACCCACCTCTAAACTATGTATGTTACCTGTATCAATTTAGTTAAGAACGATTGTATCTAGTTACTGTTTTTATATGTATCTGTCACAGCCTGTCATGGTGGGCGGCGCATTTGTAATAAAGGACAATATTGTTTGATTGTCCTTGGTGGGCGGCAATGTATAACGTAACTAGATGGCGCTGCTAATTTTAGGCAAAACTGAATCGCGCTGACGAAAACTCACGGCCGTGACAGACCTATCGCATGAACCAATGAATAATTAGTTCGGTACACTATTGGAAAGACTACAATACACACGTTCATACGAGATATTGTTTCTTTTCACATCCAAGCTATACTCCAGCCTTCTGGATTTAATTGCGGTTTCTTTGGGCTCCGATTTTGTGCTGTAGCCGTAGTACAGTCACCATATTTAAACGATGGCTAAAAATTAACTAAAGAACAATATTTTGATTCATCCTTATTTTATCCAAGCACTCATTGACTGGCCTTATAGCTCAGTTGGTAGTAACTTTGCCTTCTGCGGTGTAGGTCATAGGTTCGATTCCCACCTAGTACAAAAACTTTTGCGAGTAACATAGATGTTTGTTCTGTGTCTGGGTGTTCATAAATATGTATTTACGAAAAAAGTATATACGTATTATATCAGTTGTCTGGTTCCCATGATACAAGCTATGCTTAGCTTACTTTGGGGCTAGATGGCGCTGTGTGAAATGTCCACCAATATTTATTTATTATTTTTTATAACGGCACAAGGATGTAAGGATACCCCTCATTGGTAGGTAGAACTGATATAAACACAGACATACAATACAATAATCTAAAATCTAGTATCAAACTATAGTTTTCTCCCTACGAGGTACGATCCCGATACTCATGGTTTCCAGGCTGGATCTTTAACTGTCAACGAGTTTTTCGAGTGTTGAACGATAAATCTATGTATTTATTTCGAGCACATGTAACGATATATCATTGATGCTGCACAAAAACTGTCACCGTTTAGCTCTGCATAAGGCTAAACGTACAAAAACAGTTTACCTACCCCATCGAAGGATAAAAACTTGTTGCAGGTATTGATTTTAATAGTAATGCATCTAAGTATTCTACAGTACTTTAGAAATGTAAATCCTGTCTCAAGTTAAGGAAACATGAAGCCCTTTAGTGCCTTGTAGAAATTATACATGAATGAAAAGACTGCTCCTTAAAAATGGTAAAAACTCTACCTGCGAAGCTGGAATCTCGTATTGGAACCCCGGCCCGGGAATAGATTAGCGTGGTGAGAATCAATACAAGACTCAAGGACTGTTGTTTTGGTTTTCCAAACCGTTTCTTTATGAATTCTAAGGTTTGTTTTTTACTTTGACTTTGACTTAGCCTGAGTTCGAACCCGGGATACATTCAATTTGCGTGCATCATTATTAACAAGTGAACAACCGAGCCGTAAGGGTTAATTTATACAGTCAGGTTTAGTTTGTTCAAGTAGACTGTTAGAGGTATTAGACGGCAGTGATGAATGCGCCGGCGCAGCGAGATAATGGATAGGCTGCACTAATAGGTGCGGGGAATGCATTTACGTTACATAACCTAAGAACTGGCTAAGAAAGGAGTTCTGAGTCGCAATTTAATCCTTTCAGTTGTTCTCACACTTTTGAGACGCTGCGCTGTTGCGATATTACAAGCAGATGAAAAGTATAGTCTCCGAGTGAAGTTGATTTTCTATTCGTCCAGAAATATATTATTACATACCATAGCTATAATTTATAAACCATGTAATCAATATGGAAAATAAAATATTTTTCATGTCTTGACTATGAATAAGCAGAATAAGCAATAATTAGGCATGTTCTTCAGCAAAATAAAGATGATAAAAAGTCAAAATAATAGTATGTTAGTGTTAGGATACGAACACCGCTCTGTGATGCTTCAGGCATTTGTACGTAATACTAATAAAATGTGGTCATATCAATACGTGCTCGGAATTTCCTATGAGTCCATGTGCCCACTAGAGGTCGACTATTTTACAATAAACTAGCTGTTGCCAGCGACTTCGTCCGCGAGGAATTCGGTTTTATCACTCACCTCTATTTAACCCACGGAAAAGTAGCCTTAAGTTACTCCTTGCTACATCAGCTATCTGCCAGTGAAAGTCCCGTCAAAATTGGTCCAGCTATTTCAGAGATTAGCCGAAACAAACAGACAGACAGACAGACAAAAATTTGAGAAAAAAATGTTGTTTTGGTATTTACCGTGTATAGATCCAAATGCACTTAGTAATAAGCGGTTATTTTAATATTACAAACAGACACTCCAATTTTATTTATTTGTATAGATTTGCAAAATAAATAATGTCAATTTTACTCTTACATCTACCAATCCAAATTAGGCAGCATCGGTAGATAAAATTCCATTGTCCACCGCTTGCCCAGGGTAAGAATCTGCAGCCTTTGTCTGGTGGGGGACCATTGGAGGCTGTTATGAAGCGACGGAATATTTCTCTGAAAAAACAATCTGACACTTTCTTATTTAACGATTATTTCTGTTGTTAGAAAAATCACGGTTCTACACCGTAGCACAGATATGATAATAATATACTAATAACCACAAAAGCTTCGTATAGTCCGATTCTCTTGCGTGGTCGTAGACGGTGCCAAAGTCAACAATTTCTCTACAAAAGTCAGTCCTGGCTTCGCATAATTAGAGTTGAGTATTTACAGCTAGAACTCATCTTTATTAGAATTAAAACAAACAACATAGGATAACGCAGCTTTCTTTAAGTGAAACGATTTTCAATATTATTGGATCAGTAGTTTCAGAAATTACCTTCTAAATCCAAGCTTGGCCTTTATAATTTAGTGTAGGTATATGTCATAGAACCACATTTGTTTTGATTCATCTGTGTTATTTTAGTTTGTTAAAATTAATTTCTACATATATATATTTATTTGTAAATAGCAATTGCAACGTATTTCTTTTTGTTTAATAATGTTCTCGCTCTCTATCAATGATTGTCGGAACTCATTCATCCTTACATTTTTGATGTAACTATTAGCTCTAGTGTTGTTGTTAAGCCGCTAAAAACCTGTTGGGAGGTAATATAAGTTCTTGGATGAGGTGTTGCATGACCGGGAGCAAAACCGAGGTGTAATATTATAGCATGTCTGCGGTGGCAGTCATTAACGCTACCACCGGCGGGCTGTTCCACTGTAAATGCTTAGAAAATTATTATAGTTACCATCTTAATCCCCAGAAGAAACTTGAATGTCATACCATGAGGTTCGAAGGTATCCGAAGTACCTATCGCTTGAGTTAATATGGGTGTGTAATGTATGTGTTTTTCCCCTATTAATTTTTAATTTTACTGGCCTTCCATCTCTGTTGGTAGTAAGTCTGCCTTCTAAGCTGTAGGTCGTGGGTTCATTCCCACCGAGGACAAACATTTGTGTGACGAGCATTAATGTTTATTCTGTGTTGGGTGTTAGTATGGATTTACAAAAGTTTTATATGCATTCTATCAGTCATCTGGCTCTAATAGTACAAGCTATGCTTAGTTTGCGGCTAGATGGCGATGTGAGAAATGTCCTCCAATATTTATTTAAATTCTTACGGGGTTTCATTTCATTATATACAAATCACCCGGTGGCGCCAAGAATCGTCTTGAATAAGACCATCGATAATACACTGTTGATATTAAACAGAAAGTATTTAGGAGATAATAAGAAAGCATTCTGCCTTTAACGTATTGCATATGACAGTTTATTATCCAACTATTCACACCAAATTAAATACGATCATTATTTAATTTTGTTTC
Source organism: Chesias legatella (assembly GCA_947359385.1). Lineage (NCBI taxonomy): Eukaryota > Metazoa > Arthropoda > Insecta > Lepidoptera > Geometridae > Chesias > Chesias legatella. The sequence continues at coordinate 6,218,513 of OX375773.1, read as the reverse complement.
ATTGTAAAAGACGCGCGTAAAGCAAGATTTTATTAGTATCTAAGTCTTGGTTTTCCCGAGTTTAATGCCTAAAGTATAGCCAATAAAATGTAATTAATGCCTCTAGCCAACATAGGTGTTGCATCTTGTAAAGTCACACAGCAAAGTCCATAGACATTGTTTGTGAAAATAATGCCTGAATTTATTAAGCGTAAAAACGCTGAATGGGCCAGCCAATTTTTAAAACTACACCGTCTAGGAGTCTTACAAATGGTGTGTCTAAGTTGTGTGACTAAGAAGTGGGTAATCGTATTTTATGGTAATATACCTGAGTTCCGGTGCTTGCTGGTCCATCTTTTTAGTTCAGATAAGTGGACTATCTATTCTATCCAACATGTAAATAGAATTTACTTAGAGTCTTTGGATTAGGGAAGAAAACTTGTCTCGTTTGGTACTAGGTTTCGTCTACCCCAGTGTGAAGAATAATCCATTTGTACAATGAAAATTCTACATACTAGTTTTAGCTGATTATTTTCTCATAATATTTTCAATGTCTGGTGAAAACATAATAAAAATGTAAAAAAACAAGCCACTGTCCAAATGCCCAGCGTGCCAAGCCGTCGATCCACCGCGAGCAAAATCGTTGAGAGCAATTTGCAATCGAGTAAATTCTTGGAAATTTGTACTATGGTAGGGTTGCCTGTTCATTTTCTAGCAGAGATCTTCAAGTTTAGTTCTTCATAACCAATGACCTAATATTTACTGAAGTCTTTAGTGAGGTCAGGCACAAACTAAATAAAAGAACACACAACGGGTTATAACGAAATCCCTAACACAATTTCGCTTTTAAAACGGTTGTTCAGATTCAGTTAGTAATATTACTTCTCGCCTCACTGCTGAGTATGGGCGGTGGTGATTTTGAAAATCCTGTATCAATAGGGATCAAAAGGATAATTTACTACACCCGATTTTTAGGGGGCCTACGTTGCTCGTGCCCATAGGTGATTCGCTGAATCCCTACACGTGTCCTCCGGGTGGTGCGAAAGGAGCAACTCAAAATAGCAGTATAACTTATTCTAAGTTCGCCCGGAGTACTGCCACCATAACTGGAGAGGACTTGAGTGGTATCGCTGTTGTCTATGGGCGGCGGTTACCACTTAACATCAGGTGGGCCGTCAGCTAGTTTCGTCACTTCAATTACATAAAAAAGGTAATGTCAAAAAACGATTGTCTAATCGTTAAGTACTATTATTTTCTTGAGCCTTGGTAGGTAGGTATAATTTGCAGGCTATACCTTGTGCCGTGTTTATCTGGGCGCGTAAATTTTTCCACATCACTTGAAAGGTGAGGTAGTCGGTGAAATTACACTAGGTATTCCTCCACATCTCTGAGTTACGGGCGCAAAATATGAGTAATGGGTCTTTCCATGTATAGGAAAATCCCAGTTATGCTTTTGGAACATCTGCTAGTCTCTTAATTAGGTCGCGTACAAATATATTATATATAGCCCAAGCATTCATTTCATTCTTAGGTTGTTTCAATACATCGTCTCTTAATTATCGGTGTTTCAACTTTAGCAGCCCTAAAGTCAAGCAAGCAATTCAAGATATGTTAATCCCTTATCATCATGCAATTATAGTATCATACGAAACTATTCAGCGGCAAATCGGTGGTCTTAAAAGCGAAACCGAATAGTTGCAGTGTCGAATGAGCGGAGATATTATAATTTATTTACAATCATATTTTACTTCGAAGTTTGTAAACTAAAAAAATGTATAGTTCCGTTTATTTTAATACAATACCTGAGTCTCGCTTGTTTAGGTATTGTCTTTACAAATAAATAAAATTGGAGTGTCTGTTTGTAATATATATATATATGTTTGTAATATGTATAACCGCTTTTTACTAAGTGCATATGTATACAAGGAACAATTTTTTTTTTTCAATTTTTGTCTGTCTGTGAATCTCTGAAATGGCTAACTTAAGCTACTTTTTCGAGGGGTAAAATAGGGGTGCGTGAAAAGCTGAATTCCACGCGGACGAAGTCACGGGCAACAGCAAGTGTATTACAAAATATACAACTTCATGTAATTTCCGGCAATTGGTAATGTTAATAATAATAATAATAATAATAATAGTGGATATTTCACACAGTAATACATTTTGGTATGACATGATAGGCAGTAAATGTATGAAGCCATGCGTTTCATCGTGGTTCCACCTGATGGTAAGTGATGATGTGGTCAAAGATTTATCATACCTGTCAAGTATTGGTAAGTGGCAGTAGAACATAGGCAGAATGAGCATTATCATATTATACAATACCTTGTTCCGGTATATAAAAAAAGTGGGCACCAAACAAACATACCAGTTTTGAATCGATAAAACCAGCATAGCCTATATCGAATTGACATGACGGTCTCATAGCTCAGTTGGTAGTAACCCTGCCTTCTGCGCCGCAGGTTGGGGGTTCGATTCCCAGGACAAACATTTGTGTGACTAACATAGATGTTTGTTCTGTGTCTGGGTGTTAATATATATTATATAAATGTTTTTATAAAAAAGTATATTAGTATTACGTCAGTTGTCTGGTTCCCATGATACAAGCTATGCTTAGCTTACTTTGGGGCTAGATGGCGCTGTGTGAAATTTCCTTACTATCAATGTTCGCCACACAAAATTAAGAATTAATTGAGATATACAACACAATTATGGGAAGATGACCTGTGACGTCACATAGCTATGTAAATACCGATTTCATAAAATAGATGATTGAATACGCATAAATAAAACGAGATTATATCAAATAATAATAACATACAAGAATACGAGAAGAGATCACAATTATGGGAACTTGACCTATGACGTCACATAGCTATGATAACACCGCAGAAGTCAATCATCATACTTCAGTCCCGCAGTTGACATTCTCATATATAATTTTATTGATTTTTTATATGAGAGAATTTTATTTGTAAAAAGAAAATTTAAAAGCGATAAATCGTCTCCCTTGAAGACTTTATTCGCTCCATAGTAATACGAGTGCTGAGTTCCTTTCAGGCTGGGCTAAAACCAAAACCAAAGTCAAAAACATTATTTCCATAGAATTCATTACGAAAAGACTTGAAAAAGTTATGTTGAGCAAGCGCTCTTGGAATAGGAATCCTGCCCAACAGTGCATAAAAGCATTTTTTTATTAATTCATTTAATGTATGGTGGCCATCAGCACTTAAGTATATTTTTTACCGAATATACGATCATAGTATGGTAAGAAAATAGCACCATTTGCATCCTATTATACAAACGGACGAATTAACAATTATGTTTTATTACATACTGAATAATTTGACACATGTCGATCGAGACATAGCGTTTCACGTGTCACTTGTTTTTTCGACTGACTTAACAGCTCAGTTTGTAGTAACTATGCCTTCGTGGGTTCGTTTCTCACTAGGACAAATATTTGAATGACGACTGTCTCTGTCTGTCTATCTGTTTGTTCCGGCTAATCTCTGAAATGGCTGGACCGATTTTGACGGGACTTTCACTGGCAGATAGCTGATGTAACTTAAGCTAATTTACCGAGGAGTTAAATAGGGGTGCGTGATAAAACTGAATTCTACGCGGACGAAGTCGCGGGCAACAGCTAGTAATTAATAAAAATCGTAGTAAATCTCGTTAACTCACAAAATAAAAACAGCACTCCTTATTATTTGTCACTTTGGTTATCCATTAATATGTCAATTTATACTCGAGGCAAGAACAAAAACCACACAACATAATCATGAGAGATCAACGACACCCGTGATTGGCACTCACTGCAGATAATGAGCAGTCGTTACTGACCGATTAATGCTAAATATGTAATATAATAAAATAAGACATATAATTTAAAGATTTGCAATGATTATCGGACAAAAAGTCTAAGCATTCACGCCCACAAATTAGGATCAATTTGAAATAATTTTATATTGAATGCGCTACAAAAAATGGATTAGGCATCGATTTGTATTCGTATTCGATTGAAGTGGTGGAATTTGCCTGAACAAATGTGAAAACTATCCATTATGTCTAATAAAAAACATGTGCTATTATAAAAAAAAGTGTAAATTAGTAATCTCAACAGTCCACAGGTAGGTTTCATGACCTATATTAACTCAAATCTATACAAATAAATAAAATTGGAGTGTTTGTTTGTAAAATTAAAATAACCACTTTTTACTAAGTGCATATGGATGTATACACGGTACATATACCAAAAAAATTTATTATTTTATTTTTTGTCCGTCTGTCTGTCTGTTTGTTCCGGCAAATCTCTGAAACGGCTGGACCGATTTTGACGGGACTTTCACTGGCAGATAGCTGGTGTAACAAGGAATAACTTAGGCTACTTTTCCGAGGGGTAAAATAGAGGTGCGTGATAAAACCGAATTCCACGCGGACGAAGTCGCGGGCAACAGCTAGTACTTAATAAGACAAAACAAGTTCTTCTTAGACACATAACTTATTTGGCAGTAATTGGCTCATGTAACAAAACGGCATTCGTTATACCGAGCACTTTAGCTAATAAGTTTGTTTCACTTACAACACAATCCACTTAGATGGCAGAGATATTGTTTTATTACAGCGCCCTGGTCCAGTCTATATATCATTTGATATCGGACGATGTTTTTTTTTAAATACCTCGTATTTTATTACATTGTTTCGAGCAAATAGACAGTGGCCGTATACCCGAACGGAATGGGGGAATTTAATGGTTTGATGGTAATTTAGTAATGTATAAGGGTGTGGTTGCCGGTGAAATTACAGGCACACGAGACATTCCACCGACACGTCTGATTTACGGCCCCATACGATGCGACTTGGGTCCTGTCATACCTATTGGTGAATATCTCAAATTTTCTTCAGAAGATAACAGCCATTTACGTGCATCCGTCCCTGAGCTGTTCATTTTTCTAAATAAATATATATCTTAAGACAAAGCAATTATTTTAATATTAATTAAATAAAACTATTTTAATATGACTAATGTCTTACAACGCGACGAGACTTTTTATGTCATGTAGAAACTAAAGTGACGCAATTAAAGTCGCAGTGTAATTTTTGACTATTCTTAAGGAGGAAGATGTTCTAAAAATTGCTGTTTAAAATGAAATACGTTAAATTGACAATAAAAACATAAAACGACAGCCTCTCGCAGTGAATAGACGATAAAATATTTTATATGATAGTTCTACAGAAATTCTACTGCTGCGACCGCAATGACGTTGACGCATTTTAAACAGTCACCTGGCGCATGAGTGGTTAAATTACGTTAGTTTTTTATACCATACTGTGAAAACTGTATTCCAAAACAAATATAATAATAATAATAATTTGTAATAATTGGTGGCAATTAACACAGTGCTATCTAGGTCTAAAATAGCATAAATTTTACTGTGGGAACTAGACAACTGATAGAATGCATATATAATATACTTTTTTTAAATACATACATATAATACATAAGCAGAGCAGTAGAACTCTCGCCAAGTTCGTCCGGGGAAGTACTGCCACCATGCCCATTTCTGCCGCCAAGCAGTAACGCTTTCGCGTTACTGTGTTCCGGTTTGAAAGGTGTGGTTGCCGGTGAAATTACAGGCACACGAGACATTCCACCTACACGTCTCAGAGTTACGGGCGCATACGTTGCGACTTGGGTCTTGTCGTACCTAGTAGGGGAGGACCCAAGCCGCATCGCTTGTTATGGGCTGAGGTTATCACTTAACACCAGGTGGGCCGTCAGCTCGTTCTGTAACTGTATTACATATAAAAAAAAGCATAATAACACCCAGAGACAGAACAAACATCATCCATTCGTCACACAAATATTTGTCCTGGGTGGGAATCGAACCCACGACCTACAGCGCAGAAGGCAGAGTTATTACAAACTGAGTCGTGAGGCCTGTCATTCTTTCTCCTATTGGTTTTTATCTCGGGTCCTATCCCGGTCCTTTAGAACGCGTTAGTGGAGCCAAAGCCAACCCACTAAGAGGCCCGTTCATAAGGGTGATTATTAAGGCAATGTGGAAGGAAGGTACATGGTTAATTATTAGTATTTATTAATCCAACAGACACACAGCATCTTACGGATGTAATAGCGCTTTTAACCTATTTCACTTTATTAATTTGACGTTGGTTTATAGGTTAACGTAATTACTTTAAAGTTTAAGTTCGCAGTAGCGGTAACTACTGTAGCGTTAAAAACTGTAATGCAATACTGTTGTTGCCATTTCCACAGTCATGTTAATACATTAACAGTAGTATTGTTTCTCACTTTCAAAATGCCTGCCAAGCTATATTTCATGTCTCAGCTATATTTCAAGCGCTCATTTACGGGGCAACTTAACGAGCTAAAGCTTTGTCAAGTGGAGAATTCATTAACGTATTCTAATAGCTTCTGTTAAATTCAATATCCGATAATGAGTTTTACTACTGTGATGCCGGGACTCTACTGTGATTTACTGTTTCTTGTCAATTTTAAATTGTGAGCGAAGTAAAATGATTTAAAAAAGTTTTTATACGCACGCTATTAATAGCGAGACTTTCAGACTAAACATCGTCAATTTCAGACCTAAATCAATAAAATCAAAGGCTTCTTACAATATTCATTAGAATATTAATTAACAAAATAAATGGGTGGGTGTAATATAAATTCATTTTCACTGGTTTTATGCTGTAAATTATAATGTAAATTATGATGTTTATTAATTCTAAACTAAATTATAAACAGTACACAGTTACAATTTAGTAAATGAACTATACAACATACCTCGGACAGTATCAAAGCTAATTAAACTACTATGATAGAAAGATAGGAATGAATAGTAATACAATTTACAATATTACAATATATAGGTCGGTAATTGTAAATGATTTACCAGGAAAATATTTCGTGAATTTATCGTTTCATCGTTACTGCTAATCATATCACGGCACTCTCGACCCAGCGTGGTGAATGGGTAATGTGCGCCTCAAAGAGGCTCCTTTCGTTCACTACACTTTTATTTTACCGTTAGAAACAATAGATAAGAAGTCTAGTTTTATTGGTTTTCAAGATCTATGTTCTATGAGTAACAGCTATGCATACGACTACTAATTTATTTTCTAGCACTTAAGCTATTGAAATATGTGGTGATATTTCTCTTGATAATTATAATGAAAATGTAGTGAAAATAAAGAATTTCATTCATTTCATTATTATACCGGTTGATTGGCACATGTTTGAACAAACGGGAATGTTGCAGAGCTGGAGTCGTCTGCTAATTACTTAGACCAAATAATTTAACTTTGGCCTCAAGGAAATCTCTCAATTTTAAAAGGCGAAAGAAAATAAAAAAGGACTGTTGACTGACTGTTACATTATTAGTTATATTTTATTTAAAACTTAAAACATATTAAGTACTTTTTTCGTTTCGTTATGTCTAAATGAAATTAATATTTAATGGATATTCGTAGCGTACCCAACAAACTTTTTATTGTTTCATACGTTCCGCCTGTTTCACACGAAATAAGTTTAAGTTTCCTGTCACCTAAAAACGGGTCAGCGAGAGATTAAAATTCGTTTCATGGCGCACCGAAGCTACCCTTGTGCCTCAGATGGTCAAATCTTTGCGCCACAGAAGCCGACACATGGCAAGCTTGGCTTATTTGGTTAGCGTGCAAATGTACCCAATTTACATTTTCTTTATTTCGTGACTACACTTTCCCTGCCGTGTTGGGGGCAAGCGGCACAAATTGCCACCATTACTATAATTCGATGTCGCATTGTCTGAAGACCTATTTGAAAGTGAAAGATTTATGGTCTGTTGAAATGAGAGTCGATCATTTTATTGTGGACTAAATCGATGGAACAATCACCCTTTAGAGAGTTGTTGGTCAACTCTGATAATAGACCACCTAGACTTTAGCGTATCAATTAAAACTAGCGGAATCGGCGTGAGGAAACCGGCTTATCTGAGGAACGAAATATTCGAATTTTTTAAACTGTAGAAAAAGGATCCAATTTGGGTTTCATGTGGTTAGACAGAGACAGTGACACGATCAGTAGAAGTAATAGGTGAAGTCTGTTGGAGTCTTATCCCGGGTAATAATAGTATTTCTAGGCCCATTATATCGAAGAAAAATCGCAATTTTGATAATGCTATCTACTAAAAAAAACAGCTAATCAAAAAAAACAGCTTCAATGTAGGTCGCATTAAAATAGCCGTTTTCATTATGATATCAATGTAACATGTATTTTGAAATTTAACGAACAACGGTATAGTTAGATACTTCTGCTTAGATTCACGCCCCTCACTCACACACACAAAGGTAACCAGAACGTCAATAAGCCACAAACTGATTTTTTTGACCCTTTGATCCACTCTATCGTGAGAGAGTATATGTTTTTCTTAGTCATCCAATTTTTCATAATATACATAATTACAGGTAAATGAGATATTTCATCTTCACGTATTAGGGCGTAAGGCATTGTGATTTGGGTTCTCCCATATTTAAGTATAAGGTAGACTGGCATCAAATGTACCTATCTACCTACGAGTACGTATCAGAGAAAAAATCAGAATACTGATAGGGGACTATGTTTACAGTCGTTAAAGCTAGACGTTTTCCTGAGAGAATAAAAAAGAGCAGCCGGTAATAAAGCAGCACTTAAAATATATCTATAATTTAGTTAAAGAGTTATTTAACGTCACCTAATAAAATAGTCGGTACGTTTATGGTGGATAATTTAGTTTTTATGAATTGGCAATTGTTGGCTGTGCGTAGTCTCAGATTAAAATGAATTACCTACAATTCGTGTCTGCCTCATGCTTTTTGGTGGTGTTTTATTTAACCATTTAACCATTGAGTTTCTCTTGACGTTTTTTCTATTTATGTTTGACTAAATATAACTGTGTAGCTGCGAATTGCGCCATTCAACGCCCGATTCGAAGTTGTACTGTTATACAACAATTTGTTAAATTTTGTCAAAGCCTTACATTGAATAATGGAAGCAGATGGCCTCAGTGGCGAAATAATTTCATTAAAATATAAAAATTTGAATTAAAGTGGCAAATTGTGATTTATACAAATGTGGATAACGTAATTTTTATGAAATTAATAATGTTCCAGAGTTTATGTAAACTTTTAGTATTCATAAATATTATGTAGCTGTTTGTTTACACGAATAAACAAAATTCTTCAATTTAGATTATATTTAAAGAATGATTCGATTCGCCGCTGTTCCGTCCGTCTGCACGGACACAGGCTCATCTATATATTTATAAAAAAATGATAATTTACGTGTAGATTCAGGAAGAAATCGAAACAAACACGGCTGCACAACATTTTATTCAACGACAATACTATTTATGTATCTACATACTATATAGCTGATGTCAAAGTCAAAGTCGAAGTCAAAAACTTTATTTCCATAGAATTCATATAAAGAATTGGCTTGGAAATGTCAATAATATTTAAAACATAAGGTCACGCGCGTACTTATCGATAAGTTTGATGACTGTTCAAACCCTATCCGACCCTCCATGGGGAAGATCAGCAAGAAACCCCTAATGTAGGGATTCCTTTTTTTTCGCGAGCATGATGCTTGTGACAATTGAGAACTTAGGTCTATGTTACATTTATGACTACATAATATACTAAAATAAGATACTACAGGATGTTTTGTGTGTCGTTGAGCAGTTGATGTAGGCTTAAACTATCAAAAAACAATTTGTACATACCTTATTTTTTACCGTAAATCACAATGTGATCAATAAACCCTCAGGGCATCTCAGAATACAAGCCTATCAACTGTAACAAGCTTAAACGACTGACATAACGTTACTTAATTTAACAAGAGCATCGTACTGCTTTAAATTTATTACGCCTTAAGCACGGCTTACAAATGAACATTAATTCACAGCCCAAGTGTTACTTAATGGTAATCCTATAGCAACTCGCTGTATCAATTTTGATGTAATTACGAGTAGCGTAAAACATGTCTACGTATTATTACCCTGTGGCCATAATTAGAATGCACCGAATGTACGGTGTAGAATTTGACCGAGCGTGTGTTTTAAAATGTTGTAAGGGGCTAAGTAGCTTAATTTTTGAGATACGTTATATCAATTGGTTGGTCTCAAATTCCAAGAAAATAAACAGAATGTGGATGCAAAAGTCAACAAATTAAACAAAGGTATCAAATAATAAATATCAAATTTGCCCTACGTCTGTTTTAACAAAACGTACAATTATAGTTCAAATTAAGCATTAATATACATCAAAAAGGTGTCCTGACTGTATGTACACTTGAAATTTCATAGACAACTGAAAACTGCAAAAGTTAATACTGTTGAACCCACTGCATTTATTTGCCCGCACGGGCAAAGCCGCGCTGACAGCAGTTAGTTTAAATTACGGACAAAAATTATAATTACTAATTATGGCCAACTGTTATTTGATTGTTATGATATCGATAAAGAAGAACAAGTGATCCTATGCGAAACATTAGTATCTTAGAAATCAGTATTTGTACTTTGAAAAAGTATAAATTTAAGACGAATTTTTTTCTCAAATCTACTTTACTAAAATTCACACATCAACGACAAATGTGTAAGCAAAGTTAAAAACACACGTGTTTGCAAACACAAATGTATATAAAATCGTAGATAAAATGTGTTTGTATTAAACACACCAATTGCTTCAATATCTCCTATACTTCATCATGATTATAGTTGTGGTCAAACTAATTTTATGTGCGCCGCCGAATGTCGGGAAATATCAAATAAGTAGTAACACTTCGGGCTGTTTTATTAGGCTGGAAAATATAGATAAAAATCTGATTCAAGATAACGGTAGCGAAATTGGGCTACGTAGCTCAAATTAAGCTTGATAGAAATCACGATGGCGCTTGGCGCTTTGTTTTAATTGCTGTAAGAATCGGTTCGTTGGCTGCATAGATATTGAATTAAATATGAGTGGCGGGTTGTTTAGCAAATTACTGGGTATTGTGTTTTTACTTTGTGATATGCTGGTAAAAACGCTAAATAAATTAGTGCTCAATATTTTGAGATAATTTCTTTTCACTCACAACATAAATCTGAACGTACCAATGACACGAGTAGTAAAAAGAACAAGTAGGACAAAAAAGTAGTTGTAGAATTTAGTAAAAAATATTAAAAATGAACTAGGTATTGTTAAATTAAGGCATATATATGTTTCAAATTAGCAAACATGTGCATCAAAAGTTCATAAAATAACTACCGTGAAAAAATGAAAAATTCTAAACTTTTAACATTAGAGAGGTTGTAATTTGTATTTGTAATGTATCCAAGTGTCGTTTAAAATAATAACTGAAGTGAGCTGCAAAAATAATAATGTTTTTTACCAATTTTGATTGATTATAGATTACTTGAAACGGTTCACTATGATTATTTTAAAATCATTTTATTTTATGATTAGTTATTTTTTTGATGGTATTTTTACGATGCGTACCTATATAACAAACACACAAAATCGTTCGCTACGCTGTTGTGATGTTTCGCCTTACCATTGATATCACGAGAAAAATGAAAACGTTAACTACTTATAAGTATAAGCCAAACACAACAACTGAAGTTTCAAAATATCCAACGTTGTATCTAGAATACTGCCACCTGATAAAAGCAGAATTGAGGCCTCGTGAAATTCCCATAAATACAAGAGATACCATATTGTCTAGTTCCGTGGTCAAGATCGTAGTCACCTAAATTAGGAAACATTATGAGGCAAAAACAAAACACGCGAACTCAATTAGGCACAGCGATCGTGATTTAAGCACTTTCGCTTCCCACATTAGCGAACGTAAATATTATTATAATGTGTTCACTTTCCTCTATAAACAATAAGAAATATTGCCTAGTACTATCTCTGAATATTTCTAGAATTTGTGTTCATATGTAAATTCGTATTGCCACATATTACGTTTAAAAACTGTAATTTTATTGATAAGACAAGAATTTGTCTACTCAATTATGTATTTCTTATATTTTCTCAGTAAGTATCTAATACTTTGATTAACACTTATGATAGCATTTTCAAGCAGCTTCTTATCTATTTCATTTAATTTTGTATACTAACACTTATTAAAGCAGTATTTTTATAATCTATATGACCTGTCTTTCTTTGACTCTATGTGGGTGATATTCAGTCATAGTACGTAAGTACTTCAGAAGAATATCCCGTTATATTGTCGATTTTAATTTAATGATCATAATTGTTATTACACGAAACAAAAAAAAATTATTACGATTTATAAAATGTGCGGTCAGCTGTACGTAATATAGTTTATTTTATCTGTGAAATTAATAAATTGTAGAGTGAGTTGTGAATCGGTAATAGTATAATTAGTAAGTAGGAAGTTAATTATAAAGAACGAAAAAGAATAATAATACATGGCAACTATGTCAACTTGCATAAAATCTTCATTGAAATTGACTTAATCTACAAAGGTACAAAAAAAGGTACCTGAGCGAAGTAGGTAATTGCATAATTAATCTACACACTAATGCTTGATATGAATCCCGTGAGTGGTGATTCCAATAACGTATGACCCTTTTAGCTTTCTAGGGAGATTATAATTATCACAAGAGCTGTGGTAAACAAAGCCCCACTGACAACGAAAGACGAGAATTGAATCCCAGAAAAGGTGCTGGACAAATCCGTTGAACGTTTCAAGTTATAATGAAGCTTAAGCCAACGTGGCAGAGCTCATATTCTATTTGTGGCAGTTATAACCGCTCGTCCTATAATACGTGAGAACCAAAAACAAATATAAAGTAGTAGTGAGAAAACTCATTTCACGTTATGAACAACCCGTGTAGCTCCTAAATGATCAGTAATATAAATTACTGCTGAAATGTTTATGATTTTCATACAATTTTGCAAAGATGAGCCTCAGCAGTGGGTCTCCATTACTCACCCATAATTACTATAGAAATGTAAACACTTACATACAAAGCTACATTGTAGGGACTCATAAATACGAAAAAATAAACCCATTCGTATGTTGTTGATATTTAAAACCGGGATACTTTGCACAATGAATAAAAAGCCGGACTATTTGAAAGAAAAAACCCGTTACTTACTTAGGATACGCCAATTAGCTAGAGTGGCTAAGTAAGAGTGAGCTTGGTCATCATGAAACTAAAGAGCGTTGATTGGTTTTTGTAATTAATAGGTACTTAACAACTGCAACAGTTTGAGCTCACTGATGAGAAGAAACTGTAATTAGCTTATAAGTAAATTAAAATATCGGTGGTCATTTCACACGGCGCCATCTAACCCATCTAAACTAAACATAGAATGCTTAAAGTTATTTTATGAACTAGATTATTGCAAAGAACTGTTCTTATAAATATTTAGGTACAAACATATAAATACATATCAACTATCAGACATAACAAACAAGTTTCGTCACATAAATGTATGTCCTGGGTGGGAATTGAACCGACGACCAAGTGAAATTGGAAACTCAATCAAATTAGTAATTAAAACTAATAATTTAAAGGCCACGCGAGATGGTACACTGATAAGAGATGGAGCCACTGATAAGGTGATAACCTTTTCAAACCATAACTTCTCGGTCATGGGTAACAAAGTGCCTATAAGTACATATTTTTTAAATTCTGTGACGTCACAAATGATATATCTATTATATATAGTATTAGGTACTTAGTTTGATCGAAGAGTTTTAACTCAGGAGGGAGATAAAACTTTTTATAATAATAACTACCGATGATAAATGATAACTACTGGTGAACAAGTCACGTCCAGGATATCTACCAACAATAAACATAATTATCTTTTTCAAAATTAAAATCACTTATTATTCATATACGTGGATAAATACAGAACAGCGCAGCGAAGCAGAAAAATACTAATTTTATTGTTAAAACAATGGTTTTTTTTCTGAATAAAGCTTACATTGTTGCAGAAATCGTGCTTCACGGCAAATAATTATTATAATTGAAACTTATTCTCACGGGCGTTTTATCCGTCGTTGACTACAATCGTTAAGAAAATATAAATAAACGAAATATATATCAGTAACCTATTATTAAGTAGATATTATACACATCCAGGACAAATATTTGTTGTGACGAGCAGTGATGTTTGTTCTGTGTGAACCGGTGTTAGTAGATATGTATTTATATTTAGATATGTAGGTATTAACAAAAAAGTATAATATGTATTCTATCACTCATCTGGTTCCCACAGCTACGCCTAATTTGGGGCTAGACGGCGTTGTGTAAAATGTCCACCAATATTATTTATTATTATATTAATAATTAGTTTATTATTGAGGGTATTCGAGGGTTCTTTATATCTTTATCTGTGTATTATATGAGCATAAACGGTATAATCACTGCAAAACAAACACTCTGAAAGTACTATTAGTACTTCTCGGTAATGACAGGTCATTCGACACTGAAAAAATAAAATAGCTTCTGCCTCATCTTGTAAACGTAAAAATGAATAGATTACGAGCAATAAGCGCTCGGGGTAAAGAACCGGCCTTGTCTCGGGTTTCATTTTTATGTTAACTGTCCAGTTTATCACTTGACGGGATAACTGACAGCCATCCACGCGTTTATTAACGCGTTCATTCAATGAGTTCTTCTGTAAAAATTTCAGAACGCCTTCTTTCACTCAAACTACACAATGCAAAGAAACAGTAATATATATTGATACGTTAAATTCAATCCATGTTGAAACAAACTTTATAGAGAAGCTTCTTAAAAATGCTGATCCAAATAAGGGTGCAGGTAGCGATAACATCCCAACAATATTTTTTATTAATTGTGCTGAGTCTCTCGCTAAACCTATATCAGTAATATTTAATCGCTGTTTCCGCGAAGGTTACGTTCCTAAGATTTGGAAAACAGCTCATATAGTTCCAGTTCACAAAAAGGGTTCAAAAACTGCAATTGAAAACTACCGCCCCATTTCTATTTTAAATACTCTTAGTAAATTTATGGAAAAAACGGTACATCACCATCTGTATTCGTTTATTTATCCAAACATTCCTACGAATCAACATGGCTTTATCAAAGGGCGTTCTACTAATACTAATCTTGCAATATTTACTAATGATGTACTGAGCGGCATGGATAGGGGCTCGCAGGTTGATGTGGTCTACACGGACTTTGAAAAAGCCTTTGATCGTGTTGACCATATCATCCTGCTCCGCAAGTTGCAAGATCTTGGCATATGTGGCGACCTGTTACGATGGATGGAATCCTATCTCCGTAATCGTTGTCAAGCTGTTGTTGTTGGTGGGCATCGTTCTGATTACATGGACGTTTCGTCAGGTGTACCACAAGGCTCAGTCCTGTCCCCACTACTCTACGCGGCGTATTTATACGACGTTGGAAATTGTTTTCATTTTTCTAAATACCTTATGTATGCAGATGACACAAAAATATATAGTGAAATTACGACATTATCGGATTGTTTAAATCTCCAGCGTGACCTTGACCGTTTGAATCAGTACTACAAAGACAACAAAATTGACATTAATATTGGTAAATGCATGAGTATGACTTTTACAAGAAAGAAAAAACCCATTAATTTTGACTATAAAATATGTGACATATCAATTATAAAAACTCAGCAAGTCAAGGACTTGGGAGTTATTTTAGATCACAAATTAACTTTTAGAGCACACGTAGATGATATTGTAAGTAGGTCATACAAGAATTTAGGATTCATACTCAGGGTTAGCAAGCCATTTTCAGATATTAAATGCCTGAAAATACTTTTTTATGCCTTTGTAAGAAGTATACTCGAATACTGCAGCAGCGTTTGGAATCCCCAGTATATCTCGCACATACAAGACATCGAAAAAATTCAGTCAAAATTTGTAAAACACTTAAACTACCGCTGTCGACATGAGTATACAGATTATGAGGAATCGTGTCAATATCATAAAATATTATCACTAAAAGACAGACGAATGCTGCTTGATGTGTTGTTCTTACATAACGTTTGTCATAGTACAATCGACTGCTCTGAGCTCACTGAACAGTTGGTGCGACTCCGGGCTCCCGCGCGCCGCACAAGACATATTACTTTGTTCGCACTCCCTCGCGCTCATACCAATTACTTCCAGAATTCCGTTATCTATCGAACTCAAAATTCTTATAATAAATGTTTTAGTACAGTTGATCTTTTTCACTGTAATAAATCAAAGTTCAAGCATTTAATTTTAAACTTGTTACATAAGTAATAATATAAGTAGGTGGAATATTAACAAAAACACACACATACATACACATAGCACACACACACACACACACACACACACACACACACACTCACACACACACACACACACACGCACACACACACACACACACACACACACACACATACACACACATACACTCACGCACTCATACCCACTGTAAGTGCATTTATTGTTATGCGTTTATATTAGCTATGTAATTGTGTCTTGATGAATTGTCAACATAAAATTGCGTAGATAATAATTTATGTTTATATCCGATTGCTCTCTCTAAAAGATTAAAATAAATATAAAATAAATCCTTTATTAGATGTAAGTATTAATATTTAAGATATTTTATGTATATGTTTAAGATCTGTGGATTTTGTGATATTAAATTAAAAAAAAATTTAAAAAAAATTAAAGAACCTGCGGCTTGCGCCTTACATGGACCGATTTTATTTTCATGTCAGAATGTTGACCATAGGTGCATAAAGAATGAGGAAACCCGGGTCCATCATGGTAAGGTATTTTGCGATTGATGTAACGAACTGATGGATGATTTCGATGAGACACGTATGCCTAATTGAATGTCCAATTTCGCAATTACAATACCTTGGATGTTTTATCCGATGTTTATGTTGTCGTTTTAATTACAGTATTCAATTCGCAATTCGCTTACTATTTTTTTGAATTGCAAATAGGCATTCCGATTTCATTTTAATATTGTTAGTTTAGTATTCTTCTTTCATCACAGGCAGTCTTATATGAAACATTAACGAGATGGAAGCCAAATTCAGACAAAAGAATTAGGAGCCGCTTCTTTGAAAATCTATACTTATTATAAAAGTACATTTGGTCGCGCTACAGATACCTATACAACCTACGGTTACCTACCTACGGTTTACCAAAGCACAATATCAGGGTTAGAAGCTATCGCAGTTGTTGGCTTTCAGCATATTTTTTTTTTTGTTGTTGTTATGTAGTTACTGAACGAGCCGACGGCCCACCTGGTGTGTTAAGTGGTAACCTCGGCCCATAACAACCGATGCGACTTGGGTCCTTGGGTCCTCCCCTACTAGGTACGACAAAACCCAAGTCGCATGGTATGCGCCCGTAACTATGAGACGTGTAGGTGGAATGTCTCATGTGCCTGTAATTTCACCGGCAACCACACCTTTCAAACCGGAACACAGTAACGCGAACGCGTTACTGCTTGGCGGCAGAAATGGGCATGGTGGCAGTACTTCCCCGGACGAACTTGGCGAGTTCTACTTCGGAATACGCTTACGACGCGATATCACGCAACCATCTGAACTTAGCTTTATATTAAGGTAATTAGCAGTTATTACCTCCTCATTGAACATCATTATATATTCAATACCGTTTTTAAAATTTGCTGAAGCAAACAGCGCTCAATGCAACAACGTTAACGAAAGTATCATTAAACTATACCTACAGATTATATTTTTGAGGTAGGTAATGTTTTTCTGACCCTAATGATTCATTCTCTAATTGCTTGGTAAGTTGTACCAAAATTAATCAAAAAATCAATAATAAAACATGTAATTAATCTCAATTTAGTCCAGTAATTAACTTAAGGGCAATAATTTCCCACTGCTCAAAAGTGAACGACATTCCTTGTGGGTACCTTCCAAAGTAGTTTCATTTAAACGTGTAGGTACATTTTAATTATTGTAGGCCTGTATTTAATAGAATGTTTTTAATGAACTCATTCCAGAATACCGGTGTAAATTATATACGTTGGAATATTCATGCAAATATGTTATTTCGTCGGAAATGGCTTTTAATAATTGCAGATGACCCGGGGCTGTGTTTTATCTAGACGAGATAAACGAGCGAACAACGGGTAAAACAAAATGAGAACTGAGTTCATGAACAATACTTATTTGAATTCGATTGAAAATGGAACAGAACATCACTTTGTTCGAGTGTACTTAAGTTTTAGCTAAGATTTTTTTTTATACGTTTGCGTTTTGGTTTTCATTGTAAAGCAAATATCGAATTCAAGTAAACAAAAATATTATTAAATAATTTAATCACCTACGTTTGTCATATTGTGAAATAGTATTTTTTGTCTTTATTTTAATTAACGTTATACTTATGTACCTAAGCTATATAAACTGCTATTATTTGTTTAAAATTATTTTGCTTTTATTTATATTCGCAGTGTTGGTTCGTCAACTCGTTTTGCTTTCCTTTATCAGTTGGTTTAATAAAAATTTACATAACTTGGCAACAATGTCCAAATACGAGTAGGTACCTAGCCACAAAATAAACATATAAAATTGTTTACGCCCGTTCTTTGCGTTACTAACCTATTTTCCTACCTATTATGTATATATCAATCAATCGAACCTAATAGGTCGTCTGTAGGTATACTGATAATTACTTTGTCTAATGTAGGTAATACGCCTAAATCAATCAAAAAAAACACATGGAAACAAAATATTAATTAATTTAACACATAATTAAGATTTATAATCACTTATAATTCTACAAAGATAGGCTACTGGTATTGAGTTGCTTAGGTTAGTTTGAATTCAAAAATATAAAAACAATTCGACAATTAAAAAAAAAAATATTACTTCACAAAATCAGTTTTTTTGTATGTTAAAGTTAAAGAACGAACAGATGGGCCACCTGGTGTTAAGTGGTAACCTCTGCCCAACAAGCAATACGCCTGCTTAGGTACGACAAAACCCAAGTCGCATATTATGCGCCCATAACTCGTGAAGGTGGAATGTCTGACATGCCTACAATTTCACCGGCAACCACACCATTTAAACCATTACACAGTGACGTTAATGAATTACTGCTTGGCAGCAGAAATGGATATCTCATCATCAGGGCAGTTGGGTAAAAATAATCTTAGAAGTTTCTTGAGTATCATCGATCACAAAAACTAGCCAAGCAAAACCCAGGCCAAAGATTAATGGAAACTGTAAGCTAAACTTAATTTTCTTTATTTTCAGACTGAAAATGGAGTACGCGAGTCACATACTCTTAGCCCTGGTGATCCTAAACCTCGCTCACCACGGGTACAGCGCTCCCTCCTCCAGACGATCAAAAGCCGCCGTCATTCCACAAGAGACCGAAACACAAACCGAAAGCCAAACTGAAACATCCAGCCGCGTCAGCAAGCTAGAAGAAAAGTTCAAGGAGCTGACGACCACCACGCAAACACCGCACACTAACCGAAAAAACAAAGCGCTCAACCTCTTCGGATTCTACCCCTCATTCCTATCCTCTGGCTTTGATTTCCCCGAAGACGATGACGATGATAACGTCAACTTCACCGTCAACGACGACAACTTTGAGGACGAGGATCTCTCCAGAACAATCCCATCGAGACGCCGGCAGCAGAACAAAAAGAAAAACGGAAACGGAGACTCGTTCCAAAACGATAACCTAAACTCTCTCCAGTACGACAACTCTCCTATCTTCTACATAAGACTACCCCCCACTCCGTACATGTTTGTTCCCGGACTGGGCTACGTGTCGCAGCCTCCTAATCTCGGGCCGCCCATGTCTCCGATGATGCCTCAAGGCCTGCCACCGCAAGTTGCGGATCCCTTCATCAACTTGCCTTTGGACTTTGTTTCGAACGGGAAGCCCACCGGAGTGTACCAATGGAGCGGTGCCCCGGCATATCCTCAGGTTCCTCAAATGCCAGTAGACCCGTACGGCTTCGGAGCTCAGTCTATGATGCCGCCACGCCCCACCTACCAGATGCCTTCGTACTCTCAGCCCAAACCGAAACCTAAACCGTCCCCGACTAACTCCAAAGTCACAAATCTGAAAGGACAGTACATGTTCAATGGTAAACCAGGAGACAGCGTATACGTTTTGAGGGATACCTACAACTCTATCTACTCCGACGCTCTGCAGAACTTCTACCCATAGACGCACCAGTCGTAAGGTCAAATCACAAGGTGGAAAAGATCTCGGAAAACTGAATCCACGACCGAACTCAGTTATTTGTAATACGTGAAGCATCTGAGGACTGCCAAGCCGATTGGATGATTTATTATCGAGGTCGAAAACAAAGGCCCTGATTGGTCATATTAAAATTCCGGATCTGAGTTCAGCATGTGTGATGAGCCGTAGAATAGTACTAGTAAATGGCTCGTATCGAGTCTCCGTCGTGGACTTATCTTGTCCGTGAGCAAGGTAACTAGGGTAGACCAAGTAAATACAATACATAAAGCAAACTCCGTCCATGCCATGTAATTTTTTGAAATATTTTATAGGCTTACCACATGCCTAATGACTTTGCAAGGATTCACGCATCTAAATAGATTTTCGTATATCAGAACTGAAGGATATTATTTACAACGGTAGTGGTTATTGGTAGTATTTATAAGCGAATTTTATCAGTTCTAATAAAACTAACAATTAGACAGCGTTCAATAACGCTAAGTAAAAATATTTCTTTCTCTAGTATATTTTAAGACTGCGTTCTACTTGAAAAAATAAACAAGTAGGTAACTTCTTACATAATAAGTTACTTAATATTTTTTGATATTGTTTTTGTTATATTTAAGAATTGTTTCACGACGTATACTTTTAGTTATACCTAATTGCCCTTTTTTCAAAAAGGTACCTTAAAACAAAACGTGGTTAGACTAAGGAAATGTGACTAAAGTAATTTAGGTACTTATTACGTAATTAAATAACTTTTATTTTGAGTCAACTAGGTAGGATTTTAATAAAGCACTTTTATAATTTATTTCACGAATATTTATTAATTTTTATAATTTATTACTTAAATTCTAATAATTATAATTAGTTGAATGTATGTACAAACAATTTAAAATAATACTCCGGTGGCTACTCGTCAGGGCATCATAGTTTTAGTTGTCGCGAAAGCCTAGTCTAAGTTTTACTGGACAATGGTAAAATCATTTTAACGCATTCCGAAGCGACGCCGACGTCTTACTTACTTGACGAATACAAAACTTGAATTAGGCCCCCCGATGGAAGATACTTTCGTTAAATCCAAAAAAAATTAAAGCAAGATCACGTATTGATATACCTTGGTGGGTAAAATTATTGCTCAACATTTTTTCAGTATATAAACTGCTGGCATACTTAGTAATAAATTTAATTTAATAACTACCTACTTAAAGGAACGAATATCAGGTTAAAATGTGTATTTACATAATGTATTTACCATATTTACATATGGTTTACTATGTGTATGCTAGCTGTTATGAAACAAAATGTTAGCCCAATACCGATCTAAAGGGTGAAATTGATAACTTGCATATTATACAAAATTTGTAAATAATGATGGGAGGTAAAAGTTGAAGATTCCATTAGATCTACTTAGTGCGGGCCGGGCTATTAGCAAGTGTGCTAAAGCTAAGGCTAAAGCAACGAGACTGAAGTACCTAGATCTAAGAACTAAGTACCTATGGTACTTCCGTCGCTGAACATACCTACCTACTATATACGTACTTTTAGGTACATTCATGAATAAATACTTTTTTAAATAAGTACCAACGTGTTTTTTATTTTCCTTACTTCATAAAATTCAAAATACCTTCATATAGAAAAATGGCTGAATAATCCTCATTATAAACTTCTCGTACTTAGGCATGAAAAGTTAGAAGTCGCACTATATTGCATCTGTAAGTCTCAGACGTGAAGGTATTCTGGAATTTCACCGGCACCTACACTTTTCAAACCGGAACACAAAAGTAGGCGCCCATGGTGGCAGTGCGTACCTACTTCCCCGGACGAACTTGGCACAAGTTCTATCTACTGCTTCAGAAAGTTCGGTTAAAAGACAGTAAATTTTATAAATTATGGCTTTGGTGAGCGACTGATTCGCCAATGTCAGTTCACAAGTAGATTGCGCACGATGGTCGTCGCTGGTCGGTAAGCTCAGCATACATTAAAATCCCGTAGGTGGAGACATAACATGATCGATGGACACAGTTCTAACTACCTTGAAAGACGAACTTGTTGTGGATTTACCTTACCACTATGAAAAGGTCGTGTCATATGTATAGATACATTATGCTCATCACAGGCGACCCGCGACAGTCGACAGTTCGAGACAACAGACGTCAAATGACACACATGACTAAACACTAACGTTATCAGTGACAGTGACAATGACACTGACAACAGCAACACAATCTGCCAGTCTAGTGTCATATCATGTCAAACAAAATCATTGTGATTTAGAATGTCGTGTTTCGTACAAGTAAATAAATTTATTTCTAATATATTTAAGACAAAAATGCACCTAAACTCACTATGATCAATTAAAATTAGTGCAAAATTGGTTATGAACTGTTACTCTCCGTGTTCTATATTTTTTTCCTATAGATGGCAAAACACAAGCAAACAGTGCCAATTAGTGACGACGTACTTCAGAGTCCATAAAAATATAAAAAAATGTGTCTCATTTGTGTGATATAATTAAAAGTTGTCGAGTGAAGTGATGTTCCGAAGCCGGAGCTGGTTTGGGGCTGGTTGGGGACGCCCTAAAAACCCCCATTCGTTGGAAAGATTGAAGTATTTACATAATATCTTGTGCAAGAATACTACGGTTTCTGAGAGCAACCGCGGGACCTTGGTCGAGTCTCTGAGGTGTATAGCAGAGATACTAATATGGGGTGATCAGAATGATAGTTCTGTGTTTGAGTAAGTACCATGTAACAAAGAAAACATATAAAGGATGTAGATAACCTACCCCAACTGCACATGTTTAGCTTCCGATAGAAATAATAGTATAAATACTATTACACAAATTTATCAACATTATATTTGTGACAGAAATAACATTTTTATGAACAAACTGACCTACTGACATAAATATATAAACAATTAAGTATATATATTACCTTGAGCTTTTTTTAATGTTGTTCTCTTCAGATCATGTTAAATCCTTGACAGGTGAATTTGTAAATTTTATTATGCATGTTAAATTTGCATATTGTGTAATCTCATAATCGTAGGCCTAAACTTACTAATTATTAATAACGATTTCATAAATACTGAAAAATAAGGAGTCCGTCACCACACCATAAAGCTGCTTAGTTTATTAATAACTACTGATTAGTTGTATATTTTAGGAGTAATGGCTACATGACACCATAAGGATAACAATATTTAATACTTGATATTTTATGAACTTCTGTTTATTAAATTTTCTGCAGATATTTGTGTTATTAAATTACTACAGCAGAACAAAGGCTTCCTCAGCAAAACCAAAAAAATAGGCTTTAATCTAACACCATGGTACAATAGTTTGTACCATTGGTAGATACATTATGACAAAATTAAAATTGTTGCTGTGTCGGGACATTCTCAAAATAATGCATAATGATAATGAATGTTTATGTCCCGATCTGAATTACTATTGCATTTTTTACATTATCCTTAAAAAACCTTCACTGACAACATTTCAGTCGTTCTTTAATAAAGCATGACACTGAGCCAGATCTGAATGATCCTTAACTCTCCCTTGAATCCATCCATCCAATCTCCCATGCCCCTTTCTGCCGCCAAGCAGTAACACGTTCACGTTACTGTGTTCCGGTTTGAAAGGTGTGGTTGCCGGTGAAATTACAGGCACATGAGACATTCCACCTACACGTCTCATAGTTACGGGCGCATACGATGCGACGTGGGTTTTGTCGTACCTAGTAGGGTAGGACCCAAGTCGCATCGGTTGTTATGGGCCAAGGTTACCACTTATCACCAGATGGACCGTCGGCTCGTTCCGTAACTCCATAAAAAAAAAAAAAAGAATCCTGAGTTGTTTGTAGATGTAAGTGTAAGAAGGCTAATTTTAAATCAATAGACTTATAGGCAAGCATTACTTCAAATTTTTATAATTTTTAGTTTCTTCTTGGAGAAGAATATGCTATCATACTTCCTGCGGATCATGAGACAGAAATGTGGTGGATCTTCATATGTCTGCGTTCAACTACTGCAGACTTTGAACATACTGTTTGAAAATATCAGAAATGAAACTTCATTGTGTAAGTATTTTGGGTAAGATTTATATGGTTTGAAAATTCAACTGTTCTCATTAGACATGGACATAGACATATTATTATGTCCATGTCTAATGTACTTTGGGTTGCTCCTTTTGTACCACCTGGGGGACACATAAGGATTCAAAGTGTAATCACCTATGGATTAGGTCACATCAGTTCATAGTTCAGTAGTACATGCCAGATTTTTCACAATATTTAACTTAACTGTTTTTAAAATCAGTTGTAGTATTTTTTTAAATACTAACCTTATTCAGTGATCTCACAGTGGAAATAATCACTGATTGTAATCATTTATTGCAGATTACCTTCTAAGCAACAACCATGTGAACTCTATAATAGTACACAAGTTTGACTTCTCCGATGAAGAGGTGATGGCTTACTACATTTCGTTCTTGAAGACCCTCAGCCTCAAACTAAACAACCACACCATACATTTTTTCTATAATGAGGTGGGTAAGATTTTGCTTTTATATATGCCGGTTTGAAGGGTGTTATACTATATGCCGGTGAAATTCCAGGTAGAAGAGTGTGTGTGCGTGCGTGCGTGCGTGCGTGCGAGAGAGAGTGAGTATGTGTGCTGTGTGAGAGTGAGTATGTGTGCTGTGTGAAGTGAGTATGTGTGAGAGTGAGTATGTGTGAGAGTGAGAGGGAGCGAGGGTATATCACCAGGTTTCTGAAAAGAAAATTATACATATTATCCACAATATTTTCCTCCCAAATTGGTCCAGTTTAGGAAGGAAACAGGAAAATACGATAACTCGATTTTGTCTTTGCCCGACTGGCCTGAGTTACTGTTTTCCCTTTTGCACATAGGAAATATACATAGGTGTAGAAACAATTTGTAAAATACTTATTTCTCAAATGATTTGGCGACTGTTGTTCCTCTTAAATGGCCACCGTATATATTTATAATGATCAATGCCCGTGCGTTGGTTGCCACCAGCTGATGATCACTATAAAACCCTAAATAATAACCTAAATAAATTGTGTCATTCTTATTTGCAAAATATCATGGTCACTGTCATTTTCAGTTGAGTAATGAAAGTTAACCAGAATTAAACCAAAATTATGTAGATCCGACGTTATATATAGCTAAGACTAAAAAACCAGCTATATTTTGAACTAAAGGTAAGTAGGTCACCTATAAAATTCGTGTTTCAACTTGCAGCACACAAAAGACTTCCCTCTATACACTGAAGCGATCAAGTTCTTCAATCATTCGGAGTCTATGGTTCGAATCGCGGTGCGTACACTCACGCTCAACGTGTATAGAGTGCAAGATGCGAGCATGCTACGGTTTATAAGAGACAGGTGAGAATAATAAATAAATTAATATTGGTGGATATTTCACACAGCGCCATCTAGCCCCAAACTAAGCATACCTTGTACTATGGGAACCAGATGACTGATAAAATACTTATCTACTTCTTTGTCAAATATAAAGACACATTGCACACAGAAGAAAACATCAGTATTCGTCACATAGATAATTCGTTCTGTATGGGAATCGATCCCACGACCTACAGCGGAGAAGGCAGAGTTACACTCAATAGATACCTACTACCTAGTAAAATTTGTGGTATACAATTGCCAAGAGCAGAATTAGAATTGAAAATGGATTGACTTTTTTTTTCTTCTGTCAGTGTTTCGTTCGAATTGGACTTTTTGTCTTTTTGATTGTGATTCGATTTTTTATGCCAGAAAGATCCTTTAAGATTCAGAAACAGTGCTTATTGGGTTTACTGTAAATTTTACTTTTTTTGTTATAAATAAATAAAAAATACAGTGTTTCAAGCAGATGCAAAATAAATAAAATAAAATGTTAAACGGTGTCATGTCGTTGGCTCATAGTGGCCATACAATAACATATAGGTAGGGTTCGACTGGCATCAAATGTAGGTTTCCATGCCATTACTTTTTGAATTCTATGGAACAAAAGTTTTTGACTTTGAATGAGAGTTTTGGGTATACTAAAATACAATATATACAATTGGTTTTGGTTTTGGTTTTTACCCTTCAAACTAGAACCAAAATTGGCGACAGAAATAGTATTGCAACGTACTTCCCGGGAAGTACTTCTACATCACCAGTCAGTCTGTTGCTAGGAAATTACACATTACACCGTTTACCAGAACAATTATTGTGCCAACGAAATAAAACAAAGAGGCAATCGAATACAAGGTTTATCTTTCCTGGGTGGGCTATTGTAATCTATATGCGGTTGTTTGCAGAACGAAAATAGACCCGTGTTTAATTATCAAGTAATGTAACAAGGAAAAGGTTTGCCGGCATTGACCTCAGCAACTTACGAACAAATTTTAATAATGTTTTTGCTTTAGTTCAGTATAATGGTATGTAGTTATAGACGGATAACTGCCAATTTATGATATCTAAACAAATATGTTAATTTAATCTTACGTGAGGTTGTTGTGATTAGACCAATTTTTTTAACCTTCTTCGAAAGGGCTAACGTAAATATTAATCAGTCCCAAATAACACTGTTTGTCAAAGCCAACAGACCTGTCCAAATAAAAAAAAAGTAAATAACTGTAGTAATTTGCGAATCCATTATCGTTCAGTTCTCAGCAGTTGTACATGCCGGTGTGAAAGAACGTTGGAACATTTAAAAGTTCGTCCGGGGAAGTACTGCCACCTATTACTTGCGCCAAGCTGTAACGCATTACTGTTTTCCGATTTGAGAGGTGGGGTCGTCGGTCAAATTACAGACACGTGCGACATTTCACCTTCACGTCTCCAAGTTATTACAATGCGAGACGGTCCCTTACCTAAGTATGGGAGGACCTCAATACGTACTGTTTTTGTTATGGGCTAAAGTTCAGGTGGATCATTTTACTTGGTCAAAAAGTTATAAGGTCAAAAAAAAATAAAAAAAAATTGGTCTGTATGAGTCAGCTGCCTCAGATCAAAAAGGCCAGGACATTGACTTTATAATTCACGTGTTAACGCAATGGAATATGTCCTGCAGACACAGGCTAGCCACGTGTTTTATCAGAGCTGCAATAGTCGACCAGTTAAATTCATGATTGCAGAGGACAAATACCTAAATCGATAATGTATTAATATCACTATATAATATAAAGTCCTTCGCCGCGTTTGTCTGTTTGTCTTTTATAGGCTTATCTCAGAAACTGTTGTGGGGATTTAAATGTTTTTCACTAATAGATAGTAGATTAGTTTACGTATATAATATATTGGTAGCAGTAGAAACTATACCAAGTTCGTCCAGGGAAAACTACTACCATATCATTTCTGTCGCCAAGCTGTAATGCATGTTTTCTATTAATAAACATAAGGTTAGGGTTTACGGTTTATCATTCATTTTCGACCCTATTGGTTCACTTGAATTATTACTTTTCTGTCATTAGTTGGTACCTAATGGCGAATTAATAGTTCAGAATTGATGAATAGATATCGAAACGAATAGAATAAATTTAACAATATATCAAATATAAAAAAAATACAATATTTTTCCATTAATAATAAAAAATAAATAAAAAGGCGAATTTTTTGTACAATCAATATTTACTTATATATTTTAAGACATTAAGAATAAAACTTCTGATCATTCTTAAAAATTGGAAAAAAGTCCATTACCTGCTTTGATTCAAAGGTTCTGCTACCTGTCGCTATTTTTCGATATTTTATCCCTAAAAATGATTGTGATCTGCAACAAATATATCAAAGTCAAAGGTTTATGAGAACATTGCCCATGATAATAAATATATAATGTATTCGTTTATTTTTAGGACGGCGGCACCGTATTTTAGCAATTTGGTGTGGTTCATTGGAAAACACATTTTGGAGTTGGATGCGTGCGTTAGAAACGATGCTGAGTAAGTACTGTATCTTACCCAAATTCTGATTCAAGTGACGGTTTGACGTTTTCAATCAGTCAATCAGTTCAGTCCGTAACTTTGTTGTGATTTATGTTAGACCGATCGTGTAATTTACGGTTTGATGTAATGGTAAGTAAGATTACAAAATCTGAATATTTTCGACTTACAATACATTAACCTTGATTGGACTGATGATAATATCGAGCGTCTAATAGTCTCTATATTTATTAAAAAACTTTGAACTGTTTCTATGCTATATCCACTGTTCAATCTAAGAGTTCGTTTAGCTGACCTGCACAGTTAATATGCAAAATTGTGATCAATTTGAGCAGTTAACTCACGATGCATTTTTTTATTTTACTCTCACCTAGTTGCTTCATTTAGAAATTTTAAATTCAGATACATAACGGAAACGATCAGAGTCAAAGATTGAAGTGTTGTTAAAAAAAGAAAGATTTTTCCTGTCTGCCATTACAAGTGCCTGCCTTCTGCGCTGTTGGTCATGGGTTCTATTCCCGCGCACAACAAACATTTGTATGACGATCACAGTGTTTGTTCTGTGTCTGTGTTTTAATGTGTATTATATGTATGTATTTAGAAAAGAAGAGTATAGTAGTTTCTATCACTTGTCGGGTTCCCATAGTACTAAGCTGTGTATAGTTTGGGGCTATGTAAAATGTCTACCGACACTTATTTATATAATAATTATAATAATACACATAAAGTTAACGTTTCCGCCATGTATTGAATGTTAACTGCTATTGCATTTTTTTTTTATTGTATAATAGTTATTCAGTTTCACACAATCCCATTACTGTACATTTCCCTTGATGGGTTACCAGTTACAGCCACATCGAAAAGTTTTATACTATAAATATATATAATATATAGTATAAGTATATATGATATATATGGTATAAGTAAGTGGATTGTTGAAACTAGGCATCAGGGTGCATTGTACTTTATTATTTTGATTCCAATCAGCTTAGTCCAAACCTGCTAATCGTATAAAGTAAGGCTGCCTTGTTCCAGCCACCAATCCCAACAGAAGCTCGACGACCTGGTCGCTGAACATCTGGACCATTTACACTACATCAATGACATTCTATGCCTCAACATTCCTGACCTAAACGACGTTTTGACAGAGCATTTACTGCATAAACTACTGGTTCCTTTATACATCTACTCCTTAACGCCCGGCTCCGTCAGACGAATAGTGACCTCATCACCTTACAATAGAGACCACATTCAAAGCATCGAGGTCATTACGAGAAACTTAGAGGCGATACTGTCTGGGAAAAATGCAGAAATGTCGCCTACGAGATTGTCGTTTCCGCGGCAAAGGGCGGAATCCGAAGACGAGATGAAACCCTCTGTGTCTTGTGTCGTATCCTTGTTTCTACTATCACAAGTGTTTCTGATCATAACTCACGGGCCGATAGTTCACGCGTTGGCTTGGATTATCATCCAGTCGGATTCATCAGTCTTCGAAGAAGGCGCGACTAAAATATTAGAAATGTACATTAGCAACGCGAAGTCTAGCGTGAAATTGGAATTCTCTAAGCCGCAACTGAGTCTAGAAAAAGCTTTAGAAAGTACGTCGCAAGACAGGGATTATACAACGCCGGAGTTCGCTGGAGCCAAATCGTTCGGTTACGACACAGATCAGTCCAGCTGTGACTTGGATCCTGAGTTGGTGTCGACTTCGCTTCCGTCCACTTCTCAAATGAGCGAAACTTCGAGTATCGCCCACGATTCCACCGAAGATCTAGTTACTCAGATACATTCCGTTAGAAGTAAAGATAACGTCCCCGATTCGCCTTTGCCAGATTCCGGAATAGAATCCGGTTCTTCAAAAACTGCCGAGTTCAATAATATAACTGACGAAGAAAAGCAGAAGATGCTTGGCGTGACTGCGAGTGCGAGCGAGAGAGCGACACCCGTTGAAAACACGATAGAAAGAGAGTTCAAAGAGGTGGAAAAGAGACCGTTTCTGAAAACTATATTGGACTCGCTCGATTGCACCGAAAACGACTACAAAGCGCTGTTCGCGCTGTGTTTATTATTTGCTTTGATAAATAATAAAGGTCAGTAGACTAACCTAATAAACTTTGGTTATGCTATCTTGTAGAAACTATGTCTAATTAGATAGCTAATTAGATTCTAATTACTTAGCACCTTGCAAAATTAAATAGTTATTTCACTTTTAAAGTTACAAACCAATTATCTTAACAGGCGAAAACGTAAATAACCTCTAGCGGGCAAAAATCCACTATTAACAATAATATTTACGGAAAAAGAAAAGCTAATGAGTGCCTAACTCATTAGCTGCAACTATTACTATGTTGATTAATTTCGGTATTCGTCAATTAAGTAGTTTATGTTGTGTAGTCCAAAATGTTAATTGTTCCAATTTTAACTAATATTCGCTGTTCTGTCCTTGTTTTGCTCGCTCTGGCCTGTTAGTGGGTAAGGAATACTTTTATTATATCTGTATGCACGGTTATGAATGATGCTCTAAGATTTTATTAACCCAGCAATAAAGCAACCAGTTATCATATTAATTTCGCTGTAGACTAACTTAGAAATCAAATTTCAGCATGAAGTATGCGTTTTGGGGTATTATCGCAATAATGGTATTGAATCAACTGAATTGTACGAATGGATTGGTTCATTTTAAGTGGTACCTTGTGCTCATAAATTTCTCAATATTTTATTCAAAACTTATCAATAGAAATGCTTAGGGAAAAGTATAAGCTATTTTAAGTTGTATGAAGTTTGTTCATGGAAGATTAAACAGACCATACGTTTAATTTTTCCAGCTACTATATTATATTCAATTTAGACCATACGACTGCATCACAGTGTAGCTAAAATAGGATTGGTGGTATAGATCTGATAAAATACACAGAGTTGCCTCTTTACCAGGCCCTGCCTAATATTCGCATTCCGACACAATCTTGTCGCCGTATTATCTCGTGGCTGTTAGTTATCGTCCCCATATACCCTCATAGTCCCATTTGTAACACGCTAGGAACTTTTTTCAAGATTAAGACAATGATAATAATTATCTGCGCACTTTCAGGGGTAAATACCGAGTTGCTGGACACGCTACTCTGCCCGGAATCCGAAATGACATGTTGTTCCAACGAGGGTAGTTCTCAGTCGCAAAGCGCGACGCCGACAAAGAAACCAATTCAGAGCTTCAACGCTTTGTTGATCTCTAAACTGATGGCGATAGCTAATTCCAGTTGTAAACCAAGTAAGTGACAATTTAATAAAATAACTCACTCGATAATGTTCCAAAATTAAGTTTATTAATGTGTCCCTAAATTCGAAAGAAACTAGCTTTATTTCTAAACATTTTAAATTAAATGACATATTTCTGGTAGTGATATTAGATAATAAATAAAAAAATATCAGTGGAGATTTCAGCTAGCCCCAAAGTAAGCTAAGCATAGCTCGTATCATGAGAACCAGACAACTGAATACATTTTTTTTTTGTAAATACATACATATAATACATATTAACACCCAGACACAGAACAAACATCTATATTCGTCACACAAATGTTTGTCCTGGGGGGAATCGAACCCACGACCTACGCAGAAGGCAGTAAGGCCAGTCAAAACTGGCACTTGAACCCACATATTTGTTGTTCTTTGTTGTAGCGTCCAAAGTCCGCCTGGTGACGTTAGAGTTAAGTGTGACGCTGGTGAGGGTGGCAATGCAAGGGGCGGCGGGTAGCGTTAGCGCGCGCCACGTCGCCGCCGTGGATTCGTTGCGCGCCCGCGCTGCGGCCTTAGCGCGGAACTTCTACAAATGTGATGACATATTTCTGGACATGTTTGAAGACGAGTGAGTAACATATCGAAAATTATTTTATTTTATTATTTGGTACTAGCTGTTGCCCGCGACTTCGTCCGCGCGGAATTCGGTTTTATCACGCACCCCTATTACAATCCTCAGAAAAGTAGCCTAAGTTACTTCTTGTTACATCAGTTATCTGCCAGTGACAGTCCCGTCAATATAGGTCCAGCAGTTTCAGAGATTAGCAGCAACAGACAGACAGACAAAAAATTAAAAAATAAGATTTGGTATATGTACCGTGTATACATCCATATGCACTTAGTAAAATGCATTTATTTAATATTGCAAACAGACACTCCAATTTTATTTATTTGTATAGATTATATGTTGAACTATAAAATATCAGAAGTTTTATTGAATTTATAAAAAAATGGCAAACATATAAGTTGCGTCATGTATGTCAAGTGCACTAAAAGAGTCTCTTTGAGGTGCACTTAATTCCTTTAGAAAGAAAAAAATAAGTAAAATATTTACTAGTTGTTCATTAGTTTTTTTTTGTCTTAAACACCCTGGTTCCTGAGCACTAGCGACGCGGGCTATTAGTAGTTTCCCAACGCTGTTTGACTGACGTGTGTATGTGTGTAATGTTTTTGCATAACCAGATATTGCGAGATGAGCAAAAGGCCACTGAATGTTGAATGGCTGTGTATGGACGCGGCGATATTACTGCCGCCGACGCGAACGCCGATGTCGGGTATAGCGTTCGCTAAACGACTCCCCGGAGGAGAGGTAAGCAAACATAAAGCGGTACGCTATTTTCTTCAGTTACTTAAGTTACGAAACGAGCAGATGGCCGCCCACCACCACCCAAAAAATAGCGAAGATTTGATTTTAAGCTTAAAAAGTTAACTACGTCTGCTATGACGTAGAGGAATTGTGCTGCTACGCAGTGCGAAGGAACAAAAGTGTTATAACTAATTCTCCGCCCAAAACAATCAAAAATGGTGTTTGTTTTGATTTAACGCGCAACTGGACGTTACCGTTATTTCGTTGTACTGTTGGCTGTATATGAAAATCCATATGTAAATTCCATACACAAACACATTTCATTAGTTATACCAGTAGTTCAAAAATTTACAGATGGAACGTGCGCGCCGCGCGATTCGTACGTTCTTCCTCATCCGAGATTTGTACCTCAAACTCACGAACAAGGTGGAAAACCAGCTACCTCTGACGAACCCGGCGCCTTTCGTAGTGGTCGGAGATACTTTGGACCTTAGTGAGTTGGAATACATTTCAAATTTTATTGTACTTTATTGTTGATCTGAAATTTAGATCTCGAACTCAAAAACTCTGCTGACGAATCTGCCCTTCTAGTCCAGTCAAATTACGGCTAAAAACGGGTTAAATAAACATGAGCGAACACAGTTTGGGGATTTTGAGGATCGATAGGGGGGTGTATTCTGAGCATAAATTCCAATTTGAGGGGTTGTACTGAGGTCATCTCAAGGTCATTTCGATGGAAACGCGTTTAATTCGATATCTCGAGAATGATCAGTGTTAGGCAAAAAATTGTAGAGACCTTTTCTCTTCCAAAAAAAATTTTTTGCGGGAGTAATAAGTTGAAAAATATTAATGTTATAAAAAAAAAGTTTTAGATAAAAAAGTTAGTAAATTTAATTTCGCTCATCGTTCATGTTTATTTATTTCGTAATTTGACTGGACTATTCGTGATAGTCAGAGACATTTTGGACCTTATTGAGTTGGGATAAGACTTCATTTGAATACGATGCGGGAAGAACAAGAGATGATAATTACAATTTCGCAGTAAACGTCTTTTATACTTACGGTTCTTGCAAGAAATGAATTAAACGATGATTTGATGGTATTGTGCCTTAATTTATTTCATAAAAATTGCAACGTCTTCATTAATAATGCTTTCTTCAATCTTCATTCTCTGAGATTTGGTACCTCAAACTCGGGGACTATTCCTAGTCAATTACATACGTTTATGAATAAAAGACCCAAAAGATTTAACGAAAAAAAATAAGGAAACCATTGCTTTAAGCTAAGCATCTGCTTCAGTTTCCTTCGGAGCTTTTATAAGGGGTCCTTCAAACGGCGAGTTAATTGTCACCTTAATGATCAGCAGTGCATTATCATTGCTGCCAGTATTGAAGTTGTCCCTGGGCGACGGTGACCACTATCCTCAGATTGCCGTCAGCTCGCTAGCTTTTAACATAAACACCCTAATAGTACTATATTTTGACTACATTTATACCCGTCCTTTTTCCTTCTTTACTGCGACCGTAGTCGGTCCATTGTGACGGATGAACTAGAGTTCACCAAACCCTGCAGCTGTTGTGAACTGCAGAATCTGCTAAATTGTTTCTGTCGATACAATGTTATTATATTTGCAGATGACTCGGATCTGATATCGTGCGACATAATCCAGAAGGACGGCTCGTGGCAGCATCGCTTCCTGGCCGTGGACCACATCCAGATCATACTCGTGGAGCCAGACAAGCAGAAGCTAGGGTGGGGCGTCGCCAAACTCGTCGGCAGCTTACAGGATCTTGAGGCAAGTCTTATTGTTTTATAGTAGTTTAAAACATGCTGCACGAATTTTTTTTATGTTATATATAGTGTGATGACGAGCTGACGGCCCACCTGATGTTAAGTGGTAACCGCCGCCCAAAGACAACAGCAATACGACTCAAGTCCTCTCCACCAATGTACGAGATGATTCAAGTCGCATATTACGTCTAATGCGCCAGCAATTTTCACCGGGTTGCTTGCTTTCTTAAACTTTGGTCCAATCCAAATATGACTTATGAAAAATTGTCCTTCAATTTTCTTCTCCGTTTTCAACTGTTTGAGATTATAATTTAAAGGAACATTAAATGTTGAATCTTATTAATTGTATTCATGTCGACGTATCGGGTATATAGAGTGATAAATAAATCTAATGACAACATTTTCTTACATTCACAATATATTATTATTTTGAAAACAACTTCATAAATAAATGTTGAGACATCATATTTTATCCTCGAGTGCAAGAAGTGGTGAGTTGTGGTCACTTATGCGCCGTGATGTGCATGATGAGTAAATAGACGTAATGAACAGATACAAGGCGACAAAGAAGACCCTCGCTGCCTGCACCTGACCATCCACAAGCCCCGCGTGGGCGCCAGCGGAGCCCTGCCGCGCACCGTGCTGCTGCGCGCCAACTTCAAGTTCGACGACCACATCCGAAGTATGGCTGCCAAACAAAGACTCACCAAGGTAATAATAATAATGGTGGATATTGTCACACAGCGTCATCGAGCCCCAAATAAGCTAAGCGCAGCTTGTATCATGGGAACCAGACAACTGATATGCATACTCGTCATGTCACATGTTCGTCACAAAAATGTTGTCCTGGGTGTAAATCGAACCTACGACCTACAGCGCTGAAGGCAGGGTTACTACCAACTGAGCTGTGAGGCCTTTCGTAACAAAGTAATACGCGACGCTTCACGGTAACCAAGCAATAGAGAGGATTATACAACCAGATATCAGGCACAGTCGCCCAAGTGTGGCTTGTCATAGAAAACAAACTGTGCACAAATATTGGCCCATATTCGCGACTCTTTGATTTTGCTGTTAATCACTATACTAGCTATGAACAGTTCACATCCTAGCCTTCATAAACCGTTCATTTATCCGGGATAAAAATTGACTTAGGTCACTTCGATAAAAACGGCCCGTACGTACGCCATGAATTCGAAAAGCCTTTTTTTTTGATAAAGTTAAAGAATGAGCAGATGTCCTGCCTGGCGTTCAGTGGTAACCTTTACTAACTTAGGTCCGACAAGACCCAAGGCGCGTCATATGCGCCCGTAACTGAGACGTGAAGGTAGAGTGTCCCAGTGCCTGTAATTTCACCGGCAACCAACCCTTCGAACAGGAACACAGTAACGCGATTGCATTACTGCTTGGCGAAATGGGTATGGTTGCAGTACTTCCCCGGACTAACTACTAATTGTCTCTAACAGGGCCGCACGAAATCCCGTCAAAAGAAAATGCAGCAAATCGGACGTTTGTTGGAAGTGTCGGGTATGGCCGCCCCGTCGTTAGCGCCGCGTCACCGCCCACTGTTCGCTCGGCCGAGCTTGTCCTCCGTCAGACGGTCCTCTGGTGAGTAAGCAGTTCTAATCAGGAGTGCAGGTTCCGTTCCGTGCAGAAACACTTCCATATAACATTTCCATTACACTACAGTAGATACACTAAACCGCCAACTTTTTAATTATG
Source organism: Chesias legatella (assembly GCA_947359385.1). Lineage (NCBI taxonomy): Eukaryota > Metazoa > Arthropoda > Insecta > Lepidoptera > Geometridae > Chesias > Chesias legatella. Next base: position 6,182,240 of record OX375773.1, on the reverse strand, counting down.
GGTTAGGGAATTCCGAAATAAATGTAAAAACACTTCGGAGGAAATTGATTGGATAAGATGTATGTGTTGTTCTGTTTAGGTGTGGGATATTGGATATTTTTTGCGATAATATCTCCAAATATGGTTAGCAACCGCAGGTAATATAGTAATTTGTTCCTAATATAGGTTTTACTGTATTATATTCCAATATATTTCACGTTATATCTGTTCGCAGGTGAATCTGATGAGGTGGAGCGTCGTCTCCGGCGGCCCAGCACCCACCTGTTGAAGGACGGTATTGTGGTGTACCGCGAGCGGACCACCAGCCGGGAGAGGTTAGAATTCACCAATAGGTATTTGATGTGTAGATTTGAGCCTTAACCGGTGGCGGGTAATAATAAATAATAAATAAATATTGGTGGACACTTAATACAGTGCCATCTAGCGCCAAGCTAAGCATAGACTGTATTATGGGAACCAGACAACTGATTGATATTTTTTTCCGCTTTTATTGTAAATACATTTAAACACCCAGAATCATTATTTGTCGTACATATGTTTATCCTGGATGGGAACAGAACGACCGAGAATGCAGAGTACTACCAACTGAGCTTTAAAGCCTGTCGATAATGTGTGTTCGAATATAGACTGGCCTGACAGTCAGGTATGTCTGCCATCTGCGCTGCACGTAATCATCAGGGTTCAATTTCTACCCAGGACAAACATTTGGGCGTTTTTTCTTAGTTGGCTGTTCTGTGTCTCGGTGTTCATATGTATTTAAGAAGCATATACATAGAAATATTTATTACTCCCGTGACAAGCTTAGTTTGGGGCATTTGGAGTGTCCACCATACATCTTTTTTTTTATATTATGAATAATCATTTAGACTTAGACGAAATAGACTGAGGTGGTCCACACATCGAACTCTGTGCGGTACAGGGCAGGCACTGACTGCGGCTTTCTAGTTTTTTACGCATTGCGCAGTTTCAAACCAGGTTTCAATGTGTAGAGCAGCTTATACGTGCTAAACATCATACTTCATCACTATAACTACATCATGTCATAGATGTAGTGGAAGTTTTATTCATTTAGTTTAGCGATATTTGGTGAAGATTCCTTGAGACTAAATTCTTAAAAATCTAGTCATGCGAAACCAGGAAAAACGCAACATTATAACCCTTTGAGCGGTCAGCATTCACCACTTATAATAATAAAATACTGTACTTGGGTTTGGAGGGGATGAGTATGTTAGCGTTCTGAGTTTTTTTTTTGTTTGATGTGATGGAACGAGCTGACGGCCCACCCCTGATGTTACGTGGTAACCGCCGCCCATTGAAAACAACAACACCACTCAAGTCCTCTCCATAGTACGAGATGACTCAAGTCGCACTGCGTTGCGTCCGTCACCACGAGACGGGGATGTTACGTCTCATGCGCCTGCGATTTCACCGGCACCCACTCCCTTCCATCGGAACACAGCAACACCAGTGCATCACTGCTTGGCGGCAGTTTACCAGGTGTGATGGATTTTTTTGACCATTACTCCAGCAGTATATTCACGTCCAACCATGATTTCCAGCAGTGTATCTCGCAGTAGCAGCACCCACGGCTCAAGGGAAGGCTCCCCCCGCGCACGCCCCGAGGACATCCCCCTAGAAGACATCAAGAGGAACGCGGCCGCTTCCAGCCAACCCTCTACATCAGTCGTTCAACCGGTATGCTGATATACTAGTTTTTTTATTGTTTACTAGTTTCTGTCCGTTGCTTCGCGTGTTATGGAAAACGCCTAAGAGATATTACAGGTGTTCCATTTTCAAAATTTCAGCTATATCATCAAGTTTTACTCTTCTTATTCTTCTAATATTTTCGCTAACTCTCTCGAACCAGCGCGGTGAAAGGACTAAAGTGCGCCTCAAAGAGGCTCCTTTCGTGTACATTTCACCTTTCTTCGAATTTTAGGTTCGTTACTGTGTTTCGGTTTAAAAGGTGTGGTTTCCGGTGAAATTACAGGCACATGAGACATTCCACCTGCACGTCTCACAGTTACGGGCGCATACGATGCGACTTGGGTCTTGTCGTACCTAGTAAGGGAGGACCCAAGTCGCATCGGTTGTTATGGGCAGAGGTTACCACCAGGTGGGCCATCGGCTCGTTCCGTAACTGCATCACATAAAAAAAGCAGTTTGAGTGCATACGTAGCAACATACAAAGTTGTTTCAGTTGTTGGCAACGTAAAATTCAAGCTGAACCATCGACACGTTGCAAAGATAATGAGAATATGTTAAGTGACATTTATAAAAACAAATTCTTCCACAGGTCCAACCGAGCACCTCGCAAGTCCAACGAGTGAAGGTCAAGGAATCCGAAGAGACCTCGTTCATATCCGGCGAGACTCGGCCCAAGAGAAAGGGACAAGTTGAGACTATATGATATTAGGTACGGCCATTCAATTTGTAACAATTAGTTGCCCATGTCTGATTGGCAAGGATTTGCTACCAAATTTGAGTCATGGGTGTATAACATTTACATTACAAAAATCAAATATTACTTGACTCATATCACAAGTGTTTGTCCTGGGTGTGAGTTGTTCGTGGGTTCTATTCCCGCCCAGGACTTATATTTGTGTGACGAAGATGTTTGTTCTGTGTCTGGGTGTTCATATGTATTCATAAAAAAGTATATAATTATTCTGTCAGTCATCTGGTACCCATGTGAGCTGTGCTTAATTTAAGGCTAGATGGCTATGTGTCAACTGTGCACGTAAATAATATTAAAAAAAAACTTTCTAGATATACTACAATTTATTTTTGTCTTTCTTTGGTAGTAAGTTTCCGGGAACAGTATAAACACAACCTTTATAAGTATTTCTGGAAGCTTTTGATTCTGTAAATCCTGCATAAAAAATCTTTTCATTTGTCATCTCATTTAGACAAATAATATCATGTTTATATAGTTATTAGTGACAATAAAATCGTATTTTAAATTTTATAGTTAATTTCCCATCTGGAAGTTTCTGTAAACTCATTTCTTGATTATTTAAGCGTAATGAAATTTTTTTGAAGTAGTTAATTAGTAAGTTTCCAACTACTTGTTAAAAAATATACGAATTAAAAACAAAGATAATCGATCACTTTGTAAAAACCACTTGTATTTGGACTTCTTAGGTATTGACTTTCAGCCTTCTCTTTAAATTGACAATATGTTTAAAAAGCGAACGTTAGAGAATTAATATTTTTATTCGACATACATAGTAATTAAAGCTTTTATATTGTTTCGTGTGGCCAAAATAGTCCCCGTTTTAGCATGATATCCTAACAACTGAATAGAACAAAAGTACATCATTTTAGACAAGAATAAATTGACTCATGGTGATATCAAACGAGACTCGTTTAGCTAACAAAATTCGGAATTAGGTCCGTGTTGTGTCAGGACTATATCGCTGATCTAGGTTAGGACGAAGCTGTATTGAGAAGTTGCCGCTCTGATTTTGTAATGTGTTAATTGCTCTTTGCTTAGTCATTGCATAGCTCTCGTGTACTTTCACAGTAAGAAATTCTCAAAACTACGCTCAAAGGTTTAAGATTTGAGTGTACAGAGTAAACCCCTGATTCAGGCGTTGGATTCAATGTGATCATACTTGACAGTAAGTATTATTTTCGGTTACCAAAAAAATTTTGTTCCTATTTATTTTGATATATCTAAATTGAATCTTTCACTAAGTGCAATTGTGTATATGGATTGTTTAAAACTATTTTGTACATTGTTTTACTGTACCGTACGAAAGGAATGTTTCATCTATTATAATTATATCTACATATCCCCCTCCTGTTTTGTCATTATAAAATAAAATAATATAATAACAGTATTTGTTTATATATTATTATTACTATTATATTTAATGACAATGCTAACATTTATCTGATAAATGAGTAGAAGCGTACTTTATTCCTTTGTTTAACGAAGGATGAGGGCACACTGTCTACATGGAAGTTTTTGTAATTGTTTCTCACTTTGAAGTTAAGTCAACTGCAAGTTTTACCGATCTGGACAACTTACTGAGCCCGGCTTAACAATTCTTTATTTGACGAGTAATTCGACACAGAGACAATACAATTTTCCACCCCTTTGAAGGTCAAATAGCCCGTTATTCAAGAAAAAGTTACACACGATGACAGATGATTTAAACATAGTATTTACTCATATAGCTAAGTTATTTCTGTACCTTATTTCTTCTTATTCTTTACTAGGTACTAAAATATTAAATTACATTTATCTGCTTTCTTTCGTAAATATAATGATATTTAAAACTAACGTTAGGTTCGCGATTAAAACCTAAAGCATCGATTATCTCCTTGAAAAATAATTCATCTCTCTAACTTACAGCATACAGTGAAAATATATGCAGAACAGAATAGCAGTTTCTGTCTTGCTCTAACTTTAGTATAAATATCTTGGTTTCACCTAACCTGAAGTGAGCATTGCTCAAGTCAAAATAATCGCTTATGTAGCTATTCGCCAGATATATATATATACCAATTGGGCCAATTATTTAATAATAACCAATTGTGTAAATGATAAATATATCTATAACTTAATTTTTATAAGCTATTGGTTGACTATTTTCTCTGAAGATTTAAAAATCGGCCTTAAATAGGGAGAGTAATCCGGATGATTTACTTTAGACAGGGGATAAGAGAGAAAGGTAACTTAGTGACTTACTAAAAAGGTATGATAACTCAAAGACTTACTAAAAAGGGGAGCTATTGTAGATAACTCACTGAATCACTATAAGCGGGAAGGTATACATATAAGGTGACTAAAAGAGATGATAACTCGGTGACTCTAAAATCTCAGTGACTTACAAAAAAGGCAGTTTGGGTTAACTTTAAGTGAGAGGGTCAAAGTAAACAATAAAAAATGTTTTTTAGTTAAAATCGAACATGCTTAGAATTGTTTGTGCTGGTTACAATACAACTACACATATTCCACCTTATCATTTTAAAATAATTTAGCGAATGCTTATCGATGATTTTTTAAATGAATGAATTTATATCTAATTTAATTATTGTATTTATAACTCTTAATGATATGGATCTCTCATTACGTCCATGTACTATTAATAAATAGGTTTAGATAGAAACAAAAATATTAAAAACTTACGAACATAAATATAATACAGAAATTATTATCTATAATGTATATGTAAGTTCATCTGAGTTTTATATATATACCTATATATGTATAATTATGTTTATTAAAAGTTCTTGGCACAATTTCGTGGTTTAGTTTGCGTAATACTGATTTTTATTATTGAGAAAAGTAAGAGTTAAGTTTCAAATTTATTTCTAGTTACTTATTTTGAGTAAAATGTACCTAATCATATTTTCTTCTTATAAAGTAGGTATATCTCTCGTCTTTGAGTATGATATATCTAATTATATTTTCTGACTTATAAAGATTTACTATCCCACCTAGCGACTTAGCAATAGCACTTTGAAATAAAGAATTACCTTCGTAAATTGTGTCAAAAATAATATTAAATGCATACATGCAGTTTTTCAAAAACTTATATTATTATGTTGTGATTTATTTAAGAGCCGCAATAATTATTGATGTAAATATTTTATTTTATGTTCTAAAAACTATAGTAGTGTTCAAATAAAATATATGACATGTTATTATAGTTCATTGTTTTACTTCACATTTCCTGCTTTCCCTGCATCTCATTAATCGACTCGCCTGAAAGGATATCGTGCGCAACAACCTTTCAAAATGAAATAGAAAAAAATCTAAACATCATTATTTTAACAATTGACTGTATACTCTCTAGTTTAAATATAAAAAAATCAAATATTTCTATACAATAATTAATAATTCAGGCACACTAATACTATTAAGAAGCTTTTTAGTAGCAGATAAATAAATTCACAAATTCCCCTTCATTCGGAAACTCCCGAGATTTTTTGTGATTCAATTGATACTGAATCCTTTATAATAATTCAATGGGTTCAATCATTTAGAAAATTAGGCCAATACGTTAAACGTTAAAAGTTACGAAAGTATGATATGAATATGAGCGTAATGGCGTATCTGGTGGTATGTTGTAACCTCTGACCATAACAATACGACTTAGGTAGGTACGACAAGACTCAAGTCGCGTTGTATGCGCCTGTAACTCCGAGTCGTGAAGGTGGATCTTGGGGCTAATTTCACCAACAACCACAATATAGAAACAGAAAACTTGAGACAATTTCTACATAAACTACCCGAAACTACTAGTGGGATTCAAAAGTATACTTGTGACCAAGTTATGTTACCTACATAACTTGGTTAAGATTTGATGTAAATTTTCCTAATCATTCAACACGCTTACAGCATTAATGCATTTCTGTCCGCCATAACCTCCTCTCGTTCTAACTTACATGCATCGCTGGTACCTACTTGTGGTTTTAGAGAAGAAAATCTCTAATTATCACCGTTCGACCAAAATCAATCCACACTGAATAATTAGGCTATTCTATTAATACTATTTACAGAATCACACTCAAATGGTATGGCAGTTTTACTGATATCCTGCTGTCGTTGTCTACGGGGATATAAAACCATAATCAATAGAGAAATGAAACATCTCGCTATCTATTTTCATTCTAATTTATTTGATTAATCATCTGCTCTATACACATGATATGCACCAATGCCTATAAATTATACAAACGATGTCATGAACACGGATAAAAAATATTTACATTAACAAACAAAACAGCATTACATTCCATTGCTCTTTATAATAATTAGTCTATATTTTTTTTATCGTAACTTGAGCTACATACACGAAACTACATTCCACGTGTCACATTTATTCAGACGTCAACATTAAATCACATTATCTTTCTGTTTTTGCACCGCATGTAGTTTCTTATATTATATAGGAAGAAACGTTTGAAGATGTGTATTTTGCTTTTTAATTGTTCTAGCTATTTTGGTTATGGCAAATAATTTTCAAAGCTTTCTTGTTGATTTTGTTTTCAGTATGTATTAATATTTTTATAGTCACGATCTAAAGATAGAAGCGCCGAACGCACACGCTTTCTAATTTGGTGGTGCACGCTAGTGTGGTATGCCCAATTTTCGGCCATTGCATACCCAATATTAGACAGTAGAGTGAAAATGGTTTTATGAAATGTGAAAGCTCCATTATTTATTGACAAGAAGGTCCTAACTATATCCACGATAAAAGAGCAGAAGATAGAAATAGGAAACATTATGTAAAATTATTATAAAATACAAAACTTTAAGCGAATAACAAAACATCTGAAATACAAGTTATTAGATCTTGTAATTTATCGAATGTAAAATGTATTTATTATTGGTGATTTGTACCACTGATTTATAAAAAAAAAACTTAGAGTCAATAAGAATAAAGATATGACTATATAGGTTTATGAGTAGGTACCTATTATGGTAAAAACATCTAAATCTTCTGTGCATCATAAGTCGTAGAACTAATGCCGTTGCGGCATTAGTTCTACGACTTTGGAATACAGTTTTTCGAAAATTCTGTTAATCACTTGAAATTCTATTGTTCTTGGGAGCTAAGATTTCAAGGATTTGTTTATTGAGTTTGAAGAATAACTCAAAAGGCAAGAAACAGCCGATTTACGAGCGATTATAACCTAAACATTTCGATTAGGACTTCTAAACGTCGTAGATCAAATTGTTGTTGGTAGGATGTAGAGAAATTCACAATAAATAATTTGAATTTGAATTTGAAATTACCCTGACGAGATTTTTAAACTAATAACCCTGATAGCAACATAATATCAAATCGAGATGTAAAAAAAACTTAAGATCGTGGTCAAAAGCATGTCAACATATTAGTTTTATCAATAAATAAACCTAATTGTAAGTAATTATGTGCACGTTACAAACTCAACCTTATTTCGCACTTTCGTAAACCCAGTCATTGAAATAGGGACGTGATGAAATGAAAATGCCTATATTCAATTCTGAGCATGATTTCTCTTGCATAGTTTTTGCTTGCTTATTGGTTTTTTTTTACAAAAAACTAAGTTTGTATTATATTATTATATACAGGATAATTTTATGGCATGAATTTACATACTGTCCTGACATCAATCGATAATAATGTATTCGCTTAGGGTTTAAGAGTAATATCAGCACAGTTAACTCATTAAAGAACACATTTAGGCCTTGAACTTTATGCCTAGGAAACAAATCTATGTACACGACTAAATGTAGTAGTAGGTACTTAATAGGAAACACGAAGAAGCATGGTCCTATGCAAGCTTACATGGAAGCACGTTTAAGAAATAACCTTAAATTATAAGTACCACTAGACTTAACAAACATCCAGTAGCGATCACTGATTTATAATATAGCTTCAGATTTTTTTTATCTATCTAACTAATAATTATTTTGGAACAGTTGCCTAAAAAAATAGATACTTATTTTTAATGAATGCAATTGAAATACACACTTGCATAAATAAATAAGGAACTAGCTGTTGGTAAACACACGTGGCTGAATTTGATAGTAATGAACATTGAAAGAACATTGATGTGTTCGAAAATGTTAAGTGAACTTCGAGACAATATTTTTATTTTATTTTATAAAATTATGTATCTATAAACTCAAGCGGACAAGATTTCCTTCGCAAAATAGTATTGTTGTTAGATTGTTAATAATAGTATAGTGTACAAAGTATATAATTATAAATTGAAATCTGTCCGCTTTAAGACAAATAAATTAACCCTGTACCATGTGCGCTTCGATCGTATCGGTAATTTTAAAGAAATGAAAGTTAGGATAATGTCTATGATATATGGAAAACTGAAGTAAATAATGACTATGCGTTGATCTTTGATGATGACGAACTATTTCTTCAAAGTACACAACACGATGTCACACAAGCCAGTAAGTCTAAACGAAGCTCATATTTTTCTTAACATCTATTTACGTCTTTTTAGTAGTCGGTGAAAAATAACTTAAACATTATATTACGTAATAAATAAATTATTAAACTAATTGTGCGTTCCAGAAAATCATAATATCAACGAAGTAAGCCATTTAAAAATCAAATCTAAATCTTAATTTGAAATAAAAGTACGTAATTGACCATTCTTAGATTTAAACAATTCAAAATAATAATTCATAAATTTGATTACAAAGGTTTAATTGACGAAAACTAATCAAAACTTGTATAGAGTAGGTACACAAGTATATATCTGTATCGACTTAAACTTAATTTTACATGACTGCAACGACACTATAGCGTCATTTCCACCTAGCTTAATAATCTGCAGATAAAGATCATATATTCACTACTAAAGGTGCAAATATTTCTAAAATATATCATATATTTAAAATTACTATACTGTGCAATATACAATGCACGCGTAACACATATCAATAAATTACCATAGTTACTTACACATAAAAACATTACTGTTAAACAGTATCACTCCCTATACATCAACCTTTATGTAGTTAGGTAACTATTATAATTACAATAAATATATAATTTATACTAAATATATTATTATTTTGGTGTAACACTATTGCGTAGTTCACTCGCCAAGATGCTAAAAGCTGATGTGGTGAGTACCTAAATGGTAAGAGCTACAAAATATATAATATTGGGATATGATCATAGATCTTTATTAGCGTAAAAAATAAAAATAAAAATATAATAGGCTAATGTATAATATTGAGGATACATCAATCTGTAACTAATGGTTACAAAGTATAGTTGTCAAATGGTAATCGAATTTTACTTAAAAGATAACCATGTTTGTGTAATAAGTATACGCCCATTAAAGTATGGAATTCGTTGATATGGTTATCCTGCAACGGACGCTTTGAAATCAGCGTTATTCTTTGTATAGAGTTCATCATGAAAGCATTGATTTAACCTAGTAGATACGACTTGAAAATAAAGTTACACGATTATCTCACAAAAACTTGGCGTATGAACTACTAATTAAGTTGGACATTTATTTCAAAATAAAAACACGCATACGTCAACACTTTAAACATCATTTAACAATCATTATTGTCAGTTATATATCTATTTTTATGATTTATATATTTATATAAATTCGCATCTAACTATAGGCAGTTTTAAAACAATTGTTTACAATTAAATTTTACTATTTATTTATAACTGCACTGAGGTGTAGCTTTCAGTTACTTTACTATCTGTAAAATGTATAAAATTTACTCACGTTAACCAGTTAATTTCAAATAAAACAAAGCCAAATTTGAAAAACTATCAGTACTTACAATTCAGATATAACTGTCTAATGGGAATAGATAAAAAGATAATCAACGCATATTGTTAAGATATACTTACACCTCAATAAGCAGATTTACTTACACACTGGTATGAAAAATGGAACTAGCACATTCAGTATTAAAGAGCTACAGAATTAGAATTATGCTTAGAGTTATTTATGATACTTTAAAAATAGTAATGCTTCGAAACTGGTTTCGAAATGGGTAGCAAGAAAAAGTTACAACTTCACTAGGTTTTTGTTTGGTCTAGCCGCCTAACACTCGTTGCTCGCAGAATAATAAATACAATGCAGTCAAATTCTGTAATGGATTCGTTAAGACGCGACATGCAATACATTATTTTACAAGAAGTTCAGTGGAAAAATAGAAAATTAGGGCTAGTATTCATTTCTCCGCCAAAGCAGTTACATCTAGCAATCGTTCACACCCAAAAGCGAAACGAAACCACATCGCCGCTTGTATTACACGTCAAAACTTCCATCTCACAGGCAATTCCTGGTGTTTTAACTAGCAAAATATACATAAAGATGCAAATATCGACAGAAATTTGCAAGAATATCCAAACGTGCAAATAATCCTCCTAGCTTACCGTATAAATTACTCAATCGAGTTCACTATCACATAACCGTGACGCGTTCGTCCTGGCGACCATTATTGCTCGTTACGATCTGAGTTGGCCGGGGCTCAGGACGAGTTCGCCGTCGGGGCCGCTCGCGAACGAGACGTTCCTGGGCGGCGGCCTCCGCGGACCGGCGCCCCCCGCCGCCGCGGACGTGCCCCCGTGGAGGGCGCTCGGCGGCGCGCTCGCCATAGCTCTGGGCGTCTGGACCACCTGGGCGGGCGCTGGCTGGCTCGGACTGGACACCGCTCCCGGCTGCGGCGGACTCTGCGGTGACGGGCTCTGCCGTACTGTACTGTGCGACGTGCCTTGGCACGGTGCCACCTGGAATGCCAATGGTGTTTGTTTTCATGTCCGTACTAATGACAACAAGTAGTTATATAAAAAACCCCCAATAATCTACAACCTATACATTGAGGCCATTCCAATGGTCCAATAACGATACTTCTGCTGTAGGTTGGTGAAGAGTTGGGTATCTGCGGATTCCTGATGATGCTGCAGCACCAAGTAAAGGTTATATATATTTGCAAAATTATTGAAGTAGGTAACAGGCCAAATTTTAAATAGACCAGATTTGTAGAATTTGCTCACATCCCTTCATCAACTTGAAATGAAATGACGATCTTGAAACGGCTGAACAGATCGATTAAATTAAAATCCGTTCATCCATTTTGGAGCTTCGACTCCACAGACAAATACAAATGCCAAACTAATCTGTGTGCGTCGCGGGTTAAAAATAAAGTTTGCCATGGTTTCATCTGTCTTTATTAGATGCTGATCCTCAATATTGTATAAATAATAAGTAAACAAATATTGGTGGAGATTTCACGCATCGCCAGAAATCATCACAGAAATGTGATGAAATGAAAAAAACAGAAATGTTTGTCCTTGGTGGGAATCGTACTCACGACCACGCAGCTCAGAAGGCAGAGTTACTAACCAAGTGAGCTGCGAGGACGGTCGATATAGTACGGTTAAGCGAGGTACAGCGACTTGCCTGTATGTGTTGCGCGGGCGGATGCAGCGTGTGGTGCGGCGCGGTGCGGTACCGGCGCAGCCTCTCGTCCTCCTCGCCGCTGGACAGACTGGACACGTCGCAGGAGGAGGCGTCGAGGCGGCGCGCGGGCGAACACTGCGCGGGGCCGCGCGACGTGCCGCCCGCCAGCGGCATCTCTTCGCCTTCCACGCAACCGGACAGTCTGCAATATATAAACAACTTACTCAATACTCAATTCATTTATTGTTATACATAATGGTTGTACAGGTTTTGTTTAGGTACATGATTAGTTTCACATTATTTATTTTTTATTTTTATTTATATTTTTATTATACAGGTGTCTCGAAACTTTATATGATATTTTTTTTAACCTCTAGTCCTCTAGTCGTTGAGTTGCGGGACACACTGTATAAATAATACATTCCTTCCTTCAGCTTCTAAGCTTCAATCGTCCATTGGTGAAAGACTTATTAAAATCCTCATAGTAGGTACTTTCTGAGAGCCTATACTGCCAATAAAACGTAGCGGGAGACTTTATAATATGAATCGTGTGTGTGGTATATGTAGGTACTGCACCCGGTATGAAAGAATGAGATATTATTTGAAAGTCTTCGTCACTCTAATAAGCTTTAATCATTAATCCAATTGACGTTAAAAGCGGCTTTATGTTTCAAGCTGGCATTTTCTGAAGCAGCATTAACCGAACGTTCAGGATTATCCAGTGTTCAGTTCGATTTGTAAATAGGATTAGGTACTTTGTGTAAAATGACACGTTTTCCGTTTTTAAGGAAATATGATTTTGTTTTTCGTAAAGTCTACCAAACACCGTGTAGCGCTTAGTGGTTATAATTTCGTGTATAGAAGTATGCCTTCTATCAAATGTCAGCGTAGTATAGCGTAGTAGTGCTACAAAACAAAAAAATACCGATTTGCACGATTCCTTGTAATTTTTGTCATAATTTGTTTACTTGGTCCATGTTTGAAGTATTTACTTTTTTAATGATAAAGTTACGGAACGAGCAGATGGCTCACTTGTGCTAATGACAACCTCTGCCATAACCAGCAATACAACTTGGGTCCTCCCCCTACTTAGGTAGAACAGGACCCCAAATAGCATCGCATGCGCCCGTAACTTTGAGGCGTGAAAGTGGAATGCCTTAAGTGCCTGTAATTTCACAGAAATCACATCTTTTAAACCGGAACACAGTAACGAGTAAGTACTGCTTGGCGGCAGAAATAATATTTTATATTGTTATACTATTTATATTTTTGGTTGATATTTACCGTCTCTTATCTTCTTGTCACATCACTCAAATATTACACTTGCCTTCTGTTCTCCTTGTAGTTGGTCCGCCGACGGCAGCAAGGCTTCGCAAATATACAAAAGGCAATACGTAGTAGACAAAGCCCCAGGCCCGCGAAGATAAGCGACGGGCCCACGAGCCGAAGTTCTGGCGTCTTGAAACCCTAAAAATTATCAAAACAATTATCATTAATAATCTTAAAACTGACTAATAAATCTGATTCCTTATTTAAGATAAAAAATAGGTTAAGGTTCCGCTTGCTATGTTTTCCTTATCAATATCCATGATACAATCTATGATTAGCTTACTTTGGATCTAGATGGCGCTGTGGGAAATGTCCACCAATATATGGTATCTTCCGTAAAAGTCTGTACTTAGCCATACCTACTACCTGAATTCATTTACCAACTTTAACGTTGTTGATTTTCTAATAAATATCAAAATTCACGTGTCACTAACCTCTACCATAATAAACTTAGCTACCTTCGTTTTAATTAAAATTATCCAAAATTTTAGTACCTACGGCGAAAGCTGATTGCAACACCGCACGAACCTAGACAGAACAGAATAATCTGGATATGTTTGACTTCATGCTCGATTACCTGATACAAATTGTGAAGATATTGAGGAGAGACTGATTTTTGCGTGGTATCTAGTTCCCAACTTGTATAATACAAACAGAGCCTGACCTGTAAACCTGAATCTTGAGATGTGCACGTAAAAGGAATTTTACAAACAATTATGTACGTCAGCAATTGTAGTCTTATTAAAACCAAAGGTTGTCTGGAAGAAATCGCTTAAAGCGATAAGACCACCCATTGTACATTCCTGTTTTTTTATATTAGATTAATTTAGTTTTATTTTATTTTTATTTATTTTAGAGGAACCATCGGCACAATGTAACAAACTAGGTAAATCAATGCTTAGAAATTTCTCGGGGTGACGGACGTAACGCAATGCGACTTAGGTCATCTCATACTTTGGTGGAGAGAGGACTTGAGTCGTATTGTTGTAGTCTATGGGCGGCGGTTACCACTTATCATCAGGTAGGCCGTCAAATCGTTCCGCCACCAAAATCTCATAAAAAAAGAGAGAGAATCTATATTCTTTATGCCCTTTATACAAGGGAACAGATATCGCAATATCAGAAAATACCATCTATCTATCAATCTAAAGCAAACACCAATACGTTTTATGCTAATGATCCAACAATATTTGTTATGGAAAGGTCTAGCTTATCCTTATCGCTTGTACCTTGTCTCCAGTCCCCACGAAGTACACAACCAGCCCCAGAGCCAAGATCCCGAGTCCTGCGTACAGCAGCCGCGCCACGCCCCACGGCTCGCCACTGATTCCTTCCGCCTCGCCGTCTGAATCTGATGATGAGCCGCATGACGCGTCTCGCACCTGGAAACCACGACAGCTCTTGTCACTAATCTAGCCGATAACATAGCCTACTATTTAAGCTCACTGGGGTGGAGTATCAATAATTTCACTACTGAAATACACTGGTCATTTTTTATCTGCTTTTGATAGAATAGCATTCAAGGATTCAATCCTGGTAACCCAAACAGTACCACAATTTATTTTTACTTGAAGTCCGTTTCGTGTGTTCGTGTGATTTTCTGGAGATGAATTGTTTTTTACATTATTTGCTATGTGAAGATGTTGTCTCAAATCTAAGTTGCATCTATAAAATGAGGAGATAACTGAGAGAAAATGTTATACTTCATCAAATCGAGTTGCATGGTAGGTAATAATAATATCTGAGCAAGATTAGATTAATGAGGCTGGTTGATTGTTGATAGTTTTGTTTTTTGATCTATTTGAATTGAGAAAACGTACGATGATTTGGAGTTTGTGGTGTTTAACTGATGTGTATGTTGTGCGTTTTTAAAACTCATCATAAAATGTGACAGTACCAGTTTCTAGATGTAATTGTGTGATAAATCAAAATTTCAAATTGACACTACATACTTCAATCTTATTTTGAGTCTCAAGGAGTGATGAGAGTACCTAAGGTAAGCTTACCCGTGTTAGACAGTGTGACGGTTATGTTTTGACTCTCCCTAAAAACAGAACTCGATCGTTTTTCATACCACACAAAACTTTTACAAAGACAACAACAGCAAATCGACGGTCCAAATATTGAATATGACTGGCCTCACAACTCAGTTTGTAGTAACTCTGCCTTCTGTGCTGTAGGTTGTGGGTTCGATTCCACACAGGACAAAAATTTGTGTGATGAATATAGATATTTGTTCTGTATGTTGCTATATATTATGTGTATGTGTTTACAAAAAATATACCTATATATATGTATTCTATCAGTTGTCTGATACCCATAGTACAAGCTATGCTTAGTTAGTAGCTAGATGGCGCTGTGTAAATTGTCCACCAATATTATTATTATTATTGTATTACTGACAGTTGACGTATATTACTTATTAAAGTGGTGGAAAGTAAAACAGTGTTCCCAGGCAGGTACAGTTTTTCGTCAGTGTATGACTTCCATTACGGATTTTATATTCAAAGACGTAACCATATTCAATGCAAAATTTCCTTAAATCGCTACGTTTATTAGCAGCTGTTGCGAGAATTTGACAGCTCAACCTTATCCTGTCCTTCACCGGCACACTTACCTTACTCTTCTTTTTAAGTAGGAGTTTGAAAGCCCTTCGCCTTTGATACTTCACCCTTAGGCCGCTCTCCGATATAGAGAGGCTTCAGTGTCTGTGCCAAAAATCTGCTAATTGTGCGATTTGAGACTCCTTTATACTTCCTTCATACTGACATTTTTAAGTACCTACTGAATGACAAACTATGAGCGATGGATTTAAATTATATTGTGTTGCTACTGATTCAACTAACTAGTGGTCGGTGTGTAGGTAATACTGCAAACTTAAACTGTCGGGTATATACATCATAGACTTATATTAATAAAAGCGTCATGCCATGCCGTGCAACACAACATTGATACGATAAGCTTTACAAAAATAAAAATGATTATACACGACCAACTTGGTGCCTCAAGTTAGCTGAAGTCAGTTTACATGACCTATATTTTAACAGAAATTTTATTTTAGCTTCAAATTGAATCTCTTATGATAATCACTTCAATGCCAAAATTATATATTTAGATGTGCGACTGAATAAATAAGAAAAAATTACAAATTTCTTATACATATAGACTATATCTTCATATTATAACCTGACTCCGCTCGGGCCCACTTACGAATTGATTTATTTTTGCATTTATACTGAATATAAGAAATATCTAACTATGACTAGTAAGTAGCTTATTATAAACATACCTATAAAGAAACAAGCAAGCTTTACATACCAAACGATCCACAATACAAACCGCGAAATCCCGTAGAACATTGTGAAACACTTGCTACGGCGAAAGTTTGCGACTCTAAAATTGCTTGACTTAGAGATACGCTGTCTGTTGAATCTTCGCGTGCGAAGACCAGATAGAGCGACAAACTTTCGTCGTTCCCTTATAATTCTGGTGATGGATGATGAACTCTGAATTTGTTTGCAACATTTTTTATGTCTACGCGTGTGAGATCGAAACAATACATTTTATTCCCTTACATGTTGAAGCGAATTTTTATTAAGCGGCTAGTCACAGCCGACCGCAGCCGTTAGTAACCATTGTTGGGTGTATGGGTATGGTATATGACTTATTTGTATGAATGGGTACCGCCAACTATATGTGGTATATGTGGCCAGCTGCTTCGTGGAAAATACCACTAACATTACAGATGCCATCGCCAGAACTATGACAATACGTACCCTGTTGTTCCTGTGCCATTTCCCCCCACTCCGCCGGGCGCCGGGATGGTCGCCGACCACCGAGCAGCGTCGGGCCGCGCCGCCCGCGCCCGCGCCGCCGCCGCCGACGGACAGAGCCGCCGCTTCCTGCCAAGCTGCGCGCCCGGCTGCGCACTGCACATTGCATCTTATGTTACCCCACTGAATCTTAATACCTTTATGAAGGAGGAATTCTGACCGCAAATACCCTATTGAATCTCAGTGTCTATGAAGGAGGAATTCTGACCGCGAATACTCTATTGAATCTCAGTGCCTATGAAGGAGAAATATTGACCGCGAATACCCTATTGAATCTCACAGTGACCCGATCTTCTGAACGCGAAAATCGTATGTAAATATGTATTCTAGCAGATATCTGGTAAATAATATAAAAAGTATAAGATTTCTATAATTTGTGGCTAAATGGCTCTGAAAGAAATGTCCACTAATATGAATTTGTATGATGTTTATATTGCTACCATTGCTTTTTGAGGAGTTCTCATGGAAATTGGAGTAATGAAATATTTAAGTAAGGGAGTTCGTCTAAGATGTAGATCACACGCTCGTTGTCTCTCGTGTAATGTCCCTAATATATAATTATGTATGTAGAGTTCATGTCTAGAATACCTCATTGAATCTCCCTATGTTTATGAAGGAGGTTTCATAGCCTCAAATACCTAGGTACCAAATTGAATTTAATGAAACCTCTCTGCACAGCGCGTCAAAATATTGTTAAAAACTAAATCGCATCGATTAAGCTGTTAAGCACATCTGGTGTTAAGTGGCAAACTCTGCCCATAACAATACGATTCCCCTATCTCGGAGATTCTCGATAGGTTTTATTTTATACTGGCTGTTGTATAAATAGATATTTATTTTCATGTTTGTGGAAAAATCTTCGGTACTGGCTTCCCTTTACTAATTCTTTCATCCATTTTTTCCATTCCATTTAATCATTCCTCAATGAACCTACATCCACGATATACTCACGAAATAAACTCACAATCTAAATAAACAATATCAAAATCTCCAGTACAAAACGTGAGGCAAAATAGCAGAACCCCCATAACTTATGTGCCATAAATAACCGCAGTATTGTCTTGGTCATAGATCACCAACATTTTCGATACAAGTCACGATTTCGTTAAACAGAAGGGAAACACATTAGGCAGTGGATCGCGAGCGGTCTCCTCGTGTATTGGGCAATTGACCATCGCGTAGGGTGGTAACACAAAAAGCCGACAGCTGGAAGATTTGCCGGATATCATTTAACACTAGCTGTGGCCCGCGACATCGTCCGCGTAGAATTCGGTTTCATCACGAACCCTTATTTTACCCCTCGGAAAAGTAACCTAAGTTACTCCGAGTTACATCTCTGAGTTACATCAGCTATCTGCCAGTGAAAGTCCCGTCAAAATCGGTCCAGCCATTTCAGAGATTAGCCGGAACAAACAGACAGACAGACAAAAATTGCAAAAAATGTTGTTTTGGTATATGTACCGTATACGTACCATATGCACTTATTAAAAAGCGGTTTTTTTAATATTACAAACAGACGTCCAATTTTATTTATTTATATAGATAATTATAAATACAATGTAAGTCTGTGTTGCATGATTAAAATTCTTTATCTACAAATAAAAGTAAAAAAATATATATCAAAGAATTCATGTAATGGTTTCGAATCGTCAGTAATGTTCAAAACGTAATGTCACGCGTACTTGTCACTAAGTTTGACGCCTGTTCAAACTTTATCCGACCATCTATTTTTCTTTTGTGTGATTTGGGTTTTTGAACTTTCTGACGGCCCACCTGATGTTAAGTGGTAACCGCCGCCCATAGACAATCCTATGAGGAAGAACAAACAAGAAACCTCCAAAGGAGGGATTCATTGGACAGAAAATGTATGGGTTAAACGAAAAGGCACTCGATTGTTGTATTATGGCCACTCAAACGTTTTTGTAACTGTTTTAATTTAAGGGGTTTTCATGAAGAGAGTGAAAACTTGCTTATCAACCATGCATATAAAAGGTGGAAAAGAGGGAAATTTAGCTCTTCTGAGGTCCCAGTGCGATCAGTCAATTATGAGTCAAACTTAGCTGTACTATGGGTACTAGATAATGGATAATATACTTCCATACTTTTTGTCAATTACGTACTGTATGTAATGTATTGTGTTTGTGTTGACACAGACGCGGAACAAACATCCAAATGTTCGTCACACAAATGTTTATCCCAGGTGGTAATCGAACGTGCGGCCTGCAGCGCTTACCAAGGAGAGTTACAACAGAGTTGTGAGGCCAAACAAACCACATTGCAACAATAAATGTTTCCAACTCATAACATGTTCGAAAAACATCGACAACTAAAATAGTGAATCAATTAGCTTTAGCTGATTCAAGGCGTAACTTGAACTTGGCATAAATATTTTATTGTGTTGGAAAATTACTCAAGACAGTAAGCTGCATGAGATTTTTGGCCGGCAAAAAGATTCTCAGACGCTGCACATAGCCGAAAGCATAACAACTCTAGGTATATATCATGTCCGATAGAAAACTGTAATAAAAAGCCTCTAAAATACCAGTAAACAACTAGCTTACAAACAACTGATGAAAAAAGCGGAGTTATCGATATATTTCTACATTTTCTCTTGTTCTTGTGATTTGATAAGAACTTCCTTCTATATATCTTTTATTTCCTTTTGTTTATATTACGTTGAGATTAACTTTTCTAGCTTTCTTATCATTAAAACCTATTCAAAGCTTTTTCTCTTCTTGGTCTATCCCCAAAAATTAGTATCCATAACCAATGCATGACCTTATTTTTTAAAAGTACCAAATTTAAGCTTATTTTTTACTACAACAATTAAATTATGTAAATATTAAGTAAATAATAAATTATAACTAAGATTGGTTCCACAGCAAATTTACTCATGTTCTCAGTCGTTAGTAGCAGCTGTTATTACTATAGCTTTGACGAATTTTTCAGCGATCATTAATCGAAAGCTACGAAAACTTTGTAGTTATGTACATAGGGCAGTAAAAAAATCGTAAAACATATAAAGTTATTAAATACTAAAAGTATCAGTGTGATAAATGAGCCCTTTCTCATCACTGGGGGCTCTAAAATGGTATTGCTAATTTCGCACACCTGATTATTCAAAACCGTGACTCGGTTAATAAATTAGCAAGGCAGGCGATGAAATTATCGGGTGCGATGAACGATGAACGTTGTGAACTGTCTTCAATCGATATAAAGTAGGTACCATTGCGACAGTCATGGCGACAATTCATAATTCTGTGTTTGCTACACCAGGTATATTAGAAAACTTCCTTTATTGTATAAAAGTACTGAGTTAAGTTGTTAAATTCAGTGAAACTTTAGTTGCGTCTCTTTTGTGTATTATGTACTCGTATATATAATATAAAAAACTATAACTCTGAGACGTATGTCTCAAGTGCCTGTAATTTCAACGGCAACCGGCACCGGCCTTTAAAAACGGAATGCGTTATTGCTTGGCAGCAGAAATGGGTATGGTGGCAGTACGTCTTTAGTAGATATTGGCATTTAGTTCTAATGCCGGAATTAAAATATAATCATAAATGTGATGATGTTGTAAACGAATGAGTCTGGTATTTAGGCAGTGGATTTGACTGCCTTTATTTATGTAGTACGTGTCTCAAGTGTCGAGATGCTTGGCAAAGGTGAGATCTGACTGATAGTATTTTCGAAAAATGCTAGCGTTAATAGTATCTATATAAATCGGAGGAATTTTGTTTTGTAGAACTTTCAAGCACTTTAAGCTTTTAACTAAGTAGACTGCGTTTTTACTACATGTCCTCGCCGTGGCTTAGCGTAAAGCATACACGAGTTATGAACGTGATAACGAATTTCATGTTCACGAAGCGGCGTTAAAACCTCGTGGTAATTATACATGAACACCGTAGAGTATTAAAAGCAAGCTATCGACCTCTATAAATTATAACCCAAAGATGCCTCTTCATATTACTTATTTCTGATATGAAATACTATCGTTAGCTACTCGTAGGGAGAAACTTTGCAGGTGCAAAGGTCACAGAATATTTTAAATCGATTACTATACTTTTTAATATTCAGCCTGTACAATAGTGGATATGTTTGAAGCATATCGATTTTGCTTTATATGGTTACATATTTAATAATTTTTTCACTCTTTTTTATATCATAAAATAAAAATGATAAAAAAGTCGTTAACGATTCAAAATTAACTTTCACCTGTTCACGCTAGTCTAAAAAGGCCACGATATCCACCTTATTGTACTCGTAGATTTATTCGTGCTAATTTGAGCTTCTTTGCGCAAATTACTACAAGTTGATTTATGAAAATGAAGTAACCGAGTGACACGGTGGGCGCGCCGTCACGCTAGCCCCGGTACAGTTTATATGGGGTGAGTTGGAACTTGTAACCTATAGACAAAACCGCTACGCTAGTTGAAACCAGTGCATTCCCTCAGACGGGATAGGAAGCGGTTCCCAAACGGCAAACTAAAATTAGGGGCCAGTAGTCTTTTCAAATTTGTAGGATGGTCAGTACTGATGAAAATAATAATAAATAAATAAATATTGGTGGATATTTCACACAGCGCCGTCTAGCCTCAAAGTTTAAAGCATAGCTATCATGGGAACCAGACAATTGATACAATACTTATATACTTTTTTCCTGTAAATAGATACCGCATAATACATATCAACACTGTGTCTGGGCACAGAACAAACATCTATGTTCGTCACACAAATGTTTGTCCTGGGTGGGAATCGAACCCACGACCTACAGCGCAGAAGGCAGCGTTACTACCAACTGAGCTGTGAGGCCAGTCGAATTCGGAGCCAAGTGCACAGTAGCCTCTATAAGTAATCCATATTTTTTTATCTTAATTCTTTCATCTCACTACTTACAGAGAGTACCGGTAGTAGCAGTAAGATTATTAGGATTTTAATCAAATATCAATGTAACTGGATTACATACAGTAGGTACTGCCAAGCAAAACCTACTGCTTTACAGTACCTTTGGCAGAAATGGAAGTGGAACAAACTCGTACTTTTCCGGACGCCTCGTCACGATTTCTGCTGTTTTCAGTAAATGACGACAATTGCTCATTTTGTTTTAAAGTAAGCTGATTAAACTAATGATACGTTGCTTACCTATACATCATTCTCGGCTGGCGCTTATGAACAAGCGGTATGTACATTCAACATTGGTTTGGGTGAATTAAATCTTTCGTCGACATTGAGAAACGATACAGAGAGTGAAATAAATGGTATGATGTGTATACACGCATCACAAGCAACAGTTAATGTAATTGTACCTTACTGTCAGTTTGACATTCCTGTTAATGACAACATCAAGCACTTTTGAGATATAAATTTCCATTGTAAATCGTGCTGTATAAAATTTGCTTGCCCTGTTGGCGGGCTGACGATTCAACATTACTTGAACTTTCATGTAAACAAAAAAAATATTTTCAACTTGGATTTACGTCTTAACTTTGTACCGCTGCGGTTACAAATTGGTATATTACACACGCAAACGCTGCATTTTTTTAAATGAGACATTGACGGGCTGACGCTAAACCGTTATTTTTAAAGGCCTTAACACGCGAATAAATAAAAATCTCACAATCGAGCACTTACACTTTTCAGATTTTCCTTTGAAACAAACTTGGTACACAAGTGATCCCCAGCAAAAATGCAAAGCATTCTACCAAACAGTAAAAATATGCATTAATTTAAGGCCAGCTATGTGGGTCACAAGGGTAACAGTTACGGTAGAATAATACTCTCAGGGTTCCTACAACCAGTCATTTAAACATAGTAGGTATATCATATTTGACACGAGGCACATTATTATATTGCTTTCGTGGTCGTGTGCAGTAAAATACAGTCGAGCACACATAATCTCGGTGCCACAAATTATCCACGGAATTTTCATAAATATGCCTAGCAAAGATAAATAACCTGCGTTTAAAAAAAATACAGTACATTTTCAAGTTTTTTGATGAAAAAACGCGTGAATAAAACATACCGTTAATTTAATTTTAGTATATTCCTTTATAGTTAGTTATTAAAATAATGATATTTGAGACAAATATTTGTATGACGAATATAGATGATTTTTCTGTTTACGGGTGTCAATATGTGTATTAATGCACGATTTACAAAAAAAAAGTATTTTATCAGTTGCCTGGTTCCCATGATACAAGTTATGCTTAGCTTACTTTAGGGATAGATGGCGCTGTGTGAAATGTCCACCAGTATTTATTTATTATTTTTATTTATTATAGCCGTTAAGTGCGGCAGGTGCAGGAGAATTAAAACTTGAGGGCGGCAGCTAGCAGCAGGCATTCGCCCTACACCACATTACGGTTTCTATACGACATTTTTCTACATCGGATATTTAAATTCATTGTAGGATTTGAACTCACGATCTAACAGATCGCAAGGAGACGTCACTACTAACAGAGCCGTTATCGATTCTCAAAGCCTCTTCAAACTACATTAATATCGGAAAACCAGTAAAAATTGAGTCGGTCCGCAAATTGACCCGGTCAAACGCAGGAAATAGAAGGACGTCAGAAGCCAACCTGTTTTACCTGAGATTTATAAGAAATAAAGTTACCAGGGAAATCGTTTAACGATTTTTATTAGTTCTTACACGCAATTTTAATAAATCAACGTATGATAAGGATCAAGAATCATAGAAATAAGGCGTAGAGACAGATAAAATATATATGCCGATGACGTCTCCGGCGCTCGACTTCCATCTGTTTTATATTAAAGTTCTTTCTACGTTTGAACTCACCATACAAACGCAGAAGTCGGTCTATTGTAATTTAGGTGTGTCGGGTTGTTTAGTGCGCGACAAAGCACAACGTAGTAGCGCATTTTCTTACGTGTCGTATATGCGTTGTGATCATACGCACCAAGGAACTCCACAACGCTAGGAAACCTGTGCGGGACTATATTACCCTAAAATAATGATTACTCGTTTTTTTTAATATTATTTTTTTATATTATATAATATATAATAACTTAGCAATAACTTAGCCAGTGCAACTGAACATGGCAAAAGTTTCAGAACAGTGTTTCGATGACAAAGAAGTTCAAATGCAACGAACTACAACATGACAATTGTTTTGTCCCGTGCCAGAAGTTAAAGACCTCAGCATTTATTTATCTGTCACAGCCATTTTTTTAATCTTTTTCTATAGATTGACAGTTTGAACACTAAGTAACCGATGCCTATAACTACAAATACCTCGTCTACTATATCCGATCTCGCTTACTTGCGAATGTTTGGCCCCGTGTCAGAACTTAGCAAGGCATGAACGCAATAATAATATTTTGAGTTTCTCTAAGGCAATGCAATGATAATCGCTGGACTAACAACTCTATTTTTTTAATCGAAATTGAGATCAGCGCGAGGGCGTTACAAGCAGTGTTAATATCCACCAAGCTGCTACAAAAATCATTCAAATCTACGATTTACGAACGTGACACTTGTATGAAATAATTTTACATAAATCTTTCTATTTTAATAACAATTTTGATACCTTTTGAGACATAATCCAACGCCCATAAATGACTTATATGTTGCTGGTAGAACTTTTCTCCACCACTTCTTAGCACAACATTTTCAATCGCCGCGGTCTACTGAACTACGGGTTAGGCCAACTAAACTATTTCAACGATAACGAGAAATTGTTCTCGAATATGTTAATGAACGAATTGTTTTCTTGTTATAAACGAATTGCATTACTCAAATTTTTGTGTCCGGCATGAAAATTACTGCCAAGCTTAGTCTGGCTGACTTTTTAACCTGCATGAATGGAAGGTTATTTTTAGTACTTTAGTATTCACCGGGTAAAAGTACTATCAACCCTTATATCCTGCTGCCAAGCATCACGTAACTGTATTCCGGTTACAAAGGTGCTGTCGGTGAAATTGCCGACACGTGAGTCCTTTACGTCTCAGAGTTACGATCGCAATGCAACGGGACTTGGATCTTCCCATACTCAGGAGCCAAACGCTTTCGTTATGGACATATGTTACCTCTTATTGATTTTGCCAATTAACCATCCTGCTCATTCCATGACTTGTTGCGTGTGCGTGAGCGTAGTGATCTAGTGGTAATGACCTCAAGTTTCAATCCGGAGTTCACCGGTTCAGATCCCGACGTGCACCTATGAGTTTTTCTATTGAATGATTTATGTGTGCAATACCAGGTTCTCAAAACGGTGAAGGAAAACATCGTGATGAAACCGACATCCTAGAACTAACAATTCGAAGACATGTGCACGAAAGAAGCCTCTTTGAGGCGCACTTAAAATCCTTTCACCACACTGGTTTAAGAGAACCAGTGACTCGAATAGATAGTAGTGACTTGTATGCATAAAAAAAATACACACCCGAAACTCCCAATACGTATTTCATCGCTGATTACGTTATGTAGTTGTCCGTGCAAAATTATGGTTATGGTATTATACGCGGACAAACAACCTATATATTATACCTACTCTGTGATGACGTGACGACTTAAACGGTGCGATGGCGCGGCCGCCCGCTTTTTTTATACACTTTTGATGCAAAATTTTACGTGTGAAAAAACTATTGCATTTGATTCTATTGCTGATTCTAAAATAGCTATTTTCTGTTTTACTTTATACTTACTAAAAATGAATTGTAGGTTTAGAAATTTATTATTACAACCTAAAGGAGGATACCTGATTAACTGACAGCGAACCATTTAAGCCACTAAATAAATAGATAAATATAGGTGGACATTTCACAGACCGCCATCTAGCCCCAAACTAAGCATAGCTTGCACTATGGGAATCAGATGACTGATAGAATACATGTATACTTTTTTCTGTAAATAAATACATATTAATACCCAGACAAGAACAACATAAATTTAATAACTACTAAAACCAATATTAAGTTTGTTTATGTACCTAATTAATTATTTCCTAATTTTAATATTAACTAAGTAAGACTAGACTAGAATATGTAGAGTACTCTATTGCATTGGGTGTGCCCGTAGAGAAAGGATAGATGTACATATATATGAATAAATAAATAAATAAATAAATGCTTGTCACACAAATGTTTGTTCTGGGTGGGAGTCCAGCCCACGACCTACAACTCAGAAGAAGAGTTACTACCAACTGAGCTGTGAGGCCAGTAAAACTAGGCCCTAAAGACTTTAAATTTTGATTGTATTTCTGACTAGCTGTTACCCGCGACTTCGTCCGCGTGGAATTCGGTTTTATCACACACCCCTATTTTACCCCTCGGAAAAGTAGCCTAAGTTACTCCTTGTTACATCAGCTATCTGCCAGTGAAAGTCCCGATAAAATCGGTACAGCCATTTCAGATATTAGCCGGAACAAACAGACAGACAGACAGACAAAAATTGTAAAAAATGTTGTTTTGGTGTATGTACCGTGTATGCACTTAGTAAAAAGTGGTTATTTTTATATTACATACAGACACTCCAATTTTATTTATTTGTATAGATAAGGCTAATAAGAAAAAAGTTTGACCTACAGACTCCAAGTTGGGTTCCAAATTTAAGTATTAATATTAAACACTGAATTTCAAAATTTACTGAAGAAACGTACAGAGCGAATTAATAAAAAGTTCCTTAAATATTTGTTGGCTCTAACCGGATGTGAGGCAAGGCACGCGTTTGTTGAGTTTTATTAAGAATCTACGATGTCAAAATGAAAGAAATGTGAGATGATATCATTATATATAAAATACATCTTACTTATTTAAACGAGCAATTCTTGTATATATATATATATAATCTGAATCTCGGAAACGGCTCCAACGATTTTCATAAAATTTTGTATACAGGGGTTTTCGGGGGCGATAAATCGATCTAGCTAGGATTCATTTTCAGAAAATCAACTTAAACATAAACTTATTTTTTTTTATTGAAAGAAAATAACAAAAAGGTGGCGTTTCTTCTGTCGGTAAGATCGAAAAATATTATTCATATTTCATCATTTTATCAGTATGTACTTCGTACTTAAATATAATTTCTACAAAACACAATTTATCAAAAAAAATATATATACCGAGCAAAGCTCGGCCATCCAGGTACTATATATAAAACCTTATAACATATTAATCTAATGAATTAATTAACCTTAATTTTTCTGTAACCATTGCGCAGTAAATTACAAAAAAATACTTTAATAACAAAAAAAACTTATAAGAAATCATCGTCTACAAAGCGTTACACAGCTTTAAAAATTAAGTTATATCTCAGTTACCTTCAGAAATCTACTTGAAATGGAATTATAAGAAGCCCTTGCGCGTTCACCGTAGGAACCTTTGAGATTTTAAGGTGTCTTTTAAAGCCACTTCCTCGAGCTCAACGTTCTTATGCGACGCGATATCGTAAATGTAACGACCCCATCCAACCCTTCTCGTGAACGTTTTAATGTACTGCCTACCGGATTTGTTGATAATTTTAATGGTAAGTATAAGATCTATCTCAGTTGGTTTAGGGAATGATTTACTAAGACATAACTATTCTTCGTGGAATTACATAAAATAAATAAATATTGGTGGACATTTAACACAGCGCCATCTAGTCCCAAAGTAAGCTAAGTAAATAGTATAATAGTAATAGCTAAGTAATATCATGGGAACCAGACAAGTGATATAATACTTAAATGACTTTTTTTTGTAAATACATACATATGAACACTCATACACAGAACAAACATTTATATTCGTCACACAACTGTTTGTCCTGGGTGGGAATCGTACCCACGCAGAAAGCATTTTACATTTATTTATTATTTATGATAATAAACTCAAATGTATAATAATAATAATAGTAATAATAATATAATAATGCTTTATATAAAGAAGATTGAGCTTTAATCAGCTAATCAGTGCTTCATGATAAATAGTTTTAAATTCAGTCAAAATTGATAAAAGAATTAGCTAACTAATCAATCGCACATCATCGCCGCTTTAAAGTAAGGCTTTATTCATAAAACATATTTTCATTGCATAATCCGTATGTTACTATTTGACATCTCATTCGGTCTCATAATTGGCAATCGATGAGATATGCTGTATCCTTCTGGGGTTTCACGTCAATCCAATGTCAGATCAAACCTAGGTACGCTGGAGTTCACCTAGATTCGAATAGCAGCCGGAACATGATATTTGATAGTCACTGTGAGTGTGATATCTAGTCTACAATTTGTAAGGTCCTATCGTCATTGCATAGAGCACACTGCAGATAGATATTGAGTTAAGAATTGAAAGCCCAATTGAAGTTCAGCAATATTTCCATAAAAATAGCAGTAATACTTGGGTCCTCCCGTAATAACGCATGGGAATATCCAAGTTGCATAAACTTTATCATCATAACTTAATAATATGATAAACTTTAAAAATGACAAAACCCATTGGTGCACGTCAGGACTTGACCCAGGTACCTCGGGAAAGAAACTCGGCGACTGTACCACTGGGCATTCTTGATCCAATTGCAAGTGGAGAAAAGTTTGATTTAAAATTAGAATATTGTAAAATATATAAAATATTTAATAATTAATCAATATATTTCTTTATTTCACTGTTTTTAGTCATTATTATTTTAGGATATGCTGGTTGCCCTCGTAAATAAACGTAACACGTTTAGTTTCATATCACCAAACTCTAGATTACAATGAAAAACATCCATGTAGATTTTTAATCATTAACAGAAAAAAACATCAGTCGTATAGCACCGCTATTGTACTTCATAACGAACCCTTGTACGCCGACATTAATCATCTCGCGAGCACGCATCAATGTAACGTCAACCAAGTGTGTTATGGCGCCAATTTTAATAAAGCAAAGTTTTTAATTACCCTAGATTTAAGATAAAGTTTTTGAATTCAATGAAGATCTCTTCTGTTTTCAATAAGGGATGTTTCAATTCGCTATGTTCTTATCACGTCTCTAGATATATTCAAAATATTCGCATGTATTGTTTTGGTGGAACAGTGGCATACAAAGAATATTAATGACTTCAATATTATGAAAAAAACAAACTAAACTTTACGAAACTTTTAATAACTTATTATTTATATGTCTAGTAGAGCGATGCTGTACTTTTTTATAATTTTCGGTGATTATTAACGGACACTATAGATTTATTTACATATTATCATCCTGATAGGCGAATTTTCAGGAGTATACTTTTCGCATATGAATTTATAATTATAGTGTTTTTGAGGGTTGCTGTCATACACAACGTAAAATATCCTTCTAAATGTTGCCAACAACATAAAACAAATAATCGGAATTCGTAAGAACAAATACAACGTACATTGTAATACAAAAGAGAATTGAAATATTTTAATAACATTCTTTTCCAGGCGATTACAAGCAATTTTGCTCACGAGCCATCCAAGCAAACGACTAAATGATTGGTATTTCATAGTATTCAACGAAAAAGAATATTATCAGCGTATTTCGGTCATTTTATGAGTGAAATGACCTTTCACGGTTCCTAGGTTAACTAGACGACAATCGAGTTCTGCGTACCTTCTTGTAAAGTTCATGCAGAGTTCTGGTAAAGGTTAATGCGTGTTCGGTTTCACTCGCAAAAGAAAAGTTATTTTAGTGGTTTCTTTACTGAATGTGAATGGTACTACCGTATGGATTTATAAACAAGCTATCGAAGTTCCCTGTCGACTTGGCAAATCAGCATTGTGGGTAAGTATGGAGGTATATTTGTCCTACGAAAACTCCCATACCCTTAATCGCATAATCGACATAAAACTTGGAAGATAGAGACTAAATGCTAGTATAATTTGGATGTCAGTTTTCAAAACCTTCATTAGTCGGATATTTTTTATTACAAGGGAAAAAACTAAAAGAGAATTTCAAAATAATTCCAAATGGTAATATATCTGACTCACAGGGCCGGCTTAGGATTAAATTGCAAAATGCGCTTATTAGTTGTTCTGTTACATTTCATCACTAATTGGTACTTTAATTAGCATAAGAATTGTCCAAGCTAACGGATTATTAAGGAATTATTTTCATGAAGAAATAGTTAGCCGAATATTAATTCGCAGAAAAGGATAGCGGTGATACGATAATAACTTTTCACATCTACAAACCAATCTACAGAATATGATTGTTTAACTCACAAACTGAAAAGTGGCCGAATGAATTATGTTAAGCACATATTCATTTAGTTCCGTTAAAACGCGTTCTTCTACTTACGTACGTATTATAAGACATGTGTTCGCGAAACTGGCATCCATTTCGCCTGTCAATAATTAACGTCATGAATTTATGACGTCACTGTCACCTGGTCGATCTCGTCGATATCTGCATAACGGGGCCTTGACATATGTAAGGCTCCCCGCAAACGAACGTGGTAGCCTCGCCGCAACCAGATTACAGGTTTAGTTCGACATAATTAATGCGAATGAGTGCGCTTATGGCGCACTGTTACTTTGCTCATCTCTCTTTGAACTCTTAGTGAAAATTAAACGCTATAGTATTATTCTTGCCAACGTTTATTATGAATAAATAAATATTGAATGACATTTCCACAGCGCCATCTAGCCCCAAACTACATAACTTGCTCTATGGGGACCAGATAAGTGTTTTAAAATATGCTCACTAAACGCATATTTTTTTATGAAGTGATTATAAGTAATTGTGGCAAAAGCCGACAAACAAAAAGTTAACTTTGGCTTCAATAAACTCCATTCGATTTCCATAGGTAGTTGTAGTGTTTGGTTTTAACGAATAAGTTGCTAATAGCTACAGTCAACGAAAACCCATGAACAAAACTAACTTCCGTCGTATATTCTCGTAGCTGATCATATGTGGTCACATAATAGGATGAGCAGCGTTGAGAACTGTTGAAAGAACTAACTGTGTTATGTTATGAATTAAAATCTATAAATTTATTTATTCAAAGGTTCAAAGTAAATTTGGAAAACTATGAACTGATACTTGACATACGAATTCGGATTTTTGGTTCTATAAGATACCGGTTTCCTCGTTCGTTCACTTCACTGATTTGCGCATAACTTTTTTCACGCGACAAATTTTTGGGTTTGAACCAGTTATCTCAAGATTGTAAGCCGGGGTCTGTACCACTAGTCCACCACGCTATCATTTGATTGCAAAGCGGTAGAAGACGTTTCGAGAGACTTAGGTTATATTCGGATATACAAAAATATATTTCTTGCATTGAATAAACGATAAATAATTAACTTCATAATGTTGTTTCAAGGTGAAAAGAATTACTTGCTTATATTATCTGTCCCATTTATCCAGGTCAAGTTATTTTCTGTGTTGATGTTAGACACCTAAATCCCTATATTTTTCTAGATATTTTTATTAGTACAATAAAAATCCACTTATTATTCACACAAGGATATAGCTTCTCTTTTCTCAAGGACGCCATGTTGAATCGCACGTGTAGAGAGGGTCCCTAGATAACTCCGATTGCAGCGAGGGTGTAAACACTATAGGCTCAAAAAATTTGATGACTTACCTCACAGCTCAGCTGTTAGTAACTTTGCCTTCTTCGCTGTAGGTCGTAGGTTCGATTTCCACCCCGGACAAATATTTGTGTGACGAACAAAAGTGTTTTTTTTTGTCTAGATGTTGATATGTAAGTATTTTTAAAAAAAATGTATTGTATCAGTTGGCCCATGATACAAGTTATTAACTTAGGTTACTTTGGGGCTAGATGGCGCTGTGCGAAATATCCACCAATATTAAATAAAAGCGCTTCCTTTATTCCTGATTTAAGACTACAGCCCCGAGTGCGGCTGGGGTTTCAGCATACGACGAAGACAACTTCTACGCCGAAGAATTAACACCTGTGAGACAATAAAAAGTAAAACTATAAGAAAAATTGCATTTATTACAGTAATTTCTGAAAATAGATTTTTGTCGGTATTTAAGAATGCAAAATATTTGTTTTTCCAAGTTGACTGAGTTGATTGATATCGATAAAGATACTCTAGTTTACGAGTCAGAAAAGTGAAACTTTAGCCACATCCCTATCGCCTGACACTCAATTCATCACTGTGCTCACATGACCCTAATAATTAGATTTTAAACCTAACAGCCTTCAAAATAAGGTTGTTTAATAAAATATAGGCTTTTTCTGGTAAAACAACATATCCAATGCGATGCAGACTTTACTACCATCGGAATAAGGTTGAAAATGGGTATTTGAAGGTATAAACGGGGGTTAGCGGGCGGTAATAGCTTCCGTACTATATCTGAATGGGCGCTGACAGGGAGTTTTATAAACTGCTATGTAAACTGAACTATATTTTTTTGCTTACTCAGTCATTGTCGGGTTAGCTTAAGTAAAATGGGTTATCTTTTATCATGATTGCGATGTTTCGTTTCTTTAATGAGAACATTATTACACAGATATTATGCGTAGGCATTAGAGTAACTAAAGTTTTCTAAGTTCATAAATTCATTCATTTAACGCTTACTATTCGAATTTGGTCGATTGATCAGCCAAAATTATGTTTCAGAATAGTTTCATTTATTATTATTACCTATTTAAACTATTTTTTGTTACAAAAATATTTTGTTGCCAAAAATAATGTTCGCGGAATCATTATTAACTTCATTTATCACGTCATGTTTCACATTATATAAATATATAAATATACCAATATATATATTTATGCTTAGTTTGGGGCGCTGTGTGAATTGTCCACCAGTATTATATAACTTATTTGATGAACAAAATAATATCGTATAATTTATGTCATATACACACACTACCATAGTGTCAATCCGTTCCTAGACAGTTCCGCAATTTTACGCTATTTAAATATTATCTTGCAATGACAACCTAACTTAAAGCCATTTAAGTTTTATAATTGTTAATACAGAACTTGCCTTGAACTTCATTTGACTGTAAGCGATCCATTATCTTCTAATAACACAAATGAAACTAGATCTTTTCATCGCCTAAAACTAGCTCTGATTTAGAATAAAAAGAACGGAAAGCCTGTTTGCACACTAACATGACACTATAAATAATAAATGGAATAATTGGATTGGGAAGTTAGAAGCTAAACATCCAATACTGGAGCCTAATTGATTGATGCGTGTGAAGGTCGGTTAGGGCTTAAACAATTAAGTTTATATTGAACGTTGATTGGCTATGTATAATTGTAATAGCCGAATACATGGTAACCGAGAACATGAGTGCAATGAGTTTCATATATTATATATTGGTGGACCATTCACACCGCCATCTAGCCCCAAACTAAGCATAGCTATATGGAAATCAGACAACTGATAAAACACTTATATTTTATATTTATGTAAATACATACATATAATACATATTATTAACTCCAACAAACATCTATATTCGTCACACAAATGTTTGTCCTAGGTGGGAATTGAACCCACGACTTACAGAGTGGAAGTAGGGTTAGTACCAACTGAACTATGAGGCCAGTCAATAATTACTGCATCACTAACGTCCGAAAAGGTTTAATGAAATTATAGAGAGGAAACCATCTTATCCTTATTTAAAAATCGGTAGACATGTGACATCTATTCATTCAGATTAGGCTCGTATAGTCGATTAGGGACTATTCACTAACAATTCAATACTCTCTACAATTTATTTGGTATAACTTATGACTAAGTCGTCCGGAGAAGTACTGCCATTTCTGCCACCAAGCAGTAATGCGTCGCGTTACTTTGTTTTGGTTTGAAATATGTGGTTGCCGGTGAAATTGTGAGCACATGAGTACTTGAAATATCATAATATATGAGACTTGGGTCTTGTCGTACCTAAGTAATGGAGGATCCAAGTCCAATTGCTAATTATAGGCAGAAGTTACCACTTTACACCAGGTGAGCCATTTGCTCGTTACGTAAATTTATTAAATAAAAAAAAAACAAAATCACCTAACCCGAAACTGCCAAGGAAATATTAAAAGCTGTTATTATATTTCTCTGTGTCGCTAGTCACCTGCCACCAACAACATTACTGTTGTATTTATTTATTATATGTATTTATGTATATATCATACAAATAATATATAAGTATGGTTAGAAAAGTATTTATATGTATGCCGATATCTTACAATGAATCAAATCAATTTTTTTTTGTTGGCACAAGTTAAAATATATGTCATTATGTATATAATGTATATAATATAATATATGTCATTTATCTTATATAAGCTTAATACCTCCGTCCATTGGGTTGTTTGGAAGAAATTGTTTACTGGCGATAAGAACACCCTTGCACTGTCTTATTTAAGAATAGTTCATAATGTTGAATTCTATTTCGTGTAAAATAAAGTATAGTATTATCTATCAAAAGGCCGGTACGCGTACAGCAATGAGTTTTATGATACTTAAATAACGAAAGATTAAAAGCGAGATTTAAAGTTTGTGTTACGCAATTATTTGACAAAATGAACTCTGAATTCCATTTAACGAATTATGTCTTCATTCTGAACTATGACTGCGCTGATTTCCATTTATTTGATTCAGTCCAAGCGCTTAATTTGATAAAACCACGCTGTTGAGCGTATGAATAATTGATATCTATCCTGGTCACACCAATTATACTGATTCAGTTATGATTGAAAATTAATCACAGAAAATATATTTTAATTATCTACGAGTATATAAATTTATAAATAATAAATAAATAATGGTGGACAAATTAAGCAAAGCTTGTACTATGGGAAGCAGCCAACTGATATAATACTTAAATACTTTTTTTTATATACATACATATTCAACACCCAGACACAGTAGGAGTCTATGTTTGTTACACAAATGTTTGTCCTGGGTGAGAATCGAAGCCACGACCTACAGCGCAGAAGGCAGTGCTACAACTGAGCTGTGAAGTCAGTCAATATGTATAAAAAGGATTTTGAAATTACGTGTGTATCTGATAAACTCCCAAAACCGGTTGACTGATCGTTTTACACACTTTATATAAAATATGACTAGCTGTGCCCGCGGTTTCACAGCTAGTCATATTTTATATAAAGTGTGTAAAACGATCAGTCAACCGGTCGCATTCAGCTTGTGATTAGAAGAGTAGCTACGTGCGTCTTTTATCAGTTTGTGAATTAATAAATGTAGCTGAAGTTACTTCTTATAACATCAGCTATCTGCTTCTGAAATCCCGTCAAAGTGGGTACAGCCGTGTCGGAGATTAGCCGAAACAAACAGACAGCCAGAAAATTATATTATAGAAGAGAATTATACTATCTATTTATGAGTACCGTATACACTTCAACTTTTTTTCCAGTTTGAATCCCCATGTCACTGTCAAAACCAGAAGTGTACAATGACTACTTTATCAAACTAGTTTGTCCTCGGAAGATCAGAAGTGCTTGGAAGTAACGATGAAATCTAATAAACATGGATCCAACTGAGACATCATCAGTTTCGTTCAGAAACAGAAAAAATGCAAGAATTGAATGTCTATAAACAGATGCACAATCAATATGTTTTTGAGCAATTGGAAGCATTGATCTAGAAATTTTTAGCACTTTTTCCTGGTAACTTTTTTAGTAGTAGGTATCTGGTCTTAAAACAAGTACCCTATAAACTATTGGTAAAGGACTAATAAC
Source organism: Chesias legatella (assembly GCA_947359385.1). Lineage (NCBI taxonomy): Eukaryota > Metazoa > Arthropoda > Insecta > Lepidoptera > Geometridae > Chesias > Chesias legatella. The sequence goes on along the minus strand of OX375773.1, from coordinate 6,146,533 downwards.
TGACCATCAAGCTGAATACGGCAACAACAGGGCAAAAACGCGAGACGATTTTTATTACTTTGCTTATTAGCGGAATTGTTTCACTATTCCAACATTCAAAGTGTCCATTTAAGCATAATATTTCACAAATAGTCCAATTTATCTGAACTGCTCTCGCTAATTACCTACCCACTGCCCTCGTTCGCGTTCATGGAATATGCATCGCGTCCTTCCTTTCTGCTTCATTGTCATAGTTACGTACAAACTGCCTTATAACTTCCCACTAGAGGGAAAGGCCTACACACTACGTAGACTGAATAGAGCTTAACCTAACCCAAAGGCATGGCCTATGGCTATGGATTGGTGATTCAGATATACCAAACCAGAACTAAATGACCCCAATGGGAAGAACTCCAACGGAAGCTTATTTCACATCTGCAGGTGGCTTATAGGAACGAGCAGGTAAAACGCAGTACTTCCCTGGACGTACTTAGCACAGCTTTAACTGCCTTATTAGTATAATTATGTGGCAGATTAAACTTTCTCCTTAGAACGATATGTTATTTGAGAACATTGATTAATGCTTAGAATGTGGAATTCCTGGAACCGAGTATGAGACTTGTAATTGGTATCTCACATGCCTATAATTACACTTGTCAATAACAAAGTCATCTGAATGTGACATCAAAGGCATAAAAGGTATATTATTTTCTTTTTTTAGAACACTGATATTATTTCTTCTAAACTTTTTCTCAATTTAACTTTGAGTAAAATAAGAAAAATTATTATGGACATTTTACACAGCTCCACCTAGCTCCAAAGTAAGCTAAGTAATATCAACCAGACAACTGATATAATACTTATATTATATATTTTTTTATTAGATACATATCAACACCCAGAAACAGAACAAACACCTATGTTCTTCACATAAATGTTTGTACTGGGAATAGAACCCACGACATAGCGCGCAGAAGGCAGCGTTTCTACCAACCGAGCTGTGAGTCAATGAGCAGAACGTACACTGTCAAACACGTTGCCCAGTGTGACCAGAGGTTAAAATTGAAAAGTCGATGTTTCGCTATACATCAGCTTCAATAAACACTCGTACACAATGTGGCCCAGTGGAGCATTACTGCACGGTGTGCGTGAACAAAGCTTCCACCTGAATGACGTGAGGCCGGGCAAATTACGCCGCCCGCCGACAAAAGTCAATCGGCTGCGATGCTGATTTTCTGCACATAGTTTCAATATGGTCAGTGGATATGTGTTGCAAATTGTTATATCACTGTTATTATTGGCATTTGATATTTCAATTCGAAGTTGGCACTAGATCTACAGGTTGTGGGTTCCTTAATGAAGGTTGAACTTTTGAAACATTGTGAAGGAACAACTGCATGCTCGTAAGGCATTTTTTAATGTAAGCTACCATCTTCGAGTAAAAAAATTTTTGTAAAGCACTCAAGGGTCAGTTTCAAGAGTCATTTTTCAGTCACTTCAAAATCCATTGTTTAATGCCATCACTATTTACTACTATCACTCAAAATCACTGAAAAGAGGAAAAAGAGTTATCAAATACCTAGTCCTAGTATTACTATTCAGGACATAACTGAGTACCTACTCGTGTCAATTACCACACTGGAAATTTCGTTCACAAGCTCAGTTGATTAGCCTTTGTCGTTGACCGCTCATAGCTATGGTAGTTCCCAGGTTGATTTTCTATTTAAGTTGATAATTACTGCGAAATTTGTTGAAAGTTAACCTCAAGGGATGCGATAACGGAAAACAATAAGATACTAAAATACATAATTATAATATGCTGCTTAGAGTAACGTTTATTAAACGTCAAAATTTCAAAAGAGGACGTTGTAAGCGTTCGTTGAATGGAATTGAATGAAATTCTATTCAATGAAATATTTTGTCAAGAAAATTTACCTCATTATAAACTAAGTAAGAGATGCTTTACAAATTGATACGAGGACTCAAGTAGGTCAAACATGTAGGTACTTTATAATAAAAATATTAGTGGATATTTCACACAGCGCCATCTAGCCCCAAAATAAGCTAAGCATAGCTTGTATCGTGGGAACCAGACAGGGAACAGATTTAAATACTTTTTTGTAAATATATACATATAATACATATTAAGACCCAGACACAGAACAAACATCTATATTTTTTGCATATATTCGTCACACAAGTGTTTGTCCTTGGTGGGAATCGAACCCACGACCTACGGCGCAGAAGGCAGCGTTACTACTAACTGAGCTATGAGCTGAGGCCAGTCATAATACATGATGATCCATCGAAATATTTTAGAGAAGTTACATTAGTTCGTCTGACATTCAATTTATTCTATTCATACCTAATTTTTTTCATACCAAAACGGATAACCCTGTATCCATGTCCGTGATGTACTGCGCCGACAATTTTATTCCACTACCTCCAAAACGGGTCAAAGTAAATTAAATGTGTAAAACTGTGCTGTTAGTTTCGAAAGTGCAATTTTATGAATGTATATTATTGAATAGATACTGAATTGTTATAATTAAATAACTATTTCAACTTGATCAAGTGTTCTGAATAAGCTTGCTTGGAGTTCACACAATTCGTCAAGTCGTTACTCGAAGTCGTATCTATATTAAAATAGGTTTTTAAGTGTGTTTTTTATGGTATTATCTTCTTGATTTGCGATATTTCAGTAATTTTTCCATATAATATTAATAACAATAAAGCATATTTTTTTCTTCTGTAATTTGGGGTATAGAACGAGCTGACGTTAAGTGGTAACCGCCGCCCATAGAAACAGCAACACGACTCAAGTCCTCTTCACCAAAGTACGAGATGACTCAAGTCGCATTGCGTTTCGTCTATCACCCCGAGACGGGGATGTTATGTCTCATGCGCCTGCAATTTCACCGGCACCCACTCCATTAATATTAAAGTGTTTTACTAAATGTACTAACAGACTTTCTGCAAAACTAGCGTAATTGAATGCTTTTAAAATTACTAATTAATGCTCTAATTAATAAATAATTAATCTGTAAATAATTTGAATTTGCATAATAACGATAGAAACACTCAAATTTAAGGCTTATTGGAATATTCAATGAAAGATACTGCAAATAATGTAATACGATGCCTATTAAATTGAGTATTCTGTGTGCATAGTAATATAATTAATTAAAGCCCTCGTTGAATTGAGTTCAATTGTATTTAACCCGAATGTTTTGGTTCATGCTATATAAGTATAAAATTTCGTCATCTTACAACTTCGCAAAAATATAGCTTACTAATGATGAATTTTTGTTTAATATTATACATATTGCAATGTTACTGAAAACTTACTCATAGTTCATGTAATGACTAACTGAAATATATAATTCAAATGCTTTTCATAATACGGTTATATAAGTATATACGGAAATAAAAATTTTCGAAAAGTTACTCTACAAAAATTACTTAAAATTATTCTTATAATTATTTTCTAGATACATGATGATAATCGAATATGATTATGATTCTTCTATGTCCTGCCAGATATATCATATATTTTGGGCATATGATAAACATACCATTCGTATATATCGATACGCAATATTTTTTTAATGGGCATATTTTTTTTCGTTGTTTATGTGTAACTGAATTAATAAGATTTGGTTTAAACTAACATATCACAGCAAAAATTTTCAATTAACTACCAAAAAGCGTACATACCCATGAGGTGGGCGGATATCTCGGGAACGGCGCGATCTGCTTGGTGGCGACATTGCTCGGCAACTCTGGCTTGATCCCTCTTTTAAGGCGAGCTTTTCTTCTCTCCCGCGATTTGGCTCTTAACATAAGAGCTGCCTGCATACTTGCCAGGTTTGTGGTGGCCGTAAGTGAGCCTTCAGATAACTCCGTCACTATGGCCTTGAGCGCGCGCAAGTCCGTTTATGTTCGAGGTAGTTAATATCACTCGTTATCTCACGCGGTTATTTTAAACTAAATTCTAGCGCACTAAACCCTAACTAGCGAATAGAATAGACTTTATTTACACGTCAAACGGCGAAGACTTTACGATAGTCTCATCACAGAATTGATTACGTTCGAATAATTTCGCTTTGATGCTTTAGAATTGAATAGATAGGCACAAGAAAGGCGTTAAACTATGCTAATTTTATAGTTATTTAAATATTAAATTTAGTGGTCGTTATCTTAAATTACGATATGTTTGACGTGAGTGAGAATACTTAATGGAAGCAAGCGCAATTTGGCGTTTACATAAAATTATTGAATAGTTTGTTTCACGACTGTGTGTTGTGATGCACGTTTGACTCGTCAGTCATGTTTCATTCCGCACGTCAAGTCGCAGTCTCTGGTTCTTCGACACCTGCCATCGGACTCTGCGCTCCTTCAGATGTCGTAGTTTCATGGCCGGCCCACTTTTGTCACTTCACTAGATAACACTGCTCCATACATGATAATCGAACGATGCACACTTTGAAAGCAAAACAATTATAATGGCGGACAAATTAAGAGGAACGTCAAAAAAGGTGGCGTACGTTGCATTGTCTCACGTCATACATTTACATGCTTACATCGACTAGCGTTACATTACACCGATATCCTACAGCGCTACGTTTACGAACGATAACAAAGACTTAAGTGTAACCGATACCATGCTTATACTAAGTACATAGACACACCGAGTACAACAGCACAGGCAGGGTATACCTCGACGAGTTCGCATGGCGAGTGCGGCTCGGAGACGGGGAGGGAGGGCGGCGGCGCGGCGTACAGGAGTGACTCCCAGTGCTGGCAGGAGTACGCGCGGACGCCGGTGGGCGCGGGGTGGAGCGGGTCCGGGCTCGGCGGCGCGGGCTGGCGCACGTGCTGGCGCGCCTGTCACAACAAACAAACAAATACATGACACTAAACAAACAAACATCGTCATCCTCATCAGCACTACGGATAAAGGCTCTCCCAGTAAGCGCCACTGAGCACGGTCTTTGGACGTTCGCACCCAGTTTTTTGCTTCGAAAGTTGTCGCTACACTCAACTGACCGGCCTAATGCGACTTTAGCTTCTAATTCTATGGGCAACTGTTAAGTATATCGGTGTTTATGTAAATATGCCCCAGAACGAGCAGATAGTGAATTTATATGACTTGGGAGCACCCCTTGTTAGGTACGGAGTGACCCAAGCTGCATCCTGTTTCACCCTCAACTTAGAGATGTGAACGTGGAATATATCGTGTACCTGTAATTTCACATGGAACACCTTTTAAACCAGATCGAAGAAATGCGTTATTATTTGGCTGAAGTAACATATTACAGTTTTTTCCTGACAAAATTGCCACAATTTATACTGTACAAAGGTAATATTATAAAACAGTGTATAAATTATTACCTTACGGCCCGCGAGCGACGCGCCGCCCGCCGCCGCGTACATGCACCGCCGCCGCGCTCCGCTCGCTAGCGCGGCATGGCGCCCGTGCCCGTGCCCGTGCGCGGTGTGCGCCTGCCCTTATGCTGGGAGCGCGCCGGCTTCGACCCACTCCACCGCATCCGTGCCTCTAATGACGAACACCTATAACGTGATAACTGCTATCAAAATAACGGTTTTTGATATCGGTTATGGACGTTGATATCTTAACGTTATTAAAAAAAAAAATTTTTTTATTACATTCAATTTGTACATTTTATTTTACAATTCATATTATTTTGTAGTATGCTTTTTAGACAGTATTCTCACCACATTAGATATTATCTTAGTTATTATATGGCCAGCTTTATACCGGGAGTACGATTTGGTCCCATTTCACCGCATCCGTGCCTCTACTGATAAAGACATAGGATAACTGCTATCAAAATAACGTTATTTAATATCGATTATTGAGTTCGGTTATGTTAATGGCAGTTGATATCTCTATGTGTGAAATTAGGCAATATCTGTTGTTATTGCATTTAATTTGTTTACACACTTGCTTATATCACTGTGTACAAAATAGTCTTAACTATAATTAACCGGTGTGTGTCCGTCTGTCCGGTTTTATACTAGGAGCACTTGGTTCTACCCCACGTTACCCCATTAAGCTTTTAAAGCTCTAATTTGAGAGCAGTTATGAAGTGTTAACTGCTATCAAAATAACTTACAGACAAAGGTTGTTACAAAATGTTTTCCAAAAATTGCATATATTTATAAAGTATAAAAGCTTTATAATTAAGTAATTAGTGCTAATGTAATAAACTAGGTACATCACTGAATTAGTAAATCCATTTTGAATAAACTGAACGTCAATCAGAAGGCTACAACATGATTTAATTTTAATCCCTGGGGATTTTACATAACCATTAGTTTAAACCACCGCTTAGATATTTGTTTTAAATATTAATCAAACATGCTCTATTACATTGACCACTGAATTATATCTTATTAATAGCGTATGTAATTGATTATTAAATTTCATTATTGTTGGTCTACTAGTAGGGCAACTGACTCTCAGACTGTAAAATAACAATTAGAAACCATATTTTTTTAATTACATATCAATTTATGTATCATTATATATTTTCTGCAATTACGATAAGATTTATTTCGTTAAAACAAACAGAGATATAAATTTGAAAATAAGGATCTACAACAATTAAACAGAATTGGACCATTTTCTCCGTAGGTACTAATCCTTGTTTCTTCTGAAAGTTATTTATTGCAGACGGACACGTTTCCAAAATCTGAGATTACCAGCCGAACACTAATAACAAAAAAAAATACATAATTACCTACTAGTTATGTCATGTTTGGTACTCATATTTAGGTCTTACATCTGAACGCGAAGAATTATCAAAGAGTCGTTCTGTCAAACTGATTATTTTGTTGTTCTTTGTTCGATAACTCCTACCGAGTTAAGTTAGAGTAACTAGAAACAAAACCACTTACAAATAGCAAACGCAAAGTATCCCAAGACGATGGGGTTTTCAAACTAAGTTTGAAACTAAGAATAATGTTTAATCAAATCTTTCTTACTATCTGTTGAGAATCTATGAGTGTCCATGCCCTGCAACACAGGGAATCTTTGACAGTGTGTTATTCTATATAGTAACTACCGTCAGGATAATAACATAGATATGAATGTGAAACAAAAAACATATGGCAGTAATAAGTAAAGTTAACCACTAAAAAATTCACTGTGCGTAAATCCATGCCACTCTATCTCTTCTCGCTAATTAAGAGTTGATCAATACATCTGCAGTTGTACTTTCAAAGCTCGTGATATAAAAGTCAAAAAGCAATTAAACAGCTAAAAGCGAAGCTTATCTCCAAATTTGAAGATCAAAATTGCGTCAACGACATAACTTTAATGGAATAAGCGATCGAAGACGGGCCGCCCAATCTAAATTAATGCTGCTCGGCTTTACAGAAGTCTCCCGGGAAATGTTCGAGCCATGTCTCTGTATCTAGTTTCTAACACCTAGGACACACGTCAGTACATGAAATGGAAATAACTGTTGTGTTTCATAAAGAAATGAAAAATGTCTCCATTGTAACATTCTTAAGTAATCATTTATAACACGCTCTCATTTGACCGTTAATTTTATCTGATTTGAGCGGTCTACGACGTAGAGTGCTTTCCTAGAGTAACCTATCCTCTCCTTGTGAAGTCCAAGATTATAATTTTCAGGAAATCGAGACGCTGGCAAAGAGTTCCATTCTGGTTGTCCGCATTATGAAAGCGGAAGCAGAATGCTTCCTACGGATGTGAGGAAATTAAACTAAGACAAACGAGATTAAAATCAAGAAATTAAATAGAAATTTATGTAATTGACCTCCGAGTCTGTTTCATAGAAACATCTAAACACAAATTCTCTCTGAAGTATACAAAAATTGAGTGAAGATTTGTAACTAGGTAAATAAAATAGAGTTCTCAAGTAAATAAAATAAAATAAACTCCGTGATTATTATAAAAGCAGAAAGATACAAACGCGGTCCCGTTTCCAATCGAGTAAACAACACAAGCAACACTTATATTAGATTGTCAGATAAACGAAAAACGGTTCGTAATATCTTTTAAAAGTTATGACGGCGAGGATAACCGTAAATTTATTCCCATTATTTAGTTGTACACCTCAATATCGATAGATTTCAATGTAATCTCAGCAGTTTCTTTGTTTTACTATGATAATGCCGACGTTTTTGTATGCAACCAAATGAGAGAACGAACATATTATAAAAGCAATACGTCTTGGATATTCCGTATCTAGCGCGCGAATAAAAAGGAAGCTCTCCTATAGGGGTTTATTTACTGTTCTTCCCATGGAGCGGATAGGGTTTGAACAGGCCTCAACATAGCGATAAGTACGCGTAACCTCATGTTTTGAATATAATTGACGTTTCCAAGCAAGTTCTTAATTAATTTTGTGAAAATAAAGTTTTATACCTTGACTTTGACTCAGATATGGGAAGAACCGAGGTGCATCCGGTTGCGCTCGTATCTTTTAAACGAGCTGGTGGATTGTCTAATGTGTCTGTAATTTTGCCGGAAAATATTCCTTTCAAATCGAAACACTATACATTATTTCTTGGTAGCAAAAACAGTTATTAGCGGTAGTTCATATTTCATTTATTCATAAAGTAAATTGCAAGTCAAAATGAATAAATCGAAATATTACAAATATAAACAAACAAATCAATTAATGATACCTAAGTTAAAAAAAAAAAAAATGAACATAACATATACATTGAAAAATAAAATAATACATTATATAATAGTCATTCAATTTCTGTTAGTAGATAGTAATAATTATCAGTCACAATTAGTATCAACAAAAAATTCATAATCGGGTTGAATATATTAGAATAATAACGTTAACGTAACGTAACGTAATGTTAAAACCGTTAAGAAAAAATCATCTAATAATTTACTGCATTCATAAAAAATCGAATGCTATGTTAATTTTAATTTTCGATATAACCTATATAGAGTATAACAAAAAAAAAATGCTTTTGTAAGCGATCTGCTACATGGTACAAGTAAATTATTAAAGTAAAAATCAGTTTGTTCACTTTTAGGTCTGAACCAGTAATATCTAATTAAAAGTAAGATTATCACCACCATGCTGTTGATCGCAAAGTTTATAGCAATATTATATTTACATATTTTGTTTGAAACAATAATTCTATACCAGTATGCATATTATTACTCTGTAGATGGAGTCAAAGAACTAGATTGACCGATAAGAAATATCGTGCCGCAGCAAAGTAAAGAAAAAGGTAAGCACTTTGATTAATTACCATTAATTATTAACTGATGAAGCTTATATACTGTGGATTAAGTGCTACAAGAAACTAATACTGTGATTAGATATTGAAATTACTAAGTTTAATGGCATATTTTACATGAAAATACTTTTAGTTATGGCGATGATTTTATATATAGTGGGGGTTGGCATCAATTAATAACAACTAATTAAAAACAAAAATAGTGACTTTAAATATATTATATTTTTATACAGAGGCTTATTGTACCCTTGCTACGAGAATTTCCCCTATCATTCATATTCGATATAATTTAAACTTAAGAATTAAACCGAATCCTGAATATAAAATTTTTAAATTACATACAAACACACAATTCTTTTTTTTTTATAACTTCAAAGCCAGGTAAATACATGACCACAGAATGGTTACGAGCTACATGACGTCACTTAAGAACTGCCAAACTACGCCCTTTCATGGAAAATTATCAACTTCATATGAACGTCCTATTTGACACAAATACACTCAAAGAATTCTGACTATAATCTTGGCTATATAAATGGCTATATAATCAGGATAGATTCTATAATTTATCAATTTTGCGTTTTAGCAATTACTACTGATAATGCGAGTACCGCTACAGCTTAATGTACTTTATAACACAGATAAGTACTTAATACTGAGACCAGTATGCTGAAAGGTTTTTTTTTTTTTTATGTAATACATTTACGGAACGAGCCGACGGCCCACCTGGTGTTAAGTGGTAACCTCGGCCCATAACAGCCGATGCGACTTGGGTCCTCCCAAAGTAGGTATGACAAGACCCAAGTCGCATCGTATGCGCCCGTAAATGTGAGACGTGAAGGTGGAATGTCTCATGTGCCTGTAATTTCACCGGCAACCACACCTTTCAAACCGGAACACAGTAACGCGATTGTGTCACTGCTTGGCGGCAGAAAAGGGCATGGTGGCAGTACTTCCCCGGACGAACTTGGCGAGAGTGGACGAACTTGGCGAGAGTTCTACTGCTCTTAAATTACTTTATTACTTTATTACTTAGTGTGCTTCTAAAAAAGCTATTTTTATGCACTTGACACTTGTTTTCGAATTTTTTGTTTAACAATAGCATCTGGGGAGAATCAATTCATCACGTTAATTTATACCATGTCTATATGAACTAAGATTACATATTTTAAACGGTAAATAATACTGATCTACATCTAGACTACAGAAAACTCATTGTCTGATACAAATATGAAAATAACGAAACTCAGTATCGTTTCCTGAAGAACTCGTTGCAATACGAAAATTAAAGGTTGTTCCATACAATTCCCCCTAATCTCACAGAGGCGTTTCATAAAATGTTCAGGTTAGAAACAGTCGTTAGAATATCATTTTCATTTTGAGTCGTACGAGAATGAAGTAAGGTTCAAAATTGTATGTTATATATACGGGAAATAGCTGCAATAAGCTTAGATTTCCTCTACCGACGTTATTGTGTCCAGTATTAATATGGGATTGCTACTCGATACAATGTTTGCTCTTCGGCCGTGTGTTGAATTCAAAATGATCCAGCTAAAGCAATTTACTTTGTGATTGAAATTTTGGAAATGCTAGATTAATTAAGAATTTAACTTACCTTGTGAAGTTTCATTTCTAAAACTCATGATGTTATCGATATTTTTTATTGGTCCAGGGTGCATTGACTTTAGTAATGTTTAGTATACTCGGACTCTTCAAAATTTAAGGAAAATTTACAACTAGTTGCACGCCTGATGATACCGTAATGATTCTACAAGTAAGTTTTTACCCCAAATATTTCAACTCAATGGAATTAATGTCAAAGAGTTTCGAATAGATAGGCCGTATTTTATTCATTCATTCGCTTCAATTATAAGTTAGACTGGCCTCATGGCTCAGTTGGTTAGTAACCCTACCTTCTGCGCTGTAGGTCGTGGGTTCGATCCCCACTCAGGACAAACATTTATGTGACATTTGTAACATTGATGTTTGTTCTGTGTCTGGGTGTTAATATGTATTATATGTATGTATTTACAAAAGAAAAGTATATAAGTATTATATCAGTTGTCTGGTTCCCATGATACAAGCTATGCTTAGCTTACTTTGGGGCTAGATGGCGCTGTGTGAAATGTCCACCATTATTTATTATTATTTATTTAATTATAAGTCATGTACTTTCATACATGATTCTATCTGACAGTTGAATTGGATTGTTGGAGTTGAACAATTGGATTAGTCGAGTAAATTATAGATTATTTTAATTTAATGGTTGATAAAATGGCCACACACCTTGGCTTTATATTATTGAAGCCTTATTTTTGTATATTATATTGCCTTATATTCTTATATATGCTGGAAATTAAAAAAATCCTGTGTAAAATATCATTTTTTACTCTATTATATATCACTTCAGCTAAATAGCCGCTTAAGTCAAAAATAGGTCAAAGAAAAACCACTTCTCATAAATCCGTTTCAAACTTACGCCTACAAAACTGCTGCTTCAAATTGAAAATATGTTTCAAGTTAAATGGAATAAGGTTGATATTGTTTCACTTTTACAATCAAAACAAAGCACGTAATGTGGTTTTAATAATCAGTTTGACACATACATCAGTATTGACAAATGTTGGTACAGAAACATTCATATCATAATGCAGGGTTGGTATATTTTAGGTTGGTTGACGATATTTATAAAATATTGTCAATCAAAATTGTGATTCTGTCTGTAACAGATTTTTTGTAGGTATTTTTTTGGATATTTGGTGCAGTACAGTTCTTGCACAGAAATTCACAACTCTGAATTTAGTTGTATAGGTTCAAACGAAATTGATATGTCTTTGGGTTTGGGAACACATGTTTCCAAAGATAGTAACGCGAAATTGGCGGCAGAAATGGGCATGACAGCAGTACTTCCCTGGACGGGCTTGGCTAAGTGCTACAGTTGTTAATTGTCAGTTAAGTGAAAGATGAGCTTTAACAACTTTTCCATAATTATACATGGGCACTAACATTAACACTAACATTTCCTGTCACAGTTGGCACATACACAAATAACAACAAATTTTATGCTCCCTACACAAATGTATGATTGAAACCAGAACAGCTTACAAGCAGGGTCTACTACTAAGCCGTCAAAAGTATACATTTATCATATAATTCAATCGTACCTTCTGAAATGAAAAATGACCAAACAATGATTGGGTCGCACAAATTAATTAATGGTCAACTTATCGAGACAGCAACCATGTCAAGCTTAATCATTTAATTATGGCTTTACCGCTGAAATGTTTTCATTGACCTTTTTCTATACGAGCGAAAAGTAAAATGTATCTATACAATATATGTTTTAAATGTATTTTTTTATTTTTTATTATTAAAACAGAAGAATTATTCACCGATTTGTTTACTCCCTAAGAAGTAGTTATTGTTTGTACTGAATCCTTCTGAAAATTATATTTTAATCATTTATTCTCACTTTTATTATATATTCACTATAGATAGTTTCATTATAATAAAACAATAATTTAAATAATGTATAGTACCTTATTACATCACATATATTTGACTAGTATTTCGTACAATGTAGCCTAACTTTTGGAACTTCATTAAGATTAAATCTAGGTTGTTTCAGCCTTTACTCAGCAGTAATGTATCTTCACACAGATACTAACTTTCTCCACGGACATTATCAGAAAAGCCTGCGTAATAATTTGACATACAAAGAGGAAAATATTTTATGGTGCATATACAACGTTATCTTAATAAATAGGAGTTTACTGCTCAAGGAAATATTCTGTCCAATTTTGTTTATTTTCATCTCACATATATAAGATAAATATGCCAGTAAATTATCAAGTAGGTAGTTTGATAAAGTAAAAATGTTGATATCAAAGTTATGCCAGTTAAAAGTCTCCTGAGCTACATAATTAGATCGCAACTTGTACAGAGTTGGATACCTGCTTTATAACTACGTAATTTATCTAAGTGGGAGTGGAACATAGAAAGTTTAACTCAGGTTTAATGTCACTGTAGAATTATACAAGAATTTAAGTGAGTACGTTAATAACAACGCTCATTATTTATGACCAAACCTACAAGAAAATATATTTATAGGCCAATGCCTAACAAGCAACAACGGTGTCTTGGACATTTCTAAGACACCGATGTTGCTTATTAATCAATAAAAACGGAAGGTCGCGACTACTAGACACACTTTGAGTTAAACATTCATAAAACATGAGACAATGCAACTTTCAGGTACTTTTTAAATTACACAATCGAAAATTTTTTGCGAGTAGGTACACGAAAAATCGACCGCGGAGTGACGTCACCTTTAATGAAGAAAGAAACGAGCACGAATTTATGTGGTCGGGCGACAAACTGACACAGGTTCGGGACGGTCGTCGCCAAACCCATAATCCCTTAATTAGCCCACCGTGCACATAACACTGAAATAAAATTTTTAATCGCTGAGCATTGGCTTAAAACTTTTCCTCCGATTGGCGGGATTCGAGATTGAACTTTCGGGTACAAGTTTGGTAACGCGGCGCGGCGCGGACGGGAGCGTGCACAGTGCGGTGGGCGCGCGCGGGCGCTGAGTGCGCGGTGTTAGCGCCGCGCCGCCTCAGCCTCGACTGCCGGCATGGAAATTCGATTTTTCTGACGTTTCCTCCGCGCCTTGCCACGATCGAACTGCACGCCACACGAATAGTTACCCACCGCTGATTTTGCACGTCCATACAGCCGCAATAATTCAAACAGTTTTATGTCAGTTTTGGGTAACGTCGTCGGCATGAATGTCGTACGGGGCCGGAACACGCGAATTTCGATCATTTCGCGATACGCACTTTGATTATGACCTTGGTTTTTCGTGCTCGCTCATTACGGTATTCCAAAAGTATAGTGAATAGTATCGCCCACATAAATACCAGTATATCCTGTTAGGGTTCACTTTATTACAGTGGATTCAAAGCATAATATTTACATCGAAAGTGGTTAGTTTGCCCGTCTATAGGCTGATACTATATTATAATAGGTCAATGTTTTGGTTTCAATTCCTGTATTGTTCAAGTTACGGGTTAAACTAAAGTCGAATATTTCAAAGTTCAAATGCTGGACGTGTGTTCATGCAAAAGGAGTGTTCATTTAAGGCTTTCTCATGCTTTCACCTTTGTAAAAACTACCTCAGTGCGGTTATATACCTCGTGTCGGTCATTAGGGCAATACCACGGAAACATGAGTAATTTACCCCACGAAAGCCCATTTGGCGAACATGGAATATATTTTTTTATTAATTTGTTAATTACGTTTCGGCATAATAATGCCACGGGCTGAAATGTTAGGCACAAACTGCATTTTATCCTCCTAAGCCCTGAATTTTGAAAACAGCACTTGTCTTTGAGGACGAATGTCCAGTTTTTGGAATAAATTGATTGACACCATTAAGACCTGAATCTTAATGTGCTTGTAATAGCTTTAGATTATATTTCCTGAATTTTCGCTAGAACAAAGTTGTTCAAACGACATGTTCTATTTTGTTATAAAAAATGACCGCTAGGGCTAAGGAGGTTAATATACGGTTAAGAACCGCATTTATGCCAGGTATAGCTAAGTCGAGTAGAGGACGTAAATGAGAGGGACCTTACGTCCTAAGTTTTTTTAAGGAACGAGTAAGAAGCAGTAATGCATTCGCGTGACTGTGTCCCGGTTTGAAAGGTTTGGTTGCTGGTAAAATTACAGGCACTTGAACATTCCACATTCACGTCTCAGAGCAACGGGCGCAATACGATGCAACTGACTGGCCTTATAGCTCAGTTGGTAGTAACCATGCTTTCGGTGCTGTAGGTCGTGGGTTCGATTCCCACCCAGGACCAACATCTGTATGACGAACATAGATGTTTGTGCTGTGTCTGATGTGTGTATTTAAAAAGTATATAAGTAGGTATTATATCAGTTGTCTGGTTTCCAAAATACAAGCTATAATTAGCTTACTTTAGGGCTACATGGCACTGTGAAATGTCCACCTTTAATTATTATTATATCGTTATTATAATTACTTGGGTATCTTTGTATCTAACAGGGAAGGACCTAAGTTATATCGCTTTGTTATGGGCAGAGGTTACTATTTAACACCAGAGGCCATCTGCTTGTTTCGTAACTTTTCACATAAATTGCATACGTCCAGAATGTCTACTTAATACTAGCTTTTGCACGCAACTTTGTCCGCGTGGAATTCGGTTTTATCACGCAACCCTATTTTATCCCTAGGAAAAGTTGCCTAAGTTACTCCTTGTTAGATCAACTATCTGCCAGTGAAAGTCCCTTCAATATCGGTCCAGCCATTTCAGAGATTAGCCGGAACAAACAGACAGAAAGACAAAAAATTTAAAAATATTTTTTTGTTATATTTACCGTGTATACATCCATATGAACTTAGTAAAAAGCGGTTATTTTAATATTACAATCAGAAACTCCAATTTTATTTATTTGTATAGATAATTTAATGTTGAACACTAGTTTAAATCGTTGAACATTGATAGACAAATAGGGTCCTTTTTCCTCTCCAAAATAGTTTAGCACCACATTCAGCTTCGCTGGCCAAGAAACTTAATGTAATGAAAGACATCTAGTGGAAAACTGGTGTTTAAAGTTAGCTCGATGCCAAATCTGCGTGATAACTGGTGTTAACATTGAGAGGGTGTGTCGGTATTAGCAGTCATATGTTTGTAGTCTAGGAGTTACTCATGATTTTCAACCCTGTACTGAGTATATATATATTTTTTTCTTATGTAAAACAGTTACGGAACGAGACGACGGCCCACCTGGTGTTAAGTGGTAACCTCGGCCCGATGCCGATGCGATTTGGGCCCTCCTCTATTAGGTACGACATGACCCAAGGCGCATCGTTTGCGCCCGTAACTCTGGTGTAGGTGGAATGTCTCATGTGCCTGTAATTTCACTGGCAACCACACCTTTCAAACCGGAACACAGTAACGCGAATGCATTACTGCTTGGCGGCAGAAATGGGCATGGTGGCAGTACTTACCCGGACGAACTTGGCGAGAGTTCTACTGCTCTTAGCTTTGCTCTTATATATATCTTCATACGTGCCCTTATACTTAATCATACATTAGTAAGTATTTAATTCGTTTTAATTTTTCCTCCTTAATGTTACAGGATATACTTGAAAATAATTTATAATAAACAAATACCTACTGTAATAAAAATAATAATCAGGATCGTAGCAGGCGGAAAACCATGAGCTCTGCCTACCCCTCCGGGAAACAGGCGTGATTTTATGTATGTATGTATGTATTTAATAAAAAATACTGGTTTACTCATGTCCCGTAAAGAAATAAACGTTGTTTAAAAAAATATCTTATTTGCCATTTATAAAGATCGAAATAAGGAAATGTACAATGAAAAAACAACTCAATTGCCTTGGTTTTTTTTTTTCTAGAATGAGTAATTGATCTCCCACCCGCTCAATCGAGCGTTACAAAGAAATAATTTTGTATAAAATCGCGATTATTTGAAGACTATAATCATGGGAGCATATCTAAACTCAAGCCACTTAAGCACTCGTGAGCTGGCAACACTCCAAGCTAACGTGTACTGCAAACCATAACGATCACATTCTACTTTTTTTTTGAAAAGTGATCACAGTCAATGTTTAAGAAACTGGTCTAATGCACAAACAACATGAAGCTGAAACATCTATTAATAAAAAAAACTGTTCTTAAGATTTGTATAATTTATTGGTTCCTTCTGTCAATACGACTTTCTAAAATAAAAAAATAATTTAAATATTGGTTGATGTTTCATACAGTGCCATCTATCCCCAAAATAAGCATAGTTTGTATGGGAATCAGTTAAATGATATACAATTATCTCCATGTTCTCTTAGACGTGAAAATATTTAAATATTGTAGAACCACAGAAACGAATTACTGCAAAGAGAATAAAAGAAAATTAAACAGCAGAAAATTAGCATCACATATGCAGCATGCCGGCTCAAAGCACTAATTTTAAACTCTTTGTTTAATTTTTAATTTTCAACGTACAGTTGTCATCAGAATTCAGCGAGCAACTCAAGTAAACAGACCACTCCACGCTCAATATTACCATTGACACCTTTCTACCAAAACCTCAACAACTCTCAAGCACCCTCTCGCTAATGAAACGCTGATTTTGAGTGTTCAAATACTTTGGTGAAGAAATTTGGGCGCTGTGAGAATTTCTTATAACGATGTCCGTACAAGTGATGCACCATTTCCAATATTAATAAGCAATATATATTACAGGTAATAAATTTTTCGTTAACACAATCTTGGTCTCTGGTCTTAGATAACTATGAAACTGATTTATTGAGGTATCTACCACTCCGATTAATCTATAAAAAATACAAATATATTACGCATAAAATAAATCATACTCGTAGTCGTATAGTAGTATACATTGAAAATAATTAGATACAACATAAAAAACATGCGTGCTCATATTCATAAAAAAAAACCTCATCCCCTGAGACAATATGAACCTGTAGTACCTACTTATGGTTTAGTATACACACTAGTTACAGAACTTCTTACAGCGACTGTACAACTAAATGATTTCTGCTTTAACGAGATGCAGTTCCGTCTATTTGCGCCGCAAGCGAAGCTTCATTTCGCAGAATATGAATACAGATTCAGTTGATTTCCTCCAAGTATCAAACGCTCTATGCTTATATTTACTTACCTTTTCTCTCATTATGTAAGCACTAAAGTGGGTCACTTTTAGCCTATATATATATAAATAAAATTATATGTTATTTAATGGTAGATATAATAATAATAATACAATAATATTGGTGGACATTTCACACAGCGCCATCTAGCCCCAAAGTAAGCTAAGCATAGCTTGTACCATGGGAACCAGACAACTGATATAATACTTATATACTTTTTTTAAATACATACATACATATAATACATATTGACACCCAGACACAAAACAAACATCTATATTCATCATATAAATGTTTGTCCTGGGTGGGAATCGAACCAACGACCTACAGCGCAAAAGGCAGGGTTACTACCAACTGAGCTATGAGGCCAGTCGCTCTTGGTATGCTTGTTGAGAGAGGCTGAACCGATATTGCTAACATTTTATCAATTTTTTTGTAGAATAGAACATGTTTTATTTAACTTACATTTTACATAACATTAACGAAAAAAAAACACAATTGCACATTATGACATTCGTAGGAGAATACTTCGTTATAGTCCGAATAAGCCTTAGGGAATGAATGATTTATATTATTGCCCGGAAAATTGGACAACAGTTGAAAAGACTTTATCTATTAGATTTTTTTAAAAAGAGCGTTGTCATAAATCCTCGCTTAACTAGTAAGATATAGAAAATTATACTAGTACAAGATTTTCAGTAGAACTTGATCCTAATTTGTCCGAGGAAGGCCTGCCGCCATACCCACTTCTGCCGCCAAGCAGTAACGCATACGCCTTACTGTGAAAGGTGTATGCGTTACTGCTTGGCGGCTTTTCTTTTATCTGATACGGAACGAATAGATGGGCTACCTGGTGTAAATGGAAATAATTAGGTATGGTGGCGGTACTTCCCCGGAAGAACTCAAGTTCTACTGCTACAAAAAAAAATTGTGTAATAAAAAAATGTGAAATCGCTCTAGTTATTGTTCCTAAACTTCTGAGTACAAGTTACTCTTCAGGAAGAAGATTTTTTCCTCTGAATGACGTATTGAAGAAAGGACTAAGTTTTAAATACATAAGCTCGATTTAAATGGAAACTTAATAAAAACTTTTCTTACTTGAATGTACGTATAATAAAACTTTCCTTAAAAGAGTTGAAATATTATTGTGCCGCGAATAAACGTATTCAAATTACTATTTTAAATTTGAAAACTAATTGGTTTTATGTAGGTAACGGAACAAGCAGATGACTCGACGACTCGACGTTATGTCCATTGCAACAGCAATACAAGGGGTTTCCCGTAACTAAGTATTGGAAGGCCATAGCATGAACATCGTATGCAATTGCACCCCTTCTTAGTGACGGTAATTGTATTAGTAGCAATACCTCTGTAAGTATCTCATATCTCATCTGGTTCCCATATTACAAGCTATGCTTAGTTTCAGGCTAGATGGCGCTGTGTGAACTGTCCACCAATATTATTCTAATAATATATTTTTTTGTAAATAAGTACCAACTAACCTATTAACTTATAAAAAATGTTACGGGACGACAGATGGCCCACCTGAGTAGTACCTAATCTCTGCCTATAACAAGCAATACGATATTTATACCCCCCTACTTACGAACAACAGATCTGAGTTGCATCGTATACACCTGTAACTCTGAATCATGAAGGTCGATTGTCTCAAGTGCCTGTAATTTTATCGGCAACCACACTTTTCATAGCAGAACACGTAACGCAAATCCATTAACGTAACTGCTTAGCAGCATAAATTTGTATTGTGGCAGCACATCCCTGGACGAACTTTGGCGTAAGTTAATTAACTTAGTTTGGGGTAGATGGCGCTGTATGAATTTTCCATCAATATTATTATTATATTAGCTGTTGCCCGCGACTTCGTCCGCGTGGAATTCGGTTTTATCACGCACCCCTATTTTACCGCTCGGAAAAGTAGCCTAAGTTACTCCTGTTACATCAGCTATCTGCCAGTGAAAGTCCCGTCAAAATCGGTCCTGCCATTATTATTATTATTTTTCTCACCTTTTAAACCTTCCCTAGACCTCCACGAACATTTCAAAACCAAGATAAGATAAATCCGTTCAGCCGTTCTCGAGTTTTAGCGAGACTAACGAACAGCAATTGATTTATATATATATAGATTATATATACTTTTTTTGTAAGTTCTATTACAATTAAACTCTTTGCAAACCGACTAAAGTGCTGCTAAAAAGGTACATTTGGTTCTATTTTGTTATAGGTACTATACTGTTCCGAGTTGCTCAGCCACATCTAATTGGCTATGTTCCCGAAACAACGTAACAGCTAAACTGGTTGCCCACCGTCAGTCAGCTGTCGGGTTTGGTTGTCGGTTACCGGGGGACGGGGGACGGGGGACGGGGAGTTCGCACTTTGTGGTATTATGGTCTTGTTTCATGCAAATGTAGCCATTTTACGTCATACGATTCAACCTATTTTATAAACTGTAATTGTCTTCTTTTGCGAGTTACACGCAATAATTGCTAGATCGATTTTGATGTTTTTTTGTGTTTAAAACTTAAATATGCCATGATATACTTATGATGCGCTTATGATTAGACTTAAAGATTGGCATATAGTATATTTATCTGTCCACTCTTGCCAAAAACCCGCGTAAACGCTGTCAAGCCAATCTGCGGTCAACAGCTACATTGTCTTCCATTCATATAAAAAGATATAAGCCGGATGAAGTTGCGGACAAAAACTAGTAACATTGCAATTGCGGGCAGTTATGGCAACGTAGCCTGTTTTGGACAAGACGCAGAATATATCAACGAATCCCTGATTCTAGAAGATTTCGTTTATTTCACGATGACTTCTTCGTCGTTTTGAACAATTGTATCTACCTACATATCGTCAGAATGTCTTTCATTTCACATACATTATGGAAGCAAATAAACCACTGATGCACTGGTTACGAAACAATGACCTTTAAATTGTTATTCAGATGTTCGTTACCGAATTTATGATAATATTTAAATATTGTCATAAAAATCATTTGCATAATACATGTACTTTCTACCGATATCCGAAAAGTAAATTAAAGGTCGTTTATGTAAAGCTTTGATATTTTTAGTATCGCAGGCAATACGTGAATAAAGAGAAGATTGAAGAAAATTACTTCTTATAATACAAAAACAACACAGATATTGGCTAGAAACTTCAACGGATGAAGGAATGAGATTATAAGAGCAATATCGTTTTTCATTCCTCGGAACAGAAACAATAAGATAATGCAATTCAGTTACAACTTAGGAATTAATTTCTAGTTTACCGAAAATATACGGGTACTTTACAAGATAAAATAATACACGCAAGATTCCCCTCTTACTGGCAAGAACAAACATAATTATAGCCGAGAACAGACTCGGCTCTCATGCAGTATGCCCCAGCCGGTCATCGAACCCGCAGTAACTCTCGTTGAAGGCACGTTCAATATCAACTTCGCCAGGAAACCGTCAAAATTAAATTATAAAGGGTCGGATAGGGTTTAAACAGATGCTAAACTTAGCAATAAGAACGAACGATTTTGTAATTCCAAGAGTCCAAGGTTTTAATGGAAACTGAATAGAAATATCGTTTTTTTTTTCATATTTTATTGATAATTTCTATGATTTCAGTGCACGAAAGGAGACTCGGTGAGGTGCAATTTAATACTTTCACAACACTATTACTCGTGACTCTGGCTCTCTAGAAACAGTGCGGTTAAATGAACCACACAACAGCTAACGAATAGAAAAAGAAAAGTTATAATTTTAACTCTTATACATGTATAATGCATCTATAATCAAAAAATAATATCGATGGGTATTTTTCACATCGCCATATATCCCCAAACTTATCTTAGCTATGGGAACTATTGAATATAAATGAAATAGAGAATTTGTGTTTTTTTTTTTTTGTAAATGGTATTAATTTTAGTGTGAAGGAGCAATAAACTTACGCATTTATTGTAATCAGTGTAATTTGCACCTAGAATCGAATATTTTAAAACACATTAACCCAAAAATGCTTGATATTATTTACCTACCGCTCGATTGCGTGACGATACTAACTCTACCCACCAAAATTACTTCCTCTCAATTTTATTACATGTAAACAATAATAAATTCATCTGAAATCTGCGGATTAGAATGAATGCTAACTTGTCAGTTCACTTGACGTGACATTGACGGTAAATGTGTGTTTCTAAAAATGTACGAGAATGGTAACCTTGTTAAGCATAGACATAGGAGCAAGTCAAACCATTGACTAAATTTAATAACGAAATGATTTGGCAGTATTACAATAAAGCTGCGTTGAGAAAGACTAAAATGGTTATAGGAAATTAATGCCCGCTTCGATCGTAAATGTAGATTCTGCGATACATTCTTTAACTTGTTTGGGTAGGTATATGGATTGGAGTGAACAGTATTTCCTTTTGAAGTTTTGAAGGTCATTTGCCATTCCTTTCTGCGTCTCGTGGCTTTTGTAACTTTGTGACAGAGGTGGCACTATGTTTGTTTGAATCGTCGTGATGGAAAAGACAACCAGGAAAATAATTTGAAAAATATTAACTGAGGATATTCAAAACGCAATTAAATGCAGAAAACAGATACTTAGAGTAAAAATAAGCGATAAATAATTGAGATAATATTATTGATTAAAAGCTCATACTTTAAATACTATCAGCTGGCTTTCGAAACCATTTCTTTAAGAATTCTATAGAAATTAAGAAGAAATGAATTGGTTTCATATGTTGGTAAGGAAAATGGACGGATATCAGACTTTCAGGCCCATCTTTGACGAGCCAGATGCCAGTGCTTTATAAACGGGTTTTGCTGGTTCTGGAGTCAGTTGAGCCACAGTTCAGGAAGAGGTAGTAGCACAACGTACGGTTCTACCATTAAACGATCACATTACATATAAAACTATATTTTCGAAAATAATGTAATGCGTGCTTATTTTGGTGGCGGGTGGCGGTTTCGTTACAATACTAATAGCTCTTACATATCAAACTTAAAACAAAGTTTTCAATACAACATTCATGCGGTTCCTAAGTGTGTGGGCGGCCCTAATTAGGGGTGAATATTTGAACGTATCGCGTGAGGCGGTAATCGGTTTGTACACCTATGCAGCGTAAATCAAACTGTAAGTATGTTTGTGAGAGTGGAAAGTTTTAGGTCGGAAATGTAATATTTGGAAATAAACTTGCCTCATTTAAGTGAACCTTTTCAAACGCTGTGAGTAACTAAACAACTAAACTATTTTAGTTACTAATTTTTGTTACAAATCACATTTTCTTTTGTACCTACTTTTATTTCTAATGTAAGACAAAATAAATATATTTGTTTCTTTCTTGAAACCCCGTCGCTTAACAATAGAGTAGTTTGACCGTTCTCATCAAATATAATTTATGTATGTGTAAAGCAAACGCAAAGTTATATTATGACAGCTTGTGGGTAAAGTTTAAGTTTCCACATTCATGTTAGTTTTCACTCATAACTAGTTTTGATTTGTGCAAAATGTTTTGTATAGCAAATAATATACACAATGGTTTATGGTACAGTTCTAAGAGTTCCATATCTCTATTATGATGTTCGTATGTTACCGCAAAGGAAACACAATGGGAAAGTTATTCTAGAACTTATTTAACAATGTTCTAGTCTATATTCATTTGTAATGAAAAGATTAACATAATTTTGCTTTTAAGATGATTAATTTTGACTGGCCTGATAGCTCAGTTAGTTAGTAATCCTACCTTCTGCGCTGTAGGCCGTGGGTTCGATCCCCACTCAGGACAAACATTTATGTGACATTTGTAACATTGATGTTTGTTCTGTGTCTGGGTGTTAATATGTATTATATGTATGTATTTACAAAAGAAAAGTAATAAGTATTATATCAGTTGTCTGGTTCCCATGATACAAGCTCTGCTTAGCTTACTTTGGGACTAGATGGCGCTGTGTGAAATGTCCACCAATATTATTATATTATATTATTATTAATTAATAGTTTACGAAATTTTAGATAGACTTAATAAAATAAATTTAAACGAAAATAATTGTAACATTTTTTTTCTTATGATATTACTGAGTAGGAGTAAGTAAGTAGAGCGAGTTTGCCCATACATTCTAATTCTTCCTCAAACTACAATAAAACAATTCAACGTTTTATAATTTCCGCAATGATTCAAAAAGCTTACACTTGGAATGTAATACTTTATACTTGTTTTTTTTTTTAATGTAATGTAGGGTATAGAACGAGCTGACCTGATGTTAAGTGGTAACCGCCACCTATGGACAACAGCAATACGACTCGAGTCCTCTCCGCCAAAGTACGAGATGACTCAAGTCGCATTGCGTTGGCTTTATTACCCCGAGACGAGGATGCGCCTGCAATTTTACCAGCACCCACTCCTTTCCACTGGAACACAGCAACACGAGTGCATCACTGTTTGGCGGCAGATTACCAGATGTGGTGGCAGTACTTCTCCGGGCGAAATTAGCACAAGTACTAAGTAGTACTTTGGGTTGCTCCTTTTGCACCACCCGGGGGACACGTGTATGGATTGAAAGGGTTATCACATACAGATTTATTCGACTTGTCGTTATTTTTTTGGTATAAGGTGTTCCGCCTGACGCCCTGTCCTCAGATATTGCACTATTATATATAGCATTGGCTGCACTATATTTTTTGAAAATACAATCTTCAAAAGCAACTTTTAAATATAATTTTAGAAACAGTAAAATACAGCAGTGTAATATCTCAGTACAATTTGCTTACACTCCAGAAAAGGAGATAGCTAATCGAACCGATGATAAATAACTGGCTAAGTTATTGCTTATCTATAAGTTATGGTCGTCATTTATTATGAGGTTTAGCTTATCCGCCATGTTGTTCAAGGATTTTGCAATATTTCATATTGCCCTTAAGGTAAATATATTGTTTATTGTCTTTATATATAATTCTTCTGTAGTGTGTATGTCACTGAACTACTTCTAAACCGCTGGACCAATTTTGATGATTTTATTTGTGAGTGTTTGTTTCGATGCCTGGGTGATTTAGATTGTTTAGACAGTTGGAACGATAGGTGGCGCTAGTTCGCTAGTATACTTATATATTGTCCAGAATTGAGATTGGATAAAACCGTTTAGTTTCAGTTTCCAGTGAGTTTTTTATAACATATACCTATAGAAGGAAACTACCCGCAAAACGTGAAGCTGAAAATATAATCATGATATGATTACCACGATTTTTGACCAACAAGACTCAGAAGACCGTGGTAATAACTTAATTCTTAAAATAATTTAACAGCCCAACTCACTCGATATGCAAAACCCAATGATACAGGCTATCATTACATTTTCCTATTCCCTATTACATTATTCAAATCTCCATTCTCAAAGCGCAACAAAAAAGTGCGCGGTGGCGTGAAGCCGGTCATTTTTAACGACATTTCCTCGTTCCTACGGCTTTGCCCGTAGCGCCGATATAGGTAAAGGTGAACGTGCACTGATTACAATCTATACAAATAAATAAAATTGGAGTGTCTGTTTGTAATATTAAAATAACCGTATAATATATATATATAATAAAAAAATTAAATAAAATTTTTGTCTGTCTGTCTGTTTATTCCGGCTAATCTCTCAAATACCTGGACCGATTTTGACGGGACTTTCACTGGCAGATAGCTGATGTAACAAGGAGTAACTTAAGCTACTTTTTCGAGGGGTAAAATAGGGGTGCGTGATAAAACCGAATTCCACGCGGACCAAGTCGCGGACAACAGCTAGTCACTAATATATCTGAACTGTTAGTTAACGTATTTTGTCAGCTAGCTTTATTAGTAGTAATTCAAGCTGCATTCCACTCAGCCCGACCGCGACGCGCTCGGCTCGGCCCACACTAAGTAAGCAATAATTTCCCTATTCAATTTAAACTAATTCTTAATAAATCGATAAAAATACAGCAAAACAATTGGTTTGCCCCACCAGCACATTCCCACGGCTCCTTTAACCTGAATTCCGAACGCAACGATCAATCAAACGAGGCCGTGGCCGCCGGCCTTTATGTGCAATCGAGTTTTCCCCATTACGCCGCCGGCGCAATTACCATACTGCGGCCACATTACCTTAGCATGGTATTGACGAATGCAAATTCGGCATGGAAGGCTGCCACTCCGATACCTACGTTTATTAATGCACCTGGTATTTGTCGAAAACATAAAGAGATGCTTATTACAAGTTAAATGATACTGAAATACTGATAGTAAGCAATGTCTTGTAACAACATTTATAGCTTAAATTAATCTAATTCCACGTGCCTTTGGCGCGGTGCGGCATTATCGTTTTATTTGGTTAATTAACCAATAAGAGGAATTCCTTGACGTCAAAATTGCTTGGGAATGGTGTTGAGTTTTTCACTCACGGCCGACTGGTCGTCTGAGATATAGGGTGATTGATGAGGTGCGAGGTTGACAGAAGCGCAACTGGTGATTTTTTGTTACCCTATGAAGTGATTTACTTGTTGGAATCTCTCTTGTTGGATCTCTGGGTTTGACAGACGAAACAAAATGATATGCGTGTTGGGCGATTAATATTTGCATGGGGATTTAATGTGATTATTTTTGGTTCGTTACGTTGAGTTAAAATCGTTATTTTCCTTTAATTCGTAAAAGAAGTGGCTTTTGAAGTATTCAAATTAGTTATTGTAGAAAAAAAACATACATTTTGGCGCCTGTTGCCGTATGCATTCCAAATTCAAGTTTCTAAATTCAGATTTTTATTGCTTTTTTTCTAGCAACTTAGTTCGACTGAAAGACAGAAGTTAAGAACTTTATTTCCCAAGATTATATACAGCCTCTCAAATTCTCAAATTTTCATAATTACGCATTGATCATTTAAAAACATTTCTTTATATATTTCCTAATCTTATTTCCCGCTCGGGAATCTAATGAGTTCGTACCAACTAAAATTTACTAACCAAACACAGGCGCAATACAATGCGAGGTTTTCTTAGCATACCTAAGTAGGGGAGGACCCGTTTAACATCCGGAAGGCCAAACATCTTCCACGTTTAAAAGTTATTCACATAAAAAAATGCCGAAATATATTGATTTTGATTTAAGATTATAGGTATATACATTAGTAGGTTATATTCAGACTATTTTAAATAACAATATCATGGGTATCATGACTTTCAATCTAATAATCAGTAGTTTGAATAAGGATTGACATATACACTGTTTCCTGAAAGAAAACAACGCAAGAAACCGACATGGCTTAAATCTGGATTGAACTCCAAGCTAAACTTACACTCACTTTAAATCTTCTTCTTCGAGTCACCGGTTCTGTCGAATCAGTGTGGTGAAAGGATTGTAAGTGCGCAAATAAGTCTGAATCAAAAATGAAGCTGCGCCTTTGCAGCTCTGTACAATAACTGTACAAACCATACCGATGAAACGCTGCGGTACACTGCCGTAGTTTACGACTGTTATCAATCGATGCAATATTATCATATCAATACATCATAGCCGGGGAATTTACAACCGTTCGTAAAGCGGTAATGAAACCCAGCATAAATTAAAACGATCATAAAACTAAGCTCAAATCAAAACAACCGACAGTCACAGTATATACATGATTGGCGGCCCTTAGGCCGTTCTGTCGACAGCCAATAATATACCACAGTATTTAACAACAGCCAACGTGTTAACTTCAAATACGACACGTAACACGTCGCAGCAACGCTTTAAATTGCGTGGCAGGACGTAGTGATGGGTTTCAATAATTTTGTCGATAGCTTGGTACATTGTTGTTAACACCAGCGACCCTGATTGATGATTCGTTGTTTACGAAGCGGCTAATAAACGACCCTATCTGAGTTGGAATATTTGGCTTTAGATCGAATGGGTTTCAACGAAACTCGAGCATTTTTTCCAGTAATAATAAAATTAATAGTACGCCCGCCGCATGAATAATTATAGCTTATTTCGCGATAAATCCATATATTTACTTATAGTAACATAACTAAGACATAGCACATTTGCTAAATATGTTGTAGGTGTATATACCAAAAGTTTATTGCAATTGTCATATCATCAGTACCAAAGTTAGAGTAGTATTAGAGAAGGTATTATATATTTATCACAGAAATGTTTTTGATTAAGATAAAATTACTTAAACTAAACTAACACAAGCATAATAATTTGCACTTCAGTAAAGAGGAATTGTAAGCTCACCCGCGACGGCAGACACCTAACGCATTATTTCAATTTACACTTTCCCTTTATTAGGATTCGCGGTCAATAGTTTAGTGGTTACACATTCTTGTTTAAAAGCAGATATTTGATTAAATCTACGACCGAAAATCTTCATAGAAACTAGAATATTTTCGTAATATGAAATTAAATTAAATTCTACGATATGAATGCGTATTATTTTAGGCCTGGATAACATAACATACAATACAATACAACAACACTTTATTGCCAAACCACAAATGAATACTTATAAAATAAAACAATTTTACATACCTTGTGTCTTTTCAAGTTATTCGCTCAAAAAAAGTTTTTGTACGATTTTTTCATAAAAATCAAATTATTTTTAGAAAGTTTTCTTCGTTAAATGACTGAAATACTTCGTGCAAAATAAAATACAAAATTGTGCATGTCAATTCCGGCGCGCGACTTATGGTTGCTCTTTGTTTCTAAAAACATAATGCTTCGTTTTTTAAAGGTCCATTTTAATACCCATCAAAATTATTAACGGAGGTTTAAATTAATTTATCCTTAAGGAATCCCTAATAAAAATTACAGAAACGTCCATCATCAATGAGGCATGTGTATTATTTGTAGCGCACTGTGTTAACGGTTGCTCGTTGACCGTATACTATATCCAGCGCCCTCTCTGAATAACGTTGGGAACTAAACAGCTGACCCCGCTTGACCTGGTTCGTAGTCCAACTTCTCCGGTTGAAATCTAGATACCACGTAACCTACCTGAAAACGGGTTTCACGATTTACACTAGGCTGTTAACCAAAAACTAAAATCGGTCATTACTAGTCCTATCACCCGCTCTCTCGAAGCAGTGTGTGTGAGGATCAAAGTGTACCACAATGGGGCTTCTTTCATTCATTTGACACATGACTTCAAATTGTTGTCTGATGCCTTTTCCTTCACAATTAACAATTTTGAGAACGTGGTACTACGTACATATCTAAATTGGTCCACTGAGGCAATTCGAGTATCTCGAGTTTATTAATTATATAATAAAATAATATAATAGGCAAAATATTCTGACAACCTACACAGATTATCGTTCCAAGGGGTATGTTATGTATATGACATACATCCAAACCATTACAATCTCATTCTCGTTAGCAAACAAAAGCTTGGATGCAGATGCACTGGGGGAAATTAATGGAATAAACGGCGCCATTATCAAACGTATTACCTAATAATTTAATTGGTTAACAGTCTGACAGCGATATCCGAAACGTAAAAATGACACGAGTTCCTGGAGTTTATTTTTATGTTTGTAACCTCATATTTCCGTCGTTCATAAATCGATAAAGACAATTATTTTTTGTTTAGAAGTCTCGTAGTGGTCCTATTGAAATTTTATCAAAATCGGTTCAGTAATTAGTTTGAAAATTATAATTACTGGAAAAAATATCACGTACTAAGGATACTGATGAATCATTCTCGTTCATTGGCATATAAGTCAGTTTTTTCGTTTCGCCGCGCATAATAGTTATTGTAATATGCAGTGACGCTACGCAACAGAAGCGTATCCATCCGATAGTTCCAGTTTCACAAATAGGAACTACTTTTATAGAATCTCTGCCTTCATTATACCATAGCCATCACAAATACAACATTTTTATTTCCATAGAATTCATAAAGAAAAGTCTTGATAACGTCAATTATAGGTAATATTAAAACATAAATTCACACGTACTTATCGTTTGACGTCTGCTGGCTAATTTCTTTTTTAATTAATTATGAATTATAAAATTTATAAACAGAAGATTAGTGGCCGTTGAACGATCTTAAATCTTAAGTCAGAATACCACGGTCGTAATGCCTCGTAGTAGCTACGTAGCTAACACGTAGAGGTTTGTAGGCATTTCGTAGACGGCACCTTGTCCGTGATAATTTAGAACAAATATCTCAAATATTATGCACACATGCTAAAAACGATTTATTTGCATTGTATTTGCATGTACTGCAGAGTAATAAATAAAAATTTAGATTTGTTGACGGCTAGCTGGTAGCCGCTGCCTTCAACGTCCCTCACGTCCCGGGTTGAAATAAAGCCGGGGTGAACAATTTTGCCTTGAGTTTGTTGACGCAATCTTGGATGTTTATGTTTTAATATGTATATATAATATAATCTTGGATCCTTGGGAAGTGTCCATTATATTTATTTACATCCTTTTATATTAATATAGTTATTTGAGTTAATAGTCGTAGCAGGCGGAATTCGTACGGAAAAATAAAAGTTTGTGAACAATAACCAAATCAATCAAATTCCACGGAGTTGAAGTGGTGAGTTGGTGCACTAAGTACACATAATACACTTTTATCTGCTAAGCAATACATTTCGTGATAGCAGGAGCATTTTATTTAATCGTAGAAAACCACTTTTCAGGAATGCTTATATGAAAACTGTACTGCACCCAAAAAAACGTGATAAATTAAAAATGTTCACATTACGACTTTGGCTCCAATGCTAAAATGGCTTTGTCATTTCTACTTTTGTAAAGCATTTCTCTTTACCGTGGTTTAAACTCTAAGTTGGCGTGCAAACTGTTGCAAATAACACACTTCCGGTTACGAATTAAAATTAAATGTAATTACCGAATAGTTATGCTAATGTTTTAGTAACGGATTATGGCTTACTTATATTAATTTAATAAATAACACAAGTGTAAGACTACAATTTATCGTAGTCATCCTAAATTCTTATAAGTGATTTTGCCGTTTTATTAGATACAATGGATTATAGAAATTATGGAATTTATTTAACAAAATAAAGACTTTTATTTTATAATCTTATTAGTAATTCGATTGGTAAAAGATTAGTGCTGGTTATTGAATGAGTTCCTTGTTAGATAAAAACTATTTGTCAGGTCTACGTTCTGGCAATAGATAAATCCACAAAGTGAAAGGCAAATAAGGTGGAATGTGTCTCATTGAGGCTCTGTCTACCGGTTCAGGGAAAATCACTAGAATTCGTTACATACCAACCATACCTCGCGTAAATATTTGAAACCTAATAAACCAATATCGCGCAGTCCTAAGTTTTTAGCTACAGGGTAAATAATTATTATAATATGACTGTTATCATGCCAATCTAAACCGAAACCTACTTCTGTGCAAAGTTATGTTTTAATATGAACCCCAGTATCTACTTTCTATATAATGAGTAAGTAAATACTGAAATACGGATTCAGTGACCCAAACCATTCAATATAATTAATTAAAGCGTCACATACCCACTTAATTAACCTATACTAAAAGCAAACCTGCTGAATTTTAGAAAAATATAAATAGGTATCCCTCTTTGTAAAAGAATAACGACGCCAAACATACGTTTCTAAAATCGAACGTAAGGATTAGTTATGACTTATTTAAAACGTCACTAAACAGGTGGGCCTCCGTCTGTCCGTAGCCTGATAAAGTCACCGTACGCTATTACTGGTAATTACACGCTCCGTACGTTTGGCACCCCTGCAGTTGTTAGGTAGAGGGCGCGCATGTAACTGTTGAGGTAAGCAGAGCGGAATATCTTTTTTTAATGAATTCACAGGCAACTGGTCATTGTATGCTTTGCACCTACTGGTAGAATTAAGTAAATATAGTTTTTTTTTAATTATAAGGCATATTATGTTTTTTTTTCTTTACTTTTTTTTTATTGATTTTATTTTTCATTGTGTCACACCTACTAGTAGAATTAGGAAAAATTTGTTTTTTATTTCTAAGGATAATAATTTCTTAAGGACCTTCTCTCGAGTATTATTATGATCAAAAATTTAAGAGATATTGTGAGCGAGTTTATGCATAACTCAAAACTAAATCAGGGTTTCCAAAAGTATTCATCAATGTTATCTGTTTGATTATGTATTAGTAAAATATTCTTGGATGGATTTATGAAGGAGTAAGATACATATATTTTACTCCTTCACGCTAAAATTACTTTATAGATTTCGCCGAAATTTTCAACACAAGCAAACGAATACCTGTAATAACCCCTCTATCACGGGGGCGAACCGGTTGATCGAACTTTGAAAATTGGGACATCTACATGTTTCTTCATGGAAAAAGTTTTATTGCGATCCATTTTAGTTATTCAACAAATTCTGCTGGGATCTATTAGATTTGTTAAAATATATAGATCTCCAATAACCTTGAGTATTAGAAAATATATTAAGCTAGTAAAAGAAAACATGATAGAGTCAAACGGCCGTATGAAATACTGTATGCAAAGAAGCCAATGAGAATAGCCCGCTTGCTCACTCGCTCTGGTGCGCACTGTATACAATGCACGTTTCAACGCATTGTAATCTGCATTTCCTTGTAACATTGTCGGTTGTGCACTTTCCTTTGAAAGGGTAGACTGCTTGTTTTTTTTGCGTTAAGAAAGATTTCAGCTCAACCTGAAATTGTTGGATGTTTTACATACATCTAAACATTGCAAGGTTTATTGCAATGATAATTTTACTCAATCATAAACTTATATATAACTTTATCATAACTTTATTATAAGCTTTCTTTATGCCTCAGCCGAATTTACTTATTGCTATTATACTCCAAATTAAGATATTTTAATTATTTAATTACATCATAATTACTAAGTACCTATAAGTAAAACAAGTTGCACAGCTAGTATATAATATCATTCGCTTTGCAGTTGCTTTGAAACAAGCTTGTTTACGATGCTATTTAAAGATTCATAGTGAACTCGATATCTTTGCTATGCTTTGTGCATGTAATTGGAGCGTTAAATATGCATAGAGAGCTATCCTAGATAGAGTGATAGATATCACGACACAAGTACAAATTCATCTCAGGCAGTTATGAATAGGTACCCACGAAGAAGTTAGTAAATTTAATAACAAAAGTCAGTGAACAATAATAAATAAATAAATATTGGTGTACATTTCACACAGCGCCAGGATAAACATTTGTATGATGAACATAGGTATTTTTTCTGGGTCTGGGTGTTTATGTGTTATATGTATGCATTAACAAAAAAAGAATTTAAGTATTATATCAGTTGACTGGTTTCTATGATACAAGCTATTTACTTAGCATACTTAGGGGCTAGATGGCGCTGTGTGAAATGTCCACCAAAATTTATTTATAATTTATTTATTTATGTTATGAAACATCAGCTTCGAACTTAAAACTCGTTTAAAAGAGCCGCTCAGTTCCTCGCTAAGCTCAGTAGTAAGACCGCACCCAACACACCCAGGTCTAGGACCGAGGTCAAATCGCGTAGCATGCGGTAAAGCATACGGTTATTTAAGGTTTAATATGTAATAATATTTTAATATTTCGGTTTCATTATATACTTTACTGTTTTATTTTAATAAATAATCAGAGTTAAATTCGTTCTGGCTGTTGGATTACTCAGGTATGGTTTATTGGTAGAATGAGTGAATTATTCGTGGGCATATTGGCGGCGATATGCTTACCTTTTGTCACGTCTTAGCGCCCCTGACATTGGTATCTATAAGATTAAAAGCACATTATAAGAAGCCAGTTGGGGCTCTACCTACCACTTTGGGGGAAAAGCCGTTAGATTTTAACTTTATACTAAAAAAATTCGTCAAATGGATTTGCTCAGAAAATTGTATTTTATTAAATACTAGCTACCGGTGTTACCCGCTGTGAATAAAGCCGCAATTATATTTAGCCCACGCCGCGCGTCCCCACGCTGCCTGACGCAACGGCGGGTTATTACATTTGCGTGTTGTGTCGCCGCGCGGCCCCACGAAAATTCGTCTCAGTCAGTACAGTGGTGGCCTTTGGAGTAAACGTCTACAATGTTTTCTTCAGACTCGGATACGGATTTTGAAGAAAATCTAGCATACCTGCTCATGTTAAGCCTAATCAAAAAGGAAAGAAAGAAAAGGAGATATTGGGTACATCCAATAAATACTTCAAGAGGAAGACGAAGTGAATATCATTTGTTGGTGCAAGAACTAAAAAGCGATGAAATTAAATTTCAACAATACTTCAGGATGACAAAACAACAATTCAATTACATACATTCTTTAATTGAACAAGATATTAAAAAGATTCATACCAGATTTCGCCGACCCATTGGAACAAAAGAAAGGCTAGCAGTATGTTTGAGGTAATTTTTATTTTGTATTAAAAACAACAATTAAATAATTTTAATTTTAACAAGTACGAAATATTATATTAATCATTCAAAGACGGTACTCAATCAAAAGTTACACCACTGTAATAAGTGGACAAGTTTTTTTCTCCGGTTGAATTTGAATTTTGAGCTTGAGGATCGAGTATGGACTGGGATTCAAGTGGAAAATCATTTATTTCTGTTGGTGAATTATGATAGTAGTAGGCTCTGGATGGCTCTGGAAGAGGCTGGTTACTTGGCGGAACTACCGTTTGAGAAACTATACGAAGCGGTGTCTTTACTACACTTTCCATTTCAATGTTACGAATTTCAGCCTGAGAAATGGCCATATGTAAATCTAATTTAATTTTCGTTTGGTCTAGTTTCGGTAGTGCTTTGACTGCTTTGCTCATACTTAAGAAAAACATGTCTGTTTCATCCAAGTCCAGTTTTGATTGTTGTTTTTGTTGCCTCAGACTATGCTGTGTCTTCATCATATCGTAAATGTCTGTTATATCAGGTTTTCTCTTCAAAGATGTGCTCCTTTGAGAATATGAACTTAAGCTGCTTTGTTGTGAGTCACTCCTGAAATCAGGCGGACTTTCAGGAACTTCAGGACTTTCTGCAGGCAATTCCGATGTAATGGTCTCTGCAGATGTCGACGGAGATGATGGCGGTATCAAATTAGTTTTAGTGTTTCTCATTTCCATGTGTGGACGTAAAAAACCCATTTGATCTTCGTATTTCCATGGAGTCCCTTGCGTTGCCGCTTGCCCAGATTTAGTTTTTCGTCGTTTTAGTGCACTACAGTATGCGTTACGTAATTTAGCCCAATTATCTTTGCATTTTTCAACTGAAACAAAAATCTCGTTACTTTAAGAGCTGATAGTGTTAGTATATTAAACAACTATTTCCCACGGAAAATAGTTCGAAATATGGAATTAAAATTTAGTTGTTCATAGTGCCTTAGTACAAAAAGATTTTAGCTATCTATGTTCCTTTGAAAAGTTGTTCATAATTCTTAACACTATCACCCCTGAAAATATTGGTAGACAATTTGTTAACATGTATTATAATATTAACTTTAATATTAGTTATTTGACTATATCTTTTTTCTTTTTTACTATATTTGTTTTTTATTATATATTTTTTTTTGTTCACAGGTTTTTGGCCACTGGTAACTCCTTTCGTTCAGTGGCATTCAGTTATCGTATGGGTTTTACCACAGTGAGGAATATAGTCAAGGAAGTATGCGAAGCT
This sequence comes from Chesias legatella, assembly GCA_947359385.1. NCBI lineage: Eukaryota > Metazoa > Arthropoda > Insecta > Lepidoptera > Geometridae > Chesias > Chesias legatella. The sequence goes on along the minus strand of OX375773.1, from coordinate 6,110,928 downwards.
ATTTGGAAAAATCTAGCACCCATTATAATGCCACAACCTTCAGAAGAGAGATGGAAAGAGATTGCAAAAGATTTCCAAACGTATTGGCACTTTCCTAATTGTCTTGGCGCATTGGATGGCAAGCACGTAAACATAATATGCCCAATAAATGCTGGATCAACCTATTACAACTATAAAAAAGATCATTCAATCGTATTGCTTGCTTTAGTTGATGCTCAATATAAATTTGTTATGATAGATGTAGGAGCGTATGGCCGTAACAGTGATGGTGGTGTATACGAAAATTCCGTGATGGGGAAAATGTTCGAACGGAACCAACTGAATGTTCCACAGAATACTCCAATACATCCAAATTCAGAACCTATGCCGTATACTATTGTGGCTGATGCAGCATTTCCTTTAAAAACGTATCTTTTAAAGCCCTACAGTAAAGCAAAGCTTGTAAACAATGATTCTATTAAAGTATTTAATTACCGTTTATCACGTGCTCGAAGAACTGTAGAAAATGCTTTCGGAATTTTAAGAGCAAGGTTTCGCGTTTTTCAAGGACCTATGCAAGTACAACCGGATATGGCAGACAAAATCGTACAAGCTGCATGTGCCCTTCATAACTATTTGCGTATCGAGAATTCACAAGAAATTGGAGAAAATTATCTAAATTCTAATGAAAGTCAAAGTTCTCAAGACGGTCTGTCTAATTTTGAAATTATTGGTAGAAATCACTGTCAAGACGCTATTGCTGTTAGAGAAAAATTCAAAGAGTACTTTGTTTCTCCAGAAGGACAAGTACCGTGGCAAATGGATATGATCAGACAAGGCAGAATAGACTAGAGTCTGTCTCATATAATTCATCATATCATTTATTATCCTTCAGTCGGCTCTTACGACACTCGCGGGAAGAGTAGCGATGGTGACAACTATTATTATTATAGAATACTATTCTGCCCTCATCACACGGCAACTTATATAATTATTATCTTAAAATCCTTAAATCCCAAGTTACTCTAAACACATATGTACTTGTACTTTTAAATTTACAAAAAAATACTTAAGTACTTACCAACAATTGTCATATCGTTGGTACCCGCGATTAATCGTCATTAAAAAAATATAATAGTCATTTCACACAACAATTATAGGGTACTATAAATAAAAATTACTACATAGGTACATAATACATACATTAGCATCACTTGCACGATATTCGCGGGGAACATCGATATCCATTTTTGATAGATATACCTACTTACTAATTATCTAGATATACCTACTTAAAAAAATAAAAACAATACAATTATATACCTGGTAGTTTTATTTTTAGAGATATTTCCTCCCACGCCGAATTTCTTTTTAATTGGTCTTTATAATCTTTGTGTTTTTGATTGTACAATATTTCATAGTTTCTCACGACTTCAATTAATTCGTCTGACATTTTTAAAGCCGCAATACATTACAATCACGTCCACTGTTCTACGTCGCCACTCGGCTGTCTGCGCGTGCCCACGCGTTATTACACTAGACCCGACTGAGCTGACGCGTCACAACCCCCACCACCGACCCCACGCCGATCGAAATCGCTCGATCTGCGTGGCGTCAGCAGGCTCTGCGACACGCGGGACGGGACTAATGTAATCAATCCAGTACAAAATGTATGTAACCGATAGCTTACCCACGCGTTGCGACACGCGGCGTGGGCTAAATATAATTGCGGCTTAAGTCATACTAAAAATTGTCATACAAAGTTTACCCCTCCCCTCACCCCCTCAACTTTTTAGGGAGAAAAAGTAGCCTATAACCGTCTCCAGAGTCCCGTCTATCTGTGTATCAAAATTCATCATAATCGATTCAGTGGCTTAGGCGTAGCCAATACACAAACAAACAAACAAGCTCACTTTTCCATTCATAATATTAGGTAGGATGATATATATATAAATTCAGATCTTGGATACCTATTTTTATGCTGTCCTTTACTCCCATGATAGATGCATACAGGGAATCCCATTGCTGGGGTACAAGTGTAGATAAACTAAATATATGAAAATGTACCAAAACACTTTGACTAATCTTTCAATAGAAACAGCTATATAAATTCATAACTATAAATTTACGAGACTTTAAACATGCATGCTTTACATCTACGCGGGCTAAGCCACTTTAATAGAACTACAAATAATATCATGCAAATTATCAATGTAGCTTATCATAACCAAACAACATTAAAAATCAACATTCCACACTTGTTGAACAAATAACCCTTTTCCAACACTTATGGTTTTTCACTTGCTCAAGTAACAACCCTATTTATCAAGCGGTTCTAGACTGTTAGGTGGTGGAACACATGCAATGGTGTCATTTTCACTTACTGTGTCGGAAGGTGGTTAGGCAAATGAGTGGTCTACTTTGTTTCCTATGCTAACGATATGGGAAGTCGTTCTTATGAATTTACATTGTTGCTCTGTTTTCTTAAGTTTTTACGCAGAGTCCACATGATTAGACTTGAAGGCATTTTTAATAATATCACTGACTGGCCTCACAGCTCAGTTGGTAGTAACCCTGCCTTCTACGCTGTAGTTCGTGGCTTCGATTCCCACTCAAGACAAACATTTGCGTAACGAATATAGTTTGTTCTGCGTCTGGGTATTTGATATGTATGTATTTTTTTATGTATGTATTTTGACTGGCCTCATAGCTTTGTTTGTTAGTAACCCTAACTTCTGCGCTGTAGGTCGTGGGTTCGATCCCCACTCAGGACAAACGTTTGTGTGACGAACATAGATGTTTATTCTGTGTCTGGGTGTTAATATGTATAGTATGTATGTATTTACAAAAGAAAAGTATATAAGTATTATATTAGTTGTCTGGTTCCCATGATACAAGCTATGCTTAGCTTACTTTGGGGCTAGATGGCGCTGTGTGAAATGTCCACCATTATTAATTTATTATTTATTTATTTACAAGAAAAAGTATACAACTATTATATCAGTTGTCTGGTTCCCATAATATAAGCTACGCTTAGCTTACTTTGGGGCTAGATGGCGCTGTGTGGAATATCTGCCATTATTATTATTATTATTATATTTACTATTTCGGTTGCAGGACAATGGGTTGTGTATGCAGTGTTCGTCCGGGGGAAAACTGACACTATACCTCTTTTTATGAGCGCTCGCATTGTTTTACCGATGTGAGCAAAATGAAAGAAGATTTAATAATAGATAGCATAAATAGTAGACTTATCCAAAGATAACGAGGGACTTCAGCGCTCACTAAAGTAACTATGACAAGAAAACAGCTAAGTCGTATTGTTATTGTAAAGGGTAGAAAGAACCGCTTTATTCAAGGTAGGGACCATATTCTTCACCCAGTATGAGCCGTGACATTAACATCATTAACCGCCAACCCATTAAAACTTTCGTAAGGACAAGGACATGAAAAGCTGAATATCTTTTCAAATATTTTTAAGTTTAAGTAATTCTTCCGGTTTGGCCGAAAATGCATTACATGCATACATCTCACATCAGTTCAGATATACGGCCGAAGACGACTTTTATCGCTTATGAATCCATTAAATTCCCTAATTAGGTTGGGAAGCCCTTAGTCCTGTCGTATTGGGCCCGTAACTCTGAGACGTTAAGATGTAGGTAATGTAGTTGCCAGGTGAATGATTTGTGAATTTTTTATCCACCAGTAACCAAACCTGTCAAATTGGAACACATAATAAGTTGCATTATTGCTTGACGCAGAAATCGGTTTGTAGGCCGTACTTCCGCAGAAGAACTTTGTAAAAGCCTGAAAAACTCTATTGAAATCTTGCGAATGCTCACCAATTAGTGCAGGTTTCACGGCTATCTTTATGAGTGCTTAATTTTCCCTCTACCGCTGTGAGAGGTTTAATGAGCTTTAATGGAGCGAATGCAATCTGTTTTTAAATTTGTGATGCCATTTTTTGGTAGTCCACGTTATATTTAATTACATGTGAACGATTAGATTAAGTGGTCATCTCGTGTGAGTTGCAATAACGGTTAAGTGTGTAATTGACTTTAATTCGATAAAATATAGCAATTCCTTTGTTGAGCGCTTAAATTTTTGCTATGACAAGCAGTGATTTCAAGTTTGATATGATTCTTTGACATGATATGCCGTAAAGACCACTTTGCCATGAACAAATTCGTTTTAAAATCATTCTTACCAACAATAATATCTACTCCCATCTACAACCGTATACTGAAACCTCCTCGTATTTCCTATATTCATACTAATATTATAAATGCGAAAGTAACTGTCTGTCTCGTCTGTCTGTTACCTTTTCACGTCTAAACCGCCATAACCAATTTTGATAAATTTTTGACCATCTTTATAGATGGTCTGGACCTTGGAGAAAGGAAAATCAATTTAATAAGGAGATGCTTTCAATTTTACCTACCTCTGTATGTTGATGAAAGCTTAGAGAAAAAAAAAACAGGCTACTCGTAGTGCTAATTCTATGAAGTATGAAGAATAATTGATAGCTTACCTATATATTATGACTTATAAATCTGTAAATCCAGTAATTTTAATTTTGTTTTCTAATTTAGTTTTTTTACGAACAAATTATAAGAATATATTTTCTTCAAAAACAGCTTTAGAAAGCCGGAAAAAAGGAATAATCGATTTAAAAGTACAATGAAACTGCATTCTTCAGTCGTGTGGGCAGCCACAACCACGCTGTACAAACAAGCTGAGCCCGCGAGTTAATGCTATCTCGAGTCGTAAATCCAGGTCATTAGGACTCTGTGGATGGCTGCCTGTGTCACTAGGGAGTCCTATTAAAGTTTGTTCCGGCTAAAATGGAATCCGAATTTTCCATAAGTGCAATATAGCATTTATATTCTTTATTCAAACACAAAAAAACATTAAGCGCATCAAACGTGAAAAAAAAAAAAAGAATTACTCACCCATACGATCGGCGTTCGCTAATGTTTGTTTGCCAAGTATGAACGCAGTTGCGGATATTATACGGCTATACATATATACGGTTTCGTTTAATTCTAGAGTTTCATTCGTCATTCTTTACTCAAATCAACCGTCATTCATATAGCGATAGCGATACCGACTTTAAAAAAGTGAACAATGACTTGACTTCGCAATTTTTTTTCATATTTTATTCAGTAATTCCTTGTCATAATAATAATAATAATAATAATATATTTATTTCGGACAAAATAAATTTACAAATTAGGTCCATAGAAAAACGTCCAAAAACTAACATACATAAAACTACAATAAAAATTACACCTTGGCTTCGTATAAATTAAATTAAACAATAATTGAAAAAATTAGTAATTACAAATTAAAAATGAAATTAAAAAGAACATGAAAAAAAAAATAACCTAAAAACAAAAATTTGGTCAATTATCGGCAGGTACTTAGGAAAAATTCGTGTGTAATATAGTGAAGTGAGACAGCAAAGTGGTGTCCCAGTGGTCGGCCAGAGCGGAAAGGATGCTGTCGGAGCTGTCACGCCAGCGGCTCAGCAGGGAAGCGCTCCGCTTGCGGATGATGGCGTGGAAGCCATCAACCCTCGCCCCCGCAAACATGCTAGATGCACTGCAGCAGCGTGGCAGCCTCATCAACACCCTGAATGCATTGTTATATTGGACACGCAGATCGTTGTATGCTCGACGCGTATAGTTTACCCACAGGTTGCACGTGTAAAAGGACTGACAATAGGCTTTAAACAGTGCCACCTTAACCTGTTGTGTACATCGCGCAAACCTGAGGCCCAACATATTACATCGGACAGCCAACGATCTGCGTTCCCTCTCAATATCCAAATTGTCTTTTAGGTCCTCAGTGACCCAGTGTCCCAGATATTTGAAACGCGATACAACAGACAGCGGAATTCCGCCAAGAGTGACTGTAGGTACATGGTAGGTTTTGTTTCGCGCCTTAAATAGCATTACCTCGCACTTACTCGCGTTATATCTGAGACCATGGGCTTCCGCATAGGACTCACAAATGTATAACAGTCTTTTCAACGCCCCCAACGATGGACACAGCAGAACCATATTATGTATAGTATAGTATAGTATTATATATATAGTATATAGTATATTATGTATAATACGTCAGAAACATGAAAATGTAAACAATGTTGTACCATAATAATAATAATTTTGGTGGACAATTCACACCGCGCCATTTAGCACCAAACTAAGCATAGCTTGTATTATGGGAACCAGATGACTGATAGAATACATATATACTTTTTTGTAAATAAATATAATTATATATTAACACCAGCCACAAAACAAACCAATTGCTCGTCACACAAATGTTTATCCTAGGTGGGAATTGAACCCACAACCTACATAGATAGATAGATAGATAGATAGATATATAGATAGATAATACTTTATTGGCCACCATACATGTAAATTTCGTAAATATTAATATCTAAGCTAAGGTAATACAATAGGCGGCCTTATCGCTAATAGCTACATCTCAGAAGGCAGAGTTACTACCAACTGAGCTGTGGGCCCAGCAATGGCGTTAGCCTGGCAGCAAGCAAATAGTGCAGTATAAAAAGGAGGACTGTAATTCATTCATGCTAGTGCAGACCCGTGCCAATAAAGAAGCTGTTTGTTTCACCCTTCAAGGTTGACGCGTTAGGTTAGGTTAAAAGTTAGGTTTAAATTTTTTGCTCTTATAATATCGCCTAATCCGTGCCGCGAACATCACAGACATGAAAGTTATTATTTAGACGGAATATTAGTTTTTCTTTCATTCTAAAATCATTGTGCAGTTCAATAAAGTTTGTGTATCCGGCCTTTTCAGAAAAGACTATTCGGATACGTCCAACCCTAGTGAATGCTTACGATGTAGGAACTCAGTGATACTAGATACGTGTAATAGAGTATTATGTGATAAGTTAACGGTACTCATATACAATAAATTCACAGTGTAACGTAATGTTTTTCTTGTACTTTTAAAACTATCATGGTTATATATAAGATTTTCGGTGTGATTTTCGTGATATTTACCATAATTTGGAAGTTTTGTTGACTGCCTGTATTTTATGCACATACAACTACTTCACATTTTAGATACTTACAAAACATAAACGAATTTGAGCTATAACTTAAAGAAATATTACTTAACACTTTTTCTGAATTACAACACTCGAATTACGATCGTGTTATGATAAATGTACGAAAGGTCACAAATATTTTATCGTTTATAGTTGCAATATGACTACTGTAAATTTGAAGTCGTTATGCCTATAAGGATACCTCCCAAGACATGTAGGCAGTTTGTATGTGGAATGAACGAATCATAAACACTTCAATTGATACTTCATAAAAAATACTTTATTTAATTAAATATATGAAAGACTAATATAGAGTAATACTAATTTGTCTAAAAAATAATTGTTGTTTTGAATTATATTTTTATTTTTTTATCTTAATATGTTACAATATATGTTAAACATAGAAACAGATTTTAGCACTGCGCTTTTAATCTAGGTAATTTACTTATATCTCATTAATAAAATAATCTAACTAATCATAGTAATTAATGCTAATGTATTGCTTAGGTACATAATTTAGTAGGTACCTTCTTACTAAAAATACCTAATCAGTAGCGTTTATTTTGTTTTTAATGCAGTCACTAAAATGCAGTCAGAAAAATAACACGGTCAAAATGATGGTGTTCTTTTTAAATAGATACTAAGAGCAGTAGAACTCTCGCCAAGTTCGTCCGGGGAAGTACTGCCACCATGCCCTTTTCTGCCGCCAAGCAGTAACGCATTCGCGTTACTGTGTTCCGGTTTGAAAGGTGTGGTTGCCGGTGAAATTACAGGCACATGAGACATTCCACCTTCACGTCTCACAGTTACGGGCGCATACGATGCGACTTTGGTCTTGTCATACCTAGTATGGGAGGACCCAAGTCGCATCGGCTGTTATGGGCCGAGGTTACCACTTAACACCAGGTGGGCCGTCGGCTCGTTCCGTAAATGTATTACATAAAAAAAAAAAGTCAATGTATAAATTAACCTATGTATGAAAATTAACTATGTAAGACTTTATATTATTTCGATTTATTCATTTGTGTGAAACGAGTAGGAGTAGCAGTAGTAGTAGCAGTAGTAGTAGAGTAGTAGTCGTAGTAGTAGTAGAACTTAGTAAAATCTCCAACAAAGCCTTTCATAGTGGAATTGCTTTGAAACATATTCAATATAGCTCTCATTTTCAACATTAGATTCTTTGACAAGAAGGAAGATATCCTTCCTTGATATTCTGATTACATAATACATACAGAGGTTGATACAATTTTAGGTATATCAACTCTAGTTGAAAAATTATGATTGCGACTGTATTTTAAAGTTTATACTTTACCTATGATGTTCAAGTTGGTCAGGTTGATATTATTAAGATTGTAACAGTATCTCCAAACTAAAAAATAAATCATTATCACAGTAAAATTGTATTATATCAACTGTTATTACATGAACATTCTTAAAGTTCGTATAAGACTAAATCAATCTCTGATATCAAGGAAGGTTTAAAAATCTGTACGCTACGTAGAGACTTGTTTTCAGTGATTTCAGTGTTTCAGTGATAAATTTCAATATAGGTCAATCAATGTCAATGTTAAGTAAATCATTTTGTTGGAGCCATAACTCATTTGTTTATCAGCATAATAATATAGGAAAGTTATATACTTACTAAACGTCTAACAACATTAACGTAACAACCCCCAAACTAAGCCGTTAACAGACATTTAAGACAGGCTTTCCGTATAAACACGGATGAGATCTATCTCGTACCAGTAAGGCACATTTTTGGCTAAATCTGAATACGAACAAGGTTAGCCCGAAGCTTCATTTTTGCCATTCGGTCTGTGTCCGAGGTCAAGGACTTTTCCTCCGATAAAATATTGCTGGGTGGTGGCGTTTGAAGACGTTGGATTTTACGTTTTGAAACATCGTGAAAATTGTTTGTCTGTCGCTTCAAAATGCCTACGTGTTTAAATTGATATTGAAGTGATTTCACCCGGTCAATTGGATTTATTTTGGTGGTATACTTTTTGTCTTAGCTGAAAGTGTATGGCTGATAGAAAATAGAGTTATGTTTTTTTTTAAATAAACAACACAGATGCAAGCACCAATGTATCGATAATGATTCTATGTGCCAACTAATTGTTCGTGATCCTTGTAAATGATCTTAATAATACATGTAGATACTGCTCAAGCGTAGTACATATTCATAATTAGAAGAAATGCAGTCACATTAACCGCCTCATACATTACCACCAATATTACCTTAAATTTAAATTATAGGCATTTGAGGCATTCTACCTCCACGTCTCAGAATTTAGGGCGCATATGCGACTAGGTTCTTGTTGTCCCTTAGTAGGGGACGACCTAAGTTATATTTCTTGTTGTGGGACAGGTCACCATTTAACACCAGGTGACACCAGTGTCAGTGAATCGCATCGCAAATTTTACGGCTCCAATCGCGAACCATTTCAACTTATTGCGTTCAAATCTCAATAATTACAGTAGTTTTCAATATTTACTAATCTGTAACCTGTAGAATTAGACATTCAACTCAAGAAAATAACTGCTAATTAACTTTTGAAAATGTCCCTCAAACGCTAGCGCGTCTCAATTTACAATAGGTAAATATTGATTTATGGTTTAAAGTTGAGATTCGAGAGTATTCCAGAGAAAGAAACCTTTAAACAATTTAAGATAGACACTAAATAAATATTGTTGAACATTTCAAGCAGCGCCATCTACCCAAAACTAAGCATAGCTTGTGCTATGAAAACTAGACGACTTATATAATTTGTAGGTCTTAATTTTTTTTCTAAATACATACGAATACATATTAAACACCAGAACACAGAAAAAACATCAATGTTCGTCACACAAAATTTGTCTTATGTGGGAATCAAACCACGACCTACAGTACAGAAGGCAAACTTACTACTGACTGAGCTGTGAGGTCTTAAGAAGATATTAGACCTTCAGCTTTTAACACGGAGGCTGACATTCACGGCACGTGATAATTACCGTATTATAAGCAATATAGTAATAGTAAGCAGCCAATAGTAAATCACCTCTTTATGAAGGCTCTTTCAATAGGAAGAATACTTGCTTCGTTTGATTTTAAGCGTCATGAATGTTCATGACACTCTAGTTTTGGGTTCCCCTATCAGTAGCAAAGGTTTTTCATCGCTACTGCGGGTAATAAAATTAAGTGCCCGACCCCTTTTTAGGGTTCTACTGATCAGCTTATATTTGGGCACAGATGAATTAGCTTATTCATTAATGTTACAGAAAACTTTAGAAGGTACGTTTTAATAACATTGATTAAGATAAATGATGGCGTTGATACCTTTCAGTACTCGCCTATGTGACGGTTTTTTAAATTCCATTGAAAATAAGTGTTTAGCTTAAGCTCCACGTAGTAGGTGCGATGTTTAATAATAATAATAATAAAAGGTGTTTAAATTGAATGTATTCGTCTTAATGTAAGAGTAGAAACACCCTTTCTGATAGCTACAAAACAGGGTAGAATATTCTATTGTCCACTATTTCTGACTATACTGGACTTGGAACTAAAAACAGAATAACTTTTTGTCTCCTTCCTTCATTTTGTTCCATAAAAATATATAAAGCCATGCCCATGTCTGCCGCCGAGCAGTGACGCATTTCCGTTTCTGTGTTTCGGTTTGAAAGGTGTGGTTGCCGGTGAAATTACGGCACATGAGATATTCCACCCACACGTCTCAGAATTACGGGGGTGTACGATGCGACTTGGGTCTTGTCGTACCTACTAGGGGAGGACCCAAGTCGGTTCGGTTGTTATGGGCAGAGTTTACCAATTAACACAATATGGGCCGTCGGCTCGTTCCGTAACTGTATCACATATTATAAAAAAATCACTTGTCGAGCGTAGCCAAACGGGACTATATACCTATAACTCGGGATACTTGAATATTTTGCTATTACTCTTTCATGTATGTTGTATCGCATATGTCTGTGGATTGGATGCAGCCGAGATCATATTGCAGCTGCGGTATTGCGAACGGATGTTACAACCTCATTTTGCCGCATTTGGTTGTGTAATGGTAAAAACTACAAAACAACAACAAGCTCCAGTGCCTTCCTTCACTTTTATTTTAGTAATATTGCCTTTTTTTGGGTAATTTTATGAATTTACTACTTCTCCAGTAGTAAATTCAGACACGGTTTTATTTTTACAATATACCATTACTCTCTCTTTCTCATCTTTATTCGTAATTTAATATTCAAACTTTTACTTAGTTGCATTTGTTCAAAAGATTCAAGACTAGCGTAATACGATGAAGCGTAACAGTAATACTCCTAAGAACAATCGTTACATTAGCTCTCTCGAATCAGTGTGGTAAAAGGCTTAAATGCATCTCAAAGAGGCTCCTTTCGTTCAATATCGACAGATGTCTTCGCTTACTTAATCTAAACTTTGACTGTAATATATTGTTAATACATTAGTCATCATTAGTTAATTCTTTTTCTTATTTACCAGAATTGCTTGGTTGCAGATGTCTGCTGCAGTCTGTCTGTCCAACCCTGACTTTTTTGATATTGATTTGGCTGTTTACGACTACTACTACAGTTTTTCTGAGGAAGTTGATTAGAATAAAGTGGATGAGAAACACTGAAGGTCGTGCTTGGAAGAAGGAGAGAGGTCTATTTCCAGTATAGAGTAGTATAGATAATGATGTATCTTTTATGAATTTCGGTGCCTTTTTATTGCCAATTAGGTAAGATATCGTTTCAAATATATTTTAAACTTTTTCACCTAAAAATTTCGAAAATGATTACTTTTCATTTTCCCTTTCACAATTTTAACGACAATTTGTTTTTTTTATTATTATTATATATATAATTAGACTAATTGAAACTTACGAAAACAAGAGATTAATGTGTAGATAAAATAACTAGTCATGAAATATATCTAGAAAAGGCACAATCGGTCCGCCTCCCATCCCCGCAATAGTGAAACGCTTTTATTACTTCAAAAGGCTAAACAAAATAATTTCCTTGTAGAAACGCAAATTAGTAAAATTAGCTACTTTTATCTTGGTTCACATTTGAAGATCTATTTTGCTGTCACTTTGTTCATAAGCTTCTCATGCGGTTTTCTATTATGCGCCGCTCTTTTAAGTGCAATTCCAAGGAGGTTTAGAATGGTAGACACCGTGGTGCCTGTAATTTCACCGGCAACCAGACCTTCCAAACCGGAACACACTAACGCGAATGCGCTACTGCTTATATCAATTTTACTCTATTCTGCCTGAATAACAGATTAAAAATCAAATATTATATTATATTATAATCAGTATACAGTTATGTTTAAGTAACAAAACACATCAGAAGAATACTAGTATCCAAAAATTAAAACGAGGCGCAAGCCGACGAAACATCAAAAAAAGCTACCTCATATAAAATACAAATGTACATCAAATTAATAATAATAATATACATAACGTATATTTCACCTTTTATATTGTACTACCAGAAGCCAGCAGATAAATAGACCATGCCAGGTAAAATGGATATCAAAAAACCTTCTCTAAGAAAAAACACGAATTTCTCCAATTTTAAAGGTTTTTAAGTTTTATCAACTTCATATATTTTCAACTGCAATTTTGTATATTTATAATGTAGATTTAATTACTGCAAGCCATTCTGGTTTAGGTACCACCTATTTAGCGGATGGACTATAGAGGATGTGTGGCGCACCAGAGACGTCACAGGCCACAAAATGTGAACGCATCGGAAGCGCTCTGGGAAATGTCGGTGCAGTATTCACATGTTCTGCTCACGAATGGAATGGACGAACTAACCGATTAAAATAATTAAAAATTCAATGGGTTCTTATAATGTTTAACACAGAACAATGTTTTACATTTAAAATACAACTAATGCGTGTTATGATATGGATGTACATAAAATTCAACACCAAGTCTAGTAGTTGTACATATGACCAGATTGCATTTACATATGTAATGAATATTTTGTGTCATCAACAAAGATGTTTTTTAAAATGCTAAATAAATAAAAAACTAACTAAATTTTTTTTTTTTTTTTTCGGCTTAATGATTTACATTCGCAGGTCTACAATTGAATAAAAATATGTGTGGTAATAAATACATATATACCTACAGTAAAATTTTCAACTCATAAAGCAACAACATATAATGTATCTAAAACCTACAAATATCTTACAAAACTCAATAATTTAGATATATTTTCCATAGGACTACAGAATATGTTGATGTTTATACATATATTCAGCAGCATATGAGAATCATTTTTACAAACTTTTTGACACAAACCTTACCTTATAGATAGCAGATTTCCATTGTGTTGTTTGATAAATAAATTTCTCGCTTACCATTATTTATCACTGAAGGCTGCAACTCTTATTTTCATACCAATCCAAAGTATATCTGATTTGTACACTGTTGCACTTGATAAGGGTATCTTTAGGTTATCGTTTTTTGGACTATTCACTAAAAAACACAATGACTCACTGACAAACGTGTATAACGTTTAGAGTATCGGCTTATCTGAAACATTTTGAGTAATCAGAGGTTTTTAATATTTCGATGAATAAGTAACAGCACTCGAGCTTCATGCTCTGCCATGTCAAAATATATTTGAATGGACTAGAGTAATTGAGTGCGTTCGGCATCCAAATACCTACCAACACCAACTACAGATAATTATTAAGCTTCTAGTTTGGATTTGATCGCCTATTAAATAAGCTTACCATCAGATAAGGACATGTTAAGTCTCGCAATATGGTGATACCAATTGAACCTTTTTAAAAATAAAAACGCATTTAGCTATATACAGATATAGATCAAAGTAAAGCACAAAAATAATTATTTGATTCGTACAGCATATCTAGTCCTATTTTCAATATAAACCAAATACAATATTTAAATGCCGTTTGTGCTATACAGCTTACCGGGTGACACTGGATTATGGCGGTATAAGCGCGTTGTGAGGACACTTTTCATTGTTTATTCATTTTACTGCGGCAACAAAGCCGAAATATGATGTTTGTTCTGTACACTTGACGGGAAAATTGTACGAGGCAGCACTGCTACGGCGTAGCAGGCCTATTTAAAGTTTTTTTTTATATTGTTGGACATGTCACACAGCGAAATATTTATTTTGTTTTTTATCCCAAAGTAAACTAAGTATAGCTTGTATCATGGTAACCAGACAACTGAAATGATACTTATATGCTGTTTTTTTTGAAAATACATACATATTATACATATTAACACCCAGACACAGAACAAACATCTATGTTCGTCACACAATTATTTGTTCTGGGTGAGAATAGAACCAACGACCTACAGCGCAGAAAGCAGGGTTACTGTTAACTGAGCTATGAGACCAGTCAGTGTTCTTAGTAAAGTATTCAATTATACCCTTAAACCCAAATTGTTTGTATTTTGACGTTACTTTGATAATATTAAAGTATACCTAATACAGCTCGGAAAAGTCTTGTTTTTCTATTGAAAACAACGAGAAGAACGACGCTGTCGTTATGGAGATAACATTGTCAAGAGATTTCATAAGTAAGATGCAACTTCGTTTTACTCGTAGCTTTAAGCGTATTTACACACAAAAAAAAACAAGTTTCCTAAAAGCCATGTTTTCCAATAAAAAACTAATATATACTTAAGATTACTAAAGTATACTAAAGTTTCATTACTAAAAAGTACACTAAAATGATTATTACAAAACAAACCCGATTATAAAGTTCTTACGAAACTTCACTTTTATATTTGACTGTACCCATACTAGAGTGCACGCAAAGCGAGTGTTTTTTGAATGCTGACCCACCGCAAAGCCACTAGGTCAGCTTTTGGAAACAAAAAACAATGTGACATGTAATTTACTGGCCACAAGAGGCAAGTTACTATCAAACATGCAGCTTACATAAGGTGCCTACATTGTGGAACCATGTCAGCGACAGATACTGCAAACTATGTTTATATAAGTGTTGACTGAAGTTATTAACGTTGTGAATCTACTATATCTTTGAAGCAGAGGGCGTTTTAATCATCGATCTGAAATTCAGGGCTTTTTTTTTCTTCAAAATAAATATTAATTTCTCTGGCTTTAGTTACTTATTTATATACATCACACTTACTTACTCCGCTGGCTCAGCAACCCGAAGTGGTTTTTGACCTCCGACACGAACTGCGTGAAGCTTCTCTGTTATGTACGAATCTTCGCCAGTCAAAGGCACTGAGTTCACGCAAGTCAGCTTCTACTTCATAGTTCACATCACACTAACAGTTTTTTTAATATTCTGACAGCTGATTACAAGGATTTAGGTGAAATATAGAGCGTGTGTGCGTAGACAATTTTCAGATAGTTTTACATGTTTATGAATTTAATTAAATCGTATCGTATACTACCGAGTAATAGGTTGAATATGTACCGTGGGAACATGAGAAGTGGTGAGACAGCGCCGTCAATGTTATCCTAAGAACAACTCAGCTCTCTCTTTCGCTAATTAACTCCTTAATTTCGTAAGTAACGAAGATGTTAAAATGTCTACGAATAAAATTCAAACAAAAGCGCAGTTACGTTCACACTGCGCAGTCAACTTCACACTGACAAAAACAAGGCCGTTACAAGGGCACTCTAAGCTCGACACTTCAGTGAGTGCAGGCAAATTGTTAGTTTTTAACGCTAGTTTTATTTCAGTTATGCCGCCTCTTTTTTATAATCAGTTAATGTTTTTTTTTGGAAATGAAAAACTAACGTAATTTAAGAGATTAATTTATAAAACATCAGTTACATACGTATGAGGTATTTGGGAAACGAGGTTAACGTAGATGCATTAAGCTTTATATTTCCAAAATTAAACCAACCAAAATATTTAGATTTATATTATGGCCTCGCAGCTCAGTGGTAGTAACCCTGCTTTCTGCGCTGTAGGTCGTGGGTTCGGTTCCCACCCAGGACAAACATTTGTGTGACGAACATAGATGTTTGTTCTGTGTCTAGGTGTTAATATGTATGTATTTACACAAAATATATAACTATTATATCAGTTGTCTGGTTCTCATAGTACAAGCTATGCTTAGTTTGAGGCTAGATGGCGCTGTGTGAAATTTCCACCAATATTATGTTATTATATATATATATTCCAAGAGTTTCAATGCTTTGATAGTCAGAATGCAGGGCATCATTCTTTAAAATGGAATAGGTAAACGATGTTATTCAGTATCGCTGACAGAAAGCTTGACAAAGCCGCGGCGCCCGCCGCTCGGTACAAATGGAGTGCTGTGTCGACGCCAAGTGTTCCCCAAATTGTGTTCCCAAAGATTCGGGCACATATTGAACTGTAAGTCTGCCAGTTGCCACATTGTTTACATCAAAATGACGATTTTATAAATATAATTTGTGAAATATTTGTTAGTTAATATAAGTTTGAAATAACTATAACTCAGACAATGCCATTAAGGCTTCTCACTAGTGAAGCGAAAAGATTCGATATTCAAATCTATTGTATCTTTAGAATATACTGTTGTTAATACTCTTGACAAAAAGCTTAATAATGGTTAAAAATTTCAAGAGATTATTTTAATTTTAACTGAAATTAAAATCCTGCGAATCCTGAAGACCTGAGTCTTAAAACAATAGAAGAAACCAGTGAAGTCAAAATGAAAAAAAAACCATATAATTCATAAATTTCCCTCCAGAAGGTCGTACACTATATAGTTTTTATTTAATTTAATTTTTATTGTTGTAATGTGTAACGCCCAGTTTGGGAGACCTAATAAAAAAAATAAAAAAAAAAAAAAAAGAAGAAATGGATTGGAAACGGTAAAAAGCAATATTCAAAATATAAGGTCATACCTATTCACTGTTGGACATAGGTATCTCCTATCAAGCATGAACTCTGTCTATCAGCATCTATATCATCATATCAGCCGGTAAAAGTCCACTGCTGAACATAGGCCTCCCTCAAAGATATCCATAGTACACGGTCTCGAGCCACCTCCATCCACCGATTTCCTGCGATCTTGACGATGTAATCAGTCCATCGGGTAGGTGGCCGCCCTACACCGCGTCTGCCGGTTCGTCGTCGCCATTCGAGAACCTTTATTCCCCAAGCATCTATATCATCTATAGCATCTATATACCACCTGCATAATCCTTACTACACTTTTCGCATATGTCGCTTCATCTAACAGGGCACAAAAGAAATTGCTGATGTTTTAACTCGAAAAAATAAAATAATAGAAAAATTAGTTTAATATCAAAATATAATATCAACCATTACTGTTGACTCTGTACATTTTTCTAGCATAACTGCTTTCAAGAGCTACTTTACGATGAAAAAGTATTCCAAGAACAAGTTTTGGATCTTGACTTCACCAAACGAGATTACCGCGAATCTAGAAATTTGCATGCGGCAACCCTGCCAGGGATAAATGCCTCGTTGCAAACGACTGTATGTAGGTCACGGGGCGTCCCTATTTCATTACATGCACGATGCAAAGAGTAAAGTGTATTAAATAATAGGAGTCTAAAGGTCTCGGGGGGACGATTCGGAAATAAGTGTACTCGCTTAGCAACTGGGATAAAGTAAACATAGATATGGTATATATACCAGTAATATAATAATAATCATAATATTTTATTGTCATATTTAAACAGTACAAAAACAAGATTCATGTTTTTCAAATCGTGACCACTGAGACCTAAACTAAGCGCAAGCTTGTATTTTAGGTAACAGTGCTTATCCATCGGACGTCAAACTGATCCAGCAAACAGAATAAACGAAAATAGAACTAAATACAATTCTGGTTAGTAATCTTAATCTAAATAAAAATGTTAAATTTAAGAAAATTTAAAAGTTAGCAGTAATATTAAACTATTAAACTAGCTATGTATGTGTGTGTCTGCGTGTGTGTGTGTGTGTGTGTGTGTGTGTGTGTGTGTGTGTGTGTGTGTGTGAGACTGTGCGTGTTTGTGCTGTGTGTGTCGTGTTTACGAGTAGGATTGTGCGTGCGAGTGTATGTGTAAAATTCGCGTTGATGTATAAGTAGGTGAAATGTAACTCACAACTGCAGTGAAATGGCAACTGTAATAAGGAAAAAATTTAAAAGGCTGATTTTGAGATGCAACAAAATCACGAAATAATGCTCAGGAGTTTCTCTGTTTCATTATAGCTAATTGTAAGTAACCATTTCTTAACAGTAACTTTGCATTTCTGGACTGTTAATGGATAAATTTGAAAATTGCTATTTAACTTTTTTTTTTATTGGGTATCAAGAAATGCGCGTTTGAATACCCGGAATAATATTATGTAATAAAAACTTGGGAATCAAATCCGCGAATGGTCTGGAAATAATGAATTACCGAGGCAATTATTTCCAATCTATTTAGCTAAGCTCTAGCTCTAGTTCGCGGGCTGCTGTGTGAGTTAAATCCTTTCAAGCCTTTCTGGACCGAAATTAAGGGGAGATTTAAATAAATTAATAAATTTTATATTTACAAATAAATTTAAGGTCTTCAATTCCGCCGAAAGGGGAGCCCAGTGCCCTGTTAACAGAAATTAAAGATTTAATTCCAGAAGCTTTGGTAGTTAGCCTTAATTAATTTATCGAAAAATGTTGTATCTTCTTCGGTTTGCTGTCAGCACCCCTTTAGGGCAGGCCATTTTTAATCTTGCTATTCATGCTATTATCCAATATCTCCATTCAATACTTAATGTTTGCTATTTCGATGATGGAGTCTTGAAGTGGACTTTGTTTTGAACGATATAAAACTCTTAATAGTTGAATTTCGGAAAATTGGTTTAGTACTAAACTTTTTGAAGTGCTAAATTTTCATATCGGAAACGCGTCCGGATAAGAAATACATAATTGAAACATTTTCTAATCTGGCTCCTGATATAAAAATAGTAAATATTTATATAATGCTAGTAAAGATGAATAACCATTTAATAAAAGAATCAATCTATACGCATCGCTAATATCTTCGTCTACCTACTGCCAAACGAAAGTAAATAAGACAAATGCTCTTCAAAAGAAATCAACGTAAATCTAGGAATCCGATGGATCTACAACCGGTATGATGAATTGATAGCTGTTCACGTGAGTTTCCGCTAGACTGAGCCAGGCCTCGAGAGATAAACGATGATATGCGCTTTTATAATGGCTACGAATCGTGCTAATAAATTGGATAGGTATCCAAATCACTTTTTAAATGATTAGGTTGTCGCTTGATTTTATTCCCCATCAAACATTCGTAACGTCGACAAACTCCAAAAATGTAAGCACTCAATATATAATACATAATGCCTAACTTTGTATTAAATGATAATGAAAGAGTCGATAGACTATGAAAACATCTCCAGTTTGTCATTATGACACTAGCATTAACTTATATTAAATAACTCGAATTATGCGCTAATTTCGCCTGGCCAAGTATTAATAACGCAGTACAAAATTGATTCAGGTTCACTCCGAAATAAAACCTTCCAATCCCTTAGTTTCATTTCATTAGTCGACACTGAAACAACAAAACAAGTAGTGAAGATCTATAACTTAAGTGTGTATGTAGCGAAATATCATAACAACTGGGACTGAGTAGTAAACAGGGTGATTCCAAGCTCATAGCAAATTAGTTGGACACAGAATAAATAATACTGTTTGATTATCACTCTAGGCAAATATATGTATGGGTAATAGGTTGGAAAAGGCGCAAATACAAAAAACTTACGCATTCCTGACGATGTCAATAAATGTGTAGATTTTACGATTAGTAACACATATCTGTACAAATTCTTAAATTTTTAGGTCGAATTATTTTGATTGAGTGTAAGTTTTTTTTTGTACAGGTGGGGTGTAATCTAAGCTGTAATCTTGTTCCATATGAAAACCACAAGGCCCGAAGGCAAGAAAAATTTAAAATACAATTTTATTATGCCATACCATTTAACAAACTTGTTGTGAGGAAAAGATTTAACAAACTAATCATAACGGACAATTAAATAACAAACACACATAAAATCAGTCCTGTTTCCTGGAGAGGTGGGCAGAGATCATGGTTTTTCACCTGCTACGATCCTGACATATTACCTTCTAGCTTCATCCACTCTAATCACATTCTTCATGCATGCTCGGCGGTTTAGGGTACTGACCTGGTGTTGACCTGGCCTTTTTCCAAAAAGTCACCGAATTAAATAACGATACCTATAAATGGTATGAAACGATACCTTTACCATATCTCTTATCTTACTATTATTATGAATGCGAAAGTTTGAATGGATGGATGTTTGTTATTCAATCACGCCAGAACGGCTGTGGAACTCCAGTCTGGAATAGCAAATCGGCTACTTTTATCCCGGAAAAGTGCAGCGTTCCCCTGGGATGTCTTTTGTCACCGCAGGTAACTCCCGGGGAGCAGCTAGTCGCTTATATTTTACTTCTTCTTCTTCGAGTCACCGGTTCTGTCGAACCAGTGTGGTGAAAGGGTTGTAAGTGCGCCTCAAAGAGGGAGCCTTTCGTGCACTCGACACATGTCTTCGAATTTTTAGTTCTAGGACATATCGGTTTCCTCACGATGTTTTCCTTCACCGTTTTGAGAACGTGGTATTGCGCACATAAATCTTTCAATCGAAAAACTCATAGGTGCACGTCGGAATTTGAACCGGCGACCTCCGGATTGAAACTCGGGGGTCAGTACCGTTAGACCACCACGCTCTCACATTATTATATTCTCACATATTTTACTGCTAACCTAGACAGTGGCAAACCTAAACAAGACTTATACATGACATGTACAATAGTAGCAGTAGTACGAGTATCTACTGACATTAGACTGACGTTAGACGTTATACTGTTATAAAAATACTGGGGCATGGAAAATTATAAGCTTTGAATGCAAATTTTTCACGACCTTTCATATTTTTAGTTCGTTTTGCAATACAATAGTTTTTATAAATTGGCCGCTTGTTCATCTTAAAATTATTATTATATTAGGTAGGATCAAAATAATATAACATTATTTTACAACGATAAAGTAGTTAGTATCTTTTATTAATAGGTATAAAATATTATATGATTAACAAATTGGATAAATAAATAAAACTCATCTTCCGAGAAAATACATGCATCAGAAACTTTAATCGTTTTCAGGCCTTTTAAGCTATGAACGCAAATACTTAGCAGATTCGTGGCACTACGGTAATTATCTTTCACATTATAATATTATTAGGCTTGTGATGATACCATGTCATACGGACAAACAATGACACAGTTTTATATCAAATTAAATATGGATGGTAAAATTTATGAGACAAATTAGAAATTATGATATAATTAAGATAATTTTACTGTAAAAGACATGATACCTTTTTTTTTGTATAAAAATTAACATTTTATTAGTATTCTTGACGGCACTTCTAAAAGGAAACAAAAGTGAATGTAGGAAAGCATTTATCGATCCACTATACGTCCCTGTTTCAACGGGAAGGAGAAACTTTAAGCCTGATGTATGTTGGAGATTGTAGGTGACGCATCCTTTTTACGCCAAGACGCCTCGACAAAGTATGGAATTTATTGTAGAATCCACACCACTGTAGAAGTTGCTTGTTCGATTCAGTTTTCCTAAAACTACTTTTACAGGCATTCTCTGAAACCACCAACTATGTAAAGTAAAATACCAAGTTTCTTTACTTCTATTCTATTCGAGTCACTGGCTCTCTCGAACCGGTGTGGTGAAAGGATTTTTAAGTGCGCCTCAAAGAGGCTTCTTTCGTGCACTTGACGCATGTCTTCGATTTTTTTGTTCTACGTCATGTCGGTTTCCTCACGATGTTTTCCTTCACCGTTTGAGAACGTGGTATTGCGCACATAAATCTTTCAATCGATAAATTCATAGGTGCTCGTCGGGATTTGAACCGGTGACCTCTAGACTCGGGGTCCACTAGACCACGCTATCTTTAATTTACTAAAAGTATAGATCAGACAATCGTGTACTAAGCCATTGAGTAATCAGGAAGATACCTACACTCAAAAGTTGAGAGTAAATGGGTCATTATCAATGAACCTATGATAACGGTGGTGATTCCATTGGCAATAAAGTAATGTAAGATTCACGCATCCTTTTCTCTAACGTGTAAATGAAAAAAAGATAGATCAATGAATTATAATTATAATAATAAGAAATATTTGTGGACATTTCACACATCGCCCTAGCCCCAAACTGAGCATAGCTTGTACTATGGGAACTATGAATATAAGAACTGTTTGGTGCTTGCTCGAGGACTAGCAGTGAAAGACAATCTTTTTTGTCCAATTGCTGTTAACAACAGAATCAATGTGACAGATGACTTGATAAATGTCAATAAGGACAGTACGTAAAAAACAAAATCAGGTACTAAACATTAATGTGAACAAAATTACCACAATTGTTAATAACGAAACGGAAACATACAACATACTTTCATACATTTTATTTTTATTATTAATTGCATAAATTTTAAATTTCCAAAGATTCATCAGACCTTGTCTAGATCACTCATGTGAGCCCTTTCAAGACCCAATGTCTCCTTGACCCAATATTAGAAGTGTCTATTGACAGCGCTCTGGAAATTGCATAATAATCATATTGTCTTTTGTATTGTGATTTAACTGCTTTAACCGGAGAAGCTTTAAAGAAATTTAAATGTCCTAATCGATCTCAAAATACTTTGTAATTATTGTAAAATTATTAAGATTAATTATAACATCTGAATCAGAAATTATATAAATAATTATGTGACATATATTTTCATTATTCCGAATCGTCATTTTCGGTATCATCATCGATTTATTATTATTTCAAAAATACATTATAAAGTTAGGTAGACGCACAACGGGCGGCATTATCACTAAAAGTGATTTCTTCCATGCAACCTCTGCAAACGAGACTGTACACATAACTATTCATAGAAATAAACTTAAGTTATTTAACTCATTAAATGTAAGAGAGACTATTCCCAGAGGTTTTTATATATCCTTTTAAAAGAATGTACCCAAGCCCATACACATAATTCCTTTGAAGGGACATTGCTTTCGGTACCGTGCTGCATAAATACATGCCGACCCGCTTTTAGTCTTCTCCCTAGAAGTAGTAAGGCCTCCGTAATTCTACATTTGTTTGAGTGCACGAATAACTTACCACAAGTAAGTATATATTTATTTTTACACTATCTTTTAAATCAATTAAGACTTAAAGGTGTTCCCTTACTTTTCGAATAAATAATATTAAAATTAATTCATTTACAATTATTTAATGAATTATAATTAATACATGAGTGAATAAAAATTAGAGAACCGTTTTCTTGCCGGAGAAAACCTAAGATCAAACACAAGTTATAGACTTATTGAATTGAATCCTTTACTAATTTATTGTATATTTTTTTAGAGGATATTGGGTATGAGATTTTGAAACACAAAAAACCAGCAAGAAGGGCTAACTCTATTGTAGGTACATTGTCGTGTACATGTGGATAATTAATGAATCTGAGTCATTATAATAATATCAGTATATACAACCGAAAACCATGAGTTAACATGGTAAAAAAATAATCCTTGGAGGCGTAAACAATACACAGATCTTAAAAACAAAACAGTGGCCGATTTTAAAACAACAAGTAAAGAAACTCGGGCGGATCCTTTTAAGAGGGGAATTAAAAGTGTTCTCTTTGACACAAGAGAGATTGAAAATGTTGCGTCCGGTTGTAAACCGCTTCCTTTGTACTACTGCATACATTTTAATGGTAAAATATGTTGATGAACATAGTATTCATTTCGTTTCAATTGATTGTAGTGCACTAGTAAATGGAAATTATTTTCCTCTGATTCAAAATGAGAAATACTGTCTCATAATGACTCGCTGAATATAACGAATCTGAAATTTTGCCCCCGGTGTCAGGACTTGCTTGCTTGCTAGGGGGTTATGGGGAATTCCATCACCAAGGGTAAGAAGTTCCATATTTTTCAGAATCTACGCAAATTATGTTGCAAGCAAGTCCACAAGTAAATTCTTAGACTGGCCTCAACAGCTCAGTTTGTAGTAACCCTGCCTCCTGCGCTATAAGGTTGTGAGTTCGATTCGGGACAAATATTTGTGTGACGAATTTAGATGTTTGTTTATCTGTATGTATGTATTTAAAAATAAAACATATAAGTATTATATCAGTTGTCTAGTTCCCATGATACAAGCTATGCTTAGCTTACTTTAGGGCTAGATGACGCTGTGTGAAATGGCCACCAATATTTATTTATTTGATTAAGGTGCAAGAAAGTAAGCAAAAATGTAATAAGCATACTACATAGTCACATATATCCATGCAAACATGTATCTATTAAGCGTACTTATGCGGGTTTACGCGGGTCCATTTTGAATGTTTATAGAAAAGCAATTGGACTGCAGGTGACTAAAACCACAAAACCTACAGTAGAATGGCTTTTGTTTGACTTTTGCCAGGCGGCGTCAGGCTGCATGCAGCGAGCGGCTAAAATCGCCTGTGAAAAGGTTCAGTGCAGGCGATCATTTGCTTTAAATGTATCACAGTGAAAATGAGCCCCTGTAAATCTTGATTATATAATTTTTAATAATTTTCCTGCCTAAATGTAACCCTAAGCTACACTAAGCTTTAGTTTAGTTATGCCGTTGCTTAGTTTTGTTTATGGGTAAGAATTTAATTACTTCCCATAGAATGTTTAATTCGAACCGGCAGCGAGCGGACTTTTGCATTTTTAATTTTAACATAATTCTTAATTTATTAACGTAAAATCTTGCATTTAAATATTGGTGTACAATTCACACAGCGCTATCTAGCCCCAAAGTAAGCTAAGCATAGCTTGTATCATGGGAACCAAAAAACTGATAGAATACATATATATATATACTGTTTTTGTATATACATATATTGTATATTAACACCCAGACAAAGAACAAACATCTAACAAATGTGTGTCCTGGGTGGGAAATCGCACCACGACCTACAGCATTGAAGGCAGGGTTACTACCAACTGAGCTGTGAGGCCACGCAATAATAATATCAACACAATATAATTTCCGAAAAATGTGTGTGCAATTTTGGAACAAAAGCGTGGTTTCGAGTGCCACATTCTACCGCCCTGCGATGTCGCATGAAACAGTGCCAAAAGCTAGTGGTATATATACCTGTCAGCTTTACCACTATATAAATTATAGAATACATTCCTGACACGGAACCCGTCCTGTAAAGCAGAACATTTATTTACAAATTTGGCAAGATAAATGCTTGTGCAAGAACATCAATTACACAGGGTACACATAAAAGACATTTGCTGTGAATCACATAAAGCACGTTCGTATTCAAATGACTGGCCTCACAGCTCAGTTGGATTCCCACCCAGGACAAGCATTTTTGTGAAGAATATAAATGTTTGCTCTGTGTCTGGGTGTCAATATGTATTATATGTATGTATTTACAAAAAAGTATATAAGTATTATTTATATCACTTGCCTGGGTCTCATGATACAAGCTATGCTTAGCTAACTTTGGAGCTACATGGCGCTGTGTGAAATTTCTAGAATATTAAAAAAGTGCAAGCAAAGTTACGGCTTCAGTATGACACAACTTGGATCTTCTCATATAATAATAAATAACAAATGTTATAAGGGTAGAAGTTACCATTTAATAGTAGATGGGCCGTGGTGAGGCTTTGGCATGCATCGCGCTTCAGTTTGCAAAAACTGTAACCATTTAGAAGCGAATGACTTTACTCATCTCATTCAATCATGAAGTGACTTCGATAACGGGGAATTTTACCTGTAAATGCGTTATTTACTTGATGAGTTTTCCCGTAGGCCGTTTTGTGCTGCTCCATGAAGAACGCGTTCATCAAAGTACCTAATGTCAGGCTGACCTTACTCTGTATTACTCGACTACCCTCGTGAAATATTGTCCGTATATATTGTTCACCTAATATTGTTGTTTATTGCGGACGTAATACTTTATACGCACATTCACGAAGCAAAGCTTCATTTTGAAAGGTGATTGCGGCTTTAAAAGTCAGGTAAAAACAGAAAAAATATTATGTCGGATTTGTGTTAAGGTCAAACAGTTGTTTATGAAATCTTCTTCTTTGCTTTTACACCCTCGACAGATGTGCTCGACAGAATTGTCGTGGTTGTTATTATGGAATATTTCTCTCTCCTTTTTTATCTCTCACACACATCCTTATAAAAAGCATTTTAGGTAAACGATACTTTTCTTCTTATTACGACAAAATTGAATCTAAGACATTTTTTTTTGTATTTTTTTTTGTGTTATGCTTTTGGCGGAACGAGCTCACAGCTGACCTGATGTTAAATGGTAACCGCGCCCATAGACAACAACAATATGACTCAAGTCCTCTCCACCAAAGTACGCGTACGAGATGACCTAAGTCGCATTGCGTTGCGTCCGTCACCCCGAGACGGGGATGTTACGTCTATGCGCCTGTAATTTCACCGGGGCCCACTCCCTTCCACCGGAACACAGCAACACGAGTGCATCACTGCTTGGCGACAGATTACCAGGTGTGGTGGCACTTCTCGGGACGAACTCGGCACAAGTTCTACTGCTACTTTGGGTTGCTCCTTTCGCACTACCCAGGGGACTCGTGTAGGGATTCGAAGAGTAATCACTTACGGACGCCAGTAACTTGGGCCCCCATACATACATACATAACCATTGACTGGGTTATGTATGTTTGTTTCAATAATAATAAACCAGCGAACCGTCCCGGTTTCGCACCGGGCATTTAATTTACAAATTATATATACAGAAATCTTCCTCGTTTATCGCCATTTCTGTTAGTGAATACCGGTTGTGTGGTTTACAAGAAGTAAACGAAGAAACAGAGCTACTTTGTATTATACTAGTCAGAGATTAAAGTAGGTAGTAAATGTGTTTATATCTATAAAAGAAACTACCGATTAAAAAATATGTAAATAATATATGAAACTTTCAAACGTTGAATTCAAATTTAAATGTTAAAACTTAAAAATGTTGAACTCTGCAAAATGCTATCTAAAAAAATAACGGAAAATATTCTCCTGGGGAAAACTGTCATATTATGGTGGAATCAAAAAGCTTGGGGCAAGACCTTGCCGCCTGTTCGCTAGAAGGACTTAGTTATGTGGCTTGGTATCTATCAATACATTTCCTGATAACGTTTTCCTTTGCCGTTATAAGAACGTGGTAATGCAAACATAAATAATTCTACGATTGTAATTAACATAGTTTTCTAAGTTTTAGGACAGTTAGACAAGGTGCCGTGACAGTCACCGCCGGCGCCGGCGCCGCTACAGATTAGTAGTGGCTCTTGCTTATGTATGCGTGCTTTAACTGGCGCTGCGGTAACTACGGTGACAATAATAATAATAATAATAATACTATTGGTGGACATTTCACACAGCGCCATCTAGCGCCAAAGTAAGCTAAGCATAGCTTGTATCATGAGAACCAGACAATTGATATCATACTTAAATACTTTTTTAAATACATAAACATTATACATACGAGTATTGACACCCAGCCACAGAATAAAACATTCGTCGCACACAAATGTTTGTCCTGGGTGGGAATCGAACCCACGAGCGCAGCGCAGAAGGCAGAGATACTACCAACTGAGCTATGAGGCTAGTTAGGTTAGTCCTGTAATAATAGTTGTTGAAATTAATAAATAAATAAATAAAAGTATGTGATACAGCAGGGGGAAATACCGTCAGCACCGCGGCGTGATGTGTTACCAGCCTTACACTTGCTAAGTAATCGAACTGCGACCTTCAGAATGAAAGTCAGGGGCCCGTCAGTTTACGATTAACATAAATACTTTACCTTAGTAGGTAAGTTAGATATGAATAGCGAAAGCGGTATTTTGGCATGCATAATAAAGCAGTATTTCTGGCTTATTTCAATTCGATTTGAACGCAGCGTGCATTTGCTGTTGTAGGTATTTGGCTGAATACAAAGTTGTCCTTTCGTAAGTTGTTTGCTATAGAAATGGTACCAATGACTCATCGTTCATTTCAACAACCGTAAAAAATCTACATGTTGCTGAAATTTAGCGTCCGTTGCTAAGTTTGTAGTAACCCTGCCTTCAATACTAAGTATTCAGGTTTGATCCCAGGGCGGGACAGTTGTGGGCTGATTGTTGGCCATCTGCTTGTTCTGGAAGTTTATCACATAAAATAACGTTTCCTGATTTATTCTAAATTTGCACGGGAACACAACTCAATAATTTGGTTTTGTTGGTTTATAAAAAAAAGGTTAATTGTTTACATAAACATGATTTGGCTGAATTTAAAATCAGGATTATTGTTTTTTAAAATTCATGCTGAGTTTGCGATGTGCTCAATGATTGTCACATCTATTTTCCTTCAATAATGTGACCTACAATCGTGATCCGCTGAGTATCTGCTTACCACTTAAGAATAAAAACAAGGCATTTTAGGACGAAAATTCTTGTGAAAACACTTCAATAATATGCCTTTCGAAATCTTACACGATACTCATACTCATCTCACATTAATTATACGGGAACCGAGGCCAAATAATAAATCAGGCCGTACATTCAACTAAGTTAGCTTAAACGGTTTTCAATGTAAAAATATGACACGGAGGATTAAGTTTCCATTTATCTTTGAGATTATCTTGAAAAAAAAAGAGGCTTGGAATACAATTACGTCAATTGATATAAATAACGCTCTTTTTCGCAACAATTCACTAATGACATTAAATTGCAATAAAAATGTACTTTTTTAGCGATCGTATCACACGTTTGTATTAACATATATCATTTATACGTTCATAGGCGATAAATAAGAACAGGCGCGCCGACGGAGACGGCTTCGGACGTTTTATGTAATGATGGTCGTGCCTCGCCGTCTCGAGCCTCGCACACCTACCAGATAAGCGGCATCCAATAACAAACGATGCCACTCTCCTAAGATTACGTAAACCGAGACGAATTTTATAAACATTCTGGCTAAAACGCTCAATCGATAAGAAAAAGCTCAAACAAATTCCTAATGTAATGAGAAGACCCGGGTAAACACCGCACGGCGCAGTCGCTTCGTTTAAATGCTATCGGAAAAAACATTATTTACTAACGGTGCGTCGGTGTTTATGCGTGCAGGTGAAGTGAGCAGCGGGTACTCACGGGGAGGCGATGGATCACCTCAGGCAGTCACCATTGATGAGCGACGGCGGCATGAGCGCGGGCGGAGTCACATGTCCTGGAGTGCGTGTCGGCGCGGTTCGCGCGCGCGGGCCGGCGAGCGCGGCAGGACTGCCCGACGCCGCCCGAGCCCAGCACGTGGTCGCAGGTATCAATCAATCGATGCGCGCGGCGCGGGCGCGGCGCGGGCGCGGCGCATTCATGTCGCGAACAGCTGACGGCCGAGCCCCGTAAACATGAATCGCGAAACTTGCCCCCCGCGCCCCGCCCCGGGACCCGCCCCGCCCGCCCTGACCTACTCTGCGCAACGCGCCGCGCGCTTACATTGATGTACGCTCGCGGAAACAATCTAAGACGTTTCCTTAAACGAAGCCGAAACGCTATTGACATGCTTCACGTTCGATGATTTTCTTTTCTTAAAATTGATAATAGAGGTATTGTTTTTTTTTGTGTATTGAGATGTAATACATAATAACTTGAATTAAAAAATCACTTATTGCAAATATTTTTATGCTTGGTTTCTCATACATGACATGACTACAGAAATATTCATACATTTTATCAATGTGTAAGTAAAATTTACTCAAATACAAATAAAAAACATTTCTCTGGCCTCTACGTGAATATGTTTTAAAATGTTATTATGTATTAGGAAGCCGTAAACGGTGTCGCCTCATCCCAGTCTAAAGGCGTTACTGGGCATGCGTGGGGTGTCCTTGCAACCTCCGACCGGCTTCTGAACTTTATGGGAAGGACCCGTTTATCGCTTGTCAACAGGGTTATGAGATTCGCTGCAAATAAAATTATGTAGGGTATTGATATGTTTGTGGATATTGTCGGGTAATGGGAACGAAATAGAAATACAGCCAATAACGAATACTGACAAAAATAACAAGACCCTTTGAAATTTTACAAGCTTTTATTTCACTTGTACGTATCTTTCCGGTTTGATCTAAATAGATATTCCATTTTTTAAGCACATCATGGCATCTGTTTGATTTGAAATTTTGCATAAATTAGGAAAAAATATTTAGTATGGCAAAGTAGAGCTGGTCTCATGACAGAAAAATCGGAACACCATACTAAACAAGTTGTCCCTTGTCACACGTTTCAAATCAAGACAAATTATTTTATTTCGGACAACAAGATCCATATTAAAGTAATAATTCAAAGACACACTATAAATTGAATAAAATTTTTAGGACAATGATTAAGTCACATGCAGCTATACGTTTACTTATTACCAAGTTTATGGACGCTCGCCAACGAACATACAGAACTTCAAATTCATTTCATCGATCGTCAATCGTCATTTCATGCGATGCCTGAACGATTTCTCTACGGTCTACGATCTGCTACGGCGTAGAGCTCAATACTGCATAGAGATCGCTACGAGATATTGAAAGTTATCGTCCGCGGATTTATTTCAAATTGGATTTGCTTTTTAGCTTTTAGGGATCTATATTGCGAAAGTATATAGGCTGTTTAGTATTTGATATAGATATTACCAACGAAATAATAAGTTCACGTAACAACGGATACAATGGTACAATTTGATATTTGTGTTACTCATTATCAGCTTAGACTACCCCACTGCAGCAAAAGGGTATCTAGGCCATAAAACTGAATCAGCCGTATTTGTAAAAAACTAGTAACCGAAATTATTATATTATTACTAGCTGCACCCGGCATGCGTTGCAATGCCACGATAAGGTAAGTGTCATTAAAAACGAAACCTACTAACTACATTTTAGCAATTACTTAATGCTATCTAAAGAAATCCTTGATCTCGGCCAATAATCGATAAATTAGGTTTATAAAGAATAGATTGTGCTCAAAACACTGGCCGAACATTTCACTAAAATTGGTAGAAGAATCATCACCCTTAAACCACCTGAATTACCTAAGAATCAATAGATTGATATCTGTATCGTACTACTCACCCTAATCGGGTAATAGGGCGGTCGTCACAGTATAACTCCTCCCATTGTTCGTGAAACTGGTACGTATAAACGTATAAAACCTTTTGAATTAACAATAGTTCAACCCAAACTTTTGTTGATACCAATTTGAAATTGAAATTGGTAGAGGCGATTTCCTGATATGAGATTTCATTTTTATGTTTTTGTTTATTTTATATCCGTATACAGCAGGCTTATTATTATCTTATGAATGTTAGATTTAAAAAATCAACATCTCCAAACTATTTCAACCATAACGAGAATACAAATAACGAAACATAACTCATTTATTGAAAAAAAATTGTGTATTTGAATTATCTATCCCAAATTCTTAAATTCAGATTGTCATTTTCCAGATACCACTGGAATCGTATTGTATTTTTTTCTCGTTTTAATCCCGTATTCATTCATTAGCGTATTCAAACAAAAGACGCGGTCTCTGAGCGGCATTTCACCCCATTCTCCACACATTACCGGAATTGAAATGCGTCCAATACATTACGGAGTTGCGATTTAATATTATAATTGAGCTGGCTGGAGTGGTGCCAGGCGCAACAGTGTGCATATCATGTACTGAGCTCTTTTAAACGGATTGTTTCTATTTGAGTTTAGAAGTGCATGCCAACAGATGTGAAGTTTTATGCGTTACGTAATAGACAGTAATGTTAAAAGTTTTTACTCTATACTCGATCTGTTAACTATCAACATCTTTATAATTTTCTTAGTATATTCTCCAGAAAATTTACTTTGACCTAATATAACCTGAATATGCGGTCATTAGTGTTTATGGATAATACTTTATTATAATCATCAGCCTATCATTATCATAGACCACTATCGGACTTAGGCCTCTCCCAAGACTTTTTCACTGACTTCAAATAAGGAGGAGGTCATCGATTCGGTTTTTATTTATTTTTTGTTTGTTTCCTCAAACCTCCGCCATTTAGTAACCCGTTTGTTTTTTTTATTTGTAAGTCAAAATGGGTTTAGTAGCTTGGTTTTTAAATCATAATAACTGGATAAAAATCCTTACATCTATACATAGTATAAAACAAAGTCGCTCCCGCTGTCTGTACGCTTAGATCTTAAACTTCGCGACGGATTTTAATGCAGTTTTCAGCAATAGATAGATTCAAGAGAAAGGTTGAAACGTAAAGTTTTAATATTGTTTTTTATTAATTTGTTGAAATATGACGATAACTGTTTAAGATGTAGGATGAAATCAAGCCGACTGGGAGATTTACATGTGTACACTGGCGTAAAACAATAGAGTGGTGTATCCTTATTAAATTATATTAGACTATCGTCTTCTTTTAAAGCGTATAATGTTCTGCTATACGTGCGAAGCCGGGCGGGTTGATAGTACAACATAAAATTCGGGGACATTACGGTTTTGTCACGATATTTTCTTTCACCTTTTTCAACGTTTTATTACGCATAGATTTTTAGATGTCATTGGTGCACTTTTCCAGATTTTACTTAGGTGGTATAGGTCCTTATTATAAGTATTGGTAGGTATTTAAGTGGAAGAATTTAATCAAGTTATTCGTTACAAAGTAACCCGCCACATGTCACGTCTACGTCCCATGAAATAAAGACTTGCATTAAAGGTATAACAAACCTATAACACATAGGTATACTAAATAAAACACGAATTTTTATTTGTGATTATGTCACGTTTATTTCTTGATATTTTATGTTGAATGTTGATATTAATACATATCTCTGATACATCTTACATCGAGTAGTACAAAATGTTTGTGCTTACATACTATAATATAACACATATATTATAACAGTAGCGAAAGTCCGTGCATAATAAGAAATAATTTAAATCCAACGATGGAATGAGTCAATACTCGGATCATTTATTTACCGCTGACCAACATGGAAAATGAATAAAAATATGTTATATGTAATAATTAATGAATGTCACCTTTTGTATATGTATTTTAATAATGAAACTAAAACACACATGAATAGTATAATGAAACTAAAACACATGTCAATAGTAATGTCAAAATACTAAAACACATTCAAACATGGCATTTATTCACCGCTTACAACAAACAAGGGTACCTATCATTACTAAAGCATGCAAGGTTCTTCTAATGCACGGATTTTGCTTTATTACAATTACACAAACTAACATAGAGTTAGGTATATGGCTAAACTTACACAATTAATCTGATCACGCTTAATATTAAAAATGAAATACGAATACGAAAACAAGTTAATTTTAACTCTATTAGTATACGCTTAATCATATTGACTGGTCAAAGTAATCTTCGAACTGTTTGTCATTATTGAAATGAATGAAATAATAAAAATAGTAGAAAAATCTTCTAACGGAGGCCCAGTGTAAATACTCTGTCCAGTTAAATTAATTTAAACACAATAAATTATGAAATATTTCTGAGAAGTATACCGAAATTGCAAATTTGTACTCTGTAATATGGGGTACTGCCATTTCATCTCCTTGTTAAATCCGACCCTTATGAAACAGTTCACATAAGAGTTACTCCGGCATTTAGCGCCAAAATTTAATGCCGAGCAAAAATAAGTAGATTTACTGAATTAAACAAGAGTACTGTCCGTACTTTAATGTACTGTGTGTACTGTATGTAATGCGTACGATAGTAAATTGACTTAGCATCGCTAAAATCACACTTTTATTTTAGTAATCATAAAATTATAATATATTTCAATTAATTTAAAAGCCTCTATTATACCTACGATTTATATATTTTTTGGTAAAATCATTTATTGGTCAGAAATACTACATACAATTTAATGTAATTAACATTAGTAAACAGGTATAACAGAACAGAATGGGATGGCAAAAGAAAAGGGAGAATACCCAACAGTGTGCGATTACAGGCTAGGATGATGATGAAACATGTGTAATTCCTTTTTTCTCCTGAAAGTGTGACTTCTACATGCATATTAACTATTATGTTAATCGTTTCGGATCGTATCGACGGGACGGAATGACAGTAGTATAACCTAACCTAACATAACCCAGCCCGCAACGTGGCCATTAAACTGAATAACTTTAAAAAACACTCAAGGATTAAGATGTTCACAATTCAAGGAGAGTATAGCACATTTCACTTTGTGTACCTTGTTTTTTGAGAGAATTGTACTAAACTCTCTTTTCAGACTATATAAAAAAAACATCACATCTATTACGACTGTTTATTCATATCGCACGTCCTCTATAAAAACTGGCGCATTACTAAAATGACAGTTAAGAGAAATAAATTTGAATATACCTACTTTTTACTAAACTACTTACTGTGATGTCATATTTATGAATTATTTATAAGTTAATAATTCATATAATTAATATTAACCTATAATAATATGAATTAATGCTTCTAAATAATTCATTATCGTGACATCACAGTAAAAAAATAAATTCATTTTTCTCGCCATTGGTATTTTTGTGTTATGACAGTGTTTAAAGGATGTGCGATACCTAGTTAGGTATACCTAACACAGTAATCTAAAGACTATCCTATTTGCTCTAAATATTGTATAACAAACACGACATAACCACATAACACCATTCATCAAACACCGGTGTCATATTCACATTAGCGCAAATTTTGGGTCGCAATATCTAAAGTTATTTATCGCTCTCATATAGACTAATCTAAAAGGGAGAGATATATAATGTTAGCTTTCAATATGGCAATGCAACACTTAATTGCTACCAGCATTTGGGAAATTGTACTTTGGTTTTTAAAGGACGATGTAATATCAAACAACGAAATACCTTAAGTTAGTATTATTAGTAAAGTCCTGCTCAACTTTCACATAAATTATTTGCTCACATTTAAAACATTCCCACACATCAAATTAAAGATGTGATTTGGACAAGGTTTGACGCGATTATGAATAATTAATAATACCTATCTAATCTGTCCTTATCAATTTTACATATAAGGTAATACAATAACAAATGATACATAAAATGAATAAAGCCAAGCCTAATTAAATAATATAAGCAGTAGAAATGACGATATTTGAGAATATAGATCTTGTCTCTTATTCCCATTATTTGGGGTCGGGAGAAGAGACTTGTCTCTTCTTTGTCCTTCCCTTTTCCCATTATTCGGGGTCGGGAGAATAGAGACCTACCTCTCCTTTATCCTTCCTTGTTCCCATTATTCAGGGTCGGGAGAATAGAGACCTGTCTCTTCTTTGACCTTCCCTGTTTCCATTATTCGGGTTCGGGAGAATAGAGACCTATCTCGCCTTTGTCCTTTCCAGTTCCAATTATTTCGGGTCGGGAGAACAGATAATTCGATGCAACATCTGGTCGTCAGGCCCCTAATTTAGTTTTATCACAAATAAAAATAGGAGATTTAATAAAAATAAGGACGAAACATTATTTTTTAATCAGATTTACTTTCATGCTTAAATTAAACAGCTTCCTTAAAATTACATATATCAATCTACTAATAAACACTGATAAGCATTGTTAAAATGTACTGTTAGTTTTCCAATTCAATTCAAAACAGGAATAGTAAAATTCGGACGTACTAGTGTTTATTAGTAGTAAAGTTACGTCTTAATTACTACGAATGGTTAAAGGGAAGAATATGCGAAATCACTTAAGAGTTGCCTTAAGTAAGTTAAGTCTTTGAAACTGATAGGTATTATTGTTTATGTAGTTTTTGGGCCACCATTGCTGCCGACTGTACCGTCACGTCGTATGTATTTTGCATCTCGCTCATTTGTATGGAGAATTGGGGCCGTTCAAAATGTATACTCGATAATAATTAAAAAAAAACAAATATATGATGATCCTACAATAAGATTCCGTGTCGTGGGGAAGAAATCAAGTTTATTTTGTTCAAAGTGACCTTCATACGACCTCATCAACCATTCGTAGTGTCGATACCAAAATGTAACAATAGTCTTAAAAACTGAGCAGGTATTATTGACTGTGTGTTAGTAATCCAGGGCCCATTCGTTTTCTTGCAGAAACGCGTCTACGACTTCCTTCATTGTGAAGTTGGGAATGAGCTGGTCTGCGGTTAGCTTCACTCGCGTCACTGGATCAAAGTGGCCGACTCTCTGTAATTCAATAAAAGTAACGTAAATTAAGTATCAACTAAATATTCCATGATGGTAAGTATTTGTATTTTGTACAGTTGAGAGCGTGGCACCGAGTATCCGGTATGGCTTGCGAGTTTTGATATGAAGGTCGCTGGTTCATATCTAAGCATGTATGCCCTCAATAGTTTTCATCTTGTCACGTTTTATAAGGGTGAAGGAAAACCACCACGAATAAACCGGCTAGGTTTAAGACCAACATTTAGAATGCATGCAACGTTTAGGAATCCGGATTGGACTCTTGTGGCAAATTAACCCACTTTCACTCTCGCTTAAGTTTAAAAGTTAATGTTGGCTCCCAGGAGCTGGCCTGTATTGGGAACTACTGTTCTTGAACTACTGTTTCCTTCAGCGGAAGCTCAAAATTATTGCAGATTGGACCGCGTTCTAATTGCTTATCACGCGTAGTTGTATATATAACACTGACGAAACAAGTGTGTATGGGACCGTTGGAAGGGGACGGTGTACGTACACAGACCAAATCGGTGACATTTTGGAAAAAGGCTCAATCAGGTCAATAGGTACCCTAAACCTCATCAGTTTTTATATTATATGTATTTTCTAGGTTTAAGATATGTATTCTATGGGCCTGTTATTTGTTACTGTATTGCCTGAAATAAATAAACCGACGAGATTACATGAAGGCGATGTCAGGATCGTAGCGACGTTCATACAACATATGAAAACCGTGGTCTCTGCCTACTCATCCGAGAAACGGGTATGAGTTTATGTATGTATGTATCTACATACAGTGCGGTGTAGTCGTAACCAGACGGGAGGGTGACATTTTATTCCGTCAGTCTAACTACTCTTCTAATCTGTCGCAGACGTCACTACAGAGTCAACATGGCTTCACATTTTCAGTGACGCCGTAATTTGTTCAAATATGTTACCTCCAAATGCTCTTCGATGTCTTTCTTCTCGTAAGTGATGCCGCTCGGAGTGATCACCGGCTCGTTGAGAATCTCGAAGCTAATCTTGCCGCAAAGGTAGTCGGGGACATCGCGTTTCTGTCAAATAATAATTAATCAACGCTATATATATATATATATATAATATGAACGTAAAAACCATTAAGTTTTTTTAGAAATAATAGAATATTGTGTTGCTCTGAAAAGAGGTTATTTATTTTATTAATAAACACATTTTAAAAGCTTAAACAATAACTTATGGATTAGTACATTATATTATAATCTTACCTGAAAAGAGAAACAACATTTAGAGCTATTATTTACGGTATTATAATGTGAGGGATACCTTTAGAGTAAAATTTTAGAGTAAAATTTAAAAGTTGCCTAGTAAACTTGCAAAAGTCTTTTTGTTAAATTCGCACGCTGCATCTATAATTTCCCCTGCTGCTTCATAGATTTTCTGGGTACTTTATACGGATTTAAAAATGTTTTTTTCCTGTTATTATATGAATACACTGTTAATTTATTTATTTTATTATTTATTTATGATAGCTTATTATTATATATGATAGCTTTTTGTTATCAATATGCTGTTAAAATTAAGTTCTTTTATATATTTAATATTTTTGATTTATTTTTTACGTACAGCTGCATTCTCAGTTTCTTTTTCTCTTTTCTTTATTTAATTAATTTAAAAGCTCTCAATCATAGCGTAAAAATCAAGACAATGTAAACATTCCTCTATTATAAACTTTTGTCACCAATTAATTGATCCATTAACTTATTAGCTTAGTTCGTTATGACTTTTCATATTTTTGTGTTGTTATTGTTATTGCTTTTAATTTCTGTGTATATTCTAGTTCTAAATTGTTTTTTTTCTTGTATCCTCTTTTATTCGTACGCCACCAAAGCCTTGAGCTGAAAATCAGCGCTGTAACCTGTTGCAGCACGTGCTGAGCTCAAGGCTTTTCACACAATGCTGTACGCGACAGCGTTCCACATTATTATTATTTTTGTTTTATTTTATGTTTTGTTAGTGTTCTTTTTGTGTTTTTGTGATGTTAGCCGTTGTTGTATACACTGTGTGTGTGAATAAATGTATTCTTTCTTTCTTTCTTTCTTTCTTTATTTTTTTTTCTTTTTTTTTTCTTTTTTTTTTTTCTTTTTTTTTTATGTAATACAGTTACAGAACGAGCTGACGGCCCACCTGGTGTTAAGTGGTAACCTCAGCCCATAACAAGCGACGCGGCTTGGGTCCTCCCCTACTAGGTACGACAAGACCCAAGTCGCAACGTATGCGCCTGTAACTGTGAGACGTGTAGGTGGAATGTCTCGTGTGCCTGTAATTTCACCGGCCTCATCACCTCAAATTATTCCAATTCTAAAAAGATGACTCATGCTTCCAAAGTCTTCCCTCTAATCTTGTGACATTGACATGACAGCAAAGACCACAGATCATAAACAACATTAATGAAGGGCTTATCTTCATTACATATATATATATATATATATATATATATATATATACATAATAATGTGCTACGTCTTCTGCAAATTTCCGAAGTGAAACTTCTGAGTCAACCATTCGATAATAGATAAGTGAACGAGAATTGAGAGTAAATTATTAAGGGCGCGTCACGTATAAGCACATTTCGTTACATGAGAGAGAAACGATACATGACGTAGAGAGAAACTGAAACAGCTATATATTCCGACGCCGCAGAAGTGGACCAAAGGGAGCGACGCATACACGATAAAATTATTATGTGTGATTTGTAAAATATATCATGCTAAACGGTAGGCAGATAACAGCATCAACCTCTAAATAAAAATCTCATAGCCATTGAGACCCAAA
This sequence comes from Chesias legatella, assembly GCA_947359385.1. Classification (NCBI taxonomy): domain Eukaryota; kingdom Metazoa; phylum Arthropoda; class Insecta; order Lepidoptera; family Geometridae; genus Chesias; species Chesias legatella. Next base: position 6,071,782 of record OX375773.1, on the reverse strand, counting down.
GAGTATAATACGTGTTTGAATCCCAGACTAATTCACGCTTTACGCAAATATTATTTATTGCTATAATAAATTTAAACTTACCCTTCGTCTATCATCCATTTTTGCAAATAAATTATTTAGTTCACTAGCGTAGTTAGCCTGAAACAAAGCATAAATATTTAATATTCGACGAATCCGTGCATTGTGTGGATAAATAGACGGTGTACACACCGAGGTATCATTTGAGTCATCAAGTGATACCGATGCTACCGTCGACGGATCACTAAAACGACCGTCTTTTTATTCGCACTACCCTTCATTCAACTATGTGGCGATAATTGCGTGTAGTTACTGTTTTTTTCTGTATACAATGCAAGGCAACAAACTATGTAGTTCTAAATAAGTAAAATATAAGAATTTTAAACTTAAAGTATTTTAACTTACAAGCTCACTTTAGATTTTATGATAGATCTTAAGTTTTCTCTTTAAGTGATATGTAAATATCTTCGAGAAAATAAATATTCTTAAACCGAATGATCTGGAATGCAATGGAGTGACAAAAGATGAATATGTTAATAGCTAAGTTTATTTTGCGGATTCATAGCACACAACAAACACAAACACACACGCACACGAACACACACACGCACGCATGCACGCATACACACACGCGCGCTCAAGTCACGATATTACGCTTTATGCTCAAATGTTTAAAGGACAAATTGTAAATAACTCGTTGTAGGGAACATCTGTATTACAGTATTCAGCCCTGGTGGGCCATAATTTGACCAGATTAGAAACAGGACTGTAAAAATAAAATATCCTACTAATATTATTAACGTGAAAGTTTGTATGGATGTTTGTTACTCTTTCACGCTCAAACGGCAGAATAGATTTGGATAAAATTTGGTACCAGTTGGTAAGATAGCTTATATCCTGGATTAAGACATAGGCTACTTTGATCCCAGAAAAGAGCAGTGTTCCCGTGGGATTACTTATTCACCGCGGGTAACACCGCGGGGCGCAGCTAGTAAATAAATAAAACTGTGACTCTCCAATAGCGCATTCATTCTTCACATTCACTCCCTCATTTCATGAGTAGGCTGTCCAACTTACACATTCGTCTTCAATTTTAGATGACTTGGCATTTGTTTCTTCTTCACTGCTGCCCTCTACTTTGATATCTCCAATTCTTCTCTGCATATCTTCAGTTATAAGCCTGCAATCACAGAATAAAAGATAAACAACAAACTAATTACGTTTATACATCCATATATACCTCCAATTGAATTCCAGGGACGTAGGTAGAATGGACACAAACATCCAAAGCCCAAGATTGCCCCAGTTGCCATATTTACACTATGTACGTACTTTGTTCAATCGGGAATCGAACCCTAGACCTCGCATCTCAGTCTGTTGCCAAATCATTACACCAATGAAACCGAAAGGAACACTAAAAGGGCTGATAAAGAAACCCCGAAATAAATGTTTAACAAGATTATTATGACAAATATAGAAACAGGTTCCATCATAATTGTAATTGGATATCTGCCTACGCTTTATATTTTCACCTTTGAGTTGAGCTAACGCGATTAGTTCGTCATATTAATTAATATTAACTGGCAAACAACACGAAATGTATAATTATATCTCTGGTCCTTTGAATGTGATATTTTTGGGTCACCCAAATGTGATGTCATTTTCAACCCCCCCCCCCCCCCCCCCCTCCCCCCACTTAACATCAGGTGGGCCGTCAGCTCGTTTTGTCACTAACACGATACAAAAATGAAAACATATGCAAAATTACTGGTATAGACATATAAGTGGCACAATGGGCGGTGGCGATCGAGGCCGCACGCAACAGCTAGTAGTACCTATTCAAATAGGACTGCAACTCGATCTCCTGCGCGATCCGTTTCTCCTCCTGCACGTTCCAGCGTCGCTTGCGCGCGAGCCTGATCTGCGCGGCGATGTCGTCGCCGAAGTTAAGCTTCTGGTCGCGCGCCAAGTCGCTCGCTGAAATTATAATAATATCATTATTATAATATTGTTATAAACGCTAGTAAAGAACAACCCGACAAAACAGCACAAAACCTACACAATGAAAAAACCCACAGATGTGCAAATTTTCATGGTGGTCGGTTAATCCGTTTTGGAGTTAATTTAGATACATATTTAACAATGTAGTTAAGAGCAGGAACTTAACAAAAAAAAACTAATTGTTAATGTAGCAGATAGCTTTGTGGATTTTCAACTGTATCTTAACTCAGAAAAGAATGATTTTGTGGTTAATACATCACCATCTAATGATAACTCTCAACCTACAAACTGAATTTGACTTACCTTTTCTGCATAACAAATATTTATGGGAACAAATCCACACAGAGTCATTTGGCTCTAAGCTTTTCGTTGGAAAATCATAAAACTACGCTCATAATACGAGCATATAGAGTAGACCCCTGATCATGTTTTAACTATGTTGTTGATGAGAAAAGTTACAGAAACCTTATTTAACATAAATGGCAAAATAATTCTAAAACGAAATAAAAGGCAACAAATAACTGTGCACTCTAAAATGCAAGTCAAGGTCTGCTGAATCAGAGACCATAAAATTAACTTTAACCTTGCAACCTCCCTACCAATAATGACAGAGATATTGATTTTTGCACTAAACATTGAATAAAATTTCATTAATGCTCATCCTGATATTTAGAGGATAGCCTATAGCGTAGGAAAGAATTCGTTAACGAAAACTAATTAAATCTATATCTTCGTATCCAATGCTTTGATGACATCTTTAGAAGTCTAACCTCTTCATAAATTACTTAAGATTAATTAGTAGCAAGTATTAAGAGCACGATGGGCCAGTGGTAAAGACCCGAGTTTGAATCAGGAGGTCACGGGTACAAATCCAGACAGGCACCAAATTATTTTTTCTTTTTCAGAATTTATGTTTGTATTACCACATTCTCAGAAGGTGAAGGAAAACATTGTGAGCAAACCAACATGTCAAGAACTAGAAATTCGAAGAAATGTGTCAAGTTCACCAAAGTAGCCTCGTTGAAGAGCACTTTAACCACTTTGTTCAAGAAAGCCAGGGCATGCCTAGTAGAACTTGTTATTTTTTTCCACTTATTCAAAGAATATAACTTGATCTATGTTTTTTATATTCATTGTCTCATTGAAGGAAAATGTATGTCCACTTGTTATGAATTACTGATAAACATATATTTGTGACCAAGATGTGTTTTATGATATTCTGACTAAAAATAAGGACAGAAAAATCCTAAATGCGCTGAAGTATTTTATCATTCATGAACTAGTTATATAAATGTAAGTTTACATCAGACCATGATAAAGGGATATATATATATATTATATCATATGAAAGGAATGTGAACTAGTCACCATGTCACCATGACGTACTGCATTGAAGAAAATAAATTATTTATCATTTATGACATAAATAAACACAATTCAACAATGCAATCATTAGAGCTAAAATATACAAATGGTACCTCGATGTAGATGCTTGATGGCTTCATCATAGCACTCGAGCTCCACCAACGCCTGTCCAAGAAAGAAATGCCCCTTGACTTGGTTGGTGTCAATGTCTAGAGCGCGACGACAGTCCTGGCACGTCGACTCCCAATGCTTCATCTTCAAATGGCATAGCGCTCGGTTTGTGAAGTACGTAGCTACCGATGGATTCTTAATCTGAAAGAATACAAGTGAGCTTAGACATAAAATTAGAAGACAATGAGGATAGAAGAAAGGAAAGAGAATAGAAGTATATTTTGTATCCTAGTTTAAGATTTCAGTGCATTTGTATACACAGTACTGATTGATTTTCCCCAACTCTAAATAAGAATCTTCTCAAGGCTAATAAACTATAAACCAACCCAAATAATATTGAAAATAAATCGCTAATTCAACATCAATTTTTTTTTGGATTTTATTTTGTGCCTAGAATAACTTTTGTCTATTGAAAAACCATCCCAAAATAATTTAAAATCAAACTCAATGTTAAATTGATAACAGAGATGAGATTTTCTTTTCTCAGATTTTCAGTCATTAAAGTCTTGTGAACACTACAATTTATATCCAGAGTTTGCACTCACACACATTATACATTTATCTTATGTTATTTGAAGTATTCATAATTCTAGTATACAAATATAAACATGCTATTAATGACAGCATATCACACCAACATTATTTCAGCTCTGTCAGCTATCAGGTGAAAGAATCTGATACTGACACCTGTGTGCTGTGCAATATACAGATTGAAACAGTGTTGGTTTGATACACTTTAACTAACAGTATGCAATATTTTTATATTATAATTATGTCTACTCCACAATATTGCCATTTGCAAAGTTTAGTATCCATTTTATTATTGTCACTCCCTTCTTGTTAATAGAAAAAAGTAACAAGATCTAGTCTGTAAAATAAGAATAAAGAATGTGCTAGAAGTTGTGAGAGTCACATGCCTGATCCCACATTTGTATTTGGAACTGTAGCATGGTGACCAATTTTGGGACTCCTGATACTTACTGGATGTAGGAAACTGGTTTCGACGTCTTCAATTTCTCTGCTTCCGCCTGAATATACTTCCTGAGATGAGATAATATTGCTCATTCAGTGAAATAAGGACGGTATAATACTTTATGCCCAACACTTTACATTACAAATGGCTCATATTTAATATTATTACCTCACACTATGTGTTTATTTTGTGCCAATTCTTCCAGAAACATCAGATGGTGATTTTTTGTGGCCATTCCCACCCTTATCATACCGACCTTCTGTTCAAAGAAAGTCTACAATTGGATAGACGTAAAAAAAATACTTATTAGATAGATTTGTGTTAATGATAGATAATTAGGAAGGGAATAACAAAATTCTCCTTGCAAATAAAGTACATCCATGAAGGATTCTAGAAAATACGTTTTGTAATCATGGATGATAGATGATATATAAATGGATGAACCCTGAGGGTGAAAGACTATTCTATTTATAATTTTTATGCTTCGTCAACAGTTTTATAGGAAGCTATGGAGTCGAGGTATGAAACGACGGTGATACACGGCCGATCTAGACATCAGCCGGGCACTTGTTTTATAAAAGGAAAGCTTCTAGAATGAAATATCAAGTTTGATACTTACTATTGCCTTAGTGTAGCAGTTCATAGCGTCCTCATACCGCCGCAGACTAAACAATCTGTTTCCTTGTTCTTTTAGCTCCTTGTCCGAAAGATTCGCCGTCGAATACATATGTTTACTCATTTTGACTGCTACTGGTTCCGGAATTCAAGGACAATTCATAGTACAATGGAATATTTAAGATAAAAGATCTTGTTACAGATATTAGCCACTAAGTATATATTTCCGTTTTCTCCACAACACAATACGACTGATTTTCTAGATCGAATAACAATCTTTTTTTTTTTACTTGACTTGACATTGGCTTGGATGACAATGACATTTGACTTTTTCAGCCGTGGTTGCCCTTTCATAAGCCCCAAGTAATGTGACAGTGTTGTCATGTCAAATCTAGGGTATTCAAATGTCGGTATTTGATGCAATAACCTAAATTCACCTGATTACTATGTTTTATTCATATTACTGTCAGTTCCACATCCAGGCGTTCACCGTCGGCAACTTTATTAATATCTATTTGGATAGACTTCAATAACTGTTTCGAAGTTAATATAAAAGGAATTACACATTTGCCTACTTTCATTTAATAGGACTATTATTGTTTAATCTGTACCAATAAAAAAGTTAGGCTATCCAAATATTTCAATACACAATTTTTTAAGTTGATATTTAATATGTCATGAAATATTTATGAGATGTATTGTAAAAACAATTACAAGGGATATTGGTACGAGGGTATTTTTAAAACAGGATATAGCCGGGATATGTCACGGGTCCAGAGACTGTATCTTTTCTTGTTGTCGTCTTTCGGAGACTGAACTAAAGTGACGTCTGAAATATTCCTTCGAAGCTTCACCGGAGGTCTGTAAAATAGGTACCTATATAAGTTCACACAGACAAAAATTACAGTAAGAAAGCGTTAGGTTAGTTCAGGTTCTGAGCTATCACTACGAATAGGTACATTATAATTAGGTATGTACCTATATGATGTACGAAATTTTTTCGCGGAGGGGCAACGCAAAACAATACTTTTGTGAACGTTTATTTTGTGTCCCCATTTAATTTGCGTACCGCGGGTCATAATGAAAATCGATTCTTAAGGAGTAAACTCCAAAAACACCACTCACGTCTTAGCAGGGTCCTTGTACAGTGGCGTGCTGAGGGGAACTGCGAGTGCCTGCTTCATCAGAGGACACGGAAAGTGTGCATTCCCAAGAGGTAGTATTCCCTCCTTTTCCGAGACCTCCTGAACCAAAAGTTTTAATGAGTTATAGATAAAAGTGCATTAAACCAAATTTATTCTGAATTTGAGACTAATACGAGTAGAAAAAAATATTTTTGAAAGGTACTACGTTATAATTATGATCGGTATTTGAACATCACTAATCCAAAAGTTGTAGATTTGCGATTAATTAGCGATTGATTAGCAAGTCGACCCAAAAAGTCAAATCACAAATTAGGTCATCAGTCACTAATCTACATTTCAAAAAACGTCTTCTTCTTCTTCCGATGACAAAATTGGAATAACAATTGAATTAGGATTAACTTTTTGTCTCTTTCTGTCAGGATGTCAAAAACCAGATCAAAGACAGAGGCAAAAAGTCAATCCAATTTGAATTCCAATTCTAAGCTCGTCAAGATAGCTTCAGTTTTTTAGGTTTTAGTGGCCTAATAACTTAACAGATGCATATAAAATAAGATAGGTGCTATTGCATGCTGGCCTTGGTACTCTTAAGTACTACTAATATAAATGCTTGAGTTTGGATGGATAGATGTTTATTACTCATCACGGAAAAAATGAAATGAAATGGCTGAATGGATCTGGATGAAATTTGACACAGGTTACTTTTTGTCCCGAAAGAATGTATGGTTCCTGTGGGATGACTTATTAACCGCGGGGCGCAGCTATTTAGTCGTAAAATATATATTGGTGACAATTCACACAGCGCCATCTAGCCCATGGGAACAAGACAACTGATAGAATACTTATATAATATTTTGTAAATACATACATATGATACATATTGACACCTAGACACAGAACAAATATCTATATTAGTCACACAAATGTTTGTTCTGGGTGGGAATCGAATCCACGACCTACTGCGCAGAAGGCATAGTTACTACCAACTGAGCTGTGATGTGAGGCCTGCCAACGTGTACTTACCATCCTCAGTGCATCTTTCTCTTTCTTGGTTGACTTAGCGTGTTTTAGGATGTTCTCGCACCATCTCCAAAGATTCTCATCAGTCGCCCCTCGTTTATCCAACCTTTCGGTAAGATCGGCCATGTTTTTTATCGGTTTTTGGACCTACAGGAAACTGACGTTACAATATTGACAATTATACTTATAAGAAGAGCAAAATGTTATGCTAAAATTCATTAACGATCTTAGAGAAATGACGTATGATTTTATGTAAGTTATAAATAGGTATTACTTAAAATTTGGTAATATAGAAAATAGGTGATCATTTTTTTTATGACATACCGTTACAGAACGCGTAAATAGCCCAACTGGTGTTAAGTACCTCTGCACAGCAATAAGACTTGACCCCTCTCCTAATTATGTACCCCAACACCCATGTCACGCCCGTAACTCTGAGACGTGCCTGGTGGAATGTCTCATGTAATTTCACCGGCAACCAAACCTTTCAGACAGCATAGCAACGCGAATGCATCACTTAGGTAGGTACCTAAGTGATGAATTCGCTTGGCGGCAGAACTAGGTATGGTGCCAGTACTCCTATAATATATTAGCCGGCCTGCGTTTAAGGGCGAAGCGCGGAGATCAGCTTCACTTGTTTAATACCAGGATTATTTCTAGATAATTAGTTCCGATCAGACAGAATAGTGATCAAATACTGAATTGTTATTATCATACTGAGAACATTTGTTTTACTCGAGAACGCTGTACATACAGAAAGAAGAAAGAAAGTGACATAAGCAAAAACCTTACAATACAATTTCATTGTATTATATAGTACCTATCTGTTGTTGGTATGTCTAAATAAATAAAGCGGACTCACAGCGGGCGGTTTATTCAACTTCTCATTAATTACGTATCTCAACGAATATGCCCCTCCCGACTTTTCGCTGGCCTTCATGCTGGGCGGGGGTCTGGCCTTTCCCTCCGGATTGCTGGAGACGCCGAGAGAGCTCGGTGGGGCTGGGCGGAAGTCTATCTGCTCCACTAGTTCCAAACTGGTATCATTGCGTAGCATTATTTCCTGGGTATACAAAGATAAACTGACTTTTAATTGTTTTTGATCAAATATAAAGATAGTAAGGTTAAGTAAGGTCCGGGGTTATGTACCAATAAAAGTTATTATTATCTTTTAGGATCTCATCTTCGACAAAACACAGAAATTCACACAAAAGACGTCATCGTGCTCTTGACATCAGTTCCGAATAAATGGTTTTTAATTTTCATCAGGTAAGATTTCTCTTATCTACATTTAGGTACTCACTTTAATTGACAAAAGCAGAACGATTGTAAATACCATAATCATTATAATCAATATAATACTTACTAGTATTCTACTACTAAATAAATACAAACCATAATCAAATACCATAATCGTTCTTGAAAAGAACATTTACACTTCTTAAACGGTTAGTCATTTCTCATATCACATCTTTAATATTTCAGAAGATAGGAAAAGCTTTGTAATGTTTCATATGCTTCTTACATTTAGTTTCTCGAAGTCCATATCTATCTTCTGTCTAGCAGTCACCTCCGCCCTTAACTCATCTACTAGATATGCCCAATACTTATTGACTCGAGCATAGTCTCCTAGCTGTATTCGGGGCAGAAACGACAAGATCCTTTTAGCTATAGCTGACGGCAGAAGTTGCAGCTAAAATAAAAAAGGTTACGATTTGAAATGTTATCGTATAACACACCCCACGAAGGGCTACAAAATTTGTAATAAAAATACGTCATAAAGTATTTATACAGGTTGTATTGACGTTTCGGATGAAGTAAGTCAGGAGCTGGAAAAGTAATAATGTTGACGTTCAAGTAAGTCCTAGGCATCGCAATGTGCGTATTGCACGAGCTGAGAATACTATGTATACAGAGAAGCCATGATACACGATACACAAACATTAGGTATGTGATCTTCGAAAAACTTACAAAATCCACTGTTTCGATGGCCTCAGGCTTAGGGCGGTTGACTTTCCAGATCTTTCTCTTAGTACCGTCGCTGAAAGTCATTTCAAGTTCCTCTAACTTTTGGCTGTCTTTTAAAGATTTCATCGTAATATTCCAAGCCGCTAAGTTTGCGTCCAACTGAAAACCCACAAATGTGAGAAATGCAGTCTCCATTATACCTTATTCGGTGGCCAGTCCTGTATTCGGAATTTGTAGATACTCGGATAGCTTTTAGTATGTTTTGTTAGCATAACTTACATTACATTAATAACGCGCCTTCTGAAGCGAGAGCGCTATTTAGGAGATGATCGTCATGATCTGAGACTGGACAAGCTACAATGCTATGAAATATTTGAATCATTCGATAATTTTGAAAGTTACCTCTTTCTGAGCACGCCCTGGCTGTTGCATGTTCTTATCTGGGATACCAGCGGAACCCTTTCGACTTGGCGGTGACTCTTTCTTGACCTAAAATAACAGAGGTGACACACGAACAAAAATGGCGTCTCAAAATATCGAAGTTTATTGTCTAGACTTGACATAATACTAGCACATCCAAGATACAAATACAAATACTTTTACATTTCTGACTCAGAATACCAGAGTTATCGGTTCAGACAATAATAGTGTACTAGACAACCGTACTTTTCTTTTATCAAAGATAGTAAACTGTTTGGCCACATAATATCACCTGTGGTAAGTGAAGATAGGTTTAATAATGTAGTACCTTGGTCTAGGTTTGGTAAACGTGCCACTCCACCCAATCGATTAGCCTTAAACGCCCTTTGCCAATTAACTATGGCATGTAACATATACACTCGATCGACGTCAATGGTATTTTTACAACAATCTGATCAACTAGCTTCGATCGGTGCTTCTATCGACTTGATCGACCACCAGCTCAAAACGATCACCGGAACTGATCCACTATCACCCCACCACGGTCACCCAAGAGGAACGTGTAGGGATTCAAAGGGTTATGCTTAGACAGTGAGCAACGAGTACCGCACTTGCAAGCTATATATTGGTGGACAATTCACACAGCGCCATCTAGCCTCAAACTAAGCATAGCTTGTAATATGGGAACCAGGCAACTGATAGAATACATATTATATACATTTTTTTGTAAATACATACATATAATACATATGAACACGCCGACACAGAACAAGACACGTACTTGGTGACCCCCCTGACGAGATAACGGCCGCCTATCCGGAGTTATTCCTATCGTCAGCCCCCCACAGAGAAAACACTCAACCTTCGCACCGACCCCGCCGGCGGGGTCGAAGTATCTCCGTAAATGCCCGCGCGGGGCGCATTTTCTCCAATTCCTCCCGACTCGCAACGCCCCAAGCCGAGGTCCGAACCTAAGTGGTGCCCTTGGTGACGTTGTGTATAATTTTAAGTTTTTACCGGTTGAGAGCCGTCTGCTCTCACCAAAAGCCCGTGTAAACGCTGTCAAGGCCATCTGCGGCCAACAGCTTAATGTCCATTCAAAAAAAAAAAAAAAAAAACAAAAAAAACCGACACAGAACAATCATCTATGTTCGTCACACAAATGTTTGTCTTGGATGGGAATCGAACCCAAGATCTACAGCGCAGAAGGCAGAGTTACTACCAACTGAGCTGTGAGGCCTATCTATATACACTTAATAGTGATGCGAAGCTTGTTATCTACTCACCTTTTCCGGCGATGCTTGTTGTGGCAACACTTTCTCAGTCGGCTGATCGTTCAACACAACGCACTCTTGCAAGTTATGCAGCTGTATATCTCTGTACCGTTCGTAGAGAGTGTGTCCGCGCCGCAGCACCGCCCACATCACAGGCCCACCGGCTATAGTCAGCAACTCTGACAAAACCATTGCTTGGGCCTCCTTGGAAATACTTATTGTGAATATCACAAAATGAATGAATTGGATTGAACATATCAATACAAATAAATAAAATTGGAAACTGTTTGTAATATTAATATAACCGCTTTTTACTAAGTGCATATGGATGTATACACGGTACATATACGAAACATCATATTTTACAATGTTTGTCTGTCTGTCAGTTTGTTCCGGCTACTCTTTGAAATGGCTGGGCCGATTTTGGCGGGACTCTCACTGGCAGATAGCTGATGTAACAAGGAGTAACTTAGGCTACTTTTCCGAGGGGTAAAATAGGGGTGCGTGATAAAACCGAATTCCACGCGGACGAAGTCGCGGGCAACAGCTAGTTGTAAATATAATTGAACGGTCATTGGGTCAGGAGCATGATGGCACAATGGGATTTTGAGATGACTTTTCATCCTTTCACCCCACTGAATCTAGAAAAACAGTGACATGAATAGTAAAATAAAACAGGTACATGAGACATTCCACCTACACGTCTCAGTTACGGGCGCATATAATGCGACTTAGGTCGCATCGGTTTTTATGTACAAAGGTTACCGCTTAACACCAGGTAGGCCGTCGGCTCGTTCCGTAACTGTATCAAATAAAAAAATGTAGCATGTATAGATAAAAATATGTTGCGTATGATAAAAAAAACATATTTTTGCGAATTATATTACTAATAGAATCCCTTGTATTGTTTATCATTGGACCAGTCTCTCTGAAATATGAAGTGTCATGTGCCTGTAATTAGAACATGTCTTAAACCTATTTTGATCAAATTTTTTTTTTTTTACTTCCTTCAGGAATTGTTAGAATGTACTTTTTAAGAACGTACTGATTCCAGTTTAAGGAACCATGTGCGATCATTCTTCATGACTTGAGCGAGTGTGGTTATAGGCATCGCTGTTCTGTTATGATCCATGGGCACTTGATCGTAACTGCTCCATACTTCTTCACTGGAAGAAACGCATCTCCAGTCAGCTATATATTATTTGACTTTGAGATTGTATTTGATTTTTTCTTACGCATTTGCTGATAAAATAGCGTCTTTTGGACGACAATTCCACATAGATTTGAGTAACAGCGAAAGAGCCCAAGCGCTTCGCACATCTTCAAGCAGGGCTAGGACAAAGCGTTTCTTGTTTGCCCATGATATACGTGAAAACCAATATTTCGTAGCGAGCAGACGATGACTGAAACTGGTCGCTTCTTCTAATGAGCATCCATTCTCTGAAATATAGATATTGACTAGGAAATACCTTTTAAGATAGGTTTTTCGAGAGAATAAAAGATTATAATATGAATGAATTGACATAAGTACCTATCTACTGTTTTCAGCATTTACATTATGTATTATAAGTTCAAAAATTTACAAATACATACAAATTAATTTGATTTTGAAGTTGTGTGCTGTATATTTACTGACACTCAAATAATTTGCTTAAGCTCATTGCTTTTTTTTAGCTTATTGCACGATATAAAGATATCAACACAATTGATATACCCAGGCTTGATCAAGAGATAATTACAAAAAAAAAATGTTAATGCTAAGAAACGGCATTGTCACTTACCGCAAACCATGTCTGATAAAATGATATCGTTGATCACATTTACTTGTTTAGTTAATTCTGAAAATGAAATCATAGTTTTAATAAATAAGTTATTGGGATCGATTTGTGTTATTTAAATGTCTGGCTAAAGTCGGCGTTTGGTGTTTCTGTTTGACATAAGAGACAAATATAGGGTAAAAGACAAAATAGATGACTACAATTTCACATTTGTCAAATGCGGCTCTCGTCATTAAATAAAACGGCCAAATGCGAAGTCTCGCGGTGCGGTACCGCATCAAATACGTAAATATGTTCAGTGCAGGTTCAAATTAAATTCTAAAGGTTCTTATTTTTTGTTTTATTTTAATGTTATAATAACAAGTTCTTGAATGGGCCCCATTTTTTGTGATGGGCTAGCATACCGCTTTTAGCCGATCGTCACAGCCTGATTTGTTTGCCAGCGTGTATCGCGAGCAGGTTAAATCGTTCACCGCGTTAATTGTATTTTTCTTAAAATTATTATAAGAAAATAATAAAAATCCGACTTAATTGCCAACGAATGACAATGATTCGTACTGTAGTACTAATACTTAGAGAACATATTTATTCTAGTTATTTTGATTTTAAAATCTAACTACTGAATCGATTTTATGGATTTTTAATAGGATTAATCAGAAGGAATCATAAAAATATATACTTTTAAATAAAAAGATTTTTTCAAATCGATATATAAATGATGGAGTTCTGAAGTAACAAACATAAAAAAACAAACTAAGTGAGAACCTCCTCCTGTTTTTAAAGTTGGGTTAAATAACTTTTCGTGTGATAAAAAAATGGTTGTCTGTAAAGTCGGTTTACTGACGATAGTTGAACGTGTCAACGTCTTAAGAAAATACTGATGGAATGGTAGCATTTTTCAAAAGAAAATTTTAATTTCATTTGTTTAATAGATTTTTATGTATATATGCACTTGATACTCGATCAAAACATGTAAATGTAAGTATTAGCAGCTGTCCACGCAGACGCATCGCTCACTCAAGTAGGAGAGAGACGGATGTCGAACGCTGCCGAACGCAAAGGCCGATTGTGCTTCTTTGTCGCTCGTTCCGCGCTCTCGCTTGCACTTGCACAAGCCTTACATGGAACGCCTCAGAGCGAGGTAACGCCGCATGAGTCATGTTTTTTCGTGCGTGCAGCCGGCTCTATCGAATTATAAGACGTTAACACGTCAAAAAACGAAAAAAATACTTTTTGTATCATAAAAAACTTTCTAATGTCGATCTCTTTGTTGCTGGTGGCAAGGCAAACAAATCTGTGTTTGTGACAGCCCTATTGTGTGCCCTTGTTACCTACTGCTTTTCAGCTGATTTAAAATGGGTCTGTCATATATTACTAGGGTCCCGTACTCAAGGGCCTTATATAAACCTACGACTTCCGTTGGTCTGTCTGTCCTACCTTAGATCGGTGGATCGGTTGATCTACAAATATAATTACCTAATATAGGTAATTAATGGGTAAAATAACTGTAGGTATGAAACTGAAAATGATTAGAAGTAGCTTTTCTAAGAATCTCGTCGGATCACTTTTTTTTCCACACATCATGCAGATCGTTATCTTCAGTTTACTCTGCAGTGCAGGATCAATTTTCCACCTTATCAACGTAAGTACCTAGTCCATATACATAATACTAGCACTCAAGCAGTGACATACAATGCAAATTGGGATTTATTTCATTTGTTATAGATTCAAAGTCAAAGTAAACAAAAACTCCAATACTTTTTACTACTCTCTGGATCTTTGGAACGCTGCCGCTGGTTTATGCAACAGTTTTGTCTGCGAGTGCAGATGCATGGCAAGTTTATATACGTGATTCTTCTGTACATAAGTCTGTGGTAACCTAATAATCCTATTCGGCTCGGTCAAGATTGTTCAGTGCTGTCACTTTGTTAGTCACAAATTGCAATGACGCCCGTTGACACGCGGAGTCAACCACAATACGTCTCCATAAAATCAAACAAAAATAGTGCAAATTTATGCCGATTTATAACTGTAATATTTCTAACAGCCCTTATTGCTGTAGCGTACTTTGTGATAAGTGAGCGTGGAAATTCCTTAGGCGACCCTTCGGACCAGTATGTTGTTAAAGCTGTTCCGAATATCTACACGAGACTAGAATCTGTTGACCCCGAGGAGAGAGATGTCTTCCAAGGGTTCCGAACGTCTTTTCTTCCCCACGAAGAGGTATTTCTCATGCGAAAGGATGAAAACGGAAATAGGGAAGTGTATGAGGGGAATGTGAGCAGTGACAGTTTTATATGGGGCAACGTTGAGCCTGAAAACCTTGATTCATCCAGGGTCAAACGGATGAGTAATTTCACTTTAACGGAACTGAATTCAAAGTTAGTATAGAACAGAAATAGTTTTAATCATTATATCAATGATATTATTTGGATATTTAAAAAAAAATCCTCAAATGGGGTTCGAACCAGCAACCCCAGCTTTGCAGGTTCAGGTCCTGTTATATCAATCGAATTGAATAAACAAATCCAAAATTTAACTTTTTTTATGGTAATGTTACGGAACGAACAGATATCTCATCTGGATTTGATATATAAAAAGTAAATGTATACAATGTGCTTTCTCTTTGACTGGCCTCACAGCTCAGTTGATAGTAACCCTGCCTTCTGCGCTATAGGTCGTGAGTTCGATTCCCACCCAGGAAAATATTGATTTGTATAACGAATATAGATGTTTGTTGTGTGTCTGGGTGTCAATAAGTATTATATGTATGTATTTTAAAAAAGTATTATATCAGTTGTCTTGTTCCCATGATACAATGCTTAGCTTACTTTGGGGCTAAATGGCGCTGTGTGAAATGTTCACCAATATTTATTTATTTATTAGCAAAGCATTCAATTTCAGTGAAGAAACAGAAATACCCATAAACAAGGATGAAGGAGATGAAAGTGATTACTATGAAGACAAGGGTGGCGTTGAGGAAGAATATGATAACTCTCAGGCTAGCAGTCAGTACTATGATGATGTCAGGTAACAAAGGAAACTTTAAAACGTAATCTTCTAGTTGTTGCCTACATGTTCTCAGTGTGTGTAAGAGTATCATTGCTACAGTTATACTCCTACGTTCAAATAACCGACCGTATGTACGTAGATACTATTAGAAACTCCGACAAATATTATTTCAAGAGACACTTTACCTAAACAGTTCGATGTAACTTGCGTCATAGTTCACAATGACTGAGACGCAAAAATCTCGGGTTCGATTCTCGCACGAACTAATGTTAAACATTTGTTTTTTTTTTTGTCAAGTCATTAACCTAGATAATTACAATAGTGCACTACCCAACATCCCTAACCTGATCTCGGATGCTGGGAATCATAGTGAAATGAAATTTGAGATGAAATGAAAATTATTTTTCGACAACAAACATTATTAAATTTAAAAATGCAAGAACATAGGTAACATACTTATAAAACATTTGACATTTTTGATTGGAAAAACGTTGGTACCCAAACTAGGATGACCTGTGTAATGGCGTACCAATTCCCCTTTAGTATCTATAGTGTAGGTACGATTTTGAATCAGTCAGCGACTTGCAGAGGCCGCTCCAGGAGTGATTGTTTGTAGTATTACATTTAAAAAACAATTTTGAACAATTTTTAAACAGCATTGTTCGTCCGGAGCCCCACGTCGATCGCGGCCCACTTGACGACGTAGTGGAACAAGCGCGTGGCCAGCCAGAACTAGAAGAAGGAGAGATGGGGTCTTCAGCTCATGTTTATAAGTCATCCGTTCATTCGTACACAGGTAGGGATAATAAAAATGTTTCGTTTACTAAATATCGTAGAACTGCCTGTATAACTGCCGGCGCAGTTGAATCCTCATGGGCTACAGTGAAACTCCTTTATTCCAATATTTGCCTTTAGGGTTTTTAACCTTTAAACTGATAGAACCTATGAAATATTCTTATTCCTGAATCTCTTTTTTGACCCTTGGATTCTCCGTTTAGATCCTTTGAAAATTTTATATCATTGTTAAAAACAGACAATATTTAATAGCATTTTCATTGCTTTTCAATAATACCACTTTCTTATACCAAAAGTTTGAGATTGCGTGTCTTCACGCGTCAAAATTCATCATGGATTTTGAAGTATTTTACGATAATTTCTGAACTCGAAAAATATTTAAACTTTATGCACTTTTAAAGGACATCACTCTCTATTTATTCTTTTTAAATTATGAACTTCACCCGTTAGTTTGACGTTTTATCTGAAGATCGAAACCTGGCTAATTACCAAATACTCTGATTTCTGGTTTAGTCTGAGTTTTACCTACTCCCGACTTCCGGGCCCTTAGTCGATTTTTGAGTGTGAAAAACGAAAATCGATTTTAATATTTGTAACTGAAGGTACGTTTCTAACAAAATTAGCCACTTTTAAATCAAAGTAAATTGATAGTAGTTCGTAAGACGCAGGTCGCAGATAGTATTATCCAATTGACCGCTCTCCACCTCCATCCAAATGAGTCAAGGTCACTATCCACTTTATCTATTCAATTCACGCACTTAGAATTTCTAGGTACGCTGTGGTAGTAGATTCTGTTGTAGTGTATGCGTATTTCAACTCCTCGAATACCTATATTGGAACATGTGCGTGCTTGGTTACATTTGTTATCTCATTCATCGTAGTTCGAGTTCTTTGGTTTTAAAGCGTCATTTTACTCGGTTATTCCAGTATGCGAGAAATTTCTCAGAGGCAAATATTTTACATATTCCACCAGGTAATCACGCTTATTGGAAAGGACAAGGAGACAGAGAGACTATTAGAAATACACAAGCAAATATAATGAAGCAATACATGGATGCAGAAGCTGACCCTTGTCATGATTTCTATCAATATGCGTGTGGAAATTGGCCAACTCTCAATCCTATACCAGCTGATAAAGCAGGGTAAGTTGTAACAATCTAACAACAATTTGGTACTAAGTAATTACGATAGGTTTAAACGTCCCGTGTAGCAATATATTGATTTCAGATACGATACATTTGAGATGCTTAGAGAGAACCTAGATATAGTTCTCAAAGATTTACTTGAATTTAAACCTCAGGAATATATCCCAAGCGAATATCCAGGAGCCCATCTCAGTATGAAAGACAATTTCCTGAACTTAGATCTTCCAACTTTCGATACCTTACAAGATGTAATGGAACACGCGTGGAAGAAATCAAAAGATGACATGAAGAACATATCGACATGGGAAGATTTTCGAGAGGATTATCTGAGATACAATAACGACAATACAGAAATAATCAATCGTATTCGAAGATACTTAGACAAGAAAAGTAAAGTAATTTCCAAGCCAATTCAAATGATTAAAAACAAGTTCCACCGATATTTCACCACGCGCAGAAAGATTCAAAAACTTGAAGTAAAAAGATCACTTCGTGATTTGCATCGCAATAATCAAAACATAAAATTCGCCAGAAATAAGATTTTTACGAAAGCCAAAGAAACCAGATATGGCAGAAAGTTGCATATGTATATTGAAAAGAGGAAAAGAAAAGAAAGAGAAACAACAAGTGATATTGAAGAAAATTTATTTGGTGATTTACACGTTAGCAACGATGACCCGGCAAAAGGTGATGCTGCGATGAAAGCTAGATTTTTATTTAAGTCATGTATGAACTACGAAATACTGCAGAAACGGAGTCATCAACCCCTCTTGGATTTACTAGATCATTTTGGAGGGTGGCCAATACTGAAGGAAAACTGGGATCCGAGTAATTTCAATTGGCTTGAACTAATGGCGCGGCTGAGACTATACAATAATGATATTTTAATTTCCGAATGGGTGGGTCCCGATATTAAGAGATCGGATGAGTATGTTATACAGCTTGATCAGACAAGCTTGGGTAAGTATTGTAATTTAATTTTCATTTTGAATTGATATCTTGAGTTGATGCAGTCAAGACATATATATAAACTTATTTCTCACAGGATTGCCAACGAAAGACTACTTTTTGCAAGAGCCCAATAAGATTTATCTCACTGCTTACAGAACATATCTAGTAAAAATAGCTCGTCTCCTAGGAGGTGACCCTGTTAAAGTGGAAGCAAGTGCTGCTCGACTTATTGAATTTGAAACCAAGTGAGCAAATGTATAAGCATCAACATTAAGACATCAGCCATCTCGTGTGATTTTTGCATATGTGTTATCAAATTATTTGCTCTTATATAGCTTATACAGTCATTTATTGCTGGTCAGCTTTTCATTATTCATTATACATATTATAATATAATGATAGGTTATATGTATAAAATCATATTAAACGTAGGGAAATTTTAGTCTGGCAAGAATAACATCATCTCCTGATGAAAGACGTAATGTATCCGAGCTATATAGACGGATGACCGTGGATGAACTAGAAGAATTGGTACCGGAGATTAAGTGGAGGAGATATCTTAGTATCGTGATGGATAGATCAGTGCACCCTGACGAAACTGTTGTTCTGTTCGCGCTGGGATACGTTAAGGTAGGATCTGACGTCATGACAGAGCTTGGATCTTTAGTATATACATACAATATGTATGTCATGGACCAATGGTTAATCAGGGCATTATTTATAATGCCTGGGCAATATATAATAATGACGAGTCAAAGAGTTAGAGTTAGTAGAGAGTAGTTAATATTTATATACTTCATTGCCGATTTCGTGGCCGATATATTAACTAGTTACATGTATTTTGAAAGTTACTGGTCTACACAGATGGAAATCCGTTAATTAGGTTAGATTTGAACTGGTTCAAATGTGAAAAAGGTGGTGGAACAACGTAAGAATTAAATTATTTGATAGTTTTTGTCATATTGCCTTCTCATATTTGGGCATTTTTCAAACAGTTTTGATATTATAAATAATGCCCTATTACATTATTATATTACATAATCACGCGGTCCATAATATATGAAGCTTACTTGAATTTTCAGTTCCCAGTTTTTCAGTTTGCTATGTTAGGTAAATTATGCTTTGTACCTGATCCGCAGTTTTGTTATTATGATGAAACAAACATAATGGTTTGGCGTGTCAATTCCAGAGTTTAGTTAAGCTGATAGGCAGCACTGATCCAAGTGTTCTATCAAACTATCTCTTGTGGAGATTTGTGAGACATCGGGTTAACAACTTGGACGACAGATTCCAATCAGCAAAGCAACAGTGAGTCTTGAAGTCCACTATATTTTTATTAATCATGTTTCTGACCTTCAAAAATCAGAAATCAGAAAACATTTATTGTTTAACTGTCGTACAAAAAGATCATAAAAATATAGTACCTACAAGTTTCTAACAGTTTGTCCATGTCGGACATACAAAAAACAAGAAAAAGTAAAAAGTAATAAAATACTTATAAATTACAAAAACTTTAAAGGTTTATAAAACAGTTTTAAATCGAAACCCTAAAATCGAAACAAATATAATTCCTTTATCACTTTTAAAAGGGGTAGGATGAGAGAGATGAGAGAGGGATAGAGACACAATGGTATGTAGTACCTTGTCTATAAATCCTAAAATAGCACTCAAATTTCAGATTTTACTTCGTCTTATTCGGTCGGGAACAAGCGCCTCCCAGATGGAAAAACTGCATAGCTCAAGTCAACTCAAATATGGGTATGGCGTTAGGCTCCATGTTTGTCCGAAAATACTTTGATGAGATCAGCAAAAATGACACTCTAACTATGACCAGAGAAATTCAACTCTCTTTTAGAGAGCTTCTTCGTTCGATAGATTGGATCGACATCAAAACTAAGAACTTAGCTGCGCACAAAGTGGAAGCGATGAGCTTGCGTATTGGCTATCCAGATTTCATTCTGAATAAGAAAGAGTTGGATGAAAGGTACAAGGAAGTGAAGATACATCCCGACAAGTATTTTGAGAATATTTTGAACATATTACAGCATTTGACAAAAATGGAGCAGTCACGGTAAGTACACAAATCACCCACAATTCGTTTTTCGTTCGCGTCTCAATAATTATATTGTAATCCATTGTTTTGTTTCCGTAATAAAATATAAGATTTTTGATTTGGACAATATCACCAATTCTAACTAAAATTCCTGTATTTGATACTTATGTAGTATATTGTATTGTAGCTAACTACGGCATGCATTATGATCAACATACGTGTCCCCCATTGCAGTAATGGAACTGTTTCAACTGTTTGTAACAGAATGAGTATCTTGTTATTTAATTTCAGCATCGATCAACCAGTAAATAAAACATTTTGGAATACAGCACCAGCTGTAGTAAATGCGTATTACAGCCGAAACAAAAATCAAATCATGTTCCCAGCGGGGATCTTGCAGCCACCATTTTACCACCGACATTTTCCCAGGTCCCTTAATTATGGAGGGATCGGGGTAGTTATAGGTAAGAAACTCAATAAAAATTTGCCCTGCACATAATGAGGAATACTCTAGTCACTCTCTGTTTCAGAACCTTTGTACACCTACGTACAGGGGTCATAGATTGTCTTGTTTTGGCTAACATACGTAGGTAATCCATTTTATTCCAAGACATCTCATTTTTCATCACCTCACAATTTTCATGTACATCTAATTTAACCAACCGTTTTAATCTAGAGTTTGGACACAATTACAATTTATTTAAGAAGAAAAAACAAAATAGACTTGCCCAAAAATAATTTGAAGATAAATTTGTAGAAGTAAGGAAAGGCACATACCAAGATTTTGTACATCGATTGTGGCACTATGAACCTACCAGCGTATTACTAATGGATTATGAAACTAATTACGGAGTTACCAAGTAAAAACATTTCTGGACCACACCTGATATTCAGAAACTTGCAGGACACGAAATAACCCACGGTTTTGACGACAAAGGCCGTCTGTTTGATTGTGATGGTAATCTCCACCGATGGTGGACAGACCATGCCATTGAGGCATTCCACAGTCATGCCCAGTGCCTTATAGATCAATACGGACAGTACGTGGTTCCAGATGTCAACATGAAACTGGACGGAGTCAATACTCAGGTACATGATGATAGGAAAAGAAATAAAGAAAGCAGCACATAATAGCACGTAATAAACATTGCAAATATTTATCTACAATGTTTGGATACGAATAGACTTTTCCCGTATGAGACCATGTCATGAGTTACGGACAGAATATGGTCGGATTTTGGTATTTTCATCCTTCCATTCCAAAAGTAAAGGAGCACCCAAGGAGTACAGCCGTTACAGAGGATACCGCTTCACGTCAGTTGGGTCCCGCAATTTATACAAATAAAGTATGTCTGTCAGTAATGACGCGCGACAGGTTGAATTCTTGGTTCTAGGATATGTTGGTTTCCTTCACTGTTTTGAGAACGTGGTACCTATTGCACACAACATTTTGTCAAGTGAAACACTCATTGGTACACGTCGGGATTTGAACCAGCGACCTCCGGATTGAATTCCGGTCAGTGCCACTGGGCCACCAGGTTATTATTAATACTATATTAAATATGTTTATGGGATCAGAATATATTGTTACTTAGGGTGAGAATATAGCAGACAATGGGGGTGTGAAGCAGGCCTTCCGCGCGTATTTGCGGTGGGTGTCGCGCAACGGTGCCGCCGGTGAGACACTACCCGGGCTCAACTTCACTCACACGCAGCTATTCTTCCTCAACTTTGCACAGGTGACCTTGTTTAATATACTATTTGACTTTGTGAGCAAAACTTGCCAAGGTACAAAAGAAAATTTTAATTGTTACTTTCCTTTAACTTAACTTATACACTTAATTCTTACTTACGCATATACCTACTTAACTTTTAAATATTATCACTCCTAAATCTTGTGTTTTGTCAATGATGTTACAAAAGTACAATAACCTAGACCTAATGCGCTGGCATCACCAGGATCCTGCAGGAATCCAACCCGCCAGAACAACCATTCAATGGTGTACGATCTACACGGTGTTGGGCTCATACGATGCGTTTTGACGACCAATGGTGTTTTGTGTCGGGTATTACTTTAAATTTTCAATTTATAATTATTATTTGTCAGGTATGGTGCGGCTCGATGCGGCCGGAAGCGATGCGCAACAAACTAAAGACAGCCGTCCACTCCCCCGGCCGGTTTAGAGTTATAGGCACGTTGTCGAACTCGCACGACTTTGCGAGAGAGTTCCAGTGTCCCTCCGGATCGCCTATGAATCCTGTGCATAAGTGCAATGTTTGGTGATTGAGTTCAAATTATAGATAACAGTATAAATATTTACAGAAGGTCCGCTAGCGGCTGCGGTCACGGTGACTAGCCTGTAGTCGCTACACGTCACATCGTGTCTTGGTGTGAGCTTAACTGTAGCCTCTACGCGGCTACGCCGTAAGCGCCGTAGTGCTGCTACAAATTTATGATGCAGTTGTACTAAAACTGTTGCCAAATTACAGCTCTCCACCACTACAACAATGTCACTGTTTATTACTGATATTTGTATTTTATAAATAAATAAGCTCTTAATAGACGTGTAAAAACTGATCACCTTTCCCGTAACATGAATTATAGTTTTTATTTAGTTTTACCATTCTTATTAATTTGCATTATTTCTTATTTGTAAGATTTTATAAATGCGAATTGTATAATTTTGTAGCTAAAATATGTTTTTGTTGTAAGAGATTTTGAGATTACATTGAAATTAAAAACTCATTGATTCTTTTTTTATGCTTTTATTCAATTTGCTTCGTTTGTTAATTGTCTGCATTTTAGGTCCAGTTTTGCCTTCTTTCGGGGTATGACTTGATCGCAGGACACTTTATAATAATAGTACAGGTAATTCTTACCACTGTTGAAAATATTACTATCCCTTGTCATGATGTCCGACGTCCGATTGTCCGACGTCATGATGACGTTAGGTGTAACCCCAACATTTGTAACCAGATCTCTAGTTAACTCTTAGGTAATTCGTAAAATTCGTTCTTGAAACCGGTGGCCACTTTTATGTCGTAAAAATAATGACTGCTAACAATGAACCCCACGGCATCACCGTCCTCTGGATATTGCGCTGATGAAAGGGTCATACTCGTTAAAATAAACATAGTAAATAATGGGTCTTCGATAAAAAGTTTTATTTGCTATTAAATGATAATACAGAGCTGAAATATGTCAAAGAAACCAAACCCAAAAGAGAGCTTGGACCCAAGAAATCTGTAACTAGGGCTGCAGAGGGAATAATCTCCTGACGATGATGAACCTCATCTTATCTAGGCTAGAGTATCTTATCTAGCCTTCTGTATCCGACCCTTTTCCAGCCGCCAAGCGAGAGCCTCTTTAGATGTTGGTCAAAGCTCTTCGCTATAAGACCATTCACCGAACGATTGTAATATCTATTTGTTTAAATTATCAGTTTCGAAGGATAAATATGAAATGGAAAATAAATAAGTAAATAATTTGAATAAATTTTATTTAATCAAATAAACTAGTCATATTTTACTATTTATTAAGCAAATATCGTCCCTGTAGTTGGAAAACTAAATAACTAACACATTTTGCCAAATCGACTTTATAGCACCTTCATAAAGTCCAATTCAAGCTGCATCTTTCTGTGTCACTAAAGTATTGATATCGTATTTCAATAAAAATATATACAAAAATGAACCTGTCAAGACGTCAAAGATGAAAAAATGAATTTTGAAGTAATGATAAAAAAGTAGCGAAGGAGAAATAGTTAACTCAGCAATAAAATAGCTAAGTGTAATTAAGCGTTAACTTTGCGGCGAATAAAATGCATAAAGTTACTTATTCAGTTTTCCTTCGACACATTTCTACGATCTACAGGATCAATGCAGTTAGGAATAATTAAACAAGAGCATTTATATAATTTTAATTTTCAATTTTATTTATTAGCTAACATAGGAAAATTAAATAAAGGCACTTAATGCTAGCTTTTTTAGTTGTATGGAGAACATTGACGAAGAAAAACTAAATAACTGACATGAAAAAATAAATAAGTGCTTAAAAACTTTAAAACTTTGTTGAGGGAAAAATACATAGTCACTTTTTATTTTTTTTCTTACAAACTATTTAACTTACGTATAAGACCTTTATATTGAAAAATAGCTTAAGTAACAATCTATAACATAGCAAAAGATGCATAGTAAAAATGTTCCCAAACAAAAATTTATAGCCATATTACACGCAAAAAAATAGTAAATCGTATTTTTCTCCCGATTTTGGTTTTGTTAGTTATTTAGTTTTCCAACTACAGGGACGATATATACTATTAATTAAGCAAAACTACTTAACAACTGCAAACTAGTCTAATAATCGTAGTTTTTTCTATGCACTCTTGTTAGGTTCAAGCACTGCAGAAAAAGAAAACATATATGAAAGCAATCCAACACCTTTTGCAATATCAAAATACAGTGGAAATGCAGACATTTATTTCATTTTTTGGCAGTGTACTTCGCGTATACCGTTACGCATACCGAGTAATTTACAACGCGTATAACAGAAATAAACAAATAAAATGGTAGGTAATAGCTCCAAAATGTACAAGTTTCATTAATTTCCATAAGGATTGGGTATAAATAAAACAATAAAATTATATTAATCAATTTAATAGAATATAAAAAAGAACCAGTGTTTCAATACAACAAATACCCTTGTACACTTGAATTACTACATTAAAAGAAACATAATATTCTAAACACACACACAACTAACTACTGTAATGAAAATAACAAATGTACAATTTTAGGAATGGTTTTCAGGGTTTTTGATTATCTGTCAAGTTTATTTTATTTTTATTTTGAGAGAGTGAGTATGTTTTCTGTTATTGCCTTCGACTATTAACAGTTTAACAGTTCTGGAACTGCAACTTTGCAACTTTGAACATAACTTGTGGGCTAAATATTTATTCCATGTATTTCCATGTCTCCTATTTGGTAAGAGGCAACTCCTGCTGCAGCTTTCTTCAGAGTTACTGAGCTTAGCCACTGGAACTTTACAAATAAACTGCAATATTTCCAAATGTATGCATCAAGAAACTGATGCTTTCGATATTAACTGCATCTGGAAAATTAATATCCATAGCTTTTCCGGTTTAGTATAGCTAATATTTATTTTTATTAAATTGAATAAATTCTATATAATCAACATACATGTTTTAATTCTAATTATCTTCTAAATGGAGTTTTGATTGCAAGGTTCAAAAGTTACACAAAAATCTTCTAACGAGTTAGTTTTAGACAATCATAAGCAATCCTTGCTATTTATAGTCTTTCACACGCGGTTAGCATATCGATCTGTCCCATAAATGTAATTATCATATTTTATAAACTAACATTCAGTTTCAACTATAAGGTACCACCCAGGAATCATGAAAAATGTCGCAAACAACACATATTATTACTACTAACATAGTTTATTAAGTTTTTATTTATGTGTTGTACAACTAGTGGCAATAGGAATGCAGCCTTTTGCCTAAACTTTCAATTTTCCAATTATGAGATCGTTTTGTTAATGCGACCAATGTCGTCTGTATATCTAGCAACATACATGAGCTAGCAATGTATGATAATTGTAAATTATGTCACTTGCTGGCTAACAACAAATTTATATTCATAATTTTAATGAACAGTGCGCAAAGTAGGCCTCTATTGTTTAGATAAGGGCTAATGGTCTAGTCATTCACATAAGCTAGCTCGTTAGCTAGTAGCGTGTCGTATTATTCTAAACAGTCAACCTATGCACAGTTAGGCACGGAGTGTTGTGCTCGCCCGCTTGGTGTGTGCTATACACAGTCATAACGCGAGCAGACACAGCGCGGAGCAGAGTCCGCGGCGCGGGCGCGGGCGCGGGCGCGGGCGCGGGAGTCACTCCTCCTCGGCGGGCGGGTCGGGCTGCGCGTCCATCTCCTCGCGCGGCGCCACACCCTCCACTTCTGCACCAACACAAAACAACACCTCACTCCAACTAACACTTACAAACAATTATATCACAACAATACATACACATTCATGTAACTATAATTATAGCAGCTCACAGAAGCACTTATGTAAAAAAAGGTTGACTAAGACAACAAAAAAAACTGTTACTCTTTTGTTAAGCGTACTCTTCATTTTGTTCGTTAGTAAAGTGCACCGGTGCGAAGCCGGGACGGGTGGCTAGTTGTGGTCAGGTGGTACTGTGAAAGTATATTGAACTGACCGATGGGCGGGTCGGCCGTCGCGGCGGCGAGGTTGGTGACGCTCTTGGACTTGAAGCACTGGAAGTCCACGTGGCGACTCTTGGCCTCCTCCTTCTCCCAGGACATGTGGATGAACGGACGCTGCACGTAGTTGTAGATCACCTGGAAACGATAACGTAAGGGTTTTTTATATAATATATCCTAGTGGACATTTCACACAGCCCCATCTAGCCCCAAAGAGAGCTAAGCATAGCATGTACTATGGGTACATATAATTCATATCAAACCAGATATATACCTGGTTTTCGGATAAAATTTTATTAACGCTCAAATAATTAATCAATCTTCTATTAAGGATTTTCTAAATGGTTTTTGACATAACAGAAAATACTAAGATTAGCGTTTAATTTAAGACACAGTGTCTGTCCCCATTCTTAGAAATGGGATAGACTACGGTTTTTTTGATAGCATCAGGGAAAATACCAAACAAAATACATTTACTGAACAAGACGTTGAGAATGGGTACTAATACATACCTAGAAACTTTGATAATGAAGTCAGTATACCATCCCACCCCACACAACAATAATAAGTTATATTTCTTATGACGCCTGCTGGATGAGGCCCAGGCATCTCATGTGTATTGATGAGTTTACCGCAGATATTCTCGTCACATAGTAGGTCAGAATAATATCGTATACAATGCATAAAGTCGAATCGAAACCATAAAAATGTCCAAGTCAGACTACCAAGAAATCTAATACGCTCAGCACGACGACGATTACGTCATTAGCTGACATCCGGCACCAAATAGCAATACTAATATCAAAAGATATTTTGACTTAAGCGGAGACAGTGATATTTTGTGAATTTAAGTTAATTTAACGCAGAATATTAGGCCTACCCTAGGTGTTCCCACGATGGTGTTACCTACAAGGTGAAAAGTGGCCCACTAAGGCCCTCCCTACCACCACGGGGGAAAAGGCGTGAATCTTTGCATTTTAATATGTATGTACCATTACAGTAGTAGACAAATAAATCCAAATCAAAAGAACATACCTCAGCTCTTCCTCCGGGACGTGTGCGAACCTTTTCTTTATAAGTGGGATACCCCTCCACTCCAAGGCGAATCTTCTTGAGCCCACGTTCCTTCATCACTTGCTTTGCTACATCCCTGCAAACATATCACCGATCTCAGCATTCATTCTGGACAACATTTGGATATGATTTTCCAGACATGGAAGCCAAAAATTTAGGCTTTGTATAAGTGTAAAAAGCATAATAAGTATTATATAAGTTGTCTGGTTCCCAAGATACAAGCTATGCTTAGCTTACTTTGGGGCTAGATGGCGCTGTGTGAAATGTCCACCCCAATATTTATTATTATTATTTACTATACAGCTAAGATTTACAATGGATTACTTAATTCAAAAAATACTTAAAATTTATACAAACGCAAAATAATACCTAACAATTTTTTCGCCTTGGCCGCAGCATGTTAGTTGGGTGTACAGATCCTACACTTAGTACAGAAATGTTTAGTTTGGCAAAGCTTCACCTTCCTGTTATAAATAATTAAGCGAGCCATCTGAGTTCTACAGACCACATGTGAATAAAATTTGCAATACCAACCACACCCAATGGAGCTAACACACCACACATAAAATAATACCCAATACCAACCTCAGTACTAACCTGTTCTCAATGTATTTGAAGAAACGGTACAGCGGTGTAGAAAGTACCGTCTGGCTATACTCCTCTCCCATTTGTGGGGGGTACTGTTCATCCCACTCCACAGAGTCATCATCTAGGAGAACTACCACGTGGCATTCTCTGTAAAATAATGCATAAATAAAGCTTATTTCTTTTTAAATATACATATGAAATTGTTCTAATAACTATCCTTCACTATTTTGCTATTTTAATAGTTTGATCAAAATATTAATATATAGCACCACAACTAGATAAAAGTAACTTTCAGAATGCTCTAACCTGAGTGTTATGGTTCCTCAAAGTACAAGTACAAATGCTGCTGGTTTCTATGGTATACACTTGTTCACTTCAGTTGGATCATGGTCATAAAATCAAAATTAGACCTGGCACAAAAGTAGTGTTTGATATCACAGATGTAATGACTTTACTACATTCACACACTGACATTAGCCTTGTGCTAAGGTACAGTTAACTCCCATAGGAGTTGAATTCATCTGGGGCAGTACTGTCACAATAACCATTGCTGCCATCAAGCAGCCGAGCACTCGTTATTCTAGTTTGAAGGGTGTGGGCGGTGCTGACGGGCATATAAGAATGTCCATATTCATTACTCATGACTTGTCTTTGCATACTTTTGTTGTTCTTAAGACTCTGGTCACACTGTTGTTATGCACAGAGGATAGCGTTTAACTTCAGACAGGCCCACATACTGGACTGGTCACTTAAACTACAATATAATAAACGTTAACTATAATAGTTACCGGTCCCCGCGGCGCGCCGACTCCACCATCAGCGGCAGAATGAGCAGTTCCAAGAAGGCTTCGAATTGGCGCCGAGCACCATCATTTGATAACTCGTGGAGAAGTCCACGAAGATTCTGTGAAAATAAATGGAACATTGGGGATCACAGGTTTTGCTGGAACTTATCAGTGCCCTGTGGGATTATAAGAACTAGAATGAGTATTATGAATGAGATCAACACAGGTATATATTTTAGAGCTTTCCATATCATCTTTAAATTTTTTTAAATCATCCTGGATATGCTATATGATATATGATAAACTGATTTAATTTTTTTATCAATTCATTTAAAACATGGTTTTATATTTATATATATATAGGCCTGACATTTGCATGTGTTTCATTATCAACCACTATCTTAGACATCCCTACAACTATCCACATGCATATTGACACATGCAAATGTCAGGCCTACTACCACCCACAATCACAATTGAAATGGGTAGTTTTGGCTAAAAAGTTAAATATATGCATGCAAATGTCCATTTCTATTTATATCTTTATATATATATAAAGATTTTTATTTATTTTATTATGTATATCTTACTAACCTGACATCTCACAGTATTAGCATCAAACGGCACCAACAAATAGTCACAAGCCTCTCTCAGCTCTTGAACAGAAACTGTCGGAGGACACCTGATGGTGCCTCCCCGGTAGTACTCCAGGATAGCTCGGAACACTGTTGCTGATATGCCATCAGCTACCTCATATTCCCCTCTCTCATTAGGGTGGGTGAATTCAATACCTAAAAGAAATGTTCATTTTGTTTAGCAAATATTATATACTTGTAGATTAGTGTTGCTGTTGTTGAACAAAAATTGACCTCAACATGACAAAATTTCTAATGTTTCATCATTGGAAAGTTATGGTTAAAATCAATTGACAAAAACATTTGTATCCATTGTTCAAGAAAGTTTCATGTTGAAAGTTTTAAGCATTTATAATTGAATTTAACTTCAACATAACAAGCTCACAATGACAGAGAAAAAACAGCGAAAAGCACACTTGGACAAAAATGAGATGACCCAATACCAATCAACCAAAGTAAACCAGTACCTAATATACTGGTTTCGTTGCTGGGGTATATTTCCAAAAGGAAACTTACCCGAGCTGAACATCCTCCCCAACATTGTGTTAGGATGTGCTGTAAATTGTGCGGGGTCGACCACGAACCTGGTATTATCTACTACCAGCGTGATACGGTCGTCAGCCATTTGGTTCTGCGCCTTTCCGTTCCTGGGTTGATCCGAAGCAAATGATGTCAATGAAGCAGATGTCGATGGAGCAGAGTTCGCGAGAGGCATCGCAGACGCTATACGACGAATATTCAGTCCGTTCCGTTTGGACCTATTTCTGCGCTCCTCGTCGAGTTTATAGTTTATATCGTCGTCAGAATCAGTGCTGCTATCTTGGTAATAGAAAGATCTCCACTCTGTCATGGCCTCTGGGCCGTCCGCTTGCGTATCAGACATGTGAGCGCGCTCTACGCGATTCCTCACATCATGGTTGGGTCCATAAGGCCGAGATCGCGATGCAGATTTCGTGGAAATTCTATTCTGCTAGGGTAAACCTCGGACGTTGACCACAAATCCGATTTTTGCCACAAAGAAAATTTCGAACTGTCAACCATTAAAATAGTTTTGCCATGTCTAGCTTAGTGTTGCCGTACTACAAAACTTAAAAGTGTAAGCAATTTGAAAATCCCACCAGATATGGGAAAAAAATGATCATAAATTCCGTTAGATGTCCCTAGACCTTACCGTTGCTGAGTATAGCTATCACCCAAGTCGTATCTAATTTTCTACTTGTATACAAGTATTATTTTTATTTCACTAAGACTAATATAAATAATTCAACAAAATTGTTTATCAGCATCAGGGTCACAAAATTTGCAGAAAAAAAATAAACCCTAGCGGGGATCATGTAAGATTACTGTTTCTATGTATAAAATATAATGATATGTGTGTACATGTGGCAAATAAATTAAACTGAATTTAAAACTGCAAAAAAAAAAATTTATTGGTTGCTAATACATATTATAATTCAGTAAAAAATGGAACTCGAGTCTGATATTAGATACCATTTGTTTTATCTCTGATCCTAGCCCGGTCGATTAGGAGAGGTTAGTGGAGCCCAAGCCACCATTAAGAGAACCGTTTTATAATGGGTGTTTATTGTAGAAAGGGTAAAGCTATTATCTAGGTATTATGGATAATTCCGTGCTATTGCGATTAAACACTTAATAATTGTCTGGTTATTGGACTATTGCAATGGGACCTCGGTACCTGCTAATTCTGTCCCAAAATGTTTAAGGCAGGGTTTAGATGACTTGCAGTCGTCTAAAAGGCCCCCAACGAGTGCTACCAGGGATAGGCAGCGTTTGTAAAGACCGCTATAAGATAAGAAGGCTCTTGAGAGGTGTGCTGCGGTTTCACTGAGCGCTACTACTGGCGTTATGCCGCTTTAACAACCTAAATAATTGTGATAAGACTTAAAGCTATAAAATATTTTAAATATTACTACTTTTTTTTTTACTACTACTATTTTATTAGTATATGTATGTTTTAGTGTGTATTTTAGTAGGCACTTTACGCTCAAATATTGTTTTGTTATAAGGTCAAAAGGTTCTATTTTAGTCATGACCGAGAACGTGTAGACATTATATAACCATTTTTTTTCGATATAATGAGACTCCACATTATTATTGACATATTTTTTAACTGAAAACCCACAATGAAGAAAAGTAAACTTCTTAGAACTTACTATTTTGATAATCAACTCAACAGAAATTCAAACAATTCTTCAAAAACTATGGTATGGTAAATGGGAAAGCTCCATAATGTGAAAATTTCATTAATTTGCATAATTCGGTTTTGAAATGAAACAAAATTATATTAAACAATTTAATAGAAAAATCTGTTTCATTATAACAAATACCCCAGTAGGTACAATTGAATTACAAGAATACCTACTACATTATAAGAAACAGGATATCCTAAATACAGTATAAATATATTTTTTTATATTTATATACACATGTAAACATAGTATTTTAGGAACAGTTTTTTGTTATTTTTTAATATCCGTAAAGTTTATTTTATTTGTAATTTTAGTGAGTATGTTTTCTGTTATTACCTTCAGCTATTAACAGTTTAAGAGTTCTGGCGCTGCAACTTGGCAACTTTGAACTTATTTTCAGCTTGTGGGCTAAATATATTATTCCATCTATTTCCATGTCTCCTATTTGGTAAGAGGCAAAGCCTACTGCTTCAGAGTTCATCTTCAGAGTTGCCGAGCTTAGCCTGCCAGAACTTTACACATGAACTGCAATATTTCCAAATATGTATGCATCAAGGAATCGACGCTTTCAATATTACCCATACCTGGAAAAAATTACTAGACAAAGCTTTTCACAGTTCAATTCCGGTTAATGATTTTTATTAAATTGAATATGACCGCTAGCTATCTATCTATCTATAAAAATAAAAAATACATATACAGGGTGTGGCGTAATGAGTGGATAATAGGGTACCTGCGGGTAGGGGCCATTGTGGCGGTTCAGAAAAATATTTGTTATGCTCAGTAAAAGTGCCTCGGTTTTCGAGATAAACGACATTTTCGAAATTTAAGAAATATTTCACCCTTCGTCACTATTTTTGGCGCCCAGACTGCAAATGAATTTTTTTTTTCTATCTGTTTTTTGGATAGTATTCTTGGATAGATGTGCTATCGAATGGAAACTATTATTTTTATAACACAAGCACAGTTATGTTTTTAAAATAAGATTTCACTAAAATTTTACTTGCTTTCGAATTTCGAAAATGTCGAATATCTCGAAAACCGAGGCACTTTTACTGAGCATAACAAATATTTTTCTGAACCGCCACAATGGCCCCTACCCGCAGGTACCCTATTATCCACTCATTACGCCACACCCTGTATGTTGAATATGTATTTTTTATTTTATATAATGAACATGTTTTATTTTTAATACCTTCTAAATGGAGTTTCGATTGAAAGGTTCAAAGGTTACACAAAAATCTTCTAACGAGATACTGATAATACCAATTTAGTTCCTTTTATTCCCGCGACCTAAACTTCAAAGCATTTTCAGACAATTATAAGCGACCCTTGATATTTAAGGTCTTTCACATGCGGTAGAATTTGGACCTGTTCCATAAAAAGGGTATTGCGAAAGTTTGATCAATTTTGGGGCAGATTGTAATTTCGTACATCATGAGATTTGTTTAAAGAAAAAAGAAATTGTTATATTTTATAAACTAACACTTAACACAGTTTCAAATAGGTATCTGTGTGTACCACCCAGAAATCAAAAAAGTCACAAACAACACATATTATACTATCATTACTATCATTGCCTATTCAGTTTTTATTTATGTGTACAACTAGTGGCAATAGGAATGTAGGGGGTAAACTTTTTCCTAAACTTACTTAATTTTCCAATTATGAGATCCATTTTTTAATGCGACCAATGTCGTCTGTCTATCTAGCAACATACATGAATGGCTAGCTCATTAGCGCAAAGTAGGCCACTATTGTTTAGATAAGGGCTAATGGTCTAGTCATTCACATAAGCTAGCTCGTTAGCTAGTAGCGTGTCGTATTATTCTAAACAGTCAACCTATGCACAGTTAGGCACGGAGTGTTGTGCTCGCCCGCTTGGTGTGTGCTATACACAGTCATAACGCGAGCAGACACAGCGCGGAGCAGAGTCCGCGGCGCGGGCGCGGGCGCGGGCGCGGGCGCACGCGCGGGCGCGGGCGCGGGAGTCACTCCTCCTCGGCGGGCGGGTCGGGCTGCGCGTCCATCTCCTCGCGCGGCGCCACACCCTCCACTTCTGCACCAACACAAAACAACACCTCACTCCAACTAACACTTACAAACAATTATATCACAACAATACATACACATTCATGTAACTATAATTATAGCAGCTCACAGAAGCAGTTATGTAAAAAAAGGTTGAACTAAGACAACAAAAAAACTGTTACTCTCTTGTTAAGCGTACTCTTAATTTTGTTCGTTAGTAAAGTGCACCGGTGCGAAGCCGGGACGGGTGGCTAGTTGTGGTCAGGTGGTACTGTGAAAGTATATTGAACTGACCGATGGGCGGGTCGGCCGTCGCGGCGGCGAGGTTGGTGACGCTCTTGGACTTGAAGCACTGGAAGTCCACGTGGCGACTCTTGGCCTCCTCCTTCTCCCAGGACATGTGGATGAACGGACGCTGCACGTAGTTGTAGATCACCTGGAAACGATAACGTAAGGGTTTTTTATATAATATATCCTAGTGGACATTTCACACAGCCCCATCTAGCCCCAAAGAGAGCTAAGCATAGCATGTACTATGGGTGCATATAATTCATATCAAACCAGATACAGAACAAACTTAACAAGCTCAATAAGTAATGACTAATCAATGTTTTATGCACTTTACAGATTAATATGTGGCGCGTGACAGCATATTTGAAATATGTCATAATAAGAAATTGATTACCAGTTAGATCAAGACTAAAATCAGAGATGGCGTGATTGTGAAACAATACGCATATGCATGTTAATATGTATGTACTATGTACTATGTACCATTACAGTAGCAGACAAGTAAATCCAAATCAAAAGAACATACCTCAGCTCTTCCTCCAGGACGTGTGCGAACCTTTTCTTTATAAGTGGGATACCCCTCCACTCCAAGGCGAATCTTCTTGAGCCCACGTTCCTTCATCACTTGCTTTGCTACATCCCTGCAAACATATCACCGATCTCAGCATTCATTTTCGACAATATCTCGATGTTATTTTCCAGACAAGGAAGCCAAAAACTGAGGCTTTGTATAAGTGTAGTACTAAAGTTATTAACAACCAAAACAAACTGTTTGCATACCTTGTATTGCAAGTCTTGGTTAAAATGCATCGATTAGTTCGGTATTCGGTAGTTAGTTAATAATTCAATTTATTAGTCAAATGAAAAAAAAACTGTCATCACACATACATATGAATTTATTTATGTTATGGCAGCTTTTAGCAATATTTATGAAACACATGAAAATATTTGTGAGGATCAAGAATGAGATTTAATTTATTCAGCATAAAAATGGTTTAATTTAATAAATGCTTTAAGTTTAAACATACACAAAATAGTATCTAATAATAATTTCGCCTTGGGAGCAGCATGTTAGTTGGGTGTACAGAGCCAATATTTAATACAGAAATCTGCATTTTGTGCAAAGCGTTACCTTCCAATCTATACAAATAAATAAAATTGGAGTGTCTGTTTTTAATATTAAAATTACTGCCTTTGACTAAGTGCATATGGATGAATACAAGTTACATACTAAAACATATTTTTTTACAATTTTAGTCTGTCTGTCTGTTTCTTCCAGCGAATCTCTGAAATGGCTGGACCAATTTTGCCGGACTATCACTGGCAGCTTCCAAGAAGCTGATGTAACAAGGAGTAACTTAGGCTACTTTTTCGAGGGGTAAAATAGGGGTGCGTGATAAATCCGAATTCCACGCGGACGATGTCGCGGGCAACAGCTAGTTATAAATAATTTAGCAATCCATCTGGGGTTAAATGCAACATATAAGAATTAGTATTGCAATACCTACCATTACTAATGGAGCTAACACAAAACCACACAAAATAATACCCAATACTAACCTATTCTCAATGTATTTGAAGAAACGGTACAGCGATGTAGAAAGTAGAGTCTGGCTATACTCCTCTCCCATTTGTGGGGGGTACTGTTTGTCCCACTCCACAGAGTCATCATCTAGGAGAACTACCACGTGGCATTCTCTGCAAAATAATGCATAAATATAACTTATTTACATTTTAAATATACATATGAAATCGTTTTAATAACTATCCTTAATTATTTTGCTATTGTCATACAGTTTGATCAAAATATTAACATATAGCACAACTGGATAAAAGCAACTTTCAGAATGCTCTAAGCTGAGTTGTATGGATCCTCAAAGTACAGTACAAATGCCGTTGGTTTCTATGGCTGGCACTTGTTCACTTAAGTTGGATCATGGTCATAAAATCAAAATTAGACCTGAAACGTGCATAGATTAACCAGGTGCTAAGGTACCATAACAGTAAACTCCCATAGGAGTTGAATTCATCCGGGGCAGTACATTCACAATACTCATTTCTGCCATTAAGCAGCAGTGCAATTGGTATTCCAGTCTGAAGGGGTGTGGGCACCGGTGAAATTACAGGCATATAAGAATGTCCATCTTCATGTGTCACTTGTACTCTTGACTTATCTTTGTATAATTTTGTAGAGTTCTTAAGACTTGAGGTTCACTGTTGTTATGGACAGAGTATGTATGGACAGTATTTAACTTCAGACAGGCCCACATACTCCATCAGTATATAAAGAATATATTATAGTAACCGGTCCCCGCGGTGCGCTGACTCCACCATCAGCGGAAGAATGTGCAGTTCCAAGTAGGCTTGGTACAGGCGCCGAGCACCATCATTAGATAGCTCTTGGAGTAGTCCGCGAAGATTCTGTGAACATAAATGGAACATTGGGGATCACAGGTTTTGCTGGAACTTATCAGTCCCCTGTGGGATTACATGAACTATAATGCAGATTAAGAATGTGATCAGTAAAGGTATACAGTTGTGTTATACAACTGTATAGTGTTGTCGAATTAGTCTGACCTCACAGCTCAACTGGTAGAAACCCTGCCTTCTATTTTGTTGGTTGTGAGTTTGATTCCCACCCAGGTTACTTGTAGCAAGAGCTGGTTTCCACAACTAGGCCACCAGTGGGCCCTTTTTTGTGATCTTCCCACCCAGGAAAAACATTTATTTGATGAACATTGATGTTTGTCCTGTGTATGGGTGTAAATATGAATGTATTTACTAAACAATACACCATTGTTGAGATCAAAAACAAACTGATTTATTTCTAATCTACCCACTTGTAACATATACAAAATTTACACAAAAATAATATATGTAATATATCTGAAGAATATGGTAGTATATAACAAATAAATACTAGGTTTATATCACTTGCAATTATTCTGAGGCACACAGACCGGCTACCGAAGGTGGAATACCATACACGATAAGTGCGCCTACCCTCTGTTTTGTTATAATTAATGTGGATGTCATTACATACATTACATTATAAATTTTTTGGTTCCCACTATACAAGCTATGCTTAGCTTACTTTAAGGCTAGATGCTGTGTGCAATGTCCACCAATATTTTTTATTTATACAATTGTCTTACTAACCTGGCATTTCACAGTATGTACATCAAACGGCACCGATAAATAGTCACAAGCTTCTTTCAGCTCTTTAAGAGAAACTGTCGGAGGACACCTGATGATGCCTTCCCGGTAGTACTCCAGGATAGCTCGGAACACTGTTGCTGATATGCCATCAGCTACCTCATATTCCCCTCTCTCATTAGGGAGGGTGAATTCAATACCTAAAAGTAGATGAAAATGTTTATTTTAAAATATATACTTGTATAGATTTGTGTAGTTGTTGAGTGAAAATTGAGCTCGCCAAAACTAGTGCAGTCTCTTGCAGCAACATCAAATTAAACACAAAAAGCCAATTTTATATGACACCAAAATAATTGGCACCAAAATTCTATGTGAAAATCACAGTTGGGTACCTTGCCAGAAAAAGTTTTCTTATAAATGTTTCATGATTGGAAACTTATGGTTAAAATCAAATGACAAAAGCATTTACATCCATTGTTTAAAGGAAAGTTTTATGTTTAAAGGTTTTAAGTATAATACAATATAATACTCTGTATGAGTAAGCACTGAGTAATACCGCACTTTTGAGTTAAAAATTTGTTAGTTCACCTATTTGGCATAATCATTTAAGTTTTTTTTAAGCGATTTTTGTAATCTTTAGTGTTAAATAAACTTCTCAAATCAGACTGATTTAATTTAACAAAACTGTGACACAATGACAGACAAAAACAGCAAAATACAGTCTTGGACAAAAATGAGCTGATCCAATACCAACCTACCAAAGTAAACCAGTTAATATACTAGTTTCGTTGCTGGGATATATTTCCAAAAACGAAACCTACCCGAGCTGACCATCCTCCCCAACATTGTGTTAGGATGTGCTGTCAATTGTGCGGGGTCGACCACGAACCTGGTATTATCTACTACCAGCGTGATACGGTCGTCAGCCATTTGGTTCTGCACCCTAGGATGATCCGATGCTGACGATGTCGATGGAGCAGGGTTCGCGAGAGGCATGGAAGACGGTTTAGGTAAGACGAATATTCAGTCCGTTGCGTTTAATATAGTTTATATCGTCGTCAGAATCAGTGCCGCTATTTGGTAATAGTAGGATCTCCACTCTGTTGTGGCCTCTGGGCTGTCCGCTTGCTTATCAGACATGAGCGCGCTCTACGAGATCATAACGGTCGGTGCCACGAGGCCAAGAGCGCCTTTTCTGCCATTCTGCTTGGGTGAATCACGGGTACAAACCACAAATCTATCAAATTTGTGCCACAAAGAAATTTAAGAACGATTAGTTGTGATTTTCGAACGGCGGCGTCTCGCTCGGTCGGTCGGCCACTAAAATAAAAATATCTAGTATTGCCATGTTTCGGTTAGTCCAAGCAGGTCGCCAAAAACGTAAGGCAAAGTAGCCAGCACCTAAAAAGTTAGTACTGTTTTTTGTAAAAATGCTTCGATTTTAAAGTCATTTATAGCTTATAGTTTAGTTTTTTAATAATATTAAAGAACATTCTAAGCGTAGGAAAAATAATACTACGACTGAATAAAATGTATATTTTATGAGGCGATTTTATGGGGCCTCATGAAAATGAAACAAGAGAAACTATCACGTATAGGGATACCCATTTACGGGATTGTCCAGGAACACAATTTTCATCGTAAAAATAAAGTTACGTGGTAAGCTACGTGACACGAGGCGTGAGTGTGAGATGGTAATATGGGTCTCGCTCAAAATGAGCACACGGCTTAGAACAGGACTGTAAAAATATAATATCCTACTAATATTATTAACGTGAAAGTTTGTACGGATGTTTGTTACTCTTTCACGCTTCAACGGCTGAATGGATTTGGATAAAATTTGGTACCTAGATAGCTTATATCCTGGATACATAGGCTATACAAAGCATGGCATACATAGAAAGAAAGAAAGAAAGAAAGAAGACATTTATTCACACACACACACTGTATACAACAACGGCTAACATCACACAAACACAAAAAGAACACTAACAAAACATAAAATAAAACAAAAAAATAATAATGTGGAACGCTGTCGCGTACAGCATTGTGTGAAAAGCCTTGAGCTCAGCACGTGCTGCAACAGGTTACAGCGCTGATTTTCAGCTCAAGGCTTTGGTGGCGTACGAATAAAAAAAGATAGGTACAAGAAAAAAAAACAATTTAGAACTAGAATATACACAGAAATTAAAAGCAATAACAATAACAACACAAAAATATGAAAAGTCATAACGAACTAAGCTAATAAGTTAATGGATCAATTAATTGGTGACAAAAGTTTATAATAGAGGAATGTTTACATTGTCTTGATTTTTACGCTATGATTGAGAGCTTTTAAATTAATTAAATAAAGAAAAGAGAAAAAGAAACAGAATGCAGCTGTACGTAAAAATAAATCAAAAATATTAAATATATAAAAGAACTTAATTTTAACAGCATATTGATAACAAAAAGCTATCATATATAATAATAAGCTATCATAAATAAATAATAAAATAAATAAATTAACAGTGTATTCATATAATAACAGGAAAAAAACATTTTTAAATCCGTATAAAGTACCCAGAAAATCTATGAAGCAGCAGGGGAAATTATAGATGCAGCGTGCGAATTTAACAAAAAGACTTTTGCAAGTTTACTAGGCAACTTTTAAATTTTACTCTAAAATTAGACTTATTTTTCAGTAAACGTAGTGGTGGGGGAATTGAGTTCCAACATTTGGTGGCACAGAAACGAAAACTTCCTCGAAATGCGGCTGAACCGTGTCGTGGGGTCCGCAATAAACGTTTTGAAGTCCTACGAAGTGTATACCTATAATTATCCTGAACCCATTCAAATTTTGAGTAGAGATAATGCGGCTTCTGTGTGTTTACGACATCAAACATCAGAGTTGCAATATGTAAGTCTCTTCATGTTTCATGTTTAATATGTTTAATTGGTTAAGAAAAGGAGTGATATGGCTTCGCGGGGGTACATTAAAACAAAATCTAGCGCAGGCGTTTTGCACTCGTTGGACAAGTCGTGATGTTTTAGACAGCAAACGGGGTCCATAAACACAGTCAACGTAATTGAATTTAGATAAGACTAGCGAGTCTACGAGCATTATGCGAAGATCTGTACTTAAATAATTTCTTATTTTATACAATACTCTTAACCGATAAAAACAATTACGCACTATTTCTGCTATATGACTACTTTGCATAGGCTACACATTACATAGGCTACTTTGATCCCGGAAAAGTGCAGGGTTCCGGTGGGATTACTTATTCACCGCGGGTAACAGCGTGGGGTGCAGCTATATAGTACCTACTAATTTTATAACGGGGTAGTCTGTTTTTATGTAAGACGCAATCCACACCCTACTAATCGGATTTCAAAAATCTTACATCAAGGCTTACAATGAACTTTCAGGTTGGAAAAGGCTGTGTTTTATCCCGATGACGGGCTTTACGAAGAGATTAAATTTGCGAAGTAAGTCAACGAAAAAACGATCGATCGAATGCGTTTCTTACGAACACTGCTTAACGGTAAGAGATATATAAATGCTGTCTATAGAAGAGAACTTAAAAAGGTCTTTAAAAAAGTCCGCAATAACATGAATATACATATCTATAGTTAAAGGGTTATTCACTATATAAAGTATGACTAAATCTTGTAACTCACAAACTGAAATCTGCGCGGGCATAGGCACCGGTGGGCATAGCTGATTGTAAATAAAATTAAATTCACATTCATCATTGCTGGCAAAAAGCTGCTTTTTTCTTGATTAAATCTGAAGATCGATCGTCTTCAAACTTGATTCGTTATTTGCGTGACCCTGCCTTGTTAAAGTTATTCGAATGTATAATGAGAATGAAAAATTGCAAATGCTGAGAAACTTGAAAAACTTCGATAATGATGTTCTTTACTGAACTTTGAATTTATTGAAATGGTGTGAACTAACTACTCCAAAATAAAACTTTTACTGATTTGACCAACTTCAATTCGTAACAACGGGCTTCCTCAAGT
This sequence comes from Chesias legatella, assembly GCA_947359385.1. Lineage (NCBI taxonomy): Eukaryota > Metazoa > Arthropoda > Insecta > Lepidoptera > Geometridae > Chesias > Chesias legatella. Next base: position 6,030,052 of record OX375773.1, on the reverse strand, counting down.
ATAAATAAAAATCTCTTTTTTCTTATGGACAAAGAGAAAATGAGGTCTTACTAGCGTATTAATTGTATGTACCTAAGATGTTGTCTATAGTCATCCTAGTAAGTTTGCACTGACAAAACATTTATACTAGAAAACATGTAAAAACTTTGATTCCCGTCATTGTATCGAACCATATAGGTACGCATTGTTAGACAAGTCTAAATTTCGTAGTCAATATGTTTCTATAGCGCAGAAGGCAAGCTTACTACGAACTGAGCTTTGAGGCCTGTCGCATAGGTAAACTATAAATAATAATAAATGATTATGAATAACACTGGGGCAGTAAAGTTATACTTAGGTCTCGTATACATCTGGTCTTCTTTATTGTTTAACGAAATGACACTGCCATACGTGACTGTTGTTTCGATGAAGTCAGACCAATTTGTGTAAGTACCGACCAGAATTCAACTACATCGAGTCGAAAATGTCGGTGGACTGTTACAAAATGTGGAAGTGCACTTTGAGTGCTCTCAATCAGACTAAGGGCCTCGTTGTAGGGGCATTTTTTAATAGTTGCGTCTACGTGCTCTTTTTATTTTAAAGTCAATTTAACTTTCACAAATAATTGGTAGCCTAAGAGCCCGCGACGATCAGACCTTCGTTATTTTATAAAAGCTGAAAGTTTCTCTGTGTATGTCCCTAGTACAGATAAAACGATCCCGTCTATGAAGTTTGGATAATGGTGCTTTGACAGGTAACAGGTAACAATGGTGTATAAAATTGCATCTCAAATTCGTTAAAGTATAAAGCTTAGTTTTCATATATTTTATTTGGAACAATATTAGAAATCATGTCGTCCATTGTCAGACAGTACCTACAGTTGCATCCCTCTGTCAGACACCCTTAAATTATAGTGAATTATAATTACGTTATAATGTAAAAGCTGAATTTTATATACGCTACTTGAGGCACTAAAAGACGTTTGCAATGGTTCTTACACCTTGTCTAACTAAATTACTACTACTAAATTGTTGTATTGAATGAGTTGTTCCTTCATAATTAAAGCAGGACCACGTCTACGCGGTGTAAGCAGGTAGGTAGGTATATTAAACAGTAATATCAATATCCAACTTGTATATTTACATTCTAAAATCCGTTTTATTAAGTTAATTTTATCTGATTTCCAATAAGTCCAATTATATTTTGATAGGCTACTCGTTGGAGATTCAGGTTGCGGGAGAAAAAAAAAATCAGCGGCTGATCGGCCGAACGAAGATTTACATGTAATATAATACGTGTGCACGCCTTTCATTATTTTTTGTCAGTTTATATTTATTTTATGTATACATATTATATATTATGTAAGTATGTTTACACATTATATCCCAGAGATATAACATGAAGGCAGTCCAGGTTTACGAACGCACCGACATTGAATTACTTGTATGAAGAAATAAAGGATATTTATAAATTCTATCAAAAGATTTAAAAGCCTTATAAAGCACTACCAAGGGCTCATTTAATCGTTTTCATGAATAAAATAAAAAAAAAGATTTGGCAGTAGGAATCACAGACACGGGCGGATCCAGCTTTGGTGCCAGGGGGGTCACATAGTCGTGGTCAAGTCACAAGAAGTTATAATTTAATTTTTATAATCATAGATACAAGTAAAAAGTAGGTATTTTATTAATGTATGTTAAAAGTATGTACTTACTGTACCTAATTATATTGAAGGTACTTACATAAAATTTATATGGTGACAAAAAAATATATACAACATTATGTTTAACAATTTTAATCAGTGGTCCACCTAAGTCCTGGACCCAGCCCAGGGGTGGTCATGACCCCCATGACCCCCTCCCTGGATCCGCCCTTGATCACAGGAGGCAAATGCTTGTCAACTTTTCGAGCAGCAGATGTTTCTTGATGAAATAAAACGAGGAAAGCGGGTTTTTAAATTTAAAAAAGAATAAGAATGTTCGAATCAATTACTTGGCGATAAAGGCGGTAGTGCAGAGATTACTGAAATAAGCGAAGGAAAAATATATTAAAGATTCCGTGAAGATTCACTTTTATGAAATAGTTGTAATCAAATTAAAAAGTTGATCCTATACGAATCTATGAAACTTCATGCTCAGTCAGGTACGGAGGTAGTTGATGTCAGAGTCAATGTCAAACTGCCAATCTGACAGCGGAGGCAGGCCATATGCGATTCATCAGTCATCACCTACATTTATTAGCAGCTGAAGCCCGAAGCTGATAAACTATTAAGAAACCATTAGATTCGTCAATCGTCATTGCTTTGACTTTTTTCTTCTCGTAAATTGATAAGTTTCTTGCATTCTTTATTTTATTTTCTGTGTTCGTTCATTGTAAGATATGCAACGAGATAACAGATCTTTATAGTTCAGCCATGTATTATTATCTACCTACATGCTTGTGTTTGTTTACTTTAATCAGTGCTTCAGACGATGTGAAGAGTGATAAAGTGGTTGCTGTGGACTGCAGCACACTGCGGTTAGGACAGTACATATGCCCGGATCCGAACATTGATCAGATAGACCCTGATACTCAGCAATTTCGAGGATGTATCAGAGGCAAAGAGATTTCATCTGAGGGGGAAGCTGATGGTAAATATGTGTAAAATATCATTTAGCTAGATCTGACTATTGTAGTTGATAATTCTTCAATCAATAATTTATCAATGGATTTTCTAGTGTGATTATTATCCCCCTTACTATAGTAAACCACTGACAAATTAGGCCCATTGCAGCATTGCCTACCCGATCAGGGAAAGTCATGATTGTATGTATGTAGGAAAAGTCTTATGAATCTTGACTATTTAGTCAGATGATTTAAACAGATTTTTATTATTACAGTGCAATGCATTGCAGCTGATGGTGTTATATGCAATGAAACCAACAATACCACATTTACTAGGAAACTGCCGTGCAAGTGGACGTAAGTTACATACACTTCCAAGTTGGTGCTGCTCCATTTTGTAAAGAAAACCATTGTGCATGCAGGGTTCATGTGCCACAATTTGTTATGAAACAAAACCAAATAAAATCTCAAAAATTAGTTATATGGTGAAAATCAATGGAATTGTGCAACAGTGCTCATAAAGTCATAATTGAATTATATATGATATGAAATATATTCTGCTTCTGTTCTTAGCTTTCACTACTTCAAATTATGTAATTTAAAGTAGTGATATGTATGTACATATTATAGTAAAGTAGTAGATTATTCATCTGTTGCCATCCTCAGTTTAGAATTTTATCAAAAAAGATAAAACAAATTAGTAATCAATTGCAAATTATGTCTATATAAGTACCATAACATTACAATTTCTTATATTTATTTTATCTCTTAGATAAATTGGTAATGTTTTTGCTTTACAGAAATGGCTATTCACTGGAGATAGCGCTGCTGCTTTCGGTCTTCCTTGGTATGTTTGGACTGGATCGTTTCTACTTAGGTTATCCCGGCATTGGACTAGCGAAGCTGTGTACACTTGGATTCATGTTTCTGGGACAACTGCTAGACATCATACTTATTGCAGCTCAGGTAAAAATGAACTTGATGATAGTCTGTGTAGTGCGTACATTAGATTTGAGGCTGGTATGAACTTCTAGTACATAGTATCTAGTGCACTTGAGAAAAATATTTATTCATACATTTTTTCCATTTTAGTGCATGATTTTAGTTAAATTTAGTGTTAAGTGAACACAAATCACAGTCACACATAAATAACTGTCTCAAGGAAAAATGTATTTAGTAATATAAAACACAATACCTCATATTTTAATAAGATTAATTACCTATAATAAAATGTATTACTTTACCTTCTCAGGTGGTGGGACCGTCTGATGGTTCAGCATATGTCATACCATACTATGGAGCTGGTGTGTCAGTTATCCGAAGTGACAATGAAACTTACCTGCTTCCTCAACCTGACTGGCATAATATCACCTGACAGTGGGGGATGATAAACTATGAAGAATACGAAGAGTATGAATGGACGTAGTGGTCTCTACATAGTAGATAAAAACTGATTGTGATAGTTAGTTAATCATAGATTAGAAGCTTTGTGTTTACAACTGGGGCAAACAACTTTAACCTTAATACCTGATGCAGATGTATACATAATTATGTATATTTATACTCATCTTTGTGAGAATTTGCTGCCATTTAAATATGTAGTGAATAAAAACCAATGTAGAAAAATTTAATTCCCAAAACCACCCATTGCTCATGTTGTAGTTGCAATCCTCATTGATTGCATTGGGAATTGGGGTTTATGACACAACTTTTTATATATCTTCATAACTGACTCTCTAGTATGTTTAACCTTTTTTAGTAGCTTTAATTTTGTTTCTTATACTTTTGTAGTAGCTGCACTGTAGGAATAGAACCCACAACCGCCTGGCTCTATTCAGACTCAGAAAAAACATTTGTGTGACATTTTCTTGGTGTTTTGGTGTTAAAATGTGTCGACTACATGTATTTATAAAAATGTATATAAGTATTCTATCAGTAATTTTAGTTCCATAACCTTCGATTTGTTTGAGGCTATATGACACTGTGAAATATTTACTAATATTTATTACTCCCTAAAATTGTCTGGTAAGTTTATGTTACTTTTACTATTTTACTAAATAAGTTTACATAAGTATGTCAGTACATAGTCTGTGTTAAGTCTTAAGTCCCATGATTGTGCATAGAGTCTGTACATTAATGTTATCCTTAAGTTATATTTATGCTCCAGTAACCCATAGTAAATGATCTTTCCTCAGATTATTACACATTATTAATAACATAATTTTAAATGATACAGATTAACAATATGTGCCTGTTTCATAATCTGTAGAAGCAGGAATAAAACAGATTTTTAAAACAAAAACAACATTTTATTTTACATTATGCTATGGCTTTTCTGCTTTTTTGTCATCTTGGACTGTAGGTTGTGTTTCTTGAATGGCTATATCACTTGAAGGTGCTGTTAGTGTGAATATGACAGGTATATTAGATAATATAGGATTGTCATGCTTCTCTAGCAGTCTGATCCATGACAGCAGTGAGTCCCTTGAAGATGTTCCTACAAAATAAAACAATTATAGCAATACATATATAAGAAATTACCCTCTATTCCCTGATCATTTACTGACTGTTTTCCAGCAGGCATTTTTATATTAAAACAGATGTAAGGTCAATTTTGTAATAAGAGATGTGCTTACCTGTAGCACAAATAGAGACTATTGTGCCGTCATCTTGTTCGTGAACTGTGCTTCGGATTGATGGTAGTTTTGTGCTGCCGATGAAACCAGGTATCCCAGGAGGCTTTTCCAAGTTCGAAACATCTGAAGCATGAACCGATTATTGATAAATAAAATCATAATAGGTATTCTAGCTTAACAGTAAATGGATCTACAACAGCGCATTAATTCTCCAAAAACAATTCTTTTTTAGTTTGGTTCTTTTACATTAAATAATTTTATTCAAGTAATTATACATTTCATGTTTAATATTTATTTTATACATTGGCTACAGTGATACTAATAAATGTATCACTAATTCAAGATTTCTTATGTCAGAGTACCTATATTTAATCTACACATACTGAGTATCAACAGCTAGACCAAGAATAAGTATTTACAGATAAATCCGAAACTTGTACACACAAATCCCTGCCACAGAGAAAAAAACTAGCCAACTATTACCATCAAGATCTGTATCATCCGTGAATTCAGGTCTTGTTTTCCCAAACAGTATGAAGTATGTCACAATTTGATCTTTCAGGTACACTTCATAAGGTCCTCGTATCACTAATGGCTCATCTAGTGGCTGCTGTGATAATAGTATCCTCTGTGCTGGGCTCTGCGCGCTGACAACCCATGTCTTGTCAAGAGATGCTTCTATTTCTTCTGTCTGTCGAAACATGATTAGTTTGAATGAAAATGGAAGTAAGTATTATGAAAAGTGGCGAGCAAAACAAATTCTACTCAGATTCGTATTCAACACGATTCAATGAATTATGTTCATATTCATCAGTTGATCATGCACTGAGACTGAGATGATAGTTCTGTAATGTGATAATGTCTTAGTTAGATAAGGTTTGAGAAGTAAATTAATATAATTATAGTAAATTAAAAGGACACAGACAAAAAATTATAATAACAATAGGAGTAGTTGTCCTTCACCTGCCAAATATTAATTTGAGTAATTGGGTCCACTGAAGTAATCCTGTGAATTGCAAGTTTAGCTAGTTCTAAGCTATCATTAGGCAGCTCATCAGGTAAGTACCAAGGGCTGAGGTTTTTGAACTTGGGCATCCAGTACATCATCCGCCAGAACTTGCGGAGGGGTATACCACGGTTACCAAATATATTGAGGAGCATTTGCTCCATTTCTGTATCTGGGATAACTTCTGTAACATAAAAATGTTAACTGTTGTAACTGGTGGACATTTCAACAGTGCCCCAAAGTAAGCTAATGATAGCTTGTATCAAGGGAAGCAGACAACTGATATAATACTTATATAATTTTTGTTATAAATACATAATACGCAGAATAGACATTTATGTTCATCACACAAATGTTTGTCCTGGGTGGGAATCAAACCCACAACCTGCAGCTCAGAAAGCAGGGTTACTACGAACTGAGCTGAGTCCAGTTAATGGAATGTAATAATGAACAGGGAGGCTGAGTACTGGTTTAAAATATACTTTGATGTGTTTGTGTGTCTTTCACTTACTATTATCTTCCATTTGTTCTAGCAGGTCCACTGCACACTGCTGTTGCTTTGGATAATGCATAAACTCTGCTTGAAATATATTGGCAGGTATAAACTTGCCTTTCGGCAAGACATCCACTAAAGCTTTGTAGGCTTCAAGGTCTTTGTGCACTCCGAAATCTTGCATTCTAGCTAGAGCAGCGTATATAAACTCAACATGACCCCGTCTTCTCTTTTCACGGTGTTCATACATTTTTATAGCTTCTAAATACGTATTCTTATCCTTCTTCTTTGCTACCAGAAAGGGATCCTGCACTGCAACACTCTTCTCAGAACTTTGCCACCGTTTCGTCAAAACATTAGTTAATTTGATTCTCAAGGTATTTCTGAACATTTGTGTAACCATTTTAGGTTATGTTTGGTAAACAAATCTGCTGAGAACTCCAGAACTAAGTCCGGGAGGAAAACAAAATTATTCAGATGTTACACGTTTCCACAAGTTAATATTTTGTACTCAAACAAAATGATTATTTCTTCGAGAAAAACGGACTAATGAAAGTAGGTAATGAACGATTTCATTTATAGATCTAGTCATAGGGTCATTAGACTTTACGTTTGTCGATTAACATGGCATGGAGTTCCTTGGTTTACAGTGATCTAATAAGGTGTGACTGACCTCAAAGCTCAGTTGGTAGTTGGCTGTGCCTTTTGAGCTGCGGGTCTTGCGTTTGATCCCACCCAGTAATATAATTATGTGAGGTGAATATAGATATTTGTTGTCTGGGTGATAATGTATTATGATATATATAATGTATGATATGTGATAATGTATTGTATGATCTACATATATCTGAAATATATCAGTATTCTTTCAGTTATTCAGCAAAATACAAACAACTTTGCTTGGTTTTGAAAAGGTGCGAAATGTCAACCAACCACCAATATATTATCTGCTCTGGTTATTATAGTCATTAAATGTTTTGCCCACTTCGCAAGTGACCTTCGAGATGACATACACAGTTGACTTGGCTTGGCTGGGCTGACAGATGAGAAACATGACAACTGACGCATCTTTTTTTCTTTGCGATCAAATTGATAAGAAAGATTTTTATGTCACATTGATAGTTAAGATGTTTTTCTAGTGGCTCCACAGGATTAGTTAAAAAAATAATAATTTAAAGAACATGGATCTGAATAGGAAAAGTCCTTAGAGTAGAAATGTAAGATATACTGCACAAAGCCAATTTAATGTTGATACGGAAAATGATGGAGGCCTCCTCCATCCCACCCTCAATTAACCAGGAAGGGATACATTTTTCTGAACCTATAATAGTAATAAAGTTACTAGTATTACTATCAGATCCAAAAAAAATATAGTTATTTAAGAGAATAGTATAAAAAAGGCCTATCCTAGGTTTAAAAAAAGCTAGACCACTGAGTTTTTGATTTCGAGAGTTTTCACGAGTGAAACTGTTCACTCATTACATTTAATTGACCCTCATTAATTTGTTAACCGCTTTCCGCTTCTTTGACAATCGATCCATGTTCCATTTTATTTTACCGCGATTCTGCTGGACAATTTCGCGAGTCTGCTTTTTTAGGCTCTTAAAATCCCCATCTCCAAAAAAATTTTTCATTATTATTAAGTCAAAGAATTTGGGGTGATCATTTTTCTTCGAATAGTTAAATGAGTAATTTAACAGAAACCGTTAATGCTAATGATGATAAAACAAAGAAAAACACATTTAACCTTCAAAGGTACAGATAAAATTAAGGGAAGGTAATCATGTTTTTTTTTTTTTTGCGGAATATCGTTTTAGATGTCGGCTACCGCATATTAATTTTCCATATCTGGCAACACTGTCGTTATTTGAGGAACTATCACATCACATCGCAGCACAGCTAGAGAAATTCAGTTGGAATTTATCGCTCGGGTGGGGAGGTGTTATCGCGTTGTATAAAAACTTGTTCTACGTATTCAGACACGTAATGAACTATTGGAATAACTGAAAACTTCCTATTTTCTTTAAGTAATTAGCTTGTTATGAGTGTTTACGTGTTTCAAAGTTAATGTGCTATAGAAAAGTTTGAAAAAGTGGTGTTATAGTTTCATACTAATAAATCTAATATGGGTAAAGGAATTACAGTTTGCACTTTATTATTTCTTCTTGGGATAAGTTATACTGGTAAGTACAACAGTGTGTTGGTAGTTGGTTTATTAATAAAATACAATTTAGTGATCTACTGAGTATCTATTAGATTTTGCTCCAAGGTTAATCTATCAATGAAAATAAATCATTTTAGTTCATATACCTACGTAACTTCACACATTCGGCGAAGGTGTAACAAAGCCCAGACTACCAAAATCATTTTTTTTTAATTTAAGTACTTACCGTATAAAAATACATAAAAAGTATTTACAACAAGAAAAAGATTTTTAGCTCACTAATTTTACCACTACTTGGGGTAAAATAAAATAAGTAAGGTCTGATTTTCGCATGTAAGTTGCTCCCTATGCCTATCGTTGCGACGATTAAGAAAATTATAACATAATGTAGTTCGCATAAATGTCTAATATAATGAAGTATATGGAAATATATTCATTCACGGATTTAAAAAAACCCAACATTAATGTGCTTAAAATGCTTTTTGCTTCGAAAACCATGCCAGATGCGTGCAGTTGCTATTTTTTTATAACTGTAAAATGAAACGAGAAGTTAAATTATTTCATATCAAGAATTAAGACACTGTGTTGGATACAACATTGGAAATTGTTTAGTATTTTCATTCTGTAGTAGTGTTGTGGCACTTTTAAATTGACTAGATACGTAGGTTACTATATATTACTTCTCTTATGAGTTCTATGTAGTTGTTGCTTTTTACTTCACTTATCACTCGATCCCGCCTGCCCGCGAAGACTCGACTCGGCTCTCTAATCAACAACCACAAAATCAACTTATAAGAACTTTTTGTAAAATCTAACCATGGTATCTAAATTTTCCGAGAATATGTACGTGTACCCTGCAAAATAGGTCAACTGAAATTGGTTTCTAAAATATGATGTGTATAATATTTAATTACTGATGAAACATATTTTAAAACTACTACCTAAGAAGTGACTAAGTACGGTACGGTATTTATTTGTTGTACTATACAAGATTAAAGTAGATTGACAAGAAAAATATTGGGTTTTTTTATCGTTCGACATTTCTCACAGCGTCTTCTAGCTTCAAAGTAAGCTAAGCATAGCTTGTATCATGGGAACCAGACAACTGATATAATACTTAAATATTTTTTAGTAAATACGTAGTAACACTCAGATACAGAACAAACATTTCGTCACATAAATGTTTGTCCTGGGTGAAAATCGAACCCCGACCTACAGCGCAGAAGGCAGGGTTACTACCAACCGAGTTATCAAGCCAGTCAAAATATGGCTATAACATGTGAAATATAGCGTTATTTGATCTCTTTTATTGTGGTTATTTATCTCGGAGTCAACCATATACGAATGACGTCAGTCAGTCGGCTATAGCCGCCAATCAAGTTCATTGAATCAGTCGGGTGTGTTTTCGTCCGAGTCGTTTATAACTTCGAGGCGTGTCGGCTGCGGGCGCCGGTCCAAACGCCTACGGGTTGACAAGATACGACTGTGGCCAACGAAACATGTGATGATACAATATTTAGTTGAATCGAATATAGTCTAAGAGCAGTAGAACTTACTCCAAGTTCGTCCGGGGAAGCACTGCCACCATGCCCATTTCTGCCGCCGAACAGTAACTCATTCACGTTACTGTGTTCCGGTTTGAAAGGTGTGGTTTCCGGTGAAATTACAGGCACATGAGACATTCCACCTACTCGTATCTGAGTTACGGGCGCATACGATGCGACTTGAGTCTTGTCATAGCTAGTAGGGGAGGACCCAAGTCGCATCGGTTGTTATGGGCCGAGGTTACCTACCACTTAACACCAGGTGGGCCGTCGCGTCGGCTCGTTCCGTATCTCAATCACATTAAAAAAAAAGTGTCTGGTTGCAAATAATGATGATTATGTCATTTATCATTTACCACACTGCGGCTTAGTCACTAGGTATGTGCATTAGTATCCATCATATCATTAGTATATTATCTATATCATCCTGCTAATCTCTGAAATGGCTGGAACGATTTTGACGGGACTTTCACTGGCAAATAGCTGATGTAACAAGGAGTAACTTAGGCTACTTTTCCGAAGGGCAAAATAGGGGTGCGTGATAAAACCGAATTCCACGCGGACGAAATTGCGGGAAACAGCTAGTACATACATAAATTGATATGGCTTTCTCAAATATAGATCTAACAACCATGGTTAATGTCACGTGACACCGATTTCGCTGACGAACGCGCTTCGCTACTCGCTTCGTTCCCTACACAATATACCTACTTGTACAACTACACATGAGGCGTCATAGATATTCATCACAGGGGGTATTCAATCGAATAGGGTATAATTGCTCAGGCTGATGTGACTGCAGTGGAAAATTCCATATAAACTTATTATGTTGTGACTGTATTTGTAGTTTGCACGAATATCTTCATAGGTTTTTAAACTGTTTGATAAAATTTGCCAACAGTCAAAATTTAATAAGAAAGTGTTTTCATAAAAATTCGCGGCTACGGAATTTATTGGTGTAGCTTTTGCACAGCGCCCCAAATTAAGCAAAGGATTTGTACTGTGGGAACCAGATAATAATACATAAATATAGTTTATTGTAGATATAACAGTATATCAAAACATCAAATAATAAAATATCATAAAATATAATCGCTCTCCCTTTATGCATAATATAAAAAGATCGTACTTTACATCAGGTACATAGCTGGTCGTTTCAATTATGAATATCGCGTGTATTTGAGTAAATGCGGACTAATTAATTTTCACAGTAATATATATAAGCCTGTAATTGTTTGTGAAAGGCACTTATGCTACGAATTATTTTTAACTTCTATGAAGTAATTTTATCAAGTTTTTAGTAAGGTGTCTATGAACAGTTTCAGTAAGTTTGAGTGTCATGAGCGATGCAGCTAATTAGAATGTAAGTTTAAAAGCTCAAAAACTTTTTTGTCTGTAAGAGATTGTCTGACAAAAGACAGTTTCGGTTTTTCATTTTCATTGATCATAAATTAAAGTGGGTTAATTCTTAGCCTCAGTTGAAATATCTGTAGTAGGTAATCTTGATAACACATAGCGGAAGCCATGCTCAGCCTCAAATTGCTTCAATATCTACCTACTACACGTACTTCAGATTACTTCAGTGATGTTAAAAAAAGTACGCTGAATATCAGAAGTATCATTTCAAGAGCAGTAGAACTCACGCCAGTTCGTCCGGGGAAGTACTGCCACCATGCCCTTTTCTGCCGCCAAGCAGTAAAGCATTCGCGTTACTGTGTTCCGGTTTGAAAGGTGTGGTTGCGCATACGATGCGAATTGGGTCTTCTCTTACCTAAGTAAGGGAGGACTCATTTCGTATTGTTCGTTATGCGCTGAGGTTACCGCTTAACACCAGGTAGGCCATCAAAACGGTCACAAAAGAAACCTGTTTTTGTTTTAGCAAGTACTTAAATTCTATATTAATATCCTTTCATTGTATATATGATTGTTCTCAGGTAAATAAGTAGATGTTATCATAATAATTGTAATGCCATGATGACGCTGGCGTTGTTTGTTTCGTTGATACCATCACTGGGCTTCGAGCCAATAAAAAGATGTCAACTCAACCAGTGTTACGTACATACATACAATTTGTATTTGTCTTGTTTTTATCTTCCGACCAGGTATCTCACTGAGAAATACCCTAACCTTGTATCTACGGAACGCAGACCATAGCTATGTATTGGAAAATCATTCTCTCAGGTATTTAGACTTTTTTTGACCAATTTTTTGTGTAGATTCGTGATACTTTTATTTTTATATAAATCTCAAACATAAGTCATTACGTGGTGCCATTATTTAAATAATTAAAATATCATGTAAATCATAGGATTATTATCTTTTCACACATAAATTAACTCAATGTATTTTAATTATGAATTTCGGCAATGCAGATTAAACACTTTTTTGATATTTTAATGTTTCCCAATTCAATGATAAATTACTCTTTACTGAACGGAGAACACGTTAAATTAAAATTTTCTACATGGTCACTGTTAAAGTTCAACAGGGTATAAGTCCCTTGTTTTATGGAAAATTCTAAAGGAAAGCCAAGGAAGATGATACTTTCAGAGGATCGGGAAAGGAGCATGATTACGACGCAATCGGACCCTTCCCATGGGATTTCAGTATCCTTTGATTCAGCAAGGGATGACAAAATAAACCTTATTAATTTTATAGCGTTTGCTTGGGTTGCTTGCTATGTATACTCACTCATAAGGCATATTAGGGACGGATTAAGGTGACCGGGACACAGGTAATGTTATGTGTTTTTTGTCGTTTTCTAAACTGGAAATATATTCAATTTGCTGAAATTACTTATGCCTTTTGAAGTCGTAAAAAGTGTACCCCTTCCAAATTTTGAACTGCGAGGAGGGAAATTGGGATAAATATGCAAGAACTTACATAACAGTTTTAATAACTTAAAAGACTTGTAAAATATGAAATTGGTACTTAATAAGAATGTAACCGTGAATGTTCATACTATCTTGGCCTGTTTTTATTACTAACTGATTTTGATTTAGATTCACGTCATAACCGTGTTTTCTGATCAAGAAAGAGAGACAAGCACTAATTAAACTCTCCAGGCTTCGAAACTGCTACCACTGCATCAACTTTATGTCGCTCTTAGATCACGCAAATGAAGAATTAATAGGGGAGTAAATAATATTGCCTGGCGTCAAACTTAGCGATAAGTACGCGTGACTTTGTTTTGAATATTATTGACGTTTCCAGGTCATTTCTTTATGAATTCTATGTATATAAAGTTATTGACTTTGACTTGATTTTTTGTAATGAAGATCCCTAAAAGGAGTCTCGTTAACTTAAGCCACAAGTGTAGCTTTATAAGAAGAGCTCGATTTCAAATTCAGTGCATTTGTAACTAAACACTGTTTTCTGCTTCAGTTAGCGTAAAAACAAATCAGCTAACGTCGCAAATACTAAGCGTGGGAATTGGGACAACACTGTATTGTGATTAAAAATAAAAGTGTTTAAGTGTTGAATTACTTTGTTTACAGTTACAGGTTACCTTCGCTGAGCACTAAAAGTGATTGTAAATAAATGGATTACTTCCTTTACAATTAGAGTTTACCTTTGCTGAACACTAAAGCCTGTAATGTTTCGTTTTGGCTGTCATACGAGCTACATAATATACCGATACTTAACCAATATAACTCCACGTATAACTTCAGCTGACATCCACACAAGCGTAAACGTTTTATTCGCTTGGCGGAACCCGCTTCTTCAAATCCTGTTACCATACGCTTACAACATTAAACGCATTTTCCACGGCAGGGTTATCCAGAACAAATATTATTGCAAGATAATCTATTGATTCATTCTTTCACCCGAAGGCTAATCGGGATTTACGAGGTGAGCCGCGTAGTTTGGGGTATCCAGGACTGTCATAAGGTGAAGGGTATGGAAACCAGATGAATCACCCCGTTGACATTGCCCTGTATCCTATATAACTATTTACCTAAAAATGATTTAAGAGCTATCTGTCTTAAAGATCAATGCATTATGTTTATTAATTTCATAACTCATCCCAACTTAGTTATAACCTAGACTGTTTAACCTTCTGTATAACACTTAAGTATACACGTAAAGATGATGTGATCTTCAACAATATCTAATATTGATATTGAAAGGTAAATACAAATGTAGATGATCTTTTGAAAAAATTGATTTCTTACCTTTCATGTAACTATTTTTTAACTCACCGATGGTAGTTCTTTGGTACACAGTCAAGTAAATTAAAACACTTAAGTAAATTACACTTATATTACAATGACGGTTGGGTTTTTATATAATAACTTGCGCAACTCTTAAAAAAGTCTGATGCGAAAAAAATATTTACTATTGAACAAAAAAATGTTTCATCTTATGTTTTATACAGTTTGTTGTTTTCATGTGTATTGAAATTCTTAGAGTAAAATTTTTAGTTTTGAGTTAAAATCTCATATTTAATCTCACCTTTTGAACGCCTCCATAATTTGACACCTTAATTACAGCTTTTAAAGAAATTCGTCTGACCACAAATCCTTCCTACGTCCCTGTGTCAGCGTAGTTTGGGGTGCGATTCCAGTCAGATGAAATTGTTTTATCCAAATTTATGGCCCACAGGAGGCAAGCTTTAATATTTTCCCTGGTAATCTGATCTGTATAAATAAATGATTACGTAATAATGAAACCTGACTGTTTTTAAGCCTGAAATCTGAATGAATTATGGTTATTTTGAATACATTTATATATACAGGGTTACAGGAAAAGTCGTGCTAGATCCGTTAAGGGCGTGGAGTACCCATCATTTCTGACTTATTTCACTATGAAACACCCTACCCTAAACTTAACCCTTTTCGAGATATTCGACTTTTAATTTTTTATTGAATAATGCCGATTTTTAGGCTACGAAATTTATTTTTGTTTATTTTGTGTATCTTATTATTATTATTATTGCATTTTTACATGTGTAATAAGATGCTTTAGGACATCAATCATTAAAATAGTGCATAAGTTAATTGAATAGACCGTAGTAGACAAGTGAAAGTAAAAAAATAAAAAATATATTAGCAAGCTTATTTTTCTCTAAGGGATATCTAAAAAAAATATTATGACACTTGTTCGGCAGATATTTTTTAAAATATCTACGTTTCATCAGCTATCTAACGAGGTATAATAATCTAGGGTTTTATTCAAATGCATTGGAAAAAAATTAGTTTCATAGGCGACAGTGGAGAAGAAAATTTATACTTAGCCCTAAAAAGTAAAATAAAACATTAGGTATGCATGAAATGTCATTTATTAAAGGTTTTCACACAACTTTTTCTTATTCTACAGTTCATGTTCAACATGGCCGCCTCTATTTCTGAAACATTGTCGCATCCTTCTACGGAGACCAGTCTTCACTACTCCAGTGGTCAACGTGGTCCTCATTTTATTTGCTGCATCCACAATCCTTTCTCTTAAGTCTTCCACAGACAAAACTGGATTCGGCTCGCTGTACACAAGACTTTTCATGCACCCCCATACATGAAAATCCATGGGAGTTAGGTCCGGACTTCTTGCTGGCCATGGCAACGGCCCACCTCGTCCTATCCATTTGTTTGGATAATTTGTGTCCAGCCAGTCTCTGACACTTCTCCTGAAATGGGCAGGGCAGCCATCGTGTTGGAACCACATGTCCCTGATCAGGTTGAGTGGCAGATCATCCAGCAAATCACTCAAGTCTGCTCTCAGGAAATTTTCGTAGCTTTCCCCATTTAGATTATCCGGGAGAAAGTAAGGTCCAATCAAATGATTAGAGATAATGCCCATCCACACATTCACGCTGAATCTTCGTTGGGACCCTTTCACTCTTTTCTTATTGGGATTCCTTAGTTCTTTTGGGGCCCAGTAATGGACGTTGTGATAGTTGGTTATGCCATCTTTATCAAATTTGGACTCATCCGTCCACAAGATATTTCTTAGAAAATCTGGGTCTTTCTCTACTTTTTTCCACGAAATGTAATACAAACCCTAGATTGTTAGACCTCGTTAGATAGCTGATGAAACGTAGATATTTTAAAAAATATCTGCCGAACAAGTGTCATAATATTTTTTTTAGATATCCCTTAGAGAAAAATAAGCTTGCTAATATATTTTTTATTTTTTTACTTTCACTTGTCTACTACGGTCTATTCAATTAACTTATGCACTATTTTAATGATTGATGTCCTAAAGCATCTTATTACACATGTAAAAATGCAATAATAATAATAATAAGATACACAAAATAAACAAAAATAAATTTCGTAGCCTAAAAATCGGCATTATTCAATAAAAAATTAAAAGTCGAATATCTCGAAAAGGGTTAAGTTTAGGGTAGGGTGTTTCATAGTGAAATAAGTCAGAAATGATGGGTACTCCACGCCCTTAACGGATCTAGCACGACTTTTCCTGTAACCCTGTATATAAGTTATAGTATTTTAATTAATGATGATTTAAATATATGTTAGTTACCAGATCAATAAGAATCTTGCCTTATAACAAATGAACGTAAAATGATAAGGGAAAATAACAGTTCCCTTTCCGAAGGTGATTCGCAAAATTGCCTACAAATGAGTCGATTAGCGGAACAGTGGGACACATTAGTGTCGGTCGCGATAACGCAGATTTCCTTACAAAAGCCGCGATGGAGTAAGTCCGTAACAAAAAGTTACCCCATCTGAGCGATGACAAATGACCGGGCGAATGCGGAGACATCAGTGGAATGAGCGATTTGAGACGACCATTCATGTTCTGGAATCGAAATTGATAGGGACAGACTCAGAACAGTCAACATTTAGTAGTTAGACTGGCCTCACACCTCAGTTGGTAGTAACCCTGCCTTCAATGCTGTAGTCGTGGGTTCGATTCCCACCCAGGACAAACTTTCGTATGACGAATATAGATGGTTGTTTTGTGTCTGGGTGTCTCTATTTATTATAATATAATACATATAGACACCCAGACATAAAATACATACATATAATACTCAGTTGGCTAGTGCCCATGATACAAGCTGTGCTTAGCTTACTTTGGGGCTAAATGGAGCTGTGTGAAATGTCAAGAAAAAATTGTTTTTTTTTCTCTGAGTCACACCTACGTGTAACAGAAAGATCTTAAATGTCACAATGACGTTGAACGATGAAGGAGGAGGTTCTCAATCCAGTTTATGTTTGTTTGTTACCTCATAATATCTCCATCATTTAATAACTGATTTGAATTATTATTTTTTATTTGAACGGAGTTCCGATTTTTCCCATAGAACTTTCATCAAAATCGGTTCAGAAATTTGATTTTTAAATTAAAACTAAAGAAAAAAAAATGTCATACAAGTATGAGATAACGAGGAATTATTCTTGTTGATCAGCGATGAAGTCGGTTTTTGAGCTTTGCTAAGAAAATTAATAATTGGTTATGACCTGTTGCAATAAAAGACTCACACCAATACCAATGAATGGCAAATATCAAACTCTGTATCCGTATCTAAAGATATTGCTATCGTCTGTCTGCAAAAGATAGGGAATCTTCGCAATCTTTCGCAAAGTACTATCTCAGATTAATATCAAAGTTGAATAATTTTTACTGCGTAACCTCATAAGAATTTTTCAGGCAAGGTAGTTTCATGATAACAGTTATCAATTTAGTGATCTCCATTCAATGCCGCGGAAGGTACTCGTCCCATAACTCATTGTGACATGCCCTAGTTATGAAGATTGCAACACATCAGGACTGACAGGGAATTGTTTGGTACCAACTCCACTGGGCTCTAATTGAGCTTTACAATGCGTTATTGGTTCATGGTAAAGAAAATTTAATTGTAATCGCTGTTACTAGTATTGTCTGGGATGGCAACTGTTTCAACAAACAATATTTCGTGAAACTACTAATATTAGACAGAACTAGCTGTTGCCCGCGACTTCGTCCGTGTGGAATTCGGTTTTATCACGCAACCCTATTTTACCCCTCGGAAAAGTAGCCTAAGTTACTCCTTGTTACATCAGCTATCAGCCAGTGAAAGTCCCGTCAAAATCGATTCAGCCATTTCAGAGATTAGCCGGAACAAATAGACACAAAAATTGATAAAAATGTTGTTTTGGTATTGTTATGTATATACTTGTTATTTTAATTACATAATAATAACATCAAATTTCATAATGAAAGCGTCCTTGTCCAAGGTAGATTTCTTGATACAGTAATTGATTCATTCATTTACATCGGATCTCAGTCATAATGGCGACTTATAATGCACCGTTCTCGGACATTCTAGGTTGCTCGATGGAATATTTCAAATCGTTACAGCTGAAACGATGAGTATGAAATCCATTTAATTATCACTTTATTTTTGCCCTACACAACTCACTTCCTCCTCGCTGCTCCATTGTCCTAAATTAAACCTACAGAAGGCACAAATAAACATTACATAAGTGTGCGCAATGGCACGCAGATTCGACCATAGAGGTACGCGCACAGTTATCAAATGTAAGTGAAAAACACGGAAACACTTTGTCCAACAATTGCATGAATCAAAACAAACGGAAAAGCTGATGAGTCGTCACCTCATCGTGTCAAGGCGAGAACATGACGAGAATGACTTCCTAAGGCATCGGACAACTCAGTCAATTGGCGGCGGCGCCGGCGGCGGTCTGCGATACTTCATAAATTAGTGTTCGATTATGCTTCGATAAGCGAGCGAGTAAAGTATCGTATAACGCAACGCACACATACAAAAATATCGTACGATGGCTGCCAGCCAATGGGAGCGCTCGAAGTGGTGGGCTCGGCTCCCCACCAGAACGACGGAATGCACGGTTCTTAGAACGGCATAGTTAAAAATAACTACCTGTTTGACAGGACACACGATGGCGAATGTTTTCGAGGCCATTGCCAAGATAGGGGAAAGTTTTGGGACGGTCTTTACAAATCATACAAAAATGGTAAGGTGTATTGAAGGCAAAAATAAAGGTAACATCGAAAATAGCGCCAAAACTCAATGTTATCACTGTGAGTAAACAAATGTAATCCAACAACGATTCGAGTGAGAATTTAAATCTTCCGAATGACAAGAACGCGGCACGTACGAATGAAGTAATCAAAACTAGTACTAAGTCTTACGATAGCCTGTACATTTCCAGTCATGTGCGCATGCATACAGGGCAACAGCAGCAGCTGTTCGCGTTTAGGCCACGTGAAACTCGACTGTTCTCGTGAGGTACGCGTAAGCCACAGCGGTGTAACAGTTAGTAAATGATTACCGCATCATGGTGACAGTACAGAGCAATATAAATGGAGAGAGACCACAGACAATGCAGTGTTTAGAGTACTATGACAATGGATACTCTTTCAGCAGTATTGTAATCGTTGTTTTCAACTCTATTGCTCTGTATTTAAGGATGCGTATTGAAATAAATTTTCACAGAATAGGTAGATAGATAACTCTTTATTGTAATACCACGAAATCAGAATACTACACTTTTTACATTCATCGTACCCGTTATTTGCAGAAAAAACAATAACATACGTTTAAAATAACTTGGCACGTAAGGAGTTCAGAGTGAAAGAAATGACCACTATGTTGTGGATACAAAAATAACTAGCCATTGGCATCTTAACAAAACCTTGACCTGCTCTTTTGAAATATTTTTAGTGTTATTTTCATGAACTCTCAAACTATGATGAATTTCATGAAATTCGTAAACATTTCATAAATAAAAAAAATGTTAGTAAATGCTGGTTTTTGAAGTTCGCTAATCGACAAGACTTCATCTTTAAACATTCTTCGTTCAATGAAGTCTGAAACACTGTGATACTATCGCAGGTTATTGACAAAAATAAGTCTCGGGTACTTACGAGTATAACGACCAGTTCGATGAAAACCATTACCTTCGGTGAGCTGAGTTAATAAGACTCAACTTTTTGCAAAATAACATAAATATTGGAGAACATAATTTGGTGTATTTTTAAAGGAAATCTTTCGTTGCGATCAATCAGTTTATGTGTTATTCTAATTGAAATGATTCTTTGCCGCTATTTTAATATCTATTGAGGGGTACCTATGTATTTTTCATACGAAAAAACGATCAAAGTATTTAATAATTTCTCAAGCTCTTTTGAACTTTATTGTATTCCTAAGACTTGCCTTTTTTTGTACAATCTTAACGCTGAAGGGCGGAAGTTCTCTTGTATATCGATCAGTAAGTACATGGCCTCAAAGAAAAGCCAAGATTTCCTCTCTTCAGTCTTCTCTGAAGTTTGCATCCTTTCGAGAAAGTTAAGGAGCTATAATTTCAAGTGCCTTAAACCTAAACAGGGCAACAACTTGCAAAGTTATTTACTTAAAAGCAAGCTTTATTTTCAACGGCAATAGAAAAATGCCTGATATATACCTGCCTGTGGTGTATATCAGCAAGAAGATATTTTTATTTCTGATCTCTCTTTTTCTATCTTTTTAGATTTTTTGACAATATCACTGCAGTTACGTACCTACGTAAAAATAATAATGAACTGAAATAATTAAATGAAATAAATAAATAATTATACCCCTTTTAAAGTTTCCGACGATATTACAAAAATAACGTTCTTATAATTTGCTACTGACACTAAATTAAAATAATATCACGAGTTCACTCATAATCTACGAGTATATTGATGATGCTTCTATTTTGTCAACAGTGGCCATCAAGGAAAATTGCAACAGAGATGAAGACTTGCTCCAGAGATGTTCGATGGCCCTGCCGGTGTTGAGCTCGCCTGACATTTCATTTGCACTCACACGAGAGGAACTGGATAAGAGTTGTATGTAAGTATAATATCATGTTTATTGCTAAAGCTATATGAAAAAAAAAAAGCTAAGACTAACGATCATCCGAAAAATATTTTAACTTTTGAAACCGGTTACTAAATCCGAGTTTAATGGACTTTTTTTGACTGGATATATTATTTTAATGCTTATGCTTTTAATATCATTTCATGTATTCACTCAAATATCATGTTTTTGGTTGAACTGTTGGCCTTTAAGTATCGTATAAGAATTTTGTACTTACTAGTCTATGGTAAAAAGTTAAAACTGCAATTATTTAATACGAAAAATGTAGCAGACGATAATACCTCTATACTAGTCAAAACAGTAACGAGACAGTTGATGAATATGGTTCATATCTGTCATTATTTGTCTGTATGTCAACACCAAAATAGCAAAAATATGAGATCGACCCTCAACCTTTATATATTACAAGTGAAGTTACAAGGTCCTATATTCTTTTGAATGACGAATATCTCAATATAAGTTGTCATGGCCTACCACACACGGGCCATTCGCCACAGCGAATCAAATGAGCTGTAGGTAATCGTGGCTGTGGGTTCGAATGTGGAGCCATGCCATGATCACAATATAGTCATTCTCCATCAAGAGTAATGTGGCCATACGTAAAACGAACTATGAACTAAATTCATAAATTCCGAGACAGAACGGCGCGCCGGTCGTCCTCACCCCACCGGCGATGTCGCAACCAATACTCGTTAATTAACGGCTTCTGTACTGTATATATTTTAGTTTTAAGGTATATATTATAGAAATTGCAGGCGCATGCGACGTAACATCCCCGTCTCGGGGTGATGGACGCAACGAAATGCGACTTGAGTTATTTCGTACTTTGGTGGAGGACTCGAGTCGTATTGTTGTCTATGGGCGGCGGTTACCACTTAACATCAGGTGGGCATCGTTCTCTCACTAATATGATATAAAAAAAACTATACATATGGGTCCTGTATGTATATTATTACTGTGTTGCCTGATTTAAATAAATAAATTTACTAAATGATGATATTTGGTTAAATTTATGTGATTTGGGGGATATTGTGTTACGTGTAGTATTTGGTAGCGTCTCTTAGTCATCGTCTTCATGGCTGGCCACGCCTGGGCGATGAGTAGGTACCAATTAAGTTTATGAAACGGCCACTCTGTGTGAAGCGGGCCTCGATCTGCGTTCGGTATGCGAATTACGACTCTTATCGTAACTTGACTGTTATATAAACCCGAAGCTATATACAGAGTTCATGTTTCGCACTAACAAGAATCGTTTATTAACTTACCTCATCACTTATCACTTGCGAGAAAGCAAAACTCGATCTCGTTTTCCAAGTTACAATTAGGCTGCAGCGGAGAATATCAAGATCCTAATTTAGTTCGTGCTCTCATATTGTTCTACATGATTAATCACCGCATACCGCATAATGTAGGTTCTAAATTTTCAAGTGCTTTTGTTTAAATAAATTATGTTTATTTTACGACCTTGTAATATGTTTCCTGTTTTTTCTCGTGTAAGCGGCAGGTCGCATCAAGGTGTTCAAGAAAACCTTAATAAAAATATAACGTAAAAAACATTCGGAGGACAAAATTGGGCTTTTTTGTTACGTTCTTTATGTTCACAGTTTCTTTTCAAGCGTATGTTATTGCTTTTGTACTTGATTTTGAATTAGTATTGAGGGCTACTATGCTTTGGGTGGCTCAAAAAACAAAACAACTTTATTTCCATAGAACTTATAAAGAAATTAACCAGACCTTCTAGAGGCCTTTGTAATTTCCGATGACAGGGTTGGCCACTAATGCATACGATCTTCGTTTTTACTACATGGGGAATAGACTTGATGGTCAAATGTCACGTTAGATGATGTTTCTCTTCTGCTCAGGTACATTAAATATACATGATATTGACAATCTTATTTATCTCTAAATAGATATATTATAAAACGTTGTCGCTATCTGCGTCTGTCTATTTCTCCGCTTACTTCTTCGAAACCACGCATTGGATTTAGATTCGCCTTTCACTAATAGAAAAAGCGATAAAGGAAGAAGGTTTGTGTAAATAATAAAAATACATATATAATCTTTCTAACATTATAGATACGAAAGTTTGGAAGGATGGATGTTTGTTACTCAATCACGCCAGAACGGCTGAACGGATCTGCATAAAATTTGGCACAGAGATAGATTACAATCTGTAATAGCACAAATGCTACTTTTTATCCCGGAAAAATTTACGTTTCCCGTGGAATAACTTATTCACCGCGGGTAACACCGCGGGGCACAGCTAGTAGTTAAATAAGTCAAAGTAAAAATAAACCTCAAGTGGTTTTTCACTCTTTGTAGGTTTCACTTTCTAAGTACATTAGCTGAAATTGTAGAGGGCGGCTGCTCTTTACGAATGACGAGTCGTTGATGTCATCCAAAGCACGTGCTTTTAAAGTCGATTCAAGCTCATTTTTGAACACGTGTTGATGCATATTTATGAAACAGCTGGAACTTTCTCAGCATTGTAAATGAGCATAATAATCAAAAATAAAGATAACAAATTTAATAAAGTATTGATATAGAAAATTAGAATTTTGTGACGTTTGGTTTGATCCGTTATGAAACGAACAAACGTCCACGGTCCATACGAAGCTATTAAAAACATACTAGACCATACAAAAAGGGTTAAATTATTATTAGCTTGGCAAATGAATGATAAAGTCAGTCCTATTCAATTTTATATCGGTTATCATCGGTCTAAACATCCATAATTGCAGTACATAGCGCTGAACATAGCCTCCGAAGTGCTTCATTGGCTATTCAACCGTCACTCGCGGAGTGAAATTACTCAGTCGGACAACTAGTTTCAAATTGCTATTTGCCGCAAACAAGAGCACTAAATTAAGATGAGCTAGCTGCCTGGTTCTGAAGTTAGCCCGCCGAGTCTTTAGTGGAAACTGCACCACTTTTCAAAGTTCCACCGTAAAGATCGCCTCACCATGATAGCAGGAAACTGCACTGTAATGTTGGAAAACTAAATTTTATTAGGTGTTCCTTGTAACAAGATATTTAGTTAGTATAGATAAAAAAATATAATAAACAAAAGATATTATCTCATCAAAAGCGATTGAAAGTAATGGAAATACAAGTAAAATTGAATTATGATATCTCCATCTGATTTTATTTTCCAACAGTTGAAACAACGACGCAGAAAGTTAACCGGGTCGACCGTTCTTTGTGGTTGTTTTAATGTAATGGGGTTTAGTTTCACCGGCAAAATTGGCTTGCAAATGGTTGGGAAACAAGTACCTACCGACCTGCTAAAATTGAATATTATTTCCTCTGTGGGTGAAGTTCAAAATTATCTACGCAACGTGCAACAGTCTGAATGCGTCGAATGCTGAGTTGGCTCCATTCTTAAACCTGAACAGTGTGGAACATGAAACATAAATTAAGCACATGAAACTTTCGTTCAAAGTCAAAAACTTTATTTCCATAGAATTCGTAAAGAAATGGCTTGGAAATGTCAATAATATTCAAAACATAAGATCACGCGTACGTTCAGATTATTTCTTGCTTATTGAAAAAAATAAAAAAAAAAAAACAACAGTGGCCGGTATCTGCGTCTTCGCCTAATATAAGTATCCGTAAGTCAAACAAAACGGTTCAGTAGTTTTGTTGCAAAATTCTAACAAACATACATTCAGACTTACAATACATAGAAACTCACCATCACACATTTTAGAACCATCGCAGACCCGGACAACTCGCTTCGCTCTCGCTTTCGCTTTTCTAACCCACACTTATGGGCTGTGAAATAGGCTTCCTTCACAGGTATTCCCGCCAATTATGACATGGACAGCAAGAGAAGAAATGTCTAATAATCTCTAGGGTAGGCAACACACCAGTAATACTCCTGGTGTTGCTGATGCGGTGACCGTTTAATATCAGGCCGAACGCCTGTTGGCCTAAACCTTAAAATTAAAATGTATAATGTAAGTGAAATGGAATGTAGAATAGTGGCATTAGTTGGATCTCAGTAAAATAGGAAAAAGGGGTTAATGACGGTCCCAGATCATTCATTTCCTTAATAACTCTTTGTAAATCAAATATTCCCCACTTTCTTCATATAATACATAAACTTTGTTGCAGTGAACTCCGCGCTGGTATCAGATGCATAGACAACTACACCAACACTTGCATGGAGAAGCACGAACAAGTCGTGTTCAGGCGGATATACGCCGGAATCATCGAAGTGGTCCAAGATCTCTGCACCCGAGGAGATTACCAAAACGAATACCTCAAACACGCGGATTGTGTGAAGAACGTGCGTTCGGAGTATGAAGTTTGCAGTAAGAAGTATGAAGTCACTTTGACGACGTTGAGCAACAACCAGCAAGCTGATAAGTACGAGACTGACGAGTCCAGCATAGGAGCCATCCATGAAGAGTACCTTAGGACTGTTTGCTGGTAGGTTATTACTCACTTGAATACAGGTGGAGTAATTTTTTCTGCTGCTATTTTATAATGCAGTCGTATTGTTCTGAACTCTAACTTGGAGTGTACCTGTGAAGTTACCTCGCAGGGTGACAGAGTTACGTGCGATTCGGCGCGCGTTAACTTGGTCAACTATGCAGTCACTCGCGTTTAGGGTTTTTAAAGGGCACATAGGTAGCCATATTACTTAGAGCTTTCCAACGACAGTTGAAATAAAACACTTGTTAAACAAACTTCTAACTTCTAATGCAGAAAAAATAATGGCTTGGATCATTCTGTTTAAAACCGTTTATCCCATGAAGTAATTACTATTAATACTAAATTACTATAAAAAAACTCTAAGAAGATCCAACATATTTACTTCTAGAGCAAACACGAAATATAACATGAATGAGACGGCTTCTTTGGGTTAATACAGTCGAAATGGCGTTTGATATTCAGATTCCTATCACAGAAGCGAAAACCCGGTTCAATGGTTGATTTATTCCCTTGGGGAACAATGAAGCCCTTGATTGGTCATTTAAAATGTTCAGAACTGAATGTGATTTGCGAATAAGAAGGTATGTGATTATTTTGACACGCATTCTCAAGTTTGCGAAAAAGCACTCTCCATCAAAGTTTATTTTCCAACGTCTAGGCGAATGAAAATCTTCATACTGTCAGGATACTTTACTTTTCATAAGTCATACGTAGTCAAGAAAACTTGGGCGAACGGTGAAAGAAATTTACTCCAGGCAACTTTGCCTAATAGGGCTCGACTTTTGCGAGTTATTTAAAATACTAACAATGTTGATAAACTGTAACTTTAAGATCTCCTTAAAAATATCTACTAAAAGATAAACGGAAATATTTTGAAGGATTCGGTATAAAATGAAAACATTGTTTCCTTCCCCTTCCTTCACATTTTATTTGATTATCAGTTTGCTTGATAACTTTCATAATGTAGGCTGCTACCTTGGGTACAATTTCCCTTTGCTGAAAATAAATAGTATTCTCAGGTTTAACAATATTTGTCAAACTAATTGTATTTATCTTTAAAATACCTAAGAAGCCATAGAACAATTATACTTTCATCAATAATTAATAACTAGGAAATTCAAAGTCTTAAATTTTTTGTGCGTTCGTGCATACCACTGAACGTTAAACATTTGTTCACATTATTTATATCGTACACATACATTAATTCAGTAATTTTGTAATAACATATGTATACCCATGTATACCCATACTACTAATCGTTTCATAAGCTCTCTTGAACCTGTGTGGCGAATCGATTAAAGTGCGCCTCGAAATGGCTCCTTTCTTCTATTTTTTAATGTGATAAAGTTACGCAACCAGTATATGGTTACCTGGTGTTAAGTGGTAACCTCAGCCAATTATGAATATATGTATGTTTGTACGATAAAAAAAATAGTAATGCAAGATTTTTGCATCGTGATTTTCTAATTAATTCTAAATATATTTAAAAGTTATGATAAAAGGAAACATTTACAATACCAAACTTTGTTAAAAATAACGAAACATCTTTGACGTGACCTAGTATTTATTTTTCATACAGAATCTACAGCTCTTATAATAAATAAATAAGTGAATTCCTAAAATTACTCATACAGCCAATAACAGTTTTTTTTATATATCCTAGTATTACGACAAACACTCGACTTATATAATTAAGAACAATATGTCAACACTTAAATTATAACAAACATAATTTTGTGTGTGTATGTGTGTGTGAGTGTGTGTGTGTGAATAAATATTAATAAATATTTGAATTCCCTCGTCGCTTAAACTTTTTACAATACCGCACTCTCAGTTATGTTAATTTTTTAGCTTATAAAATGTGCGGGTGGAATGGCATACGAGACGAGTATGTGCGATGTAAATACGTGTGACCGGGCAAACTTGTTTGCGTCCGGCGTGGCGCGGTCATCTCGCCATTCACCATAATATTTGGCACGTTGAATAATTATTGAACGATGTATTATATTATATTTAAAGTTACGACATGCGACGCTCTTGCTGTGTAGCTTTCCAGTATTTAATAGTTCGATTTGGTGAAGTTCATGGTGGTCATCACCCGGATGACTAGTAGCTTTGTTCTGCTGAGCGTTTCCGTCTTTCGGAAGGCACTTCAGAATTCTAAAACTTTCTAGAATCTTCGAAACCGTTGTAACAGACTTCAAAATTTCAGACCGCCCAAAAACGCGTATGTTCCTGGATTTCCGAAAAAGAAAATAACGAAATCGTATTTTTCATCGTTTTAAGGTTCCTTTCACAAAGGGTGACCTTTTTACTTTTGCTACTACGGCGCCGTTCGTCCTGTCTGTTCTTCCTACCCAATATGAACCGTAAACGGTGGAAATTTTGGAATGAATTTTTTGTATGCGAAAACTGAAGGGACCGGCAAAATTTGAGCCCGACTCGCATCCTTAGCGAGTCTAACTACTGTCAAGGAATGTTCTAATTAAACATTGTGTTTAATTGGTCATTTTACCAATACAGCTCGCGTATGTCTTGTCAGGCAGTCCAACCTTAATCTTGTTTCCACATAGCACGAAATAGAACTTTCTTAAGCCTGTGCAGAACAGAACTTAGTTGAGCTAGCATTGGTATTCATAGGTTTTGGTCCCAGGATAAAATACTGGAGATTTGGCTCAGTTGTAAATTTTATGTACAAACATAACACTGATGCGACAATTAATGTTTGCAATCTCTTGACTATTAAGAAATATGTGGAATTTATCCAAGCTGTGCAATATAGTAAAGTAACATAACATTACATAATTTAACTTCTACGTTCAACGACAATGTAACCTACAAGGTGGCTCACTGAAACTCCGTCTACCACTTCGGAGATAAAGGCGTGAATCTATGATTGTAATGTGTAACTTTTGATTACACAGTATAAGCAGAATACTTCAAATTATTGCAAGGCGTACGAAGTTTTAATATTGCTCGCATGAATATGCTGACGGTATATTTCGATACTTGTAGCTCATTTGTAGCAGTAGAGCTTATGCCAAGTTCGTCCAGGGAAGTACTGCCACCATATCCATTTCTGCCGCTAAGCAGTGATGCATACGCGACGTGAGACATTCCACCTTAACGTCTGATAGTTGCGAGGGCATACGATGCGACTTGATTCGTGTTTTGCCTTAGTAGGACCCAAGTCTTATAGATTTTTTATGGACAGAGGATACCACTTAACACCAGGTAAGCCATATGCTTGTTCCTTAACATTATCTCATAAAAAATCTTGTGCCCAATACACGTTTGTCTGTGTTCGATCTCGACTCTAAATACAAGACGTATGGAAGGTCCAAAGAAGGGGAACATCCAATAGGTAACAGGATTACACCGGCCGAAGTAATTAGCGGAAAACGGAATGTTAATAAACTTACTTAGGGCTACCGGCCAAGACTGAGACTCGTCTTCAGGCGAACTTTGCGAACTTCATAATCGCCTAATCGAGTTTTCGTTGAACAAAAGCTGTTGGTAAATTAATAACAAAGAAAAACGGGCACATAAGTAATTACGCTGATACATAATTTAAACTTACAAAAGTAAATTTGTTATTCTGTATGGACGCTGGCTTACTTACCCGAAATAATTTACAATTTTCTTTCCTCTGGCTTTCTAAAATAAAGGAGAATATGTAGATGTGACTCAATATTGACTCCTAGAGTAAGAGAAAAAACTATCACAACTTTGTCTCCAAATATTTTGTCGGATATGCATAATTAATATTTGGTAAAAATAATAAATTGTCTACAAGAAAGGTTTTGGTCGGAAAAGCTGCTTCAAATCTTTTGTGCAAAACGCAAAGCAATAAGCGTTGACGCTTATTGCATTCCATCCGTCACATGTATAATGTATTATACTCGTATCTACCCTTATACCTACTCGTATGTACCCTCGTACCTACTCGTATCAACACACAAGCAATCGTTGACTAAGCATAAAGAGTTAGCTAATTACAATGATATAATCATCCAATTCGACACATTTTATGCGAAATTAATTTGAATGGCGGGATTACAAAA
The DNA here is from genome assembly GCA_947359385.1 of Chesias legatella. Lineage (NCBI taxonomy): Eukaryota > Metazoa > Arthropoda > Insecta > Lepidoptera > Geometridae > Chesias > Chesias legatella. Next base: position 6,000,294 of record OX375773.1, on the reverse strand, counting down.
ATATAAATTCCTTTAGAGTCTCGTTACGGCGATGAAAACCGGGTGGATGTAGATCGCTTCCAACGTTCTAACGACTGGCGTCACTCAATAGGAATACCGCAAATTAATCTCAACTTATCCACGGAACTTCACTTCAAAGACAGACAGAACACTAGTCTTGAATATTGAATAGCTCTCGTTAGTAAAATATTCAACGAATCGAAGGTCCGACTCACCTAATTACACCGTTGAGGCGATACCGGCTCGATTGCGACCGATATTAATATTTGTCTATACAATTTACATGCAAATTACTACCCAGATTCTTCGGGAGTTTCATTTGACGTGTTTCAGACAGTTATTGAAATTGGTTTCCATAAAACGATGGCTAAACGAAATTTAATGTTTAACTAATGGTTGTTCTATTCAGCTTGCGAACTTTCCGTGCTCCGTTAATAATAATAATCCAAAGTGATCGTCTGCTTCAGTTTTCTTCAGTCGTTATTGTTCTATTATTATAATGTATTTTGCTTTTCGACGCAAATCAAAAACGTCACAAAAAAGCGCCAGAAGTGTTTTTCCGCGTCTCTCAGCCATTAAAGCCTTATTAACATTCAGCGAGGATTAACTGCTGCTCTTAAGCACTTTCATTTTGTTAATGACTTCTTTATCAAGCACAGGAGTAATTTAAAATATTTATTTTTGTACTGCGAACTCATTTCATGAGGCTGTTAGAACTACTCGTCTCGCCTAATTACTGTACTGCGATTCAGCTTTTACACTTCACTGGAATATCTATACTTTCAGTTGACTCTTTAACCGCGCAGTTGATTTTATATCCGAAGCTATCTCAATGCATATTTTAATTCAAATAATATTCTGAAATAGCAGGTATGTAGATAAAAATTGGTCTCAGTTCAAAAAGCAAAAAACGTTAGCTGCAAAATTACATTTTCATTGCGAACTCTAGTGTGTCGGGTCACTTTTTACTAGTTAAAATATTCCGGCACTATCACAGGATTTATACATCGCTGGCCACGCACTGACACAATGGAAAGATGAACAAAAACATTGCCTTTTTCCATACAAAAAAAATAAAGTTGCTAGGCGACACCGCTGCATAGCTTGCAGTTGCACGTTTTGATAATAAGTTTATTTTGAATTCTAGTTTATGATCATAAAAATGTGTGCGGTGAGTGTATATCTCTGTTTACTTAAATACTCGGGAAAAACATGGTGACAACAAAATATTTGTTTAGACTTGTTCTGTAGTTTTAGGACTAATACTTTTTAATATTTATGCACCAGCGGCCCGTCCGGGCTTCGTACGGGTATCACGAGTAGTAGGGCAATAAGTTAGTTACGACTCAACATCTTGTTACTTATACACAAACAACTTCAGAAATATTCAAAAATTCCGGCCGTGTTTTGAGTTTTGGCGAAGCAAATTATGTACTTATTCGTTACAATAAACAAAAAAAACAATACGCTACTTAAACCAAGACTTTGCGGAATTAAATGGAATAAGGTAATAAGAGATCGTTTTCAATTCGACGCATTTTACTGGTGACTATCAAAATAATGTCGGAGAAGATATAGCACCACATCTGCAAGACTATACTACACTCATGGTGCAAGTGTATAGTTAACAAATGTTTCTGGCAGTAGAACTAACTGTTTGTGCGGAGTTCAGAACTGCCACCATTACCATTTTTCCACCGTCAAGCAGAAGTGCACACAAATTGCTTCTGGTTTAAAGTGGAGTAACGGTGAAACTACAGGCACATGACATGTTCCATGTTTAAGGTTTTAAGGTGAGAGCTCCGTGCGATACGGCTTTTTGCGATGGTGATTCCTGTATTTAGGTGGGGGATGATTGAGTTGCCTTGTTGTTTTTATCGGATACCGCCAAATATTGGGTGGGTCATTTGCTAGTACTATAAACTTCAGTAACAATAAAAATAAGTTTGGTTTCACACGTAAACGAACTACCACGAAATGCACAAAAAATAAAGTTTGTGGCAATTTAAATGATAAAGTTTACATTAATTATTTGAATCTCGAGCAATGATGCTCGAAAATTTGGCTCCTACCCAGAGTCGGCACTTGAACAGTCCGTTGACCTTGATGCGCTGACTTCCTGAATTCTCTGCGAACTATTGAACATTTAATTGTAAGCGTAGCTATAATCATTGGAAGTATAAAAATCTAAGGTACCTACAACTGGTTTGCTTTTACAGAAAAAAACAGACTATTGGATGAATTATAATTAATGTATGTAAGAGGAGAAACCTATGACACGCCTCACAGCTCAGCTGGTAGTAACCCTCCCTTCCGCGCTGTTAGTCTGGGGCTCGATTCCCACCCAGGACAAATATTTGTGTGACGAATGTTTGTTCTGTGTCTGGGTGTTCATTTGTATTATATGTATCTATTTACAAAAAAGTATATATGTTTGCTATCAGTTGTCTGGTTCCCATAGTACAACTATGCTTAGTTTGGGGCTGTGTGAATTGTCCACCAATATTATTATTATCATTGTTATTATACACATTTTAGCCGCCGAATGTGTGTTCCGGATCGAAAGTTATGGAAGAAAGGCACACAAGCCATTTCATCTTCAGATGGCTGATGACAAGCACAATTCAATACCACTTAGATATTTTCCTGAGTAATTTTGCTTTGTGAAGGGCAACGGATACCGCATAAGCAAGTCGTAAAGGATCCGCGACAGTACTCAATAGAAAAATATCGAGTTCGGCTGGGTTGGAATTTGCTCGTCGTTAGTATATTTTTATCGTTCTTAAGCTTGGTTTGCTGTGAAAGTTGCCTCAAAGTGCCTTTGGTAGTTCTTAACAAAAACAACTTATTGCTATTTATTTTGAGAAATGCGTTAGATTTGCGAAGTAAACTTTTTAATTATTGATATAGTCACAACCCACGTAAAACTGTTTGCGTCACTGATCGCTGTATCCTTACTACTTTACGAGTGCCTCTCAAGGCACTCGTAGTATTTCATTGACCGTTGAATCACTGGTTTAGAACAATTTCCCTTGAAAGCAGTACCTGAGAAGTCGCTGCTTCAGACCTGCTATAATTCAGTTTTAAATAATCAAATCTAATAATTAAATAAAAAAAAAATTTTTATTTTGCATTTGTGGTATCATATACTGTAGCTTTTCTTCAAGTTTTCGTATTATTCCAACAGAAAATAATATTATTGATCTAAAATAAAATCTAACTAGTAGCTAGTTCGAAAACGCATTTTTGTAAATCGAAGCGTTCAGTGGAAGAAACGGGGAATGAAAACATCGAGAAACACTTTAAAATACCTGCTGTGTTTTTCATTTAATAGTTTATTGAAGCATAGCGTACAGTCATTTATCAGGTACCTATTGAACTGAAAACTAACACAGAGTACATGAAGTATTTTTATGTGTGGAAGTTAATAATGGATTGCTCCACTACTGGAAAAACTATTTATAAAGATCCTTACTATTTATAAAAATGCATCTATTCTTACCTGGAATATACTTCTTTATGATTTATAATTAGAAATTTCTATTTATATTGGATCACACATCTTTCTTTCCCTTGTGAATGAAAAGAAATCAACAGACTACAGGCGGAATTTTGACCAAACAAATTTTGCCGTATGTTTCCTCCGTGATGGCTTACCGTCTAGAACCGACAACCGTGAACCATGTGATATTTACAGGACGAGTGCTATGTGATAAGCGCTTACAAACGGAATACTATTTCTTTGTCTGCTTTGAGTTATCCCTTGTGAATTTTGAAGTAACCACTGCAATTCAGACCTCGCCCACCTGCTTTCAAACGTAATCTAATCCAAAGTAATCTAACTATGGGGTTAATAAACACGGCCTTACAAACACTATGTACCATTATAATTATATTAATTACAGATTTTTTATATTATAATATTTATTTGTTTGCTTGTATTTTAGGGATACTTTGAAACGGAATCGATAGAGTTATTTAAATAGTTATATTACTTTAATTCGTAATTAATAAAGTTTACATGCTTTGTCCCATATGAGACGAGTCCAAATCACTCATTCCCAATGGAACTAAGCTTTGTTAAATTATTTGTTCCATTACACTGGCCATTCCATTATACTGGTATCTCAGTTGGTAGTAACGCTGCCTTCTGCGCTGTAGGTCGTGGGTTAGATTCTCACCCACGACAAACATTTGTGTGACAAACATAGATGTTTGTTCAGTATCTGGGTGTTAATATATATTATATGTATTTATTTACAAAAAGTATATAAGTATTATATCAGTTGTCTGGTTTCCCATGACACAAGCTATGCTACTTTGGGGCTAGATGACGCTGTGTGAAATGTCCACCAATATTATTATATTATTCGAGACTGGTCCAATAACTACGTTTCGTGCGTAATAGAGTAGGTATGATACAGTTTTTTATTTACATAAACCAATTATTACTTTATGTGAACCTTCACAAACTTATGATAATGAATGTACACTAAGTGCAGTTTTTATGTGAATATGTTACGGAGCTAGCAATATTCTGAGGTTAAGCTGCAACCTATTCCTATTATAAGACTAATACCTCTTGGATCTTCCCCTACTTTGGTATGGGAAGACCCTAGTCGCATTGTAATGCCCCAATAACTTTGAGACGTGAGTGGAATTTCTCAAGTATCAATTGTCGCTGTAATTTAACCAGCAAAATCAAAATAAAATTAGACATGTAAGTCGTGCAGATGCAGAAAATAAATATACAGATCAAGGTATGCAATATTGATCATTTCTTCACTAATCGTTACGAGGAAACAGTGGGGAGCCAACATATAGAATACCAAACGAAGCGTCTATTATTGTATAAAACATACAAGCCTGATGTCCCAAGTGGTATCACGAAGAAGAACAGAGTGACTTGACTTGCAATACATTCGTACAAACATACATGCTTTGGGTACAAAACATATTTCAGCACAAATAACGTTAACTAACGTTATTAACAAGTATTCTTTAAAAATAACAAGGATAATGATAGTATTGTCCTTCGAAAAAGGTTAGCCCATAATTTTGCCGCAATCACAGTAGATTTCAATCATAAACTATTTAAAAACCAAATAAAATAAATCTAAATGTTGTTGACGTCAAATACACGTCAGCTGGTGGCATTTCCTCATGTCAGAAATAAACTTTTCTAATTAAAGAGCATGCCTTTTTTATTTATTTTGATACAGTTACGGAACGAATCGGTAGCCCAGTTGGTGTTAAGTGGTACTGCCCATAACAAGCAATGCGACTTGGATCCTCCTCTACTAGGTACGACAACACCCAAGTCGCATAGTATGTGCCCGTAACTCTGAGACGTGTAGGTGGAATGTCTCATGTTCCTGTAATTTCACCGGCAACTACACCTTTCAAACCGGAACACAGTAACGCGAATGCGTTACTGCTTGGCGGCAGAAATGGGCATGGTGGCAGTACTTCTTCGGCGAATTTAGCGTGAGTTCTACTGCTCTTATATATAATTTGGGTAGTTTTCTGCCATCGGTTGTGCATAAAGTTAATAAAAACAATCATTTATCTACGACACAATGGAAAATCCGTTGTGGTCGGATTTACAAAATTATCTGCTGCTAAATCTTGTTTTGTTGTAGAATTGTAAAACTGGTCTTTGTGTACCTAAATAAGTAAAATATACGGGTTTCAGAACGTTTGAACGCTCTTATTAATTAATTTTCTGACCATTTAAACCACAAACCAGTTGTATTCCCGTTTCAAAAGGCACATGAGACATTCCACCTTCACGTCTCTGAGCTACGGGCGCAAACGATGCGACTGAGTTTTGTTGTATATAAGTAGTAAAGGACCAAAGTGGTATTGCTTGTTATTTTTTTCTGGTTATGACGATAAATATGTTTTATTCATTCCAGTTCATTCCAGGAGTACTTGATGTGCTCTGAGGCGACGGTGCAGAGGACTTGCGGTGATGAGGCGGCTCTCTTCACCAGCGCATTTCTCAAACGAATGGCGTCAAACATCATAAAGGTACACAGCAATATCTATTAATATTATGTGCTTGGCTACCCTGAGACGATTTTTAAGTTTTCCTTACCTTATTAGGGAGTTTTATTTGGTATAGATGACTCGCTTGATGCTTAGCTCTTCTGCCCTTAAGGATAACAGTAGACTTAACTGCCCGAGTAACGCCATCAGTAAGCGAGAAGCAGAATAAATATTTGTGGGAAAGTATAGGTCGGCAGAACTGGGATTTTATATATGATAAAAATTGCAGAAAAATAATAATTTTGGACAATTTAGTGGTGTTTTCAAATAAACATTGTAACGTTAGGCGAAAGTAATAAAACAAGCGAAAGGTAATGGTGAAAATCCATCCAAAGAATATCCATTACTAATTTTGTAGAGCACTCTTAAAAAACATATCCTTGAGAGGGATGTCTATATATTTCAAAGACAACAATAAGCAGAATTAAATTAATTGAGTCTGTGTAATGACAGTGTGGCTGGTGATATTCACCGGTAACACTATACTTCAAAGAGCAACAGAGCATTGCTCCCATTTTAAGATACGATACATTCTAGCAGCTCTACTATCGCTTGACTGCTGCCATTTCCAGGCCATGACCAGGATACATTCAGTCGATCCTATCGATCTACGTTAGCTGAAGTAACTTAAGCATCCAAACTTTTCTTCATGAGTCATACCTACGAATGTATCTTTCTGGTACACCTATATATAATAGGTACAATACAATATTTGCTCGGACGATCTCTTAACATAGTTTTAGTAATTTTATTGTTATATAATAATCTTAATATTACTAGGTAATAGTTTAAATTAAGTCGACCCCTGGATCGGATAGATAAGGTTGCAACAGGCACCAAACTTCATAATAGTCGCGTGAACTTCTCATTGTTCGGGTAAAGCTTATTATTAATCCGCTTATTCACAACGGTACTCTAGAAACGATGTTTTGTATTCTGCGATAGAATTTGAAAGCTACGAGTATTTTTCAAAAACATAAGCAAAAGAAGAAAGTTTTCAATTTCAATAATATGAAACTATTCAAATCAACTTATAACTTCTTCCATAAAAAAATATATATTTTATATATATTAGCTAAAACCAAGACTAGTCGCTGATTGACTTCACATTTTTTGAATTGCTTTTCTTCTATAGAAGATGATCGGCAAGACGACACAAGAAATATTTTGCAATTTTTTTGCCTTCACCATAATCCAGCTAGCTTTATACGCCACATTAAATATATTAATCTGAACTTGTAGATTTAATATCCTCAATCAACGATCATGGTCAGCTACCAAAGGCTCTTGAATTTTAAGCGGTACTAATTTGTCTACTTACCACCTGTAGGCAAAGCGACCCCGAAACCGCTAAGTACTCTGTGGTTTACGTCTATTACACCTTCAGATTTCGACGTAGTTCCGAACTTGTTCTCTGGCATTCAGTCGTTGGTTTGCTACGAAATGTGTAAGTACGTGTTATTTGGTTAATCTGAGCTCACATCCTACTGGTGAAAAGAGTACCTATGCTTTAACTTATTGTCAATACCACCTTTTATAAAAGTTGATTTATGCATGAACAGTTTCTTTAATGTGAGTAGTCGAGATAATCCGTAAAGAATATTACTTAAGACTCTCAGCTAATTAAGTAAGGAGGTAAGTCTGCCTTCTGCACTGTAGGTAGTGGGTTTGATTCCTACACTGGACAAACACTTGTGGAATGATGTGTGAGATGTTTACTTATTCTTATGTAAGTATTCTATCATTTACCTGGGTCCCTTCCTCCCATCATAGTATAAGCTGTGCGTATTTTGGGACTAGATGGCGCTTATTAAATGTCTATGATTATTTATTCATTTTTATAGTTTCGACAACGTTGCGAGAAGAGTTAAAAGCGATAATCGTACGAAGAGTATCGATATCATAAGAGTTAGTCCCATAAAAGTCTTTTGTATAAGTTTTGTATAAATATTATTCATATTTGATCTGCACCCACTAGGCTCCGCAAGTTTTGCAATAATTGCTAAATATCCGGATTATCTTCCTAAATTTCTTATCAACTGCTATAACCGGGGAAGATAATGCGAGCACGACTGAATGTCCCTACAGCGTTCACACGCGCCGTGCAAACAGTGCTAAGCGGCTTCTAAACGGCTCTCTCACACGTCTCTGCGATGCTTCTGTAAGGACAAATACGTAAACATGTCCCGAAAGTAACAACAACTGATATTTTTCAAAGTTGCCAACTTTATTATTTGTTTGATAAGATTACGTTCCACGATCACAACAAGCGGTTTGTCTGGACTTCATGCGACTGGATATTTTCCTCAATAGCCATTATTGAAATGTTTTTTTATATCTATTGAAAGGTAACGAAATTTTATTCACAATCACTGCATTGTAAATAACAGCTGTTTTAGAGAATAAGTCAAGTCCTATTACTTGATATATACGATATATAGCTTAAAAGTTATATTAGTTTGGAAGCCTGGATATGAAACAGCAACTTTTGGATTGAAAAGCTATAGTAATTTTCAATCTATCACTACCGTACCACTAGGCTACCACGGATAAAATCTCAAATTTTATCGAAAGATTTTATGCGAGGCGTATGCTGAAACCGAAATTCGATCAATTTTGACATTCATAATAAACCGTAAATTCATAGTCCGTGTCCGAGGCTTCCGATTCGCGACGTGACTCAAAACTGCCCAAACGAGATTTCAGCTATTTGCTAACATTTAGAGATAACTTTTGGCATTCTTTCAAATTGTTATCATTGCCCCAAATTCGCCGGCACTTTGGTGAGTTTCAGTTGAAAAAGCTTGGTTCCCACCGGCCATTTTCGTGAAATGGGTTTCAAATTGTAGGCTAATGTATTCTAATCTTCATTTCTTTGAGCCAGATAATAATAGAATTTTGCCATGGCTAAATCAAGCCCGTTCATCAGTTGTCAGAAATAATGTTTCCAATAATTAAAGACGAAAAATATTTTTTATCCATGTGCTTTCTTGAGTATTCATCCTTTAATAGGTTTATGATCAGCCTTTTTAAAATCTATCGGCTACTTAACTTATAGTATTGTATTCTAACTTGAAAAAATAACCGTTTTATGTCCTGTTTTATTACTTTTAATAACGACCCCGTAACTGTGATGTTAAAATAGTGTTAAGCCGGTTAAAACAAGATGATATGAAAAACTCAATAAAATCTGCTATAATATCTGCTTATTCTGAATAATAGCATTTTATAGCAGCATATAGCATTAGGGATTTATGAAATTTCTGGTTTCACATATATACATACAAAAAAGGAGTGTCAAAAAAAAAAGGAACACACTAAAGTTGAAAAGTTTAAAGATAAACTGTGACTAAAAAAAACGATGAAAAAAGTATAACTTTAGTCTTGGCAATATAGAAATTTGATACTCTGCACCTGTTCTCTGTAAGTGACTATATAATTAAGGAGACTAATGGGGAAGTGAGCGCGAGTCTTGTATATTTTATAGGGAACCATTCACGGAAACACCTGGTGTCGCACAATCTTTGATATACCGATCCTGAACAAAGTTTAATCGTAACATAATTTCAAAAGAGAATTTTACCAATTTAGTGGCATATCCTTCTGAAGCGGATTTTATAACTGGGGTCTTCATTTCACTGCCAGTAGAAACATTCTAAGTAGAAATTGAAAAGAATTTACGAAAGACTACTGCAGAATTCTGATGTGGTTAATTATAGAAGTTTAGCTTCTCTTATTGAATACAGGCTTGAATTCAGTTTGTCACTAGAAGAGCACCTACTTGGTTTAGTACTGTTTATCAATTATTATGAATGAACCTTAATAAAAGTAGCCTAAGTTACTCCTTATAAAGTCAGTTATCTGCCAGTGAAACTCCCGTTAAAATCTGTCCAGCCCTTTCGGAGATTAGATAAGATATGATAGGATAGGAAGTAATAGACAGACAGACAACAATTTAAATCTTATTTTGCTAGTAATGTACGTTAATTTTGACATTACACACACATACTTCAATTTTATTTATTTGTATAAATATTTACGTTGTGTGATTTCCCGCATTAGAAAACAAAGACTTATACTAGGAATACTAATAAGTATATAGTTAGAAAGTTACTTTTAGCACTTTACTTACAAATAATGGAGTGAAAATTAGGTATACTTTGTTCACGAAGTGGACCTAGAGTAGGTTAGGGCGTTCGCCCTTTCCCGTTCTATGAAATTTAAGATGACGCGGTTGGTAATTCATAACTGGTCAATTGAGAGTGATAATAAAAAGTTGCCTGCATTTTTTTAATTGCAAACTTTTTTCATAAAGCTTCCACGTCTTCATATTTTTTATCTCCTCGCTTCCTTTTAGTTATTGGTGTTCGAGACGATAATATATTTACGCTGGTCCATTGGCCAACCCATGCTAGTACATGTTGATTCACTGTATCAGTAATTAGGACAGTGAATGGAAAATTAGGTTTGAGACACTTTCACATTTCAAAACTACGGGTGGAATACAATGTACTTCTTGGGTCCTTGAAGTCCCCGGGAAAATGACTTGAGTAGGGGAAGGCAATAAATACGTTTTGATTTTGTTATGAACTGAGGTTAACAACAGGTGGGCCCATCTTGCTCGTTAACTTACTCGCATATAAAACATGCTAATCAAACCATCTCCTAGAATGAAAAATAATAAACAGTCATAAGTTAACAAGATAATAGTCGAATGACTATTATCTTTTGAACATTCGCGCTAATAAATAGAATCTTTTCGAGTGTCCCTAGGGTAGAAACATTAAAAAGGTAAGTGTGGTGAAGGTTCTTGAATCAGAATAGTTAGTGTCCTAAATGGAGTGCTTTCCAAATCGTTTTTCTCTAGTTATCTCATGCCGTCAGCTTTAGTTAAGCCCGAGTGCTCGAATCATGAGATTTGCTGAGAAATTCCGCGATTTAACGGCTGCTTGAACTCTGAGATATATTTCTAACCACGTTCTGCAGTAGTGGGTATTTTATAATAATTTAATAAGATTCTTTTCCATTAAATTTGCTATTATATAGAAAATAGTAATATTGGTGCTGTGAATCGGGTTCACGCAAGGGCATTTTTTGTAACGATAGTAGAAAATATAATGTTAACTAAAACTGCTTCCTAATGCTTGTTATAATTGTTGTTTTTATAGAGCTTATTACCAGCTATTACCAGCTATGAATGCAGCAAAATGCGTTAGTGCGGCCTAAGATATATTTTTTAATGATTTATGATAGAACTATTTACACTAATGCATATCACTTGCAATTTTGAACACGGGAAGACCCGTGTCACAACGTATTTTGCTGATACTTGCATATAGAACCTCTCACTAGGACACAACACATAAAATAATAAAATAATAAAAAAACACTAGTTTAGTAGGTATTCAGGTATTATATTTAAGTGTTCGATTCCAATATAAATAAGTACGTTCGATTAAGTGGTAAAAAATGACAAATGACTTCATGATAAGCAAAATTATTATTTCTTCATATTAATAGTTGTAAAGACGTAGGATATAACACACAAGTACAATTCTATCAGCTTACATCTACTATACGACACTTCATTCGAATAATAATTAGAATTCATCTCGTTTACGTTTCAGAGCTTCTGCCTCGAGTACCGGGGGCAGGAATGCGGCTTGCCAGACAGCGCGTCCAGTACCAAAAACAGCTTAGCACTCTTGGCTGTCGCCAGTTTTTCTCTGTTAATAGGGAACAACGTAATCGCAACGTAATTTAAATCTAGTTGTGGTTGTTTTAAAAAGAGAGTTGTTTTTAGATAATGTTTGGCCTTCTTCCTTGCGGGGACAAACGTTTATTGATGAAAACTGTAATGATTACCTCATGGCCTTCTTAAGAGTCAGTGGTGTGTACAAGCGCTAAAAAAGGTGATATTTTCTTGTAATTTTGTGGAAATCTAAAATCTGTTTTCGTCTAAAGTGACATACAGTAGCTTGAGTTTGTCGCCGTATCAATACTGATCTATTTTATTACAAATAACGACTAGACTAACACAATAATATGTAAGCCTTCCTATTGTTATAAACTAGTCATCAATAAACGTTGCCAAAAGGTCCTTGTTACTAATTAATTATGAATACGGTGTTGGTGTGAGCATGTCTTGAAACTGGGTCTGCGGTCAGTGTATGTGATTGCGTGGATAACTGGAATGTAATAATGAAAGTGGTCAGTTCCTAGGATTAATTTATTTCACGTTGGATAGATATTCGAGGGTATAGTCTTATCTTCGTAACTTCAACATTCATAAGAAACGGATTGGGACTTTGGGTCTTCAGAAAGTTGCACCGAAAACCAATTTGGTTTTAGCTCCATTGTTAAGTTGTGGTTACAACGCATCCTATATCTCGATTCTTTGGAACACTAAAGATAATTATCTACATTAATCTCAGTGCAATTATCTTGTATACAAAATGAATTTTGTTGTCTGTATCTAATTTTGTGTCTAATGTTATATACTTAGTTTACCACTAGTACACTCATAGGATGTAATGTCGATGTTTTGATACTTTTTTAGTTATAAAGGTAATATTGATATTTTTTACTATACAGTACATGTCAAAATATATTCCAATTGAATATTTATTCTATATTCGTTATTATTTTAATTACATTTATTATTATTTTGAACTGTCACTTAAAAGTTGCTCAATTAACTCTTGGTAAATTGAATAAAATACCTATATTATAGTTTTATGATTGGTGAAAAATTTGCTGGAAAGTATTTTGCAAACATCGGTTGCAAGAGATCAGAATATTCAGTGATGTTCGGAAGGCAGCTTAGTCGTTTCTATATACATTTTCAATATCAATATAATTTGTACATAAAATTGGAATACTGAGTACGATGGTATTCCGACTCGAACTTTAAAATAAATTATTAATATCAATCATAAATTAACATTAAAATTCGTAAAATTTTGGAAGTTATTATGACTTCACTGGAACTAGTACCTCATTTTACGATCACCTATAAATTTTGTAATTATGTAATATTTAAAAATTGATAATGTAATTTATAGATAAGTATTCTATATAGTAAGTAAACTAATAATTAAATATTGCATATCTTAATATAGTTAAACTTATTATTCATTCATTAAGTTAGTTATGCATAGCATGTTAAAGTGTAAATAAGTACTTTAAAACGCACGTTTAACTTTTATTAATTATATAAAAGTCCGCGTACTTTCCGAAAGTGAGCTCAATAAAAATGTTTCCAAGTAGTTATCAGTGAAAATAAATAGCTTCAAAATATCATAAGTTAGTTTAAAATATTTTTAAGGCATTTTGGCTTATTTCGTCCTTTCCCAATATTCCTCTAATATATTATAGTATATCCTGTAGTATATTTATTTTTCTCTTTGGTAATAAATCATTTTTGATCATATTATTCTTACCAGAAGAAGACTTCATTGCAGGTTCCACTTTGACTGGCCTCACACCTCAGTTGGTACTGGGCCTTCTGCGCTGTGGTGACAGTGGTGGTAACCCTACGAAGTTCGATTCCCACCCAGGACAAACATTGGTGTGACGAACAAAGGTGTTTGTTATCTGGGTGTTAATGTGTTTTAATTGTATTCATTAAAAAATAGTAATAATAGTTGTCTAGTTCCTAAAGCACAGGCTATGCTTAGTTTGGGGCTAGATGGCGCTGTGTTTATGTCCACCAATATTTATTATTATTTGTTACTTTTTCTGACAAATGTTAACGATGTGATAACTTAATTTTCAACAGTTCCTATGATTAGAATGACTATGATAATTTACAAATAAAGTAATAGTAGGAATAGACGGAATAAGCCATTTATTAGAATTTTAATTTTGCTATTATTGTTTTTAAAGTACGCGACTTGATCTACCTATGAATTATTGTTGAATAATATTAGTGAATCCGTATCCACTAGATAGAAAAGAAACATGTAAAAGACATAGTCTTATAGAGATTAATTGATGAAAAATAAATAGCTAAAAATATTAATTACACTTGGAATTTATATTTTATCCATTCCTAATTGTACTAACCATGATGCTGGTCTTTTACTAGATTAGCTAAATTAGCGTTTTGTGTCGAGTTCAAAACTACATTTACAGAATGAGAAAGGTTTGCTTTTCGTTTTTTTTTTATCATGGAATGAGCGGATGGCCCACCTGGTGTTGTCGCAACCGCTGCCCATAACAAGAAATACGATTAGTCATTTATTATTTCACGTTGAGTGCAAAGCGAAAAAAAAATTCCACTGGGTGCTAAGTGGTAACCTCTGCCCATAACAACCGATGCGTCTTGGGTCCGTCCTCTCCTACTGGTACGACAAGATCCAAGTCGCAACGTATGCGCCCGTAACTCGTGAGACGTGTAGGTGTAATGTCTCATGTGCCTGTAATTTCACCGGTAACCACAACTTTCAAACCGGAACACTGACGCGAATGCGTTACTGCTTGGCGGCAGAAATGGGCATGGTAGCAGTACTTCCCCGGACAAGCTTGGTGTGAGTTCTACAGCTCTAAAATAAACGTTTATTTTGTTAAATAACACATTAACAAAAGAAACATTCTAAATATATTGTTATTATCATTATATCTTGTTTTTCTTTTTATCTCACGTCCTATCCCGGTCCTTTTGAAGTATTAACGGAGCCGCAGCTAACACGAATTCTATCATTTAAATTCAGCGATTTTCTAAACTTAGTTAAAAGCTTAAGTGAATAGTCAGGCGAATGAGCAATCGGAATTATTAAATCTCATTTCTTAGCGAGCCACTACCGCCAAATGAAACCAAGAGCAAAAACTCTTCTGCAACGAATGTGCATCCGTTGCAGACTGAAACAATCCAAGAGGCGATATTGATCTGCGGGCCCTTGAATAAAGCACGTTAGTCCCAACCACAGTACACTATTTATCTTCGAGGATACAGGAAGCAATACTTCATAGAAATAAAATCCAACACAAGTTTTCTTTAGCGCTCCAGTTTTGCCCAAATAAACTGTTCGGTCATAATGATTATGATGTTAGGTCTAAGCACCTAACATCATAAAACTCATCATCGGCAAATTAGCTTAAAGGTTACATATACCTATATAGGTATCTAACTAGCGGGCGCCTATTCAGGCGCTAAACTCATGATACGGTTACCTGGTGATGTTTTCAAAGCCAAAGTTAAGTCCTTTGTTTCTCTCAAATACATACTTTACGAAAAATGATCTTACCGGAAGCTTCAAAATCAATATGAGTATACTTATGTTAGAAATTTTGGAGCCTATTACGATTTTAAGAGATATTTAAATCCCTTTGGAATTTATCCGCCGCTTCTTGGTTTAAAAGTCGGTCAGAGAGAGTCTGACCAAAAAGTTCCTACTTCAGATGTCGGTTAAGCAAAAAGATGGCCCGAGGTATGTATCTCTTTTTTCGTAGTTGGCTGACCTTTTATAGTTCTCCCAGTGCTTTTATTGTTGCAGTATTGTCTGCCAGCTTTTTCAATAATTACAGCCTAAACGCTTTTCCTGGTTATAATATGCCTAAATTCAAAACAGCATTAAGCTCTGATACGAAGACCGAATGACAATTTGCATTGTGAAGTAAATAATGAAAAAAAGTTATGTACTATCGATAGTACATAACTTTTTTTATAATACTGACAGGGATATAAAACTTAACAGTACTACAATGTAGCAGACTACTATCTTTTACACCTACTTACGTACTTAATGAACTGCGCTCTACGTTTTTACATTTATAGGAAATCTAGTACCAGACTCCAGTCTGTTCTACCCCTTTAAGACCTACAGAAAAGGGGAGTGGAACGTTAATTTTGTTCCATATAACAAATATTAGAATGGAGTACAACAAAAGCAAACAGGGATATTTGGAAATTATCGATGCCGCTAGTGGAGACTATAAGTAAGACTTGTAAATATTAGGTTATGTACACTTTGGATTTTGATATATGAAAATATGGATACATATTTTTTTACCGTTCTATTTATTTTCAAAGCCACTTTAGTAATCATAGTTTTATTTATTAAAAACAGTAATGACAAATGTATCCTTGTAGATGATCCTAATAAATTTTTAATATAACTGAATGCACGATGTAATTGTGCAATTCCCGCCAGTAAACCTGCTTCTTCTGGTTGTAAGTAGTAAGTGTAAGTAACATTTGACTACCGAATCAGTGTTTGCCACAATTGAATAAGCCTGAAATTCTTATTTCTTTCTAAATACCGAAACAATCCACATTCGTAATACAAATAAATATTTATTGGTTCAAACAACGTGCGCCTCGAGGCGTATGTAGGATTAACATATTCAGCTGCTGAGCAATCCGTCGTCCGATCGATATAAATGTTAATGTTACACGGCCCAATGCATTATTTCATACATGTCCAATTGGAAATCTCATTCGCGTAGTGGTTCGAGCAAAGTCCCTTTGAGTTTAATTTCCGTATGGTACAATTTTTTGTATAGCTGTTGAAAATTCAGGCAAATGGGACCTTTTGAAGTTAATTTACGTCTCAGAGACGGGACAATTTAATGACTTGGAAATGCTCATACGGAAGATGAAGTATTGATATCATTGTCGGTACTGCTTAAGATGAGCGGTTAGCGGAAAAGCGGGCGAAGGTAAGTTCTGCATGAAATATCAAGCAAATATTATTATATTATTTTATATATTAGCTTATTCTTTCGGGCAGTAAACGCCTAATTTTTGCTGCTTGATGATTACTCATAATATGACAATAAATCAAAAGATGGTTATGCCAGTTGTGAATCAATCAAATGAAGCGGAGATCAGTCTTTATAAATTCTGCATTACGTTTAATACCATATCCCTTATTATTGATTATCTTATGATCTAGAAACACGACAGACAAGCTTGGAAATGAAAGGATGAATTTCCACTCAGACCGATTCTCTTGAGTTTTTGTACAACTGTCGGCTCTAATTTCAGTGCACTAAGAACTGTTTAAATTCTATCTCAGTCAAAAGAAAACTGTATAACATTTGGAAAGAAAAGAAGACATTTTTTGTGAGAATCTTTCCTTAGATATCGATTTACAGGAAGTATATTTAACTTTCACTTTTAACTAGGAATAGAGCTTCTAATATGTAGGTTTTAAAGCGGTTCCAAGACAATTAGAAATACAAATGTATATATATGCATGACTTTTCGGACAGTAATCAATAATATACTCGTATAGCGAGCAAGCAAATAGTAACAATGGTTGGAACGTGACATTCAACCAGAGATGTCTAGCTTAAGGGCTGTGGTTAGATAACTATATGCGACTGTGGTACAGGTCAGCAAAATGAGAGGTCAAGTAATTATTCTAAGATATAAACTACGTAAGCAGATTACATAGGGAACTGAATAAAAAAGTGTTTTGGTATAACATAACTTTTCCTAAATGTCTCAAATGTAACGACATTTTTGTTGTATGACCTTAATTTTACTTTAATTGTTTATAGAGACAAAAATTTTAAAATTAGGTAACTGACAGTTTCCCATTATAGAAAAATTTTAGAAGTTTTTGACTCTCAAGCAGAAGTTTGAAGATTTTCTCGATGGTTAAAGAAACATCTGTTTAAATCCTCGAAGGCCTCTCAGAATAACAATAAGTTCTCTACCCACCTAGTTGGTAACTATAAGAAGCTACAATCTCTAGCCTAGAGTTGAAGTTTATAAGTCTCTGGGCAACATTGTTGCAAAAATGAAATAGATTACACGAAGTTTCCTAAGAAGCTTTTTGCTACACACATCAACAAAATTGTACACGTCACGACTTGAATTATTTTCAATGAATCCTTCTATATTTTAAAAGTGCAGGTAAATTTTATCTAGACAATAGAGTATAGGTATGGTACAAAAAAGATGTGTTCTTCGTTATTTTATATTTGACAACTTCTTCTTAAGAAAATTTAGTCATTTTAGATGATCATATATAAATGTAATATATTCAGATTTCAAATGGGACTTTTGTAAACATCATTATAATTCTTTTTAAGTTTATTCAACTACGTTACAAATATCCCATAAGTAAATTTCTCACTCAAAAAAAGATAATGTTTTTAATATTCGACTTTTTACCACTTTTTTATGTATGCCTACCTACATATTTATTGTACATGAAAAAAGGTATTATTGATTGCAAATAGGACAAATTATTTAAAATACAAGATACCTAGAAATTATCAACTATGAAAGAAGTTATTCGTTTACCATCGAAAAATACCAGATTTAACTTACAACTTGTCCGTTGCATAAACTTAAGAGACGTGCGTATCAAAACTTATTTCAAGTAATCACGTAACATAGAGTTTCTGAGCACATTGTAACTTTAGCGTATGCATATGTGCTTCACTATTTTAAACTTGATATCAGCCATCAAATCATGCTGATATTTATAAAAATGCCACAACTCATTTTTTTTAGGGAATATAATTTAGTTTTTATCCAGGGATAAAATATATAATAATTTGTACAGGAGCTGTATATATTTGTGTGAACATGCCACCTACGACACAGGGATTCATAGTGTAAAAGTAGGAATGTGTACGTTATCAGCTCTTCTCTTAACATTATTCAGATATTCTTATAACAAAAAACAAGCTGATAAGAAATTATCGATGATTTTTTTATTAATATTGTAGCCTTATTTTATTGATTAGTGTAATTTGTGGACATAAATGACAAAGCGTCGCTATGCAACGAAAGAAACTCTAGGTAATTTCCATCACTTCATAAAAGTCGCCCTTGGCAACGTTTATTGCTCTAAATCCTGGTTCCGCACCAGATTTATGTATGTAACAAATAGTCTTAAGGAATCCCGTAGATTGGCAATAACGTGGGTGGGAACAATCACTGGCGCTTATTAATGCCTCAGGTTGCATCGGGTCTACACCCTTTACCGCGAGACACTCTCAGCGAACCTCTACCTGAGTAATATCTATTCTTCTATAATAATTTAAGGCAAATAAATAGTAAATCAATAATCTACTTCTACAGTTCTAACAGTTGATGGGTAGATTACTTATAAGGTTATTATAATAAACACCATGCTAGATATTAACAAATATTGTAATGTGTAATAATTATTAGCGTTATGATAAATTATGCTTGACTGATTAACTACTAATCAATCTTATGTCAAAATAAAGAAATTAAATTATTTATCGTGAATACTCTTCAATCCAAACAAGATAGGGTTTATTTTTACAGTAATAAAAGGTTGAAAGATGTCTCATCGTTATATTTTTGGCACTGAAATTATGGAAGGGGTAATAGAGGCCATGACATTTTCTTGTAGTCAATCTATCTCAAATGTTTTCTAAGCCTTTAGGCGTTCCGGAAGCTTAGATATAACGTAGCTTTAGCTAAGTTTTAGGGAAAGACATAGGGTATATTTTCAAGCGTCACTAGAATAAATCATCCCCAAAAGTTTCCAAACAAAAAGTATTTCTCTTTTAAACAATTCGTACACAAAAAAAATATAAACTTTCTTCAATTTGTGGCTCTCGGAAATTACAAAAAACAGTCGATGAGTTACAGGCGAACTAAAAAGTGAGAGCGCTTGCGAATTAGCCGGTTTCCTTGCGAAAGTTAGCTCATTTCCGCGGCAACTCCTTTTGTTGCGTGCGGTCGGCTCTCACGTCCCGTATTTTCCTACTTTTAATATTAGTTGTGCTAGTCAGGGTAACAGCTGGTTCACTACACTATCAATAAGTTTCTGCTTAACATAAGTTGAAGATTTTAATATCCTTCCTGCACGGGCCAGTCCTGCATTACGGACCTTCATGTTTTGTAACCAGTTCCTCACTAATATTATGCCACTCGATATTTTTCTTGTTCTCATTAATGTCTGCTGTTGCAGCCTTTGAGTCCCATTTTTTATGTTCCCAAAGATTGCCTCAGAGAGCAGAAGATTTTGTTTGTTATAAAATAAATTGCATGACAGTGAAATCAGTTTTTCTTTTTATTCAATCGATTTCATTAGAAATCCTGATACGAAAATTTGTTGGGTAGTAAAATCTAGCATTAGCAAAGGGTTTTTGACGACACCAAAAGTAGGATCCAGTCGTGCGTCGGAACGATCGTATTTTTTCAACTGACTTCAAAAGGAGGAGGTTGTTAATTCGGTTGTATTTTTTTATGATTGTTGTCTCATATCTCCGTCATTTTAAAACAGATTTAGTTTTTTTTTTTGATATAACACAATTTCAGATTGGTTCCGTAGAAAATTCATTAAAATCGGTTCAGAAGTTCGGTTTTTAAATCAAAATAACTGGAAAGAACATGTCTTCCAAGTGCGAGATGATGAGGAATCATTCATCACTCTTTGGCGATGAATTCGATTTATTCGTAAATAATAATTATTGATATTTCAAATCTTGCAAGATGACCCTGTCATTCAAACAAAATTAATATTATTTCAATGTCCTACAACTTTCCTTAGCGCTGCGCTCTGGTCTGTGAGAACCCTGACCCCATTAGTACAAGTCCCTGTTGTGTTAACCCGTTTCATCATCAGAAAATCAACATCACTGGCTTGCGTGCCTGGTAAGTAACGATGAATATCTGGTAAATCAATTTTATTAAAGCAAATATATCTTGAGCTGGACATTACTTTCTTCAATTTTTATTTCTTTAATTCAATATTGTTCAGGATGTCTACGGGACATAAGTATTTTACGATACAGATCTTCATTACAGGTACTTACCTAAAAAGTTTAATCACATTATTATATTTGTTTATTAAATTTTATTTTTTGTAATTTAAATTCAGTCTAAATTCTAACACTATGAACATTTTAATAATTATAATTGAATCAATTTATCATTAGGAATGCCTTCTACGCCGTAGCTCTTACACCTACATACAGCTACACCGTTCTTATTATGTGAAATAAGGTTTATATTAGTTAACATATGCTAAAGTAAGCTGGATTTCATTTTATTAGTGAAGTATTTAATTGATGTATGTAACCAATAAATACGTGTTAATTATAATATTCTACCCAGTTTGATAATTTATTAGCTACGTAGCGAGTTGATAGTACCCTGCCTGTAAATGGTTGCGTCCCGATGGGTCGATCGTCATCCGGGGCATGTGTTTAAGTTTATTTGTGTCTTGGATGTTTGTGTTGTGAGTATATGGCTGCCCGCGTTACATACAGGAAATGGAAATCCTAGCGCTTGTCCAACTGAACTAGCCATTTCAAAAACGTTTCCTGGCTGTAATTAGATTTGCAAATATTTTTGTTTGTCCCGCGTTAATATATCATTCATGCCTGTCTTCTTGACCCTTGTCGTATACGTATACGTTTAGGATTATAATGAAATAAGGTGAAATTAATGATGTTCATGATTATAGTTAAGTTCTTGGTCGGTAATGAACTCATTACTGACTGTGGTAGCTTGCCGGGGATATTTATCCTTCTACGGTGATATAATTTCCTTAGGTCCGTCCATGGTTTTCATCATCAGAAGCTCAAGTTAGGACACACAACGCACAGATCGCAAGCCGAAGTAAATACCACTAAACCGTAATACTCTCAATAAGTCAGATATAAAAAAAAGATGATGAACGGTAACGTCTCCCTACATGGAAGCAAAGCGATTGCAGTCCTAGCCCTAATTATGAATGGAACCCAAATTGCTTTGCATTAATATGCAGTTTTGCAGATTTAATTTACATATCACAGGATCCAATATTAAGCTTGTCTCTTTTCGAGTAACCCTTTACAAATACAGGAATAACTTTTTCTTTTAACTACAATAACATTTTACGCAATTTGTCAAAGTTTTTATTTCTTTCATGAAATTCCTTACATTCGGAAACCACTTTTGTCCATTGCCAAAATAGACTTTCAATTTTCTACGGAAAACAAAAGCCGATGGCCACGCATAATTGACATTGATCACAGTAATTAATCTTAATCAAAAATGTAAATGTGTCAAGTTAGGAGTCTCCTCCTTTCATAAATCTGGTCATTAACTTCTCAAACTTCAGAAAAAAATCAGTCAATTCTCTACAAGTTGGTAAGAGCAAGTTAGTGGCTCTTTTGTCCCCGTTTCTCATTGTGGGTTGCACTATTATAGACGATCATAGACCATAATTAGTAGGCCCATTGCCTACAATAATGTTTCTCATGAACCAATAAGTCAGAAGACACGTTTAATTTTAGAATAATTCAAAATCTTTAATTTATCATAATAATGAATCATAGGGATTCGATAATATGTTTTAACATTTTGTCCACTATAATATTAGATTAAATTTTCGACACATATATGAAAATACACCATAGCGTGATAGCTATTACATTTGAAAGTTACGATATGATTTTTCATTCAAAATAATAAGGCTGAAAGTTGTGACCGACACAACAACGTCTTTAAGGAGTCCTTAGGGAAAAACTTTGTTAGAAATTGTATTTTGTGAGAGCAAAGCTGAAGTTCTTTTTAATAATAAATCAGTTTCACTCAAAATAGTGGCGTCGCGGGGCCAATAAACTTGAATTTTATCTTAACTTTTTCATTCCCCTTGAAGTCTTAACTAAGATTCAAACTTTTTGGGTATTGCACTGCATTTGAAATATTCTATGAATCGTTGGCTTGGTCGTACGTAATTAATAAATGACTTGATTAAGCAAATTCAAGGTTTAATAGCTTGATTACGAAACTCAAGATATTAAACCTTATACAATCTTTGACTGGTTCCTAGATGACAAAAGTCATGGGAGCTTCTTCGAGTTTTAAGTAGTAGTCGAGTACATTTAGCGTGGCAGGCTAAGCCTACTTGTCAATTTAGATTCCCGATCCTTTTATCGAATCATGGAAAGTATTAATTCCATGTTAAAGAACTGTTTCAATGTAATTGTGTCCAATTGTACCCGAACCAATGATGTTCTACATAACTGACCTGCGATTGAAAAACCTAAGGTCAGGTTATAGACGATGCGTCTTATTCCACAAATAGATTGAGAAACCCACTCCGTTTAAACAGACGTTTAGGACCTCTTCCTACAATTTTGGAACTCCGCGCCGTTCAATAGCTGCGTCTTTAAGTAAATTGAGTGCCTAATTGTTAATTTGATTTATGGATAATAAGCAACAATTCATTAAGCCCTCCTAACCTTGATTTGCCCTATGTGACTTGTATTTTGAAACGAGAACGACAAAAGGGAAACAGTAGGGTTCAAGTTACTTAACGCTGTTTCTGGATCTATTTTAAAATTCAGACCACACAAAGAGAGGAGCTTTGCGAAACGAGAGTGTTCCGTAGCGGAGAATTTTGGTGCTGTACGTTTTTTTATGCACGGTAGAGGTCCAGTCAGTCTCAGTGTGGCTGAGTATAACAACATACTAACAAAGCCTCTGTCCCTATAGAGTTGAATTTTTGAAATATTATCCTTATAAGGTGTAGACGCACGTGCGGGACAAAAAAATCTGTACTTCGGAAACATCGAATTTTTTTACTGCTGCCAGTATAATTGGCTTTCAAATTTTAAAAATGTTTTTCATTAAATAGATTCGTAAAATATTGATATTTTCACAAAATTCTTTCGGTCTTAAATTAGAGATAACTTTAGAAATAGACTTTTATTTGATGCAAAGATTGTACCTTTTGGTGTTTTATTGGTATTATTGATGAATTAATTTATCTATGATAATTTTGAGTATATAACCACATGGTTATATACTCAAAATTATCATAGATAAATTAATTCATCAATAATACCAAATAAACAAAATAACATAAATGAAACATTCATAAATAGAAAGTAGGTATATGATATTCAATTTAATCAAATATATAACAGAACCATTACAGGCCATTAGGTACGCGATAATCGTCTCAGCGACATCAATACAGAACGAACATTCGCGTTTAGGAGGAAACGATTGATTTACAGAAGCCCCGCGTGAAACCGAAAGACGACTTGTTCACAATGATTGAATTTGATTCGCAACATGATTTCGTTAATCACGGCTCGAGGTACTGTGAAGTTGTTTCAATAAAAAACTTCCTCCCAATTTTTTCCCTCGATTAAATCTCCTTTTGCATTTTGTTCGCAATCGGCGAGCGGGCGTTATAATTGATTGGATTATGCCTTTCATCGTCTGGTGTGCTACGTGATCCCGGTACATTACTGCCCGATTCGAATTTATTTACTAACTGACAATAAAATCCGTTATCTACAAGTGAACGTTGTGACATGAATAAAATATATTTTTGGCTTAAAGTTTCAGTGTGATAATCGGTTTTTTGTTCGTTAAGCCACGCTTCAATATTTGTGCTGTTCGAAATATTTTTGACATGGTTCAATATTGGTCATTCTTTAATTTTATCATAGGCATAGTATAATTAAGATTAACTGTTTTTGCATGTTAATGGTTCTTTTTATATAATTGATGCTCTTACAATTAGGTGACTCATTACTGATTAAAAATATAATAATTTGAACATAGGTAATACTAATTTAATTAATTTGCATATCTTGACGTTGACTGGCAATGTATATATGAAAATCTAATTTTGGTCATAAGGAATATTGAAAAATTTGACATTAAATAGTACTAGGACAAATGATTAGCTACACCGTGACTTTCCAAGTTTCGACACCTTCGACTATGATGGTAAGACTGATAGAATACCTAGTTTTTTTTTAGCATGATCTTGGTTATCCGAAGACCAATTTGTTGAGAGAAATCATCTAGGCCGTTTGACATTTTTTGAGGTTTCTGCATCGAATCTGCATTAAGAATATGTCATCCACAAATAGCATAAATGAGGTTATATTTTGATATTGCTACCTAACGGAACGAGCCATTTAATATATCTTAGGAAACCAAGAAAGTTTAATATTAATAAAATAAAAATGAAAATGCTAAATGAAAATTATTTATTTACAGCAAAAAAGAAAGACACAGTTTGGTTTAAGTATAGTAAGTAACAAATCTAAATTTACTTATGATGTACATACTTAGATTTATATACTACTTAAATGTGATTCATTGCTGGCGAGATTCACGTTCCAGTTTCCGTTGATACCCACACTAGATATATATCTGTATCATGGGTATCCGTGAGATTAACTAAGGAATTTAGACGCCATCCTGTTTGTGTGTAAAATCGTAGCGGTGAAACTGAAAAAGGTAACATATCAAAAATTAGTTCATCAACATTCAAATCTCGGGTTATCCAAGCATCGACCGGGAAAATTTGAATGTTCACAGTACTTGACAACTTGTTAGCTAATTTTTCGGAACTGGAACTGGAACAATTTCGGGGGTAAGTAATGTATTCTGTGAAAAATACATTATCTTTTAAATTGTTAAAGCAAAAAATTTATTTAATTCAATATAATTCAATTCACGGCCAAAAAGTTAATAAGGAAGAGACTGTGAATCTGCGAGAATAACGACGCTTCCATGTTCCGGGCTAAAATGTAGCGTCATATATATATATTAAACGTGTTTAATCAACATAAACAAGATATATTCCCCGTAAATGTATGTGTGTGTGTGTATAGGCTGTGTTTAGGTTAATCAAGTTTTAGTTTTTTTTTCGACTGTTACAATCAATATACATGTAAAATAGCAATTGCCAGGTAAAAATATTGCCGTCCCTTTTATCATAAATATATTATTTATTATTAAAAGATATATAGATATCATAATTAATACACGGATTTACATTATTGTAAATTGTCCAATAATTATTATAATTAGGTTGATAATCATTGTATGTCGTTGGTTGCATTTGTTTCCCTACCGCAGAATTTTAGAATTCTAATGATGATACCTTTTTTTTGTGTTAAAGTTATTTGATCACTTAGATTAGACTTGGGTCCTCCCCTACCAGGTACGACAAAACCCAAGTACCGTATGCGCCCGTAACTCTGAGACGTGTAGGAGGAATTTCTCATGTGCCTGTAATCACACCTTTCAAATCGGAACACAGTAACTTGCTACTTACTTACGTTTTACTGCTCAATCTAACTTAATGTCCTACAAACAGAAAATTACAAGAGCAATCAAATTTATTTGTTACGATGAAACCAGCAACAGAAATGAGCTTGAACTTCCAGTGCAGAAAACTTCTGCGTCTGGCGTGATGGAGCTCATACGCAAAAAAACTTTGCATTTATATTTTATAAATGATAAAGTTAATACACAGCATGCTAGTTCTTTTCAATACTTGATTACTGTGCGTATTAATTCAACTAATGCAATTTCTGATATAATTAAATTTTGGTCTAAAATGGGCCTTCAATGCTTTCTGGCAGTGGCAGTTGAGAGCTAGTTTCCACTCAAGGCATAGCGTAGCGCCACCAACATACATCAGCTGATTTGTAGTCAAACATAACGCCGTTACGATACTTTTGGTAAAACCATTAAAGGTTTTGAAAAGTGATGTCAAATTCATGAGATAACTGTTCTTAAACGTTATTTTTAACGTCTAACTGTACGTTTGAAATGGGCTATTTACTAATATATTAGATAAACCTTCGTCTAAACTAATTTAGGCCTGTAAACATGACATTAGCACTTTTGACTCATATAAAATTCACAAGTGAGTAGTGACCTTTTTTACGTGGTCTTATCCCAATCTTTTATTCTGGAAAACAAAAGATTTGGTATAAAAAATAAGGTACATAAAAGATAAGCCGTCGATGTGTGCGTCAATATTCAGCCTTTCAATATCAGTTTGCGAATTTCAATTTCCAAAATGTAGGTATATTATTATCTTCACCCCTAAGGGTGAAGATCAAGGCGAAAATATCAGCTCAAGTTGTGAAAAGACGCCAAGAAGAGGCAAACATAGACGTCTCTAGCTTAAAGAACACAGAGCTGATTAATAAATTCTCTCTTGAAATATCAAATCGGTTCCAACGACTTCAAGTGGACGAGGAGCAGGACATTGATAAAGTCTGGGAATGTACAAGAGATGTGGTTAGGGAGATTGCACTCAAGACATTAGGCAAGAAACAGCGCAAAAAACGCAGAAAATGGTGGACAGAGGACTGTGAGACTGCCGTGGCAGAGAGAAGAAAGCTGAAGATCTTAGCGGAACAGGATAGCAAATGGTCGAACAAATACACTGAAATGCGGCAGAAGTGTAGAAACATAATTAGAAAGGCAAAACGGAGTTACTTGGATAGCCTTGTGGCAGTAATGGAATCCTTAAGGGCCTCTGACACCAGGCATTTCTACCAGGAGGTCAGAGAAGTAAAGAAGGGGTACCAGCCAGCAATCCAAGCACTCGAAGATGAAAAGGGTAACCTTGTTTTCGACCGGGAACAGCAAAAGGACATGTGGCTTAACTATTTCAAGGAACTACTAAACGGTCCAGTTACACAGAACATTATGGAAAATGTCATTGGGGAAAGTGAAACTGTGCCGTCACCGTCTTTTGACGAGGTACTAAGAGCTATTAAGAGGTTGAGGAACAACAAATCCCCTGGAATTGACGGATTGCCCAGTGAGTTATGGAAGTATGGAGGTAAAGCCATCCATGTACGGATTTACGAACTCATCCAAATGGTCTGGAACAAGGAACAACAACCCTCAGAGTGGAACATCGGAGTCATATGCCCGCTTCATAAAAAAGGAAACAGGAAAAAATGCTGCAATTACAGAGGAATTGCCCTGTTACCTACGGCGTATAAGATCCTGGCATACATTTTGCTAGCACGGCTGAAACCATACGCGGAAGAAACCGTAGGGGATTACCAATGTGGTTTTCGGAGAAACCGGAGTACGATCGACCAAATATTCCTGCTAAAACAACTAATGGAAAAGAGGTGGGAGTACGCCCAGAGCATTCATATCCTTTTTATTGACTTCCAAAAAGCTTATGACAGCATCGACCGTAACACTCTATACCAGATTCTAAGGGTGTTCAGTATACCTGATAAGTTGGTGCGAATGATTAAAGTCGCCACTAGCACCAGTTTGATGACAGTCAGAACAGGCATCGGCTTGACAGATGAGTTCGACGTCGTCACAGGCCTCAAACAAGGAGACGCACTTTCGCCAATCCTGTTCAACTTGGTGCTTGAATACGTCATCAGGAAAGTCCTCACACTGGACGTCGGAGTTGAGTTGAACGGGAAGCATATGATCATCGGGTACGCTGACGATCTGGCTCTGCTGGGAAGAGGTGATAGGGAGTTGTGCGTGGCAGCCCTGAGGTTGGAAGAAGAAGCCATGAAAGTTGGTCTACGAATAAACAAGGAGAAAACAGAATACCTTCACATAAAGCGATACAAAAACACTCGGGTTCGTAGGCCAGACTTGGTGGTTGGAGCCACCTCCTATAAAGGCGTAAGCTCTTTCAAATACCTGGGGTGTACGGTCACAGACACCAATAATAGAGAAGATGAAATTCAGGTTCGCATCCAGAACACTCTTCGATGCACAGCAGCTTTGCACCATGTATTGGTGTCCAAGCTGATGAGCAGAACCACAAAACTTCGCATCTACAAAACCATTATTAGGCCCATTCTGATGTATGGCTGCGAAGCATGGACACTTACACAAGAAGAAGAGCATAAGTTGCTAGTGACAGAGCGAAAAATCTATCGAAAAATTCTAGGACCGACTCAAAGAGAAGATGGAACATGGAGACGTCGCAAGAACCAAGAGATCGAAGACCTGGTGGCTGAGCCTAATATCTTAGGAGAGACTAAGTCAGCGAGACTCCGATGGTTGGGGCACGTTGTTCGCATGGAGGAGGATCGTGCAGTCAGACGTGCATACGTGGGTCGTCCGAGCGGGCGGAGGCCGGTTGGCCGCCCGAGGTACCGCTGGAGAGACCTAGTGGTAAAAGACCTGCACGAACTTCTGGCCGTCGACTGGATGAACGCGGCGATGGACCGGGAAACCTGGCGGACTCTGGTGTCGGAGGCCAAGATCCACTTTGGGTCGCTGCGCCACACCAGTAAGTAAGTAAGTAAGGTATATTATTATATAGGTCACAAGTTAGACACGTACTATCGAAGCATATTATTTGCTCCTACCTGGCCAGACCTGCTTGGTTAGTTAGTGCCTTATATTTATTATATTTTCATAGATAACTGTATGAGATCTTATGAACTAATTGTCACTAATGCATATTTTGAATCCAGAGTAAACGAAGAACTCCAATACTCGATATCTTTGCGCCCGAATATGACATTTCACGTCCTGCAGCGAGACAAATATTCGAATTAGAACAACAATTCACAAAAAGAAGCATATCAACTAATCTTCCGAGTTTCTAATAATCAATCTGTCAATTTAATCAATGTAGCAATAATTTGTTGTTGGGTTTTAGAAAGATATTTAAAAGGGTTATCGAAGTAACTTACGTAATGGAAACATTAATAATAAAAGTGTGGTGGCAAAGGATTTGGGTGACATTATGAAAGTTAATCTATAAAAGTGAAGTGTTCTAGTTTCTCTACGATCCGTACACCAACGGGGACTGTTATAACCGCATGACAAATTTTAAAACACAAAATTGTTTGGTATTTTTGGTACGGCCACATAGTCAACGCACTGCACTGTGATATAAAAGAATAAAATTCAAGTCTAGTATACAGAGACACCAATTATCAGACTTGTTAAAAATGGTATAGAAGAAACGGTCTTCATTAAATCAAAACTGATTCATCCTTTCAAATCTTAATAATCGTATTCACCCGGACACTTATGTACGTGGAGCTCTATTCCCGGCAAATCTCGTACACTTCACGTAGTTCAATTTATTTTCTATCAAATAAAAACTGTTTCGAATAACATTATAAAGTATGTGTAAACAAATACAATAAGATAATATTAATATAAGTAAAGTTGGAAAGTTTTTATTCTTTTCTTTATTCTTTATTGTACCTACACACAAAACTTTACATAAACATTTATCTTAGTTAAGAGATGTACAAACTTAACTCTAAAATGAGTTTTCTTCCAGCAAACCCTTCATTGTTCCGTGTACCTGAAGTGAGAACATTATCAGCTAAAATAAGACTTTTTTACAATGTATAAATAATATATATCATATAATATATACGATATGAACTGAGAATAGAACGCCTGCCGTGAAAAATTAAAAATAAACAGCTTTGGATGACGCTGTTGAACCTTTGATGTTTTAATCAGATGAATACAAATCTTTGAACGTCGCTTTGAGTGTTATAACTTAATATCCTTTGCAAGATCGTCTTTAATGAGACGACAAATTATCTCACGTTTATAATAAAATCTGACTCCAATTAGTGAACAAACAGCTTATATTGATTTAAGAGTAAGTTATAAGCTTATTAATAAGAAAAATAAAGACAATAACGTTCATTGATTGGCCTCACAGCTCAGTTGGTAGTAACGCAGCCATCTGCGATGTAGGTCATCACTTCGATTCCCACCCACGGACAAACATTTATGTGACGAACATAGATGTTTTTTCTGTGTCTGCATGTCAATATGTTATATATGTGTATTTACAAAAGTATACAAGTATTATTATATCAGTTGGCTGCTATAATAATACTTTCCCATGATACAAGCATTGCTTACTTAAGGGATTGATGGCGTTCTGTGAAATGACCATAGATGTTTATTTATATATAATGTTATTTTATTTATTTGCAATATTTATATAATATTATTTGGTGTTGATATATATTTCATAATCTCTATATTACCTACTGCATTGTGCCCACACTGAGAAACCAAGGCGAAAAGTCTTATAGCATAAGTCTTCCTGTAATTGCATTGGATCCGAAATACTGAACACGGTGATATTGACTGAATAAGCTACGGCTTGCCGGCATGAATAGGAAAGGTAGTCGGTATTTCACTCGAAAAACTCTATATAAACCCACCACTACTAGAAATTTCTCGTGGCCAGTGAAATCATAAGCTTACCTAAATGAATCCAGTGAAATTATGGGTTTACCTATAACTTCACTGGATTGATTTAGGTAAAATATAGATAAAATATAGCAAAATATAGATATAATAAAATTATGTGAATTTATAGGTTTACCTGTAATGTCACTGGATAGATACATATACCTATAGATACCTTACTCATCCGTGACATCTCAGGATCCATCATGGAACATTTATGTAGAACATAATTATGTGCATATGCACGTCTAGTGACTTGCAATATTAATTAATCAGTTAGTTTTATTAATCAAAGATCTCGCAGAAGTTTTTGGTTTACATATATTTTCACTGGTTTCTATGAGGAGATATGCTACAAATTCTTGTAAAAAAATATACTTATTTTACAAATGAAACTGCAAAATATTATGTATTGTAGCAAATAAATAAAATAAACTTTAAGCTCGTTTTTAAATCCTGTTAGCAGGATATCCACTTGATTTAATATTAAGAGCAAAACGGCATTAGCAATGTTCTCAATGGGCTCACGTGTTGAGTTCGTGAGAGCCTTAACACGTGGATTCAATAGGAATATTGGAATGAACATCTTTTCGGTAACGTTTTAAACTAAGCAATATCATCTAGCTTCTTGATAATAGTGTAATACTATTATACTTGCCTACGTCAATGTTCAAACGGTTGTGGAGTACTACTATACCTACACGGAAAAAAATGTTTGAAAAAAAAAATTTGTTTATGGGTTTATAACTGTTTCTGTTCAATCTGTACTAAAATCTATGTAACTAATATTGAGATGTTTGCTCAGTGATTGGGTTTAATATATGAGTGTGGATTTAAAAACGTAGTAGAGTATATTATCAGTGATTTGTTAGCCATACCACAAGCTAGCTTTGGGGCTAGATGGCACCGTGTGAAAATGTATTTGTTTATTTATACACTCCTCATAGTAATTACTTTTTATCCTTAAACAATGCAATTTTTGGGACAGATCTGGACCAATCCATCGGAGCAAAGCAGCATGTGAAATTTAATATTTATTTGTTCAAATCTTCATCCAACACGTTTGAGCCACCTCGTTTCGCTTCATCCAAATACCGGCAGTGAATACTCCACGTTACTGGTCAAAGTAGACGGCGACCGACATAACGGCCACGGCGCATGAAAACCCTGCTTGTGACTATTACCGCAAATTTACAGAGGTGTTTACCTTCATAATAGAAAATAGAATTCCAGTTTTATTGAATCAATACAAATATAAGCCCATTCTCAGACGTGGCAATGAATTTGGCAATACATGAAGTTCATGGAGATGTAATTGTGTAATCTTTATATTGATATATGATTAGTGGCGACAGATATTACATATTTAATTTCATCAAACGGACTTCCAGCAAGAGATGCTACGATGTTTGCAACATATATATAAATGTATGAATACAAGGCCTCGTCCACATTTTTACATCCCCATTCATCGTAGCTACATAAAATATATATGTAGGTAGGTAACGTTTATAAGTCCCGTCATATGCTCTTAAACCCAAGATGTTTCATTAATTTCGCGTTATTGAATCAAATTATATTATGTATTTAAAAAAATCTTCAAAGCGTTCAAGAAGAAGGAAATTTCCCGGAATTTCCAAGTCTCGTCCAAATTAGCGATGTTATAAATCGCAAATATTTTATCATTCTTATTACGATTTGGGTCTCGTTTAAAATTGAATTAACCGCGTTCAACGCTCGAGTGGCGACAAAGCATCCCTTATTACAATATTATTCTGACCCTCTGTGTTTCTCAAACTAGGAATCGCCTGAAATGTAGGGTACCAAGATCATTTGATATAGAGATCACGTAACATAAATACATAAAATAATTACTACGTACGTAAAATAACCATTTAAAATACAATACCATTAAAAAAGTTGACTAAACAGAAATATTCCTGGAGCAACGATTGGTGAATCTCTTAAGCAACCTTCCGTCAGATCTGCTTGCGGGATGTGAGAAAAAAAAAACACTAAACACGCAGTTACACTCATACAAACGAATGCATCATGATCCTCAAACTGCTTCCTTGAGTCGAGTACCAAAAACACCTACCATTGTACACAACAATCAAACCCACAATAAATTATTGATTGTCGATAATTTGAACCTGCGCCCTTTTCTTTCAGTTGATGGATCTACTACACCATTTATGTGGTAAACTTAAATAGGATTTAATTAATGAATAAATTTAAATAAGTGAATAAATTTAAATAAGTGAATAAAAAGTGCTTACAATGTTCTAGTATTTTTATAACAAATCGATTAATCAAGATCATGATTTCAAAGTTTGAGAACTGCTTGCTGCGCTTGAATATAAAGGTATACACAGATACTTTACAATTTTAATATTACACAAAATAAATTTTGTTTAATCTGCTCGTTCGTACAAGGATGCTATAGTTTCCTCGGAAGCGAGATGCTATAAGATAAATCCTAGAAAACGGTAAGCTATTTACGGTTAACAAGAAGATCACACAACACCTGAGATTCAAAATTATACACTTTATTAAATTGTACTCGTTTTATTATCCACTTCCTCAAAAGATTATTGTACGTTTTGAATGATAGAAGTCGTTTTTTTTTATAACTGTTATATAAATGTTCTTGATTTTTTATATTTAGTACATTATTTTTCTGACTTCTAGTCTTCTTAGATCTAGTTCACAAAGTAGTAAGATTTGTAATGAGTGTGTTTACTTTATTACTGTAATATGTATCTCAAGCAAATAATAGCAAATATTGGTCATGGGTGAGTTGGTCGAAAACACGACAACTGTAGAGCCCAGCCAACTTAGGTTACCACGAGGGTTACCAGGCGGTATCTTGCCGTATTCGGCAAGATCGGCTGCTCGTCTCTCGACCTCCTTCAATGCCCATTTTTCGCCGAAGGAGAAATTCCGTACATTCGATTCTGCAGTCAATTTTAGCAAAGTTTGGGTTTATGTCGTAATAAGTATTTTATTCTGCATTACAACAACCTATATCATATAAGAATAGTAGATATATTTTACATAAATATAGTCTGACAAATATTGCTATTGCGATCCACCCACATTCTAGAGATACAAGCACGTGAACAGTCAAAAATCTCACAAAAAAACTAGAAAAATCACAAAAATAATAACTTATATCGTCGTCAAACGATCACAAAATTGTATTTATTTATGTTCTGACGTTACGATTTTTAATACCAATTAATGTTAAATGATTCAGTGGTATAAGATCTTTTGATGTCGCATTGCGTCTGCTTACCATCTTTGCGATCCCTAAGTAATTCCCATAACTAAAATACATGTAATGGTAATCACTTAATTATTGTGTTTATTGCTCAGCTATCTATCTCATCTGCAGTGGGTTGAATCGTGTGAACAATTAACCAAGCTACGAGTATCACTTAATCTGTTTCCATTGCCTCTATTAAACACACTCATTACACAGTCAAAGTCTAATTCGAGACGTTAAATGATGGTACGTTTGCGTAATTACCTCTTGAAATTAAGCTTCTAATCACGTTCAGCTGGTAAATTTATTGTAAAGATAAGATAAGCGAAAGCGTAAAAATTATAATTACTTGTAATATAATTAAGTCACAATTTTTTTTTTATTATCGGTGATATCTGCTACTAATTAGTTTCCCCACATATACACAAAAAAGGTTTCAGTAACACGTCCGACTTGGCCTCTGTAGACACTCGTATAAGTGTAATGATATTATAAATGAAAAGAGAAATGGTATCATTCGTACGAAGTCCATTTGAAGTATAATTTCTATGACAGTTACGAGCTTTCAGGAATCAATTTATGTCTACACGTTAGAAAATCACGTGATTTTCTGATGACTTAATAAAAAAAAAGGTATGTCGGCGCTTAAATGTATAGTCCGGTTTTTTACAAAATGCCTGGCTACTTAAAAAAGCGGTGCTATTTTCTAATCCGGTCGAATGACGATGATAATGATTTTTTGCTGCGGCAGACATACGAGTATACACACACACACGCACGCACGCACGCACGCACGCACGCACGCACGCACGCACGCACGCACGCACGCACGCACGCAAAATGTATTGTCAGTGTTTAAAACTAGTTTAAAAAATAGATTATATGAAGTCGATTAACCAACATGAACTCTCATATAGTCTGAGGATAAAAATAATCCATTTTGTGTATAGGTCGTAAAGTTCTAGAAAGGGTACAATTTTCTTCCATTTTCATAGCTTCAGAAAATGTAAAATAAAATGGCAAAATTTATAATACAGTAAGCAGAGCCAGTAAATAAATTGGTTACAATGTGCAAAACTACCTAAATAAGAAGCAATGTTTATTAAGAGGGCTTTGTACAATTTTGAATAATTTCATTTCATACTCAGCTAATTAGGAAAGGAGGCTCATTTCATGTTAAGTTCAATGCATATCGGAAGAAATAACATTTATAGCATAATAATGTTCATATAACTGAGGACAAAATACCTCATATTTAAATTGCTAATGGTTCAAAGATATTGAAATTGAAACAAGTTAATGAATTTGAAAAACCTTAAAATAGACGATTGGCCTAAAGTTGACTGGGTATAATGCCTTAAGACAATAAGGTAGGCACAATTTTTTATATATGAAAAAATATATGTATAAATCAGAAATATGGTTCAGTTTAGAAAATCTATGCAAATAATTAAAATTGGAGTGTCTGTTTGTAATATTAAAATAACCGCTTTTTAATAAGTGTATATGGATGTATACACGGTACATATACCAAAACAATTTTTTTTTATAATTTTTGTCTGTCTGTCTGTCTGTTTGTTCCGGCTAATCTCTGAAATGGCTGGACCGATTTTGACGGGACTTTCACTGGCAGATAGCTGATGTAACAAGGAGTAACTTAGGCTATTTTTCCGAGGGGTAAAATAGGGGTGCGTGATAAAACCGAATTCCACGCGGACGAAGTCGCGGGCAACAGCTAGCTTTGATATATATTCCACTGAAGGTGAAAAATCTACAGTTGTGTAAGACAAGATTAGTCACTTTGACGTGAAACCTATGTAAGCATATTATAAAGCTAGGAATTGTTGGTGAAACCGAGGTTCAACCTTTCGAGCAATTAAATTTTCTATAGCCCATCTTGGCTTTGGCACAAGAGCGGCTTAGTTAGGCTCACCGAAGTGAAGACAGCGGCGTGGGCTTAACCCCACCCTTTGTTGTAAAATGTATGTAGCGGGCGGTGCCATGAACGCACTAACGGTCATAATCTCCAGAGGCCGGAGGTATTATGATACAGGGTTAGTCGTTGGGGCCTATACTGCACATGCGTGATGCTTTTGCTAACAGTAGTGACACTTTACTTATTGGTCGGGACAGTGTTTCTGAAGTATGTTAAAAGTCTCGGTGGCGATTGGAGTCAGCTGAAACGTAATATCGAATTTAATTCCTCATCAAAAATGTTTGTATTAGAAGCAATTTTTTTGAGATATCTGTTATTTCACAGTTTTGATATTTTAAGATATATCTGATAGTCAAAAGAAAAAAAAAATAAGTTTACTCATAACCGTACGTTGTTAGTGTTTTGGGTTGTTAAAGATTTTAGGTTTTAAAAAGGTATCTTTCGACAATTTTGGGACGTTTCGAGCTAAACACTTCTTCTCCTCTTTATCAAATGACAAAATAATACAAGTTTAGGTTTCATGCCTGCATTTTTCAATATCATACAGCAACGGAGGGTCGGAATAGGTTCGAACTGCCGCCAGCTCAGCGTCAGACTTAGCAATAAGTACTAACGCGTGACCTTGTAATTTTAAATTATCTGATTTAAATTTCCACTCACTTTCATTAATCTTTGACGAGGACGTAACAGTGCATGGCCTGATCAAAAACAATATTTTCATCTCCTTACTGTATGCCGAAAATATCTACAGCGGGCTTGTTGAGACCTCTATTCTGTGAAACTTCAACCATTTACGTACGAATGAAGCATATTAAGTTTGTAGAAGGTTTTTGAACAAGAAAAGCCATGAGTGGCATGAAATGTTAATGTGTGGAAGCACTTCAACTAAGCGCAGTTGCGTGTGTTAAGTAGCCATTTTATTTCTATGAACTTGATCTAGAGCGTTAATTTCAGTTGTTGTTTGTGTGATACTTTTTATAATAAGTATAAGAGGGGCGGTGTTGCTGTGTTCCGCTGAAATTGCAGGCGCATGAGACGTAACATCCCCGTCTTGGTGTGATAGACGCAACGCAATGCGACTTGAGTCATATCTACATACAGAGTATTTATATCTACGACATAGGAAATATGTGCGTTCAGATATAATATGATGTATGTGAAAATATCAAAATGATGAAATGATACGTGGTTTTAACGATAGACCAGAGGTACGGCTTAGTAATAGGGTTCCGTACTTAGAGTATGGAACCCAAAAAATGAGATTCATCTTTTTATGAATCGGGTTAACAAAAGACCTTTCCGAGGCTTACCAAATCACATAACTTCAAATATTTTTCATTCATATTCAATTCACTTGGGTGTAATTTACGGCTATTGTAAGGTGTTTGGAAAAGGGTTCGATAGTTGACCTCCTCAGCAGAGGAGTGACAGTGAAGCAAGCCTCTATTTCCAAACTGTATGCATGTATAAGTTAAGATTAAGTTTTCTTGTTTACTAATTGCAATGAAAGTCTCTTTACGTTAAATTTGAGGGCGCGTTGGCTCAATGGACAGACTCTATGTTCCAATCCAGAGGTAGTTGGTTCAAATCCTGACACGAACCAATGAATTTTTTCACTTGAAAAAGTTATGTGCCAATACCACGTTATGAAAACAGTGAAGGAAAATATTGTGATTAAAAAAAAGATTTAGAGCCAAAAATTCGAACACACGTGTCAAATGCACGAAAGCAGATTCCTTGAGTCGCACTTTATTCCTTTCTCCATTCCATTCCTTCTCTTGGTTCGAGAGTCTCTATCGAAATATATGAACTTAAATAATTTTCTTCATATTAGTTTGTGTGGGTAGGTCAGACATTTCTCTATTACAAACGTCCTAACACTTTTGGGTTACCTATGTATATCTTAAAATTCACTCGTTTATATACATAGAATAATTATTTTGGTCCTTTGTACATTGATAGTTCTGTTTCGGTTTATCGTAAGGAAACTCGAAAGCGCATTTAATTTCAGATCATTTTGTGAAAACATGATTTGAATGGAAATAACCCACGAGGTGGGTCGCAATACCGGTGAGTCTTCTGAGTTGCGTCGTAGTGGCGTAAACACGGCGTACTTTTTGTAAATACATAGTAAACACCCAGACACAGAAAAAAACAAAGTTCGTCACACAATTGTTTGTCCTGGGTAGGAATGGACGACCTACAGCGCAGAAGGCAGGGTTACTACCAACCGAGCTGTGAGACCCGTATAAACCAATAGTTTGACTTATATTGTACGTAAGTTATTCTAAGTTATTCTGTCAACTTCACTGTAAACTTAATGCCTACTAGTCTAATTTTCCGTCCAGAGGTTGGTTTCAATAAATCAGTTGTTGTAAAGTCACAACAAATCGGTGTTAGCGGGTTACACGGCCTGACACGAGGTTATTAACGAGTTTTCGTTAATTAGCGAGTTCCTCGCATGTGGTTATGACTTTTTCAATGTTCATTGTTGAAGGTGTTTTAATGATTTTACAATTATGGCGTCAGGGATGTAAAGTTTGTTCATGAATGTACCTATGTTATTTAAAGAAATTTCATAGAGAAATGATTTGTATGAGTAAGTGAATAGAATTCACAATATCAAACAATGCCAATTTGATTTAGTATATATACGAGTAACTACATTCTTGTATTGTATTATTATATAATGTTATTTATTAATAGTAGCATAATATTAATAGGAACCTATTTGTCTTTACAATACTTTTATTTGCTGTGAATATGAAATACCTAGATTTTTAGGTAAATATATTTATTTTCCATGAATATAATTATATCAAAAATGTTATCATATTATAAAAGTTTTTTTTCAAAATGCATGTTGGCTATTCACATAATAAACACGTTTTCAACGTAACCAGGAACCTGATTTTCTGTAAAAATATTACCCTCCTGAAAACATTCCCTTTGTCAAACCAAAAGTTTTATTACGTTTGATTACAGTCACTTCTTCAAAAAACTTACTTTATTTGCAAGCGTAACAAACATATTTATCACGTTGTTCTACGACTTTCCCGTGGAAAAGTTTTTGTTTATTTTATGAAGTTGGCTGACGAAATTTCGTCACTTTGGGTAAGCATGCGAAAGTTGAGCCTGAAAGTTTTCACCAGGAGTCAGGCGCGTAGCTAAGATAATCAAGGATTACTTCGGTGGCGAATTCATTCGAGTATCCGACGCAATGGTCGCTAGTTTGATTTCCGTACGGGACAGTGTTTATCTATATAAATTTCTATATAAATGTACAGTACGCCACCGGAAGAAGGAGCTCTCATAATCAAATGGTTAGCGATAGATTCATAACAAGTGACTAGTAGTAGTAGTTTGTTTTCACAACAGTATCTACATTCATGGCGGTCATCGCTTGTTAAGGTGAACTTTACTAATATAAAGTAGGCGCTTCCATTCCCGACTTAAAATTGTATGTCCCGGTTATTGCGCTGAAGAACTGACTGACTTACTCTTACTATTAATTTGCATGCTAACTTTCAATGTTAATTCAAGGTTAATGCGTGATGTTCATCAAATTTCCGACACGAAAAACCTAAAGGTATGAATTTATTACTACACCGGAATGTTCATCACAATTTTTCCACAGAAATAAAATAAAAGCAGAAGCGATAACGGACCGTCATCACGGCATGCGTCTCGCGTGCTACCAGTTAGTCTTGCTAAATGTGTGTTCGCAACATTTTTATGGCGGTTAGAGGCAATAAATACACGAATAAAGAGATAAATACACGAGTAAAGAAATAAATGCACAAACGCCTGCCTCGCGGGGTTCACGCGGCAATGTATTCCACTAGCCAAGATTGCTGGCAGTCAGCCGTTTTGCCGATAAATTTGATTGAGGTCGTGTTGGGGTTATGATTATTTTGTGAAAACTATCCATATAAACTTGTATGTAGAATATAGTTTTATTTTACTTTGTGCTTGAAACTACAAGAGAGCCGTAACTATTTTTATTACCCATTTATACAAAGAACTGGTTTATTATTAATATTTTCTATGGTACATTAAAACATTCCATTTTATTTCAAAGCTCTCCATCAATCATTTGTTCCACCAAAATAAGTTATATATGATATTTCCTCGAAATCAGTTATGAACGATATAATTATCTGAGATAGAAGATTTGAGGTGGTACGTTCAACAACCGTGGGAAATTTATGTTAGTTCACATAAATCTTTCGAAAGCACAATTTCTACGACGACCGCTACGGTGTAGCTTCTCACTAGTATTGTTTTACTTCCAGAGGAAACATGTTTTATTGTTATTTCAAAGTTTCACATTAAAACCAACTATTATTTGTAACACTTAAATATTTTCTCATAGTTCAGCATTTTTTATGATGGTGGAATATGTTGAGTGGGGTCATTACACAACTTTTATTTCAGTAGTTCCTACCAATTTTAATGTCAGATCAATAGCTTTATTATTAAAATTTGTATTATTTTAATCAAGATTATCTGGGGGTGCAATCAACCCCCAGATGTTTCTGCTTCTCCTCCGTCAGTTCCGTCGTATATCTATGACAACAGCAACACAACTAAAGGCTTCCCACGCAGATGTTGCTCAGGGCATATTCTTATTTTTTTTTATTATATTTTGGCCGATTACATGGCGGTTAAATTCATATTACGATCGCAAAGTATATTCTTATCTTCATTAAATAATACGAACATGCAAAGAAGCAGTTGCTTAAAATCCTATAAATCTTAAATAAAAATAAAAAACACCCTTGGACTAAACAGAATAATAAGAAATAACCTATAATTAATTTTATTTGAAATATTAGACCAGTTTCAGCTAAAAGTTAATCATTTATATTAAACTTGATAAATTTTAATTAACTTTTCACCGAATCTTATCTATAACATAATTAACACACGTAAAGTAGGTTTGCATAAAGCTCATTAGCTATCGAGTTCATTAACAGAATCCGTGGAACTTTTGCTAAAATTTTAGGGAGTCGAGAATAATTAAAAGAGTTCTGGCTTAACAGTTTCAAAGCTGATTTCGCCCCCATGTGCGAAGCAACTTTTACCATGTGTTTTAAACTGTAGGCACCAGTACTTTATTGGTTCATTTTACTAAGTGATGATTTTAAGCAGTATTCTTTTCCATGAAAAATGACAGCATAAATACCGAAAAAAAACACCCCCTAATTATTATTAGACCTACGCTTTCCATCCGTGTTCGGTGGCAGAAATAAATACTAAATCCCGACGGTTCACTATAAAATGTATATATCAGCATTCAATATCCGCATTCACCACCCAGATTAGGTGACTTTTTTAAATTATTTACAATCTAAAAATTCAAATCTCTAAATCTAAATAATGCATGTCATCAAATGTGACACTCTTACTATCTTCTATCAAACGCATTACTTTAGCGAACTTGTACGTAGGAGTATGCTGCATGACTATGATTTGAGGTTGTTTTTATTCTTTGTCTCTATTTCAGTATCTAGTAGTGATCCGATGTTTTAGATCAGGGCGTAATCATTTTAAGAAATAAGAATAAAATTCTAATAACCCAATCTTTTGAAACGTTAAACGAATGCATGTGAGTCTTACTACTCTGGAGTAGAGCTTTACGAACAGTAAACCCTTTATCCATTACGAGGACCGAAGCTAGTTCGTTTGACTCTGTTGTTTTGGCTTCTTTGAAGTCCCCATCTAAACGTAACTTAATCTCAACTCCCATCGGAGTCTTTTTGCGAATAAACAAGTTGAACGGTAAAGTTCCATGAGATGATTGAGAAAAACTATGTTCGTAATTTAATTAGAAGTTGTCTTAACTTTCTGAAAAGTTACATCCGTTTATGGTAAGCTGTCCATATTTCGCTAAATTTCTATGAATAGCAATGCTAAAAAGTTGGTTTTATCGTCTAGTTTAACATGACAGAAATAAATATTCATACATTTGAATCGTGTACGTTCATTACGTATGCGGCGCAGTTGATTTTCATTCACAAGCTCACTGGTTCGAATCTCAGAAGCCAATACATTTTGTTTCAAATATAACAATAAACACAATGCAACATTTTCAAAACAGGAGAGTGATACTGGCAACTTAAAAAACTACCTACATCATCTAAAATTTATTTACACTCGCTTGTAGGGAGTAAGCCGGTGCCCTTGCAGTAAAAAAATTAGAAAACTATCGATATGCACTATCAATATTATTATGTATTGTTCATTGAAATAAAATAAAACTGGGTTAATACGTTTGATTGTTTCAGTTAAACTTCACATTTGAATAGTCGAAGCAGGTTATTTGATCAGCTGCCTGCAATGTTTTTAGTTTGGCTCAGCGAGCGTTTTGTTGATTTAACTCAAAGTAAATTTGCTGTATTTTAATACTGTAGCTGTACGTTTATCGATAACCAAATCCGTTTTTGTTTACGTTATAAATAGTATAGTATAATCAGTGATATACGTTTAAAAAAAAATCTTATACCATTTGTTTCAAAAACTAACAAAGTTTCATATTAAGATTAATAAAATGAATAAGAGATTAAATAGAATAAAACAATTTTCTGCTACGAAAGTCACCCATAGTGACTAAAATATGTAGTAAAATGATTGTCAGCTTAAGATTGGTTTAAATCAAGAAATAAATGTATAGCATTGACTAAACTCAAGTTACAACAACTAATTACATTACCATCATTAATACCTACTAACATAACGTTACTTCGTTACACAATTATAGCAAACAAGAATGGTTCTTTTATTTGATCCGATATCAATATCGAAAGCCTACATCCGATAATCAATAGGATCGACAATTTTCGGTGGGTATCCGATATTATTTAATGCACCGGCAATGTGAAAGACAGGTAACCAGTTTCATAAATTTTATTTGTTTAGATATTTTATCAGCGCAGCGAGGGACTGTTTCCGATCTCTGGTTGTATAAACTTAAGAGTCGCTCTCTAATGCTTTATTCAAACATAAAAATTCCATTCTTTGCAGCACGTCTTCATGCAATGTACCTTCAAGCAGAGAAGCAAATATCTCAAAGGATGCCAGCATGATATATCGAAGATCCAAGCTGTGCATTTCTGTTCAAACAACTTTGATATTTGCTTGGCGACTCAAGGCGATGCAAAATGATGCATCGCCTCGCGATACTGTATGATGCGCCACATCACTTCAAACTTGTTACTTTCTTGTCACTTATGCACAAACGAGAGAAAACTTTTGGCCGTGTATGCACGACTTAAATAAATAAATTTTATATAATAGTATTCATTTCATACATCGCCATCTAGCCCCAAACTAAGCATAGCTTGTACTATGGAAACTACATAACTAATCGAATGAATAAAATAAAATTGATGAATATTTGGAAACATCTTATTTCGAACTTGTGATTTATTTTATCCAGTTGAATATGTAGTATCTATATCAAAATCACTGTGAAGGATTTTGTGTAGTCCAAAATAGTTTAAAATTAACCTTTTTCAACAATATTTATTTAACTCCAGCCGAGCGCTACACAAAGTTATAATTATATCCCAAATTCTACTA
Organism: Chesias legatella; assembly: GCA_947359385.1. Taxonomy (NCBI): domain Eukaryota; kingdom Metazoa; phylum Arthropoda; class Insecta; order Lepidoptera; family Geometridae; genus Chesias; species Chesias legatella. The sequence continues at coordinate 5,956,518 of OX375773.1, read as the reverse complement.
CCGTACTACCCGAAGTCATTGATTAATACTATTAATAAACCATATTATTTGCTTACAACAGGCCTTCTGTGCTCCCATCCACAAGAAAAAAAAAACAAGTATTTACTCAAGCTGAAGTGTTCTTGATAAGAACAAATATGTCCTAAGTGTGCCATCTAGCGACTTTAATAGAAATCACTTTGTAATCATAATTTTCCGAAGAAAGCAAAATATACATAATATAATAATAAAATAATAAGAAACACTAACCAGTCGTATAGATTAATTATTGACACATGACAACGATCATGATCAGAGCAATGATCACTGTCTCATGTCATAACCTGAAATCCATAGATTTCTTAGTTAACAGGTAGAATCATTATTATTCATTCATGTTATCCCCACGACGTAAAAAACATACATGATACAAAACGAAAAAAAAATCATAGAGAATCTGATATTCCCTAACCTATTTTTTGTACATATCTACGACCATTTTATATTTACGGCGTGTTATCAGCAAACTACCCGCCGTGATTCCTACTTCCACGTCTCCATAGTGAATTCAGACGCGAATGAACGACGTTAAATATTTTATAACCTTCCTAGAAGCATAGTTATATAGCTGTCAGACGTATTCAAGATTGAGGGTCTCGTCTAAGACCTATTTAAGCCTCCATAAGATCCTAACCCACATGCCGAGGTCAGAGACGCGGATTTAGATCGATGATGTTGTGCGAATAGACACTTTGATTGTCTATGGACTTAGATCTGTGAATGTCGAAATGACAAGATATACTTTGATTTTTCAATTTTTTTTATATCACATGCAATCCCATTTACATCCTACATAATACAAAGATCCGTGAAAACACCATGCATAATATAATTTTTGAATTGTATAATACAGTCAAACTTATTTTATTTCTTACTACAACGACGATTTTCTAAATAAAACCTTCATATATTCACCTTCATATATCACCATGATTCTAACAATTACTGCCTCTTCAGTGTCAATTCTAACTTTAATTAGGGGATATACGCAATAAGGATATGATTATCCATATTTTTGATTAATTCACATTATGTTATTCTTGTTATACTACAAAACAATAGTGGAAACAGTTATTTTAAAAATTCACCTAGCAATTTAATATAATATTGGTGGAAATTTCACACAGCGCCATCTAGCCCCAAAGTAAAGCTGAGCATAGCTTGTGTCATGAGAACTAGACAACTGATATAATACTTATATATATATATTTTGTAAATACATACATATAATACATATCAACACCCAGACACAGAACAAACATCTGTATTCATCACACAAATGTTTGTCCTGGGTGGGAATCGAACCCACGACCTGCAGCGGTGAAGGGTAACTACCAACTGAGATATGAGGTCAATCAGTAGCAGTGGTGTTAAAATAACAAAAACTTACCGATAAACTACTACTGAAAGGAAACTATTATCACCTCATTAAATATACATAAATTACCGCCTTTATCCCCGAAAGGGTGGGAAGTGCCTCAGTGGGCCACTTTTTACTTGATGGGTGTAAAATTATCGTTTCTTAATAGATGTAATTCACATACATCACATAACTCAAAAGATTCACAAGGACTCTTCAAACAGTCCTCTAATGGATAGTAAAACATTAAAACCGAAGAACGAGAAATAACAAACTGAAACAACAGAGCTGAAGACCCGCTGTTAGCTCTCGAGCTAACATGTTTTATATGAAAACATAGTTTTCACTCAAGAGTTTAGGTGTCCCGCGACAAAGATTAAAAGTTTCATAAAATATGACAGAAATTCACGCCGCATGTTTTATGCAGTTCAGAATATTTTAACTGCAGGAATATTTGATCAAGTTATTCATGCGGGCGAAATTATAAGAGCAACTCGGAATTCATCGGTTTTAGTTTATGCTTTTTTGTTCCGTGTACTAACTTTTGTATTAGGTAAACCTATCAAGCATATAATTAATTCTAATTCCTTACTGAGCGCATAAAATGAGAACCCAAATAGATAAAACTTCATTTATTTTGTATGTGTTATTATTCATGAATTGTTTACTTTGAAAAATATAAAAGGCATCAAATCAGATAAATTAGAAACAAAGTGAAAGATAATTGTACCGACAAAGATAAATATAAAATTATATTTGTGAATTTTAGATGAATATTTAGCTTTCAAATTACTTTTGTAATGATATTTGCCAACCCTCCTTAGGCAATAAAGAAATGTTCTAGCAGTATCTCAATTTTCAAAAAGCCTTACAGAATTCCTTTGACTTCATCCTATATTTGTGAAACACACATGTGAGTCCCCGCGAGCGCTCAAATTAAACAAACTGGCTAATATAAAATGTATGGGCCTCCTACGTTCAAAGTAGAGAATTAGTTTGTCGACGAGTCAATTTGTACTATAAAATTGCGTTCTAGATTATGTAAAAAGGGCTTTACTTAATAATATATGTCAGACCATTTTCTTGATCTTTGTCTTCACTTAATTATAGTCACTCACGGTTATTGGTTTATGCTAAAGCCAACAAGTTTAAGGGTAACTGTTGCAAATTATTTTCCCATTTTTGTAATTCAGTTTCGTAAAACTGAATTTATAACTAACGCGTATACTACGTCGGTTATAATATTCTATTATATTTTTCTTCAGTATGTACTCTGCAAATGCCAACGACAGCTCGAAAAAGCTTGAAACTTGGAAAACTTTCGTACAGTCGCGTAAAATATGCAATTCCTTAATAATATAACAGCGGTCGGTCGAAGCTACACAATGCAAACTCCGCAGGGCGGCCAGCAGCGTTTAATTAGCACTGACTTTTGGATATAAATTCACGGTTTACAGTTTGGTCGTAGTAAACGTACAAACGAGTACCTATTACAATTATTACAGTATCATACTTGAACAAAGCGATTTTAATTTTGATTTCCTACATTCATTCGTTGTTACTCGTATATCGGCTATAATAATATTTGTAATGTTTATTCGTAGGCGAGTATTGCAGAGATAGCTGAAAAACTTGTATTCGAATTGCTGGTTCTCTCGAACCGGTGTGGTGAAAGGAATATAAGTGTGCCTCAAAGAGGCTACTTTCGTGGATTTGACACATGTCTTCGAATTCTTAGTTCTAGGACATGTCAATTTCCTCACGACGTTTTCCTTCACCGTTTTGAGAACCTGGTATTGTGCACATATATCTCTCAATAGAAAAACTCAGAGGTGCGACCGCCAGATTGAAATTCGGGGTACTGGGTACGTGCATTCATGACGAATGCACGTACCACGATCAATTGCGACAGTCGAATCAAGAGTGCTTACGTCACGCATCCGATCATGTATTTATTGCCATTCGCGTCATCGTACGTTTTCTAGCAAGAAACGGAAACACTTAACATCAGGTGGGCCGTCAGCTCGTTCTGTCACTAATATGATATAAAATAATGCCACGGTGCACACCTGAATCAGAATGTAAACCAGATCAATCGCTTCATATTTTAACTCTTACCAGAGAACTTATTTTTCATTACTAAATGACTATTATAGTACTGTCTACGTGCTTTAGGATTCTTGCACAGTAAATCTTACATAATATTTTCATATTGTTATACTGTAAATGCGTACACTAGGTTATGCTGCAGCAGTTTATGGCGATGTTCTGTTACATTCTCACCCGCTGCATGCTTAAAGAGCTTAACGTTTTATAACATTCGTCGTGACAGTGTGACCGCGGAGTTTTTATCTCTTTTTGTCACAGTGTGAGATTAAATTAGCCTCATTTTGTAGGTACTGGTTATTTTATTGGAGATTAGTGATTAATGAAATTATGTATGAGAATTCCTGACGCTTACTAATAGGGGTCTGGAAAAAATCCACCTCTAAGGAGGGTAAAATCAGGTGTCATACTTTGTATGGAAAATAGTATTGATGGATGAAGAACTATTTCATTTTCATTACACGCTTATCTAAAAACTAGCTGTTGCCCTCGACTTCGTCCGCGTGGAATTGGGTTTTACCACGCACCCCTATTCTACCCCTCGGAAAAGTAGGCTAAGTTACTCCTTGTTACAGCAGCTATCTGCCAGTGAAAGACCCGTCTAAATTGGTCCAGCCTTTTCGGAGATTAGCCGGAACAAACAGATAGACAGACAGACAGAAAAACAGAAAGACAGACGAAAATGATAAAAAAAAAATGTTTTGGTATATGTACAGTGTATACATATGCACTTAGAAAAAAGCGGTTATTTTAATATTACAAACAGACACTCCAATTATATTTATTTGTATAGTTGAACTACTTCTACTATGATTTTATTCTGCTTAGTACTATAGATCATACAATTTCGTAATAAAGGAAAACTATACGCGTAGCTAACTTGTACCGTATTCAGCATTACTTTGGTTCGTCAGTTTGAGAAGGCTAGATTGATGTTGCAAAGTTTCGATCCAACACAAGCAGGAAGCCACCGCGTAGTGAACTTTTCGTGTCACGTTTCGCAGTAACGCAATCAGCCTTCGTAAATAGAACAATGTAGTTGCAATGTCTTAGAAGGGTAGTTGTTAGTTTTGACGTCTCACCGCGCAGTTCAAAGTAATTTGAATTTTATACCTTTGGTGGTACAATCAAACATTTTGACTGCTTTTTCACGGTATGAGATTGAATTTACCTCATTTTGCACTGATGTAGTTTTTTTTTATTGTTTAACTTTTAATTTAGATTTTTCAGGGACCTAAGAGTAAGTTTTTTTAAAGATAACATTATTCTTCTTTTCCTCTTTAAAAATGATCACAAGTTTGATCCAAATCCAGTATTTGATCACTCAACACTTTAATAAGTTTTAATCAGTATTTCGTTTAGGTACAGTTCATTTTTTTTCATTAATTTGTTTATTACTTATACTGCTGTTGTAGTGGGCTCTACGACGTAGGTATATATCGTTCACAAGGTTATATATTTGTTTCCCATTAGCTAATCAACCAATATTTGCCCTAGCATCGGCAGATGATTAGACCCGGGTCACTTGGCTCTACAGAAACGTTAGCTATGGAGTATCTACGACATCCTTGAAAGCTGCTTTTTATATTTTTAAATCTTCCTGGATTTTCAAACTTCTATTATAATTCTTTATTCTCTTTCTAGTTTTAATTATGCGTTGTGTGCTAAAAATAGCAGGCCAACAAGTAGGTAAGGTTTTTTCAACAGTATGTCCAATTAGCTCAGGATTAAACACGAACGGATTGGACGAAGGTAAGAAAACCGATATTCAACTTTTCGTTCTCTACGTAAATTTGTCGTGTCAACTATTCAATTCAAGGGTTTCATGTTGTAAGTCGCGATTATGCACAGATTGAAATAAATAAGTTAGAAAAAGCGTTAATAGGTGGGCCACCATTATTGCACATCTTGCAAACAATAATTTTCGTTAGTGAAACTCGTGCAAGACGATTGGGCCTCTGTTGTCAATGCTAATCTTCGTATTTTTACGTAAGGCGTTAAATGCACTGCGTCTACATGGGTATCATTAAATTTGCATGTAAGTGCTAGGGTTTGAAATTACGACGTATGGCGTTTACAACCGCTATTACTTCATATATGTATCTCATGAAGACATATAGCGAATGTGAATGAGTTATACTTAGAAGATACCATAGCAAATGTATTTTCAAATTATTTTAATTTCCTTATCAATAACAAGAGAAAATATAATTAATGTTCTGGATTCAAAATAGTGACCTCCAAATTAGGAAAAATACCGTTTCTACTCGTTCACTCAAGTTTTGTTTAATTTTAGTCTTATAAAATAAAATATTTTTCATCTTAAGTCCTTACAAATACTTCATTAGTAAACTGTTCACTTTGAAGAGATTCCTCGCTTACGTTTAAAATTGCATGAGTCGTCACGAACCACTCACGAGCTCAACCAATTTAATTCTGAAACCAGTTTCATTCATTAAATGTAAAATTTAAAGCAATTGAGAAGCAAAAAACTATAAATATAATAACTTCTTTTCAAATCTGTTAAAGGTTCATAGTAGACAGATAAACTATTATTTATTCACGGGGTGCTACGAACACGTAGTATTAATAAGTTACTTAATTGTTTTATTGTTGCTTTCCGCCTGTATTTGCTGGTAATTTCATTGGTATAAGCTTTTCCTGGCTGCCGGATATTAAGGAATGAAATACTGGAAGAAAGTATTAGCCGAGTCATTCGTGAGAAAAAAATGGCGGCGACGAGCTCACACCTCGTCACGTCTACGTTCCCACGATAGGGTAAGCCACAAGGGGGAAAGTGGCCACTGAGGCTCTACCTACTCCTTCGGGGATGAAGACGTAATTCTATAGTACTAAAGTAATGCTAAGGTAATGTTTTGTTTTCAGGTTATTTTGCTACTGATGGTGAAAGTGGAAACGAAGAAACTCAAGTGAAGATTTCGTCCTTTTTGTATTTAAATACTTATAACGTATAAATATATATATAAGTGACCACCACTGGGTAACTTACCCTACTCACCAAATAATATAATAGCTAAAAGATAACGAAGACGAGGAAAACATTTTGAAAAATAAGTAATTATACGCCCTGATACCTCGATTGCAATTTCCTGAAACTAAATTTGTCGGTTCCAGTTACCTGTGTTTTGTTTAAATCGTTTCGCTTGCTACGAGTTTGTCCCAAATTAAATGTTTTTTTTTTATGAAAATGCTGAATTTGTGATAATATTATATATATATTTATATATTTAATTCAAATCGACTGGTAGTTCTAGTGTAAAAAATGAACTCTTCATCTTTATTATTAGTATACATTCTATAAAGTATAGTAATATTATTTAAATAGTACATAATATTTCCTTCAATAAAATAACCCTAGGAAATCACAACAATAATATTTGTTAAGGGTTTATTCCAAAAGTTGAGACTTCCCCACCCCATCGCGCTTCATTTAGCCGTATTCCCAGTGCACTCTATTTCGTGCAAGACCCCGAACAAGCTAAATCTCCAGTCCTTAGAAACGTCCATAGTATATTTAACTTACTCGAACCCGTTCACATCTACGAGTATTGTCGAAACGGTTGTGCATTCGATACTTCGGAGATTAAATAAACTTTACACAACTGAGCCACGACTGTGTAACCGAATGGGTTAAACCTCTTAGTTCTTGGTACTTACATATAATAACGTATACGTATATTATACGAGTAAATTGCGAAAGTATGTATGTTTGTATTAAATGGATGGATGTATTTTTAGGTAAAATATGGCATACCTATGTAACTTCGGTGACAATTGATGACATTTCACACAGCGCCATCTAGCCCCAAAGTAAGTTCAGTATAGGTTGTATCATGGGAACCAAACAACTGATATAATACTTATATACTTTTTTTGTAAATACATACATATAATACATATTAACACCAGGACACAGAACAAACATCCATGTTCTTCACACAAATATTTGTCCTGGGTGGGAATCGAACCCACGTCCTACAGAGCAGAAGGCAGGGTTACTACCAACTGAGCTATGAGGCCAATCATAAAAATACACTATAATAGTATGGTATACATACAGCTGATCACGGGAGATGGATATAGAAACTCTCATAACCAATAGCCCGGTCGTGTTTGGCTTCGTTGAATATGTCGTTGAAATGTACTGTAACATACCTATGTAACACACAAAAAATTCAATGAAATTTTTTTCAACAAACTAAATATATGAATTAGAACCTATAATAAAGAATACATAAAGAATTTCTGCATAAAGAAGAGCAATCTTACGCACTTATGCATTAAGCAAAATGAAATAAGTTAATCGTTTATTCAATTAGTGCTTATGTTTCAATCCATACATACTTTTTTACATGATAAATTTAGATGGCAAGTAAAAACTAAAAAAGGTTTCTTATTGACGAATCTCTAAGGTAAGGTCCAAAAAGGACCAAATTATACAAGGGTGTAACTACGGTACCCTAAAAAAGGAGCTAACAAATCAAATTGTTCTAAAGAGTATGTATGTGAGCTGAAAGTTGATTCTGTATAATTTATGTGTTTATCCGAACGAGGGCCGATCGATGGAGATAAGTAGATTATTGGTGAAGTTCTTTGCTTGTTTATATTCGAACTTTTGCCTTTCGACAAATTGATGTGGACAGCTGGTTGGATCAGGAAAGGGAATCGTTGTATTTTTAAAAAGTATTGCCAGTTCATTCCGCTAATACTAATTCTCTTAGCAAAAGCTTGCTATTGTAGCATCTGAGTTAATTGAGAAGAAGAACAGTTATGTCGTTCATTTTACGAGGATGAGCAAAAATGTAGTGTAAGGTATACTCGTATGCAGAAAAGCATTCCGGCTAGACCTTTGAAAGGAGCAGATTGCTCAGATGTTCTTAAGCGTTATCCTCTAAACGTAAAAATAGTAAGACTTGGGTGCTCGCCTTAAAGGCGTGCTATTCCTACATACATACATCCAAATCCTATTTGTTGGCTATATCGATTATTTTGGTCTTGTGTCGGACAATCACGTGACATTTTTTATTTCTAAATGCACGCCTTATATATACTTATTTACAAGCAAACAAAAAATGTCTGACCATTAAGTTAATTTAGTAAAAACAATATTCGTAACCGTATTCTGGAATGATAAATACCACTTTCTGTCTACTTATAAACTACTATAATGAAAAAGTCAAGATTTACGCTCTGTTATTATTGGCGGAGTTTGCAGTTTCCACCGCGGGCGTATTACCTCGAACTTTTAAATGGGGACTGTATTAATGCAATTCTTTATGCAGTACTTTATTTCTTTCGTGCGTTGAAAGGGCCTTTTGTGAGCATAATATTTTATTTTTAGGGTTGTGATACCGTGGACAGTATAACCGTTATTGTTTATATTTTTAATCAAATTCCGTGGCCTTCCATATGCAATAGTCATATTTCTAAGTTGATAAGTTATATAGAATTACATTAAGTGACAAATATACGGTTATGAGACCATGAAAATATAAAAACCAATTTCTGAAAAAAATTGATTACATCGGAATGGTATATATTTTCATAGAAATATATCGTCTTGTCGTTGTAATTTAGTTTTTTGTTATATTACCCATCGGTTAGCAGAAATGTGATATAAATGTTACGCGTGACATCGATTCGAAAATAGCGCCCTGGGAGCTCTAATTTCCATGTTAACTCCGTACTTTGTATGTTATAGTATTCAGTTTTTGACAAACATTAATTTTATAATTTACTGACTTCTTTTCCTGAGTTATAAATAAAATTTCAATTAAATCATTTTAAACATAAAGAACATGAAATTGTTATCGAATGTATTGTTTTTACAGTCAATAGAATTTCTGGTTGTTAATGAGATGTTATATGTGCATGTTGCACATATAAGTTAAAGTAGTAAGTATACCATAATTTCGTAACGAAAGTTTTGGTGAATGTTGTTTCAACTAAGACTTGACTTCCGCGCTTTACAAATTTTATTACATTTAACTGTATAACAGGTTAGATATAAAGATAATAAACGTTTCAGTGGACCTGTATTATTTTTAAGACGATAAATCTGAATTCAAAGTGCCGCTCTTGGCCCCATAATTAAGTTGGTACCTATTTACTCCGCATTTCTTTTCTCTGTTGTTACTTATTTACCCTGTGTGACGTGACATACGTAATGATTACGAGCGGCCCTGGGTTTTAGTCCCAGGCTGGACAATACCGTCTGTAATACAGGATTATTAGGCGCAACCTAGTCGTAAAATTCAAAACTCAATAATCTCATAACCACGGAAATATAAAATACTTGCGGTATTATTTAATTGTAACTAGAATCATGTCCGTTTGAACTGTCAGTTGAAAATAGGGCTACGTAATAAAATAAAATATCAGCACGATTTTAAATAATGAAGCAAAGAGAGCATTTCTTTCTCATGTCTTTATACCTCGGCGCTGGCATAAAAAGCTCTTCAGGGAGTAAGCAAATCACGGAATTCAACCTACTGAAGTAAAAGATCTTCGCGCATTTTTGCTTTAAAGCAGCTGACGTTTCAGTTCTTTTATTATTTTTAGATGAGGTCGTTCGTGGTATTGGACTGCACTGTTCAAACGTAAGTTCCATTCGCATGAGATAATGGGCATTGTTAGACTGAATTATATGAATATAAAAAAGGCGTAGCAACGTACAGCTTACTAATTCACACTACTTGACAAGAGGAATGTGGCCTAGCATCCGTATAGTGAAAAACGCATGTACGAGGACATTAGCATATTATGTGTCACAGGTGGCATGGACACACATTTTTACAAAGGTATGATATTAATAAAAAATACGAAGATGGGATGTAGAGGTATAACTATTTGTGAACCAGATCGGTGTGCAATGCTTGTAAAGAATAAAAATAAGCGAGCTCGCGCCTCTATACAAATAAAGTGCGCCCTCTGTTGGTGGCGTGTGTCAAATCAATGTCCATTTGAAGTGCTGACATCTATTGAAAGTATTTAGATGTTTTTGAAGCAGGCTAAATTGAAAAATAATCATTGAACATAATTTCTTATTTCAGGCATACATACATGAAAACAAAAAAAAAGAACAGAGGACATAAAATAGATTTGGCCAAAAATAATAAAAACTATATTAAAATGCATATATAATTTATATGATCCGAATATTACGTGTATGAAATGTCATTAACAAAATCCTTTACTGAATATTTTAAGTGTTCTTGTCAATTTTATTCAATGCGATGTCAATTCAACCTCAGCTTGTAGATTGTTTCGTTCTTGTTTGTTTAATTTTAGTAGATGTTTATTCATTGAATTGCGAAATGCTCCCGCGGACCTTGGTTGGGTATTTATATTTTATCAAAATGAATTCCATTTTACGGATTTTGGATATATCTTCAATTTACCGATTGATTCGCAGCTGAAGTTATTCTGACTGCATCGTTGGTTCATGTAACAGTTTTTCTAATACTATTAAATGCAACGAAATTGGCATTTATTAACATTTATTATTAACATTACATATTGATTAACATTGTATAAGCCTTCAAGTGTCTAACTAATACAATTTTTTGTAAACATGTACACAATTACAGCTCTTAGATATAAAATATAAAACTAGAATAGAAAATATAAAACTATAAAATTCCATAGATTTGATCATTATTATTATACGATGGTATTTTATAGTATTGTATACACTTAGTGCAAATATTCCATATTGTAGTCTGCAACTAAGAAGAATAAATAGTAGATAGGTACACTTTTAAGACTACAGTCTGCAAAATACAAGAGCTTTCGGAAACGCTCGAAGAGCAATGTGTCGTTTTGCAATTTCTTCGTAGTTCAGTTCCATAAAACGTAACTGAGTATTTGTAGAATTTAGTTTTTAGTTATTGCTGGCTGTTGCTAATTGCCTTAATTAGTTAAACGATCAAATTGAATAAATTGATGAATTGCTATCAACATTAAAAACAGAGATTTTTATATGATTGCTGGATAATGCAAACTTCGCCTTTACCACTCGACTAGTACTTATTTAAATTACAACACTTATCGTCATAGAATAGAAGAAATACTTGTCCGTTTTATTATTATAAAAGCAAATATCGTAACAAAAGCGATAATACAATCAATGAGAGCTTACCTCGTTGACTAAATACAAAAGCTCGACTATTGTGATTGGAACCTAAAATACACAGTGAGGCTGGTAGTTACATTATTTTAATGATGCCAAGCCGAGTTCATGTAATTATAAAGCAAATTAAATTCGTTACATTTGAACGATCAATTCGCATCCAGAATACTAATGTTGGCCGGTTTTCTAGTTTTGCAGTTAAATTTGCAGTAAGTTTCCGCGCCACGCCAAACGCGTTTGATGTGTAAAGAAAAGTCTTCGAATATGTTTGTCCAATTAAAATAGAAATTAATTTCCATAAAATTATATTTCCAGTATCCGACTTTCATAATAATGTTTTATCAAGAAGGGACATCTATCGTTATTTCTATCGAAATATAATTTGACAATACAATAACACATTATTGTAAAACCACAATACAAATTAATACTTATAAAATAAAACAATTTTATGTGTACACTAAATGCGGAATAACAATGACATTATATTATTTATTTGACATTTGAAGTCAGAGTGTGGACAAACACCTAAATGTCATTATTGTTACAAGGAAGAGAAATTGCATAATTTTCAGGCGTGTCTCTTCTGGAACAGGTTGTTGAATAAATAATAATGCAAATGATTATCCTTTTAATATTAAAAATGCACAGCTTGTTTCAGTAAAAAAATATAATTTACATGTTAATAGTCCATCGTCGCGTTGAAGATTTCATATGGAAATTACTTTATGTAACGTAATGTGATGCACGATTTTAAAATGGTGATGAGGAAATTAAATACATGTCAGGACTTTATACATGACATATTATGACATATTATGTCGGTATAATATTGGTCCTAGAGGAAGATTTTATTCAGATTGGTGATATCTGGATAACAGCACTACCTTTCCCAAGATTGAAAGGTAGATATATTAAATATTTATTGTATATTAGGTATTGCCTAAATTGCAGCCGCATGAGACGTAACATCCCCGTCTCGAGGTGATGGACGCAATGCAATACGACTTGAGTTATCTCGTACTTTGGTGGAGAGAACTCGAGTCGTATTGCTGTTGTCTATGGGCGGCGGTTACCACATAACATCAGGTGGGCCGTCAGCACGTTAAGTGACTTCAATTACATGAAAAAAATATGGCATACGTACAATGGGCGGCACTATCGCTAAAAGTGATCTCTTCTATAATAATAATAATAATATTGGACAATTCACATAGCGCCATCTAGCCCCAAACCAAGCATAGCTTGTACTATAGGAATCAGACAAATGATTGAATACATATATACTTTTTGTAAATACATATATATAATACATATTAACACCCATGTAACCTTTGAACCTCCATGTAACCTTTGAATGAACAAGATACAAAGAAGACACATTTGACGGATTGATTATATGCAAAGTTACTCATTAGGTATATTTGTGCTGAACAAAACTAGAACTTTACTTAAGTAATCTGTCTCATTTCTTAAAACACTAGAAGTAGCAATTACCTTCTTGAACACAAAAGCAATTATGTTAATAAAAAAAGATGAGACTATAACATTATTAAAGTAGTGCTACGTCTTGCAAGAGGCGCTTAGTGTACGACAAAGCAAGTAAATGTAAATATTATGCACTAAAGTATGTCATCATGTTAAAAATTCAGTCTAAGATGGATAGTCTAAAAGCTACAAGCGCCATTTAAGCTTTTAAGCCTCTGCCAACTTACAAAACACTGACAATAATACTCCCAAGCAAAATAAAGACAACAAAGGAGGTGCCCAAATTAAATGCACGAATAAACTTCAAACAATACATCAGAATTACAGTAGAAACATGAAGAATTAAGTTTAAATACCCTCAGGGTCAGAGAGGCTTTGTCGGTATACCAAGAACAAAGAACTCTCAGTATAGAAGCGATAATAGCCTTCGGATAAATAATTTTAATTGTTAAATACGAACTTAAATTTGGGTATCAGCCTCTGATTTTTTAATGTTTCGTTGATCATTAGCAAAGATATTAAAATTTTCAAACAAGTTTACCTGAATTCTTGAAGAAAACATAATTGTGTCAATCACGCCTGGAGTCGATCCAAACAGAACAGAAAGGAACTTCATAATCGAAACTTATTAAAAATGTTTAGTGCGTCTCATTGAACTATCGTTTTACCTAAACGGGAACCAATATAACAGATGTTTCTTTATTGCGGGGTCTAGTCTTCAAAATTGAACCTGTTTTAATATCTATAGTAATCTATACGTTTATTTGACTTTTTATTCTACTGTACCAATTTTCCAGCAGGGATTGTGTGTACCGAGTTTCCCGTACGATGTAGAGTTGTGTCTGGTTTGGTTCAAATATGAATTAGTACCTACATTTATACAAATGGATTCACTCCTTCATCATTCTTATTCTATTACACGAGGCTGAAGGGGAGGTTGGGGTAATTAAATAATTTCGCTAGCAAAAAGCTCGTGCGGTTCGTGCACTCTAGAATAAGTTAAATTTTCATAGCGACTTATCAAGTGACCTTTAACATTACGTCCAGTGCCGCGCTTCCATGAGTTTTCATTTGCATACATTTTCAGATAAATAATTATATATAAAATATTTTCAACAGTTCAAAAACAAATTCTTTATGAAAAGAACTACTAATATAATTTTGGAACTGATCAATTTTATGATATATTTGAATCTCGTTTAAACTTTTATTCTGCTTGCTCTCTTATCAAATATATTTATCAAGGACCTGAATTTCAAAGGTAACTCAAATATGTATTTGCAGGCTTTGCTAAGCGTATATGTAATCATTTAATCAACGCTTCTTTTGACATGTAGCTGTGTTGCGCTACACACTGCTACAGCGTAACCAAATCTTGCTATGGACAAACATAACGGCCGCCTTTCTATCGAACTAGTGTTGTTCAGATCTAAGATCAAAAATTCAAGCAAGGAACTACGAAGACAAACATTGCAATTTATAAAAGTTTTAAAGATAAAAAGTTTTAATTTAAAAAAGCAAACTTTTATCAATATGTTTCACTCCAAAAATTCATGAAAAATACGAAAAGTGAGCTGATTATGATAAAAAACAAATTTTAGGACATTTTCTTAACAAGATTCATTCTCCTTTTAAAGAGTCTCAGATAGATTCCAGCAGTTGTAATTTTAATCCCCTGTTCCAAACAGAGATCAGAACTCATGGTCACACAGAACAGTTCAACGGTTGCTCAATATTGCAACGAGAAAGGGTCCGGAACAGTCTTAGCGGAAGTATTACGTGGTATTACTCGGGTTGTTTTGAAGGAAAACAAAGGTATATTGTCAGTTCGTATTCGCTTCAGGATTTCATTTGAGTGACCGAGTAGGTATCGGTGGAGTAAATAGTGAAAGAAAACGAAGATTTCAATGGGAAATAAAAAAGGAATACGCTTTTTAAAATTAATTTAACTTTTGGTTATATTGATCCACAAATTACAAAGATAAACAAAACAAAAAAAACACAACTTTTCATTTGCTTTAACTCAAAACAATTTAAAAAACCTACATAAGCTGAATACTCATATCAAATGAAACAAAATTTGTTTTGGTTATGTAAGTGACCTTTGTTATACGAAGGCGTACCACAGGTGAAACTTTTTGGCAAGCCTGTAAGATTTCTTATCTAATATTTATCGCGACTCTACCTGTCGGCTTTCTACCAACCTTTTCATTTGTTTTATGTGGGCAAACCGCCGCATGGACAAAAATTGTTAAGCCGGACTTTTAATGGCTATAAACCCCAAGGTGTTTTACGCAAACTGCTAGGTTATATGCCAAAACATTTTTTTTTTAAATAACTTTGTTACGTACAATAACACTTAATGTAGTACCAAATTCTCGAACTATGCATTGACAGGATCAGGTATCAGGTATAAAAATTGTCTCTAAGGTGAGAAACGAAATGTCTTTCACGAATATAAGTAGATAGTTATGTTATACCCCTCGTCCCCCTGCCTTAGATTAAGCATAGAGTAGTTTTAACATACACTGATGCATTTCTCAGTAATGTTTTTATAGCAGACTCAGCCGTCTCTATGTCGCCGGCTGTGTCCTGCCTCTGTAAGTGATGTCATTATTAAAACGCCTCCAAATCGGTGTGGACGTAATCATGTAGTTTTTAATTAAATTCCAATTTTAGTTTTTAAAAACCCTTGACAAATTTCCCCAAATCATCAGTAGATTCTTTATTAATTACAAACAAATGTAGTACACTTCTCCGTAAACTGCTCAGGCGCAACTTTCCTTAGATAGATGTTAAGGCAAAATTTACAGACAGAAGGAAATTAATTTCATAACTGTTTTAGCTTACCCATTGTTAAACGAATCATATTGCCGGTGCTAGAAGAGTTAACGCTTAAGAGCTTTATTCAGTTGTACGGAATTCCATATCGATAGCTATCTGGTGAGTTATTCCACAACTCGTCCCTCCAACCCTGTGGAGTAAAACAAACTACATTTATTACGAACGTTGGCGTAAACCACCGGACTATGATAAGTGAATACGTATTTTTTTGTTGTACATACATAATACAACACACCAACGAATTCTTTCAACAGGGATATATTATTTATTCTGAGTTTGCCTCGCATAAAATATGTGGGCTAACATAAGCTATATTTATTACAGGCTTGGCATGTTCAATCTGCCTATAGTAAGTGAATACTTAACTGATATTGTTAAACATACAGACAGGATTGATTCCACTAGTTAATGAATATAATGTTTATTCTTGAAGTATGCTTTATTTATTCATGCGGGATGATAAATCAGTTGGGCGTAATACGAATCGATAGCGAGCAACCTAGTGCAAACTTGACACTGCCAGGGTATAAAAATAAGCATAAAACTGCTAACACAAAAGCATGGTTTGTTTTTACAAATACTTATATATATAATTTATTCTGAATGTGACTTTATTTATTCATTTATTTATTTAATGATAAGCCAAGTGTGTGGAGATAGCCTTTCGACAGCCAAATCATACAGGATTAAAATTTATTACCTCTTTGGCATAAACTGTCGTTTTACTTAACAAGTGAATACATCATCGTTATTGTTAGACATACAAACACACGATTTCTTTCCATATGCAAGAATATAATATTTATTCTGGACCTAACTTTATTTATTCATGCGGGATGATAAGCCAGGTGCGCGGAGTCAGCATCGACAGCGGGCGGCGCGGGCGAGAGGTAAACCTGACATCTGTGTAACAAGCTCATATAACGAACTTTGGCATGAAAAACCCGACTGTGGCATGTGAATACGTAAAATTAAACTACATACAATTCAACTGTATGTTTTGAGTGCAGTGGGAATAGGCTGTCATCCCATTTTGTGTGAAGTGAATAATTTTATTCGAAAAGTGTGTTAGTAGATTTCAATTCGGTTTAACAAAACTTTTCATTTCGTTTGCATTTTCATGTTGGGTAATGATGCATATTTTGCATAGTCTTTAGACATTTTGTTACGTAAATGCTAGTTTGGAAAATAATTTTAGAACAAAAACAAAAGTATTAATGAATTAATCATACTTTGTCGCTGATGTAGAGAAACATGATCAAATTTATTTTTTTATGCATTCAAAACGATTATTGTTTAGATGCCAACCTTTTTAGACAGAGTTTCATTGTTCTCGTGGCCTTATAATAATTGAGGCCACAAGAAACAGGCTAAACCGTGTAAAAGCTAGTATACTTAATAATTTAATAGCTTTTAACTAACTTAACTAGCCTTTACCCGTGACAGTGCCCGAGTTGTTTATGATCTAATTTAGGTACTTAGCATGCGGTCATATTTTTGGGACTCATAATGTGACTCTGTAGGACTGTATAGAGCGGACTAAACGACAATGTGGTATTTTTGGCTGTATTTATTAATAGCTCATTATTTATCTTGAAGAGAGAGCAAGAGGTAACAAACTTTTGTATTATTTTATAGTCTTTCCTTCAATATCTTTATTTTTTTACATAGCTGGATCAATAATTAGCCGGTTACACTTGAAATATTCTTACCAGAATATTATTTTATAAGCTCTATTTCTTATTTCATCCATGTAATTAGAATTATGATACTTAATACTCAATGTGTCTCGGTGGCTGTTTTGAGAAATATTGTACAAAGCTTATATATTTTTTGTTAAATGTTTAACAAGAAGCCACCGAGCAGCTCAGAACATTCAATGAACGCAATTAGCTACAATTGGCATAATGCTACTGGTTTGTGTTTATTTTCGTATGCTTCATTTATGGAGTGTATAATAACGATATATGCTGTTCAGTTCTACTGAGTGAGTATATGATTGAGATTCTAATAATAAATCTCGAAAAAGGGTATTTACGCTTATTTCCCCGAGAAACTATTTCCATTACTGCCATAATAAGTGGATAGACTAACATTGAAATGGTCCTTTTTATGATAAACTGTAGTATTATTATACTCATAAAATAACTACGATACAGAACCCTATTAAAATATTTTTTTAAATTAATAATTGATGTATCCTGGTTCATTTTGAATTCGCAGTCCCAAGTGCAATAAAAAATTGTGTGTTAAAGCTGTATATTATAAAGTCAAAATATTATAAAGTCACGATTGTAAATGCATTGAAAGTCGCGGGTACGATACTAACCGCAATCTCAAAACTCTCTTTAATGCCTCGTTTAGATTCAGTTAATAGCGCCTCGTTGCTTTGTCGATACTTATTCTACTAACAACTTACGAAACTGATTACAACTTAGTTTCCAACACGCAATGGACAAGAAACTAAAATTATTTGAAAGATAAAATGATCGAAATAATTTCATTATATTATTATTACATAATATTATTAATTAGCTAACAGCAAACAAGGAGTGTAAAATTGATGTTCTAGTAAATTAATTTCAGTGGGGAAGTTTGATCACCGAAGAGAACTTTTCAACCGTTATTCGATATGATTCCATTGTTACAATATGAATAGGACGTATATTTCTCATATCGAGGGTCAGATAATTTTCAGTAGTGGAAAATATAAATATATATATAATACAGGAACAAAGGTTAATTAAAGATAGAGAGAGAGAGAGAAAGAGAGAAAGAAAAGAGAAGAAGAAAGACCCTATGAATAAATACGTACTTTATATTATTTTAGCGCTGGGTAATATTATAAGAAAGGAGTTGTTTCAGGTGTCCTCCTTTGTAATAAATTTAATAAAGTTATTTTATGTGAAAGATGATATGTAAGCATTGAAAAAGATAGCTGTCTATGGCATACATTTTAATATTAATCATAAAGTCAGAAACGAGTTTGCTAATTTGATATTAAGTGTATTTTTTATGGCAGGACATTTGGAAAAAAATTAAAAAAAAATCGAACCAAGTGCGAACCGGAAACCGAGGTTTTCGCATGTATGTCTTATTATCTAGTAATAGAAATATTTATTTTGAAGAAATGTGTATTCGTTCGTTCAGTTCAAGATCATCATGGTGAATTTTACTTACAATTTACCAGTTGTAATTATTTGTTGTTTTAGAATTTTTATTATAATAACACCAAGTTTTGTGTTTTATATAACAAAAACTCGTTTCATGCAAAGTGTGTGTGCCTTAACTTTTTATTACTTTCACCTGTGAAAATATCAGTATTAGGATTCAATAAGATACATCCTTTGAATGTCGGACAGCAGACGGATGGACGGCGTAGGCATAGTGAATGGGTTCCGTCCCCTGGGTACGCAACCCAACAACACTTATAAAAAACTAATAACACTTATAACGTTTCGTGAAACCCCTGCAAACTTTGAAAAACGCCAAGTAAAGTTCCATTTTTTTATAATAAATATTGGTTCCTTAGATTATGGCAATGAAAAACCAACTCCCAACTCATAAATGATCGAATGCTCAGGGAAACAACGCAATTTCCCGTAAGTTATGGACTCGTAAAAGTGGCGTGTTGTTGATGGGGTGAACTTCAAACGAACCACCTGAGCACATTGAAATGTGGACCACATTATCCTGTGAGGCAACAGCATTAGTTTCGAACGAAGAATGGTGTAAACAGAATGGTTTCAGCTCCCTTGAACCACTTTCATTTTGAGAACAGTAGAACTCACGCCATCTTCGTCCTGGGTAGTACGGTATTTTTTTTATGTGATAGAGTTAGTGAACGTGCCAACGGCCCACCTGGTGTTAAGTGGTAGCTTCTGCTCATAATAACCGATGCGACTTGGGTCCTCCCTTACTAGGTACGACAATACCCAAGTCGCAACGCGAACGTGTTACTGCTTGGCGGCAGAAATGGGCATGGCGGCAGTACGTCCCCGGAAGAACTTGGCGAGAGTTCTGCTGCTCTTAAAGTGTGGTACTTATTTGGGGAAAAACTGCCAGCATCAAGTAGAAGTGCACTCGCATCGTTATTTCTGTTTGAGGGTCTCAGTATCGGACAAAAGGTGATTAATTTTATTCAAGGACCAAATAAAGGTTATTTTGAAAAATTCAGTTTAAAATCTTAAGCAAACCAGTTGCTACTTGGGCTTTGAGGCCGTTATGCTTGAGCGTTTCCTTGTTTATTGAGTTTAAAAAATAACTCTGCTGCTATAAAATATATAGAATTGAGGAAATCCTTCGCAATTTGGCAAGTTGTAGATCAAGTGTTATTGGTGAATATGAACAGAGGTTACTGAAGAGGTAGCATATTACTGGTTTAAGCGACATGCTTTTTTACGGCTACTTAGTCAAATTGATTATGATGTATGTTACTAACTTTCTTGCAAAGCAAGCAAAGTTTGAATACCAGCTGAGTCATTTGTGATGAGCACAAATATTGCTCTCGAGCCATGGATGTTTGTCAAGTAATATTGGTATTCATATTGTGTCATAAAAAATGTATGCGGTTTAATAAAATAAAATAATTAAATAAAAATTGGTGGACATTTCACACAGCGCCACCTAGCTCCAAAGTAAGCTAATCATAGCTTGTATCATGGAAACCAGACAACTGTTATAATACTTATATACTTTTTTGTAAAAAAATACATACATATAACATGTCATCACCCAGACAGAGAACAAACATCTATGTTCGTCATACAAATATTTGTCCTGGGCGGGAATCAAACCCATGACCTACAGCGCAGAAGACAGGGTTAGTACCAACTGAGCTGTGAGGCCTGTAAATATTAAATATCAGATTTTGTCAAGCGGAATTCTTCAATATACTTGTGAGAATACAGACCGAGAGTCAATATTCTCACTGGCACATTAAACGCTTTGCATTAGCATGTATTATGCACTAGAAATGCTCTCTGCGATCCGCGTCTACCAGGATTATCATTCCATGACCTAGCTACGTTCAAATACGGAGTGAATATGTAAACGAACCACGTTTTCAAGTGTCTTCAATCTTTCATCTTCAGGTGTACGTGCTTGTTGGGAAAAGGTGAAACAGACGAACGAGGTTCAGTGTAAATCTAAGCTAAGCAGCTGGTAGTAGAACTTGTGACAAGAACGCTAGGGGAAGTATTGTCACAATACATGTTTCTGCTGCCAAACATTTATCTGCCTTCTCATTACGTGTTCTGGTTTGAAAGTTGCGGTTGCCGGTCAAATTATAAGCACATGAGACTTTACACTTTCACGTCTTGTCTTTCAGTTATGGGCGCTATATTTCGACGACTTTTAGGATAGGTTAATTTAGGATTTCCCATACCTTAGTGGGGAAAAGCCCAAGTTGTATTACTTTCTTATGTACAGAAGTTACATTTAACATCAGAATTGTAACATACATATATACTTAGATAACAATAAAACTATTGCACCATAAATGAAAACAAGCCTTCGCCCCCGTCTTTCCCACCATAGCTAGTTATTTAAAGTAGCTCATTCCATCCCACCTATAACACATTATAAGTGTTTCTTATTATAATTATCTACTAGGTTTAAATAACAGCCGCATACATAATCCTGAGCTCACCATAAGATATTATGTCGTGCCGACTCTGATAACGAATGTATTGAGCTATTACGTTGGCATCCTTAAACCAGAGTGATCATATGGGATTTAAATATGGAATACAGGTTGCAAATTGAACCGCGCCATTACACAACTTGCTCAATATCCTACGAGCATTGCTGATTGCAACGTCATTAACTAACTGATATCCATGAGTATGTGGAAGTCCCTACAGTCAACGAGGACATGAAAATAAATAGAGCTGGCTATATCTCAAGCAAAACGATTCCAAGAACTGTAATTGACGGGCAGAATGTACGTATGCGTATTATTAGATAAGGAAATTAGATTCCAATGGCAAAAAATCACATCGCCGGCCGATCTGCTTATAGTAAGCTGAAAATAATTTAAAAATATATACACGAAGTTATTAAAAAAAAATTACATATTTAACTAGCATGAACCAAAATTTCAATGACTTGTGTTGTGATATCTACCCGAAGAGGTAATCGGTTCTTTTAATAATGATAAAAACAACGGAAACAGGGAGTCCATGAATAAAAATATGCCCTTTTATTGTTTTAAACGAACGTATTAGTTTAATTGGATTAGATTTGTATCCTTCCATTGTTTGAAGCCTTTGAAGCTGAACGGATTTGCCGGGGATTATATTTTTGAACCAATCACTGGACATTGTTCTTGTATTTGCAGCGGTTTTTAGTCTATGTCAGGCTTACAAAACTAACCATGACTGACTTGTTAAGCCCTGATATTAAAAAAAGGTTTATCTGTTAAGTAAAGTACAGGTATTTGTCCAGATATTAAAACTGAGTTTAATTCTATGAATGTGAAACTTTTACAAGAATGAAAATTAAATTATTATTACTACTAGTACTTCTTCTAATACTACTACTACTACTACTACTACTACTACTACTATCTATTAATACCTACTTATTATTGAGAAATGTCTTAAGAGAGACGTGAATATGTAAATACGTTTGAAATTTTAATAATATTTAACTGGCAGATAGCTGATGTTCTAAGGAGTATCACAGGCTACTTTTCCGAGGGGTAAAAATAGGGGTGCTTGATATAACCGAATTCCACGTGGATGAAGTCGCGGGCAACAGTTAGTGTTTTAAATATAGTAGCTATTTTTACTCCTGATTAATTCGTACAACGGAACGCAATACTGAAATTGCGTCGCATAAATACCATGAGCTTTCATCAATAAATATCAATCAGCTACACGGAATGATAATACAATAACTGTGTAAAATGTAAATCAAAATACGTGGGAATATTTTCGAATTGGATACAGTGCGAAAAATGTACGAAAAATATGGAAAATGCACCTGCCGTGATACTGATTTAAATGCAAAGCTTCGGAATGGAATCGCGTCGCCTGCCATCCGACCACTTATCTGTCGCTCTAACTATACGTATGCTCATACATAATCAACAATGAAATGCTAATGAAATTATCTTCAATCAGTTGTATTCTTTTTCAAAATTCTGAATTCCAAATTACTTCAGACATATTAATGCTGATATTCTTGCATCTAGAATATCAGCACTAAGACATGACAAGTATTCCTTTGCTAATAATCAACTTAATGTGTAAAAAATGCTTCGTATCAAATAAATTATTAATGTTCACACGCTAAGGATTTGCTGTGTTGCAGGTGGCATGGGAAAATACAAATACACAACAAGAACATGCACGAGTTTGCCCAATATGATATTGAAAACGGGACCCCTCGCTTTGCAAGCTGGATTACCATCGACTTAGCAAGGCACATTAATTTTCCAGCCGTTGAATTTGCCCATACTAGGGATATTTTGTTTACTCTCTATCCCATAGTGACCACTTACTTAATAAATCATCCGTATTTTAAGATGAAATTAATTATTAATATACCCTCCTAGTCAGTTTAAATACTAAGCTCAATTAATTACCATAAGTACCCTTAGTACGACCCATTTTTGACAGTCAAATTATAATATTTCCTGAAAAAAGGACTAATTTGGAATAAAAGCGAACATAAATTAATATCATGCCACACTGATGCTTCATAAAATAATTAACTGAGCGTTATGTGTTACTACTGTTATAATTAAATTCAGTACACACAGAGCGGGGCACAAGGTAGCGGAAATCACAGCAATATCTTGGTCGACAACAAAAATATACAATTATTACTTTTCCTAATTTGTCGAGCTGCAGACTCATTAAGTTCATCTAACCGAGAGGACCTCATACAGTCTCTACCCTCAATTGTAATTTTAATGCCCTAACGTAACTATGAAGGTAATTAAAGAAATAGAAAAAATTCCATTACTCACTTGGTTCCATAAATCATCACCGGTACCTACTGAACCCGATTGTAACTCTTACGGCTATTTATTCCGAAGGAATTTCTTACAAAATTAGATAATTCAAACTATAACGGAAATGAAGTGGCGTAGCCAGTATCCGCTATGATATACTGTAATTAGTACTACAGAGTGAATGTAGATAATTAATTAATTATATATATTTTCTGATATAAAACTATTCTAGGACTATTGTATACAATATCATCTATTCAAAATCTATCAAAACGGATGAAGTGGCGAAGCCAATATCCGGTATGATGTAGCTACTGTAATTTGTCCTACCAAGTCAATTTAGAACGTAACTTCGATTTGGCGCTGAGCCAGAATTTATATAAAATTTCCAAAAAAGCAATTCTTCACAATTGAAATAATTATTCAGTTAAAGTGAATGTTAAGAATCGAGACAGAATATTAGTATAGAAGAAAAGTTGGTCGTTATGACTAATAAAAATAAAGACTAGAGTCTAGGACGTTTATATATTTCAAATAAAGTCTGTAGGTTTACTATTTGATATCAAATAGATATAAAATTCTGTAGTATTTTAAGTATTTTTTTGATAAATTAAAACTACAATATGTATGTATATATATATGTTTTAAAGTGCTGTGACATTAAAAATAAATCGCTCAGAGAAACTAAGTTCATCATAACTAAATGGTTATCAACCCTGTCATATGCAACAACTGAAGATATTATAAACATCATAACCTAAAATTAATTTCAATCCTTACTTTATTTATATTATTATTATTTATTATATTTTTATTACTCGTAATATTTACTTATACTACTTAAACTTGTTTATAGATTTTATAAATTTTCACTTAATTGATTTGTGATTGTAAGAGGCGTAACCGTAAACAAATGAAACTGTAACGTTTGGTCTCCACAGTACAGGCTCAGCCTAGTGTGGACACCACCGAATTATCCTTGCGTCTAAAATACCATCAACATTATACCTTTTATTATACTTATTTTAAGTCAAAGTTTAGTTGCTAAGTTTATATATATTGTTGTAAATAAATTGTTTTTCTTTTCTTTTTTCTTTCTTTTTTTATGTAACAAAAATGTAGTTGTCATGGTCCAAAGCTAGTTCTGTATTTGCATCGAGAGATCGTTGACTGTGCAATGGATCAATTTGAAAAAGTCGATATGTTACAGAGCGGATTTATTATTTTAGTCCGCTTAAGAGATCCGCGAGGAGATCGTGGTGTGAATAATAATGAAATCACCTAATATAAATCCTTTCAGGATGAATTAACTTAAGTACATGATAAAAATGATTTAGTTGCAGGAAACAATTTTTCTCAGTGTGTGTACTACTTTTACGAGTTACACACAGTTAATTATTTTAACGGTCATGGCTTGAATAAATTGAAATTATTATTTTTGCTGCACATGGTTATACATGGCATTTTATTATCAATATAAATATTAAATGTTTTAATATTATTGTGTTTTGATTTTTGTTATTGACAACTTAATTAAGAAGAAATTGGAATAGTAATAAGTTTCACAAAGTCGTCACTGAGTCAATTTGCATTTGTGCTATAATAAGTTGGAATGCAAGACGTAATCCCGACTGTGAACTGATTTGTAAAACTCATTTTCTATTGGAAAACTTCCTCTAGCCATCTACGCATATTGAATAGCGGGATTTCTAATGAAATACCGGACTTTTCATTCATTTCAATACTGGCTGGTCGTACTCGTAACTCGGCCAACGCAGAACAATGGCGTTTGTGGTAATAATAAACACCTAAACATTAAGCGATATTCATTTTGTAAGCTGTAAGGAGCGCCAAAATAACTACTAAAATTACAAATACGAAGGTATGTTTGTTTGTAGGTACCCTAGCAAATATTTTCTATATAAATTTACTATTTTCAGTTTGAATGAAAAGTATTGGTACATCAAGAAGAGGAACATTGATAGTATAATAATTTTATGTAACAACAAAATCACCTTATCAGTACCAGTCAGGTAAATTACAGGATCTTCCATATACAAGTTTTATGTACTCCTGGGTATATACATAATGTAACTATTATCTGTGAAATATTTATAATGGTTATGTTATGTGTAAAGGACACAATACATTTATTTATTACATTACCTTTATCTTTATGAGATTCACTGCTCACTATCAAAATTGTCTTCCCACAAACCTGCATGAATAGATGCAGATAAAAGTCACCATCACATAAATTCAAATTACCAGTTCAAGTACACCCTTATGGTTGTGTTATACTATCAGTTTGCGATACGCGATATTGATGAAATATTAAAGGTACTGGAAAACGTGACGTTTTTGATTGGATATTAATTGTGATAGTGACAGAGTAGAAAGTGACGCAGCAGCAGCCGGCGAGGCGCCATAAGTGAGTATTTTAAGGCATTTCTTAGTGTCCCGTCATTAGGGTTAGGAATGTTATACATATAGTGAAAGTTTTATTTATATGTGTTAAGGTGCTAAGTAATATATTTATTTTTAAATTCGATCACAACATCTTTATGTGTAGTAAAAAATTTGCATATATCCTACTCTTATAACATTTTGTATCTATTGAACTTCTACTGAAAATATTAGTTTTGAATTTTGATCTTACTTTAATATTTTTTTATATCAAGGTTTTATACAATTTTAGTCTAAATTATACAGAGAAAATTGTATCAAGTTGATGTTTATTTTGTAGTAATATAATTATTTTGTAATCTGAATATACATTACTTACCCCTACAATATTGATAGTGTGACTGTACCCTTGAAGTTTATCAGACATGCATTTATCCGTGACACAGCGTGTGAAAAACAGCTGGTTTCTATTAAACATCATACCTGCTCCGTATCTTTTCTGTACTTTGTTTTCATTTACTAGTATATTCGTAACATTATTAACCGTAGGTATGCCTTAAAACAGTTGGTCTCAGTACAAACATCAAACAAAATTTAAAACTTCTACAATCGCATTGGTCCTATCACTTATCATGTTGCTAGGCTCCTTGTTATTAAACATAACTCAGCTGGTTCGGGCTACAATTTTGAACCATAAATTTACATTAACCAGCTAAACTCTTTTACCTGTGGCAACTGGAGAAGGCAGCGCATAATTCACTGCACCGCCCGGAACGCTAACAAATGGTTTGCAATCTAATTGAATTATGTCACCTGGACAGTAGGTGCCGCCACCGTCTCTATTTGGACTAATTTATAACGTGCCCAGCGACGGCGGCAGCCGGTCACAGTTTGCACAGCGAGGACCTTGACGGATTAGCTTGCACTGTGATATTTTTCACCGCTGGCTTGTAATTAGTCGGGCTAGGGTTTTCACGGGCTAGTAGTCTAAGTCTGGAGGAATGTACTAGATCTGTTTGACGAACAAAACCTCCTTATCTTGTTCTTGTCTAAGGACAATTTCGTAACGTATTGGCGGACCGTTAGTGTAAAACTTGTCTAACGATGATATTTTCTTGTGTTGTCTACTAATCCCTTAATCACTAATATACACATAATAATACAATATTAGAAATAACATAATTTAAGTCTTAACAGAGAGCCAGTGCCACGAATTGTAGTAATTAATGTAAGTAATATTTAAAGTTACATACGCAATTAGAAATTTTTTGGATCTTCATCAGGACATCACGTCCGCTATTGTAAGTTTTTTTTAATACCTACGCAACTTGTGCTTGCTGCTTCAACTACAATTTTATGTTCCTGAAAACCTTTTATATTTTTCATTTCAAATAGCTGTGAAACTTATTTGCGATGGCATTCAAAACGAAATAATTCTATTATTAATAATAACCAAAGCTACATTATTAATAATAACGGCAACAGTTTTTTATGATCATATATCGGCTTTAGCTCAAACACCCACAGTGTAAAGCCATCACAAACTTACGCAATATAAACTCATGATTTCGAATTTTCACATGAAGTTTGCTCGTGGATGTCCTTGTATCGCAGTTATCGGTCCTTCCTTTTAACAGCCATTACAACTTTGGCTGTAAACCGGCATCTTAGCTTACAGAGTTTTGATTCTAATTTCTTGCGAGATTTTTTTTCAAAATGGATATGCCATACTGTTGTGTTTAGTTTCACGCACAATGCTGTTTTGGCAGAATACGGGGCTAGGGAAAAGCTCATGAAATTTCTTTCAATAAAAATCTTCTAAAGAGAATGCAAAATATGTAATAGGCATGGGCACTAAGACAACTAAGTCTAATAGAGACTTAACTCTCTACTAAGACAGTTATTTTGCTGCGAGATATGTTGTGCTAAGGAACGTAAAATATAGCATATTTGTGTAAAATAGTATTATTAAAAGCATTTTCTTGCCTGCGTAATAAAGCAGAGTTTTTCGAATATTTATTATCACCATTTTGAAGAAGGAGTGAATATTTGCCTCAGAGCCGTGACTAGAAAATAATATTTTCCTACGCATAGGAAATCTTTGTAGAAGTTTACAACAATAACATGATGCCATGATATTCCACGGCTGTTTTATTTTTTGCTTGCTGTTGAAATTTCTATCTCTAAATACTAACATTTTACACGTAAAGTATCTAACAATTATGAAATGGATTACCAAATTGCGGGTAGCACCGCCAAAATGTTGGTTTGAAATCGTGAATTTAGACGGGCAAACATGTCGTTGTCAGCGGTAAGCCGCAAACTAAATTGCGGATTCGAATGCACAAGATATGTGCGAATTATAAGGATACCTCTAACGAGCTAGCGTTACGATAACAGGTAACGAAGAGTTAGGTGTAACGGCATTTCGGTTAGATCAAATGGTTTAGATTAATTCCTGAATATACTTTTGTATTCTTTTTATAATTACTTCATATATGCATAATTATTGTTATTTCTCTAAAATTTACATTATGAAATCAAAAGAAATTCCGATAGATCATTACCCGTACCTGGCTTTGTCTTGTCTGGCTTGTCTTTAGTCTCTGCTTCTGGCTACGTTTATCGAGAGCAACCTTAGAAATTCTGTAGGAAATCTTGGTGACTTTCGCCCAGCAATGTAATGTAGATTGAGATTATTGGCAGATTGAGATATAACAATTCATCTCATCGAAAGGAGCCACTTTGAGACACACTTTAATCCTTTCATCGCTTTTTTAATCCGTTACAAGGATCGTGATTGCGAAAAATAAGGAAGCCCCTCCTTTAAGGTTTATGGCCTATTCTTCCCCTTGGAGGGTCGGATAGAGTTTTAACAGGCGACAAACGTATCGATAAGTACGCGTGACGTAGTTTTGAATAATATTGAAGTTTCCAAGCCATTTCCATGGAAAAATTCTATGGAAAAAAGTTTTTGACTTTGACGCCACGTGATTCGATTATCTCTTGTTTTCATTTCTGCTCATCGCTGCGCTCTTGATAACAAAACCAATCTTAGGTATTCCATAGTAAACACGGAAGCCACTGTTGGAGGCATCCTAATTAATATGAAGCGCAGTCTCTTTATAAATTACAGTACAGTTTTCTTTTCCTTTTTCTGGTAAACAATAAAATTAGTATCGAGAAACTCTGTATATAATTTTTGGAACCGATGAATTTACATCATACAATGCGCTGCCATTTCAGAAAACTTATTACACAACAAAGCTTAACCGGGTAAGTATTTATTTAGGAAATTGTACCGCAAACTGTTATAAATGGGAGCAAGCAGTACAACTATGTGGACAGTTATTATATGACGTAATTGTTTCAAATTATAACTTTCACGTTTGTTGTAGACATTTAGAATGGGTATTGCGTAGACGTAGCCTCGTAGCCCGTAGCAATGTAATTTTCATGAGAAATACATAGTTACAGAGATCGACCATAAAAGTTTTCCAGCCTTATTTCGCCCCATTTATTTCAATCGCTTTATACAAGAAAAAATCTGATGAAACCCAGAGCTTGATAGTGTGTACTCAGCAGCCAATCGTTAAACTATCAGAAGTTGTTCGATTCCAATACAATGCAACTGTTATGAAACGATGCCAAAGCTCGGAAAGTTAGCTAAAACAGTCTAGCTGGCCATCCAATTTTCGACTGATTACTCAAATAATAATTACGGTTCAACACAAACTAAACATCTAGGTCTATTTCCGTTGTCAGTTTGCATCCGCGACTCTGGCAAATCAATAATACAATCGATTAACGCGAGTCGGATGCGGTGGATTCCTCTCATCCTGTTTGTATGCATTTTTTCATTTGTTCAGTTTCAGTTTCAATTTAGATATCTAGCTCTTGTCGTGTGTACAACATACACGGAGGAGTCTTATCATATTATGTACATCCCGCTTCTACGTCTATTCAAGTCACTGGTTCTCTCGAACCAGTGTGTTAAAAGGATTTTAAGTGCGCATCATATGTACTTTTAACCGAACTTAGATTTTTTTTTGGGTACCCATATTATTACTAAACTAGCTGTTGCCCGCGACTTCGTCCACGTGGAATTCGGTTTTATCACGCACCCCTATTTTACCCCACGGAAAAGTAGCCTAAGTTGCTCCTTGTTACATCAGCTATCTGTCAGTGAAAGTTCCGTCAAAATCGGCCTAGCCATTTCAGAGATTAGCCGGAACAAACAGATAGACAGACAGGCAGACAAAAATAAAAATAAAAAAGTTTTGTTATATGTACCGTGTGTACATCCATATGGACTTAGTAAAAAGCGGTTATTTTAATATTACAAACAGACACTCCAACTTTATTTATTTGTATAGATGTATAGATAAATCAATTAAGTACTATCATTTTATTGATAACTCGTTAGGAACTTTATGTCAATCCAAAATAACCATGGTCATTAAAACGTATGTCATACTTTTCAAACGGGAAAAATAATACAACTACAAGAACATGTATGTTGCTGGGATGAGCTCTGCCTAACGATACATCGATTTCAGCAATATAGCAATATCCAGGATAATGTTCGTTTTGAAATTCGAATGAACCAAATCAACGGAATAGTATGCACTTGGTGTGAATTGTGCTCTTGAATTTTAAAGTAGTCGATTTATCCAAATGGATTTGAAGTTAGATATCGAAATGATAGTTTCAAAGTTGCTGAGTGTGAGTCTTGTCTGCGTGCAAATCGTCTTTTATACAGCTATCATAACTACTTAAAATTCTCATGGATATCATTAGACTTTTCAATCTAAGTAGAGCAAGTTTATTGTTATCAGATTAATAGATGTAAGATAATGCAGACATGTGATCAGTATTAAATAATTGTATGGTATGAAATAATTTTTTCTCTTCTAAACAGATTGATTAAGTGAAATAACAGGCTCATACAGTTTTTCATTACAAATCTCGAGAGTTAGCACGCAATGGGATGCGATTAAGGCCTTTCCAAACGGCAGTACGAAGAACTCAAGTGCCTTTGATGTTATTATGAGCAGAGGATACCGCTAAACATTAGCTGGAGCAACTGCTGAAACGCGCTATATTTAATATATCAACAAGTACATACAGTACTTATCATTAGAACTAAAATTTCGAAGACATGTGTCAAGTGCACGAAAGGAGGCTCTTAGAGGCGCACTTAAAATCCTTTCACCACACTGGTTCGAGAGAACCAGTGACTCGAATAGAAGTACCTATCATCATATGTGCCTACCCAAAAGCGAATATTTAGGCAGTGGAACTTGTGTCAAGTTCATCCGGTGAAATACTGTCACCATAACAATTTTTACTGCCAAGCAGTAATATCTACCTACATACGCATTTCTGTATTTCGTTTTGCCAGTGAAATTACAGGTACGTGGCACATTCCACCTTCACGTCACAAACTAACGGGCACAATACAATGCGAAGCTATCTTCCCATACCTAAGAAGGGGAGGACCCAAAGACGTATCGTTTTTATTATGGGCAAAGGTTACAGCTTAACATCTGTCGGGCCATCTCGCTCGTACGTGGTACACATTAAAAAAGTTCGGATGCAACGTTTATTTGCATAAACGACAAAATAGAATAACAAAGTAATACACAACAGTCAGTATCAGTAAAATAGGTGCATTGTTACTGAACAGACAGAGCAAATCTGTATGTGTTCAACTAAACCCATAATTCACAGCTTGCCGATATTTATAGCCTAGTTCCGAGGCTTAACACGTTCGTAGCTAACAACGATACATTCACTACAAATAAACGTAAGTATTTTCAGTTACTACTTTTGGGGATTAAATTGTTTTTCACTGTTGGTTTTAGTTACCTCTTATATCATACTGTATACATATATATCACATACTGTATCAGCCAAAAACACATAAAAAACAAAATATCTAAGGCTCAACGATCGTAGGCATATTAAATCCATTCTAGCTTATGGATAGAAAAAATGAAGTCAGATTATTAGGAAAACTGCGAATTAAATTCGATTATAACTAAAAAAATAAAACTGCGAAGTAACTGTACTTCAATTGGTTAATTTTAAAAATAAATTATTTTTTGTATATTAGTATTTTATGAAGTTGATGCGTGTATAATAAAATAATATGTATAAAATTTGTACTTTCTACATAAAATTAACCAATTGAATTGAATTGAACTGGGATCAATACCTACAAGTAGGTAGGTACCGAGTGTACAATCACGAAGCAACACGTAATTTACATTAAGCTTCCCATTACTTTAGGGCAAAATTTACGTTATATTTTCCTGTTGAAGCTCGTTACCCATGAAAGCTTATATTTTCGTACCTACAGAAATATGTATTCCCGAAATATTCATGAGTAAATTCCCCTTTAATAACTGAGTAGCAGCATGTACCTATACCAAGGATCGTTATAGGAACATGTTGATTTGCCACACAACTTTGTACAGGAAGGGACTTTGAACTTTATTCTATAGACTTTTCCTTGTTTGATTCTCGCAGGTGATAGATACTTTCTTTATCAACAAAATTACAATAATAGGTATTTTTATAATACACCTACGACTGGCCTCACAGTCATAGGTAAGTTGTTAGTAACTCTGTCTTCTGTGCTGTAGGTCGTGGGTCCGATTCCCACCCACGTCAAATATTTATGTGAAGAGAAAAGACGTTTCTTCTTCGTCGAAGTGTTGTCATGTAGATATTTACAAAAAACTGCATATAACATAACAGTTATATAGTCCCACAGTACAACCTATGCTTACTTTGGGGCTAGACGGGACTGTGTGAAATGCCCACTAATATTTATTTATTATTTTGGCGATATATATCAAAATATGAACTATGATAATAGTATTTCCCGGCTTTTATCACGTGTAAAATGCTATTTGAAATGAAATGAAATGAAATTTTATTTTTTTCGCCAACAAACATTATTAAATTTAAAAATACATAAGTAGCATACACATAAAACATTTAAACATTTTTTGTTTGGAAACACATTGGTACCCAAACTAGGATCACCTGTGTTATGGCGTACCAAAATTGCTTTTATCATGGTGCTACATCGAATACATTCATCCCAAAAAAGGTAAATTAACCAAAAATATATTTAGGTATATATCCGAAGATTCCTTTATATACCTACTCTATTGCCTACTTGGATCTCTATAGAGGGTTATTATATAAAGTGCATTATGGTCCACAGCGTACCATTTAGTCCAGTCCAGTAAAAAGCCATATTACCAGGCCCATTCTGGAAACGATGTCGCATCGCTTGTGATATTCTTACTGCTGCGATTACGACCTTTCCAATGAGATTGTGTGCCATAATCCGACTCCAGTCACACCCGCAGTACCGTGGAACACGCAGTAATAATACTTTCTTACTTAGTAATAATCCACTAAAATCCCAATAAAATCAATGCGCAGTTTTGGATAAAAAAAATGCTAAGCTGTAATTGACGAAACGTGACTTCTTTTGTGTTCAAATGCAACTAATATTTATGTAGCAATAAAAAAAAACTTTGTTGCTACTTTTCACAAAAAGGCGTATAAAAGTTTAAGATGTGAGTTGAGACTTTCAAATGAAAAAAAAAACAAGTTATTCATCCTGTGACCTTATGTAGCAGCCTACTCACTGGTTTTCTTCCTATGACTTCGAGGTAATTTGCCGCAGAAAGGGAGATAGAGCTTAATTCTCTTATTTTAGGCATCAAACTCTCCCAAATATAGATTTTGCTTAGGATATAAGAAGGTAACTATAAGAAGGTAAACACTTTTTTTGGGAATAATTCAAAAAACATATAAATCCTAATATTACAAACGTGAAAGTTTGTGAGGATGTATGGATGTTTGTTACTCTTTCACGCAAAAACGGCTGAATGGATTTGGATGAAATTTGGTACCAATATAGCTTATATCCTGGATTAACAGATCGGCTACGTTGATCCCGGGTAAGTACAGTGTTCCCGTTGGATGACTTATTCACCGCGAGTAACTCCGCGGGGCGCAGCTAGTATACATATAACCTTAATTATTACTAAAATTTATTGAGGCTGTGTATAAATTCCTAGTGTGTTATTACTGTCTGATCCAACACTGTGTTGCCAGCTCTGGCTAGCATATATGGAATATTTAAACTAAGTAAACAGAATAAGAGTGATAGTGTTTAGTTTGTTAAAACTAACGCACTATCGGTCTAGTGCCATTGCAACTAAGCATGCGGTATTAAACTATGCAGATTACTCTGAACAATGGTGCGTAAATAGAAAGGCCCGCTCTAACGTTTGATAGGTAAATCTGGTCAAACCGATATCTATTTAGGCAGTCATTGGTGAACAATGAGCCAGGGAAATTTTGGAAAGCTGTGGTTTTTTGGTTTGTTAGTAACAGTTGAAGGCTCCAAAATTAGCTACGGAATATTATCCTGGTTAGCATTCGACATTAGTTGTAATTTGGAGCCGGTGAAGGAAGTTAAATTTGGACCTAAATGAAAAATGAAACTAGCAGAACCGGGCAGTTTTTTTTTTCTGACTTAATGATATATTCATTAGGTATGTACCTCTCCGTATTCAAATATCGTTGTAAGCGATCGGTTGAATGGTATAAAAGTCACACCGCCATCTGGTGGCCAGTTATAGTGAAATGGATACAATAAAACCTCCATGAAAATCATATTGTTGCCAATTTTCTTGGAGATCTATCTGTCAACCGATGTTGACATTTTTTAGATGTATGGCAAGTTAAATTAAACTGGATGGAAAGAAAACCTTCTCCATAATAAAATAGTGTGCCAATTTTCATGGATTTTGATGGTGATTTGTATAAGAATAATATTTCAATATAGGTCCCTCAGGATACTTCTTCAACGGGCAAAGCCGCGGGCAAAAGCTAGTTTTCAAATGAGCCTCGTGCCTGGTCTTGATACCATAACCAGCATGACATTGCTATCCTCTAAGATATACATAACGCCATTATATCTATCTAAGTATAAGTATACGAATATATCTACCTTTTTTCCACCTTGAATAATAAAGTGATATACACTTATTTTTTTAACCTACTGAGAATTAGACTGACTACTGAGATAAATAAATGATTTTTTTTCCAAAATATCTGTATCTACTTACTGATTATTATTTGACATATTATGGTATACAAAACTCCTCATCAGCGCATGGTAAGGGCTTGTACACATCTCGCACTCGCTAATAGCACAGTAACGTGTTATGTACGTCTTCTTTTCATCGGTTAATTCGTTTACAACTACGATCATCATCTAAAATATACCTAAGCAGTCACCTGAAGTCAGCGTGCTCATAATACTGATTCAGACAAAATAAAAGCCATATTTTCACAGTCTCTACAGCGCTGCGCTCCGCAATATATTTGTTTGGTTAAATTAGAAACTAGGAAACATCAATTATATTTGCGTCGCTACACAGGCAGGTAAACACATAGGTATTAATTAGGCATCCATCTTGATTGAGGTATGAAAGTTTATAATTACCTACCTATTAGAATCTAAAGTTTATCAGTATACTTAAAAGGGACTTATCTATAATCGATACCTTACCTAGTAAGTATATAGTGTAGTATATAAAGCTGCATTCATTATAAAGTATAAAAAAACGCTTACGACCACACGATAGGTATAGTAAGTTATTAATATCTTGTAAGGTAGAAGATGTTGAACTAACCATACATAAATTAAACGATGATTTGTCTAGGATATCACATTGGTCTGCTAAAAATAGTTTGGTTCTTAACCCGCAAAAAACAAAATTTATGGTCTTTGGCACGAAAAATCAACTGGAAAAACTAAATTTCTGTAACATGCCCTGTCTCCTGGGTGAACCTATAGAGCGTGTTCGTGAGGCTCGAAACCTCGGACTAGCCATGGATGATAATCTACGATTTGAACAACATATCATTCAAACAGTCAAGGCATGTTTTTATAAATTAAAAGTTTTATACAATATAAGACCGTATATTAGCACGGAATTACGTTTACAGTTAGTTGAATCATTAGTACTTTCAAAATTAAATTACTTGGACACTGTGATCGGGCCACGGTTACTTAATCGTGCGCAGCGCCTTGTACAAAGAGTACAAAATGCCTGTGCACGGTTTTGTTTTAATATTCCTCCGAGGACACACGTTACTCCGTTCCTAAATCAGCATTCAATTTTAAAAATAAAACTAAGACAAAAGCTTCATCTGGCCTGCCTATTATTTGGAGTAATTAAGCATGAAAAGCCACCGTACTTATATGAAAAGTTGACGTGGACTGCTAAAACAAGACCCTCACGTAGCTGTTCAAAGCAGCTATCAATGCAGCGGCATTACTCGGCAGCTTTCAGAGGTAGTTTTCGGTACGCTGCTACCAAGTGCTGGAACAATATTCCACCTCCAATTCGTGACCAGAACAGTCTACATGGTTTCAGGCTAAAATTAAAAATATTCCTCGCATGTCATCAAAAGAAAAATGAACTCTTGAGGCATGAAACCAGTGTTCTCTAAAATATGAAACTATATAATAGTACCTAGACTTAGTAATGTAGGAGTAGAGATTTATTTATTGTTAGTAGCTTAGTAATAGTTTGTGTTATAGTTTGCTTTACCTTTAATTTACTAGTTGTTACGTGTTTTTGTTTTTTTTTCGTTTTGATCGTTTTGATTGTAATGTTGATTAACTTGTTTTATTGTTCTTTTATAGTGTAGTATTAGCTTACTAGTTCTGTACGTTAGGTAATTCCCTTCATTTACTCGTTTTAAAAATCGTTTTTTTGTTTTTTTTGTTTCTAGTGTATTAGAGCTAGCATAAAAATTGTTTTATTTTATTTTGTCCTATCTGATATAAAATTTGTAAGTAATATTTATTTTAAATCAAAATAGTAGTATAGCAGGCATCCGTGTTTCACCAACACAAGGTTCCAACGGAAGATCAGCGCTGGGTTGCTCACAACCTAGCAAATGCTGAGTTGGAAGCCATTTTGTGGCAATGCTGTATAGCAGGTTGAGCCAAACTATTATCAATAGTGTAGTTAGTCTAGTGTAGTTTTTAGTTGAAGTTAAGTTCAATATGTTTAGTCCTATAAGCTCACTTCTAATTCTGTTAAAAATGTTTTATGTATCTATGGTTATGTATCTTTATATTTTTCCTTTTTTTATTGTACCTGTGTATACTCTTTGCCACAAATAAATGCTTTTTCTTTCTTTCTTCTTTCTTTCTAAGTAATATAAGTTAAAAATTTATTTGATTTTCTCATTTTAAAACAATACACGACTTATGTCTATAAAAACTGGAGCCGAGTATATGCGATTTAGCTACTAATCATCCTTTCACCACTCGAGAGAACCAGCGAATCAAATAGTAGTAGCGCGATTCAGCGTCATCGACCGACCGGAGACGAGTATACCAGATACAGCATCACCGACCCGAGCGTGACGGTTCATTTTCAATCACTGTCCAGAAAGAGCGCAAAGTGTGACTAAAGAAGCTTTTCACTTCAAAAATATACTACGCTAACTACCGTCGCCATCATGGTGGAATTATTGTACTTCTGCTTCCTTCTGTGTACTTCTGTGACGTTCTGTCGGATGCCAGTAGACGTAGGTATTAGGACTTATGGTGCAGTGCTCCGAACTCGGGCATTGACGAACTCGACAGATCTCTTTCTTTCCATCTCAGCCAAAACTAGACCAGAGTATAGAGTACCTAAATCTATTCTACTTACCCTATAGATTTTTACACTATCCAACGTTGGACGAACACCTCAGGTTTTGGACTATATTCTGTATATTACACATACGCTCACGCCTCGATCCCATGAGTAGGGTAGGCAAAAACAAAGGAAAGTTACTTTGCACGAACATTAAATATATACCTCCCTTCCTTCATTCGCATCTTTTATTCTTCTCACTACGTACTTTCGATTTCATAAAAAGCGTCATTGATCTGGTCGATATATCATACACGATACGACCTTATGTTCTGAATTATTATTGACGTTTCCAAGCCATTTCTATGGAAATAAAGTTTTTGACTTTGACTTTTTCTAACCAAATCATAATACATATCTAATTTGTACCTACGATGTTTACAGTCTGCACTGCCCTTTACGAAGCTGGGGTTGAGCCTGAAAGTAAGTGAATCAGAAAGGTAATGAAGTATTTGAGCGCCCCCTCTCTGATTAGTGATGAAACACTTTTAGCGAGAGTTTAATGACCATGATATTAATGACAAATGAATAATAATTGTGCTTTCTTTGGTATATAGTATATTAGGCTCGTTGTTTGCTTTGAGATACTAGGTATTACTTACATATTTAGGTAGGTACTTACTATGACTGTCCTACAAATTGTTATTACTCAATGAGAAGTCTTATAAAATCTCTAAAAGTTACCTACCTTCGAAGTTGTATCAATAGGAAAGCATGTAGGTATACATAATAAATAAATAAATATTGGTGGACATGTCACACAACGCCTTCTAGCCCCAAAGTAAGATAAACATAGCTTGTGTCATGGGAACCTGACAACTGATATAATACTTATATACTTTTTTGTAAATACATACATATAATACATATTAACACCTAACACAGAACAAAAATTTATGTTCGTCACCCAAATGTTTGTACTGAGTGGGAATCGAACCCACGACCTACAGTGCAGCAGGCAAGGTTAACAGGGTTACAACCATAGAGATAATAATCTAACAGGAGTGCTTAATACGTTTGACATAAAAACTAAAAATATACTTTATCAGCATGACATAAAGTTCAATTTGCGTTACCAATTATTGTAAGGAAAAACGGTCTTGGAAAGAGACAAGTTCTAAGGTATGGGTTTCCCTCTCGCACACATTACCATTATAGACAATTATATTTTTATTACACCATATTAGACAAGGACACCTTGACCTAGAAGTATTCTCTTTCGAGACCGCTTTTTGGGCCTCAGTCAGCCCTCCAGTTGTACGAAGTACATACTACCTCCATGGTTACAACCAACTGAGCTGTGAGGCCAATCTATAGGTACCTACCTTCCAGTAGAAATTGATAGTAAATTGAAGGGCTCAAACAATTTCTCGTATCAATTTAGCAGATTATCCGACCGTGCAAAGAACAATTTGGCGGGAACGCGTAATAGTTGTGATCCGATTAGTCAAATTAGTTTCTGTTGGTAGTTAGTCTTCGGAGTACCTAGTTTACCTTAGACTTATTAATCACTACATATTACCATCTAATACTATTTTTCGCTGCTAGCTAGCCTTTGTGAAATAGTCAATAGCTGCAACTGTGACATTTGTCACCTTTGTGACTTTTGTTTTTCATTATTGCAGGTGTACATAAGTACCTACGCGTGACCTTATTACAATTTGTAATTTGATTTACGGTTTCAAGCCCGTTTCTAATGAATTAAATGCAATAACGTTTTTGTGCAGTCTGTGTTGTCTATGGGCATGTGTAAAATGACAAATAAATATATAAATAATATGACAAATAATATATAAAACTGTTATTACATAAGTAAAGCGTTGCCAGGCGTCCGGATAAAGCTGGACAGTCAGGCGTTTTGGTTGCGTGTCCGGCCAAATTAGTTGGTTCTTGGCTTTTGTTAGGCTTTTTAAATTTGGGCAGATTCTTTACATTTCTCATAAGTTTATAAATTTCTCATATGGAATAAAGAAGACTTAATCATTCAACTTTATTTATTATATAACTTATTTCACTGGCAGATAGCTGATGTAACAAGGAATAACTTAGGCTACGGTGCGTGATAAAACCAAATTACACGCGGACAACGGTTGGTTATTAATGCAGAACTAAAGGAGAGCCCTCTTGCAAGGTTTGTAAGAAGCTAGTATTTGTTTTAGTTTATAACATATAAAACCTCCATCGGCATAATATATTCGCGTTGAAATATAGAAAAACAACCTCACTATCACATCGAAACAATAAAAAATATTTTAACAGGCAAATCAACAATTTTTTTATTCCGGCTTCTCTCGACTTGATTTACCATTATCACGTTTACTCATTCGCCATTTTCTTGTAAAAGTTTGCTATTCAAAATTTTATACGAACGACAAGACCAAAATAACTGACACTGACGTACATATATTTGACAGTTTCGTAACCATAAAACTACTGAAACTAATGTGCTGCCCTCTAGTACCGGCAAAAATCATTTTTTTTAATTTTAACTCAAGACGTCGGAGATAATAAATAGATGGCAGCGCTGCTGCTGGAAATTGACAGTTCGTAATCCTTACCTAGGTGCTTTCTGTCACTCATAAAGATGAGTTAATACCGATATTTTACAATATCACTGATACCAGTATATTCATTGAGAAGTATTATAATACCTAAACTAATATTGGATATCACTGATATTCATGATATTGGTGGCTATACCTAATACTATGAATACCCATCTACCTTAATATTATTATCACGTTTATTGTGAAATTAATATTAATGCCTATTATGTATGCCTTTCATTAATCTATCGGATTTTGTTGAATTATTGGAATCAATAAAAAAAAACGATCAAACACTTTTAGGTAGTTAAATAAAAGTTTACAAAAAAATGTGGGTGTAAACAATTATTCAATCAATTTATTACAATAAATAAAGAAAAATGTAATAGGCATAACATAAAACATAGTAAGTAAAATGTAATGTAAATTATGTAAGTAAGTCAATGATATTTTTTTATTAACATGTTTGTCTGAAGTAAGTTGCATTTCAAATATCCCGCCGGCCCAACCACTCAAGCGTCCACCTCGCGCAAACGACACTCGCTTCGCTTCACCTGTCCGCGCATTAAACGTCACATTCGTTTTCTACAACCGCGCGAGTAGTCTACAAAAACGATTAGGTACTACTGAGAAACTACTGTAGCCACAGTTGATTAAAACCCGAAAAGTTCAAAGAATCGAAAATCTAATGAACTTCAAAATAAATTACTTAGATTGATGACAAAAGAAGAAAATAAAGCTTAAAGTTGGGGATATTCGAAAAAAATGTCGTGTATCCTTATTGTTTCGAGTTTTACAAGAAAATATGAAAGTTAATAGGAAAAAGGTTCTCCTTCTTATCTCCATGAGCGTTTTGATTTCCTTGTCCCTCGTGGTAAGCCAAGTCGGTCATCTGTGTCACTTCTTCTTAAAATCCCCTCTCATTCTTCTAGTAGGTATGGTGGTTCCTTCACCGTAGAAGCAGCTCGGCTATGGAATAGCCTTCCACATGTAATCCAAGACAGTCCATCGCTTGGTATATTTAAAAGAAAAGTTAAAGAGCACTTTCTCAACATGTAATTATAATACATATTTTATATATATATATATATATTAATTTATTAACATTATGTATATTGATATTGTATTTATGTATTTATTTGTATATAAAATATATATTATTTTGTGTAAGTAGGTAACACATCATACCCACCTTTTGTTAACAAACGTTTTCTAGCCTCAAAGGTTTGCTGGAAGAAAACTCTTTTTAGGGTTAAGCTCGCCTTTGTACATATTTTTTATATATGTTAATTTATGTTTATTTTTACTGTGTACAATAAAGAATAAAGAATAATTCTTTTATGTAACAGAGTACACGATATGCCCTTTAAAATGATATCAGAATCTCAGTATAAATATTAAGCTTTCTCACAAAAAAACAAATATAGAAGTACTTCCCGCCGGGTCAAGCAAGAGGCCTCGGGCGACGTAACCATCCATCCATTCATCCATCAGACGCATCTCAGTATATTTCGTTTGTTGAATGGTCTAGATGTAATGATAGTGAAGCATTATCTTATATTTAGCATTTATTTTTACAAAGATACTATTATAAATTTTCAACAACGTACAATCACAATCAATTATAGCGTCGAGATCATGTAACTTTTCGGACCAAATTATTCTATGAAAACCTTTCGGGATCGTCGTCATTATACATATTTCGAACATAAAATATCTTCACGATTAATTTAATGTACCATGTTCATTACAAATATCGCAAAGAAACAAAAAAAAATACTTCATTTTAGTTCGATCACAAATTCACAAACAAGAATGGCGAACCGTCACTTTAACTTTTTTTTTCTAAATATTTTGTTCCTGGACAGGTACTATTCACTCTCACGGATGCCAAATTTAATATATTGCCATCTAGTTATTTCCCCTTGAACTATTAACAACTGATTGAGGCGCTGTACGCGCCTACATGACAAAATATGTCCAATGCAAAATAGTCCTTAAGCAAT
This sequence comes from Chesias legatella, assembly GCA_947359385.1. Lineage (NCBI taxonomy): Eukaryota > Metazoa > Arthropoda > Insecta > Lepidoptera > Geometridae > Chesias > Chesias legatella. Next base: position 5,913,849 of record OX375773.1, on the reverse strand, counting down.
GCACAAAAGACTCACTTTCCCTACGTAACTATTTGTCTCGCTTGTTCTGATCACGTATCACATATTAGCGAATCAGAGTGAGGCATAATTTACACGAAGCCCGCCGACAGATATATCAGCCAATGAATAGTGAATATGAGTAGAATACTGATATTATACGACCGATATTAAACGCCCGCTAATATGGTAGAGTGAATATTAAGTATTAGCATACCAGATTTCGTGGGATTACTGATACATGAATACACGACATATCACTGATATCTTAGCGAATACTAATATATCGGACTCACCCTTAGTCACTCACTAATCTGTATTCTCACCTCACTATTGTCAATCGCTCTATTGTAGCTTGTTTAGTGTTGCAGTTGTCTCAAACGCGAACAATTTTTACTATGTGCAAATTAGACTTATGATCCTCATTATAATAAAATAAGTAAGGGTATATGTTTTTAGAAAGACATGTGTGACAGTGATGATGCAGCTGACAACTATAACAACGATGCAAGCTTCAACGATTCCAATGAGCAGGAACAGTCCTCCAGGATGGACCTGACTGGATTCCTCTTCGGTAACATAGATGAAAGAGGACAGCTGGAAGATAATGGGCTGCTTGATAGTGAATCTAAGCGCATGCTATCCGCATTGCCGCTGCTGGGCTTTAAATCGATGATCACAGAAGTTTTAGATGAGGTGGAAGCCATTAAAGAAGAGGAAGATAAAGGTGAAAGCTTTTTTTCATACAGAGACAAATAGTGTATATACATGCGATTAAATGTATTAGATTATCCAGCTGTTTATAAAACAGAAAATAGTTCCATCTATGAAGTTGTGCCCCACTCTTCTTCACATATTTAGGTATATAAGGCATATTAGGTATGTGTATCGACAATATAACACACTATTGGAACTTTTGTAATGTAAGGGATTATGAAGAAGAATGGGGCACATCCTTGTGTGCTGCTCACAGGCTCTGCTCTGGACACGTGCCACTAAATAGTTTAAGTTTCTGATTGTTTTTGATACTTAACCAGTCAAACCCTAGTCTAGGGACTGGATAGTAGCACAGGAACATAGAAAGAAAAGAGGGAGGTCTTGGCCCTACAGTAGGATCTAAAAGCCTGCCAAAAAATATATTTGTGAGATATTTATAAACAGGCTTTCAGACTTTCACAGCTTTTCACTGTACTGAAAAAACAGGCTGATATTTTAGAAGATGTACTTATTATGCGTTAAGATGTTGAGTTATGCTTTATTTTTACACTTTTTCAGATTATTCGCAGAAGAGTCCATCTGCAGTGGATTTTTTTGACATAAATGAAACAGCAGATGATCAAAGCATCAAAGTAAGGACACATATTTTATTTGTCTGTGTACTGCTCTAAAAATCTCTGCACAACAGCTTGTAATACCTGGTCTCCAGTGAACTTGAAGCATTTCTGTTGTGACTTAATTTCATTGAACATCATATCCTACCATAAATAATAATTATCCATACAGCTTTTCATAACAGTTTTTATTTCTATTATAGTTACATATTTAATTAGTCATCCAAAGGTGACATAACTGAAAGTTAATAGATTATTATAATCACAATAATTTGAAGTCTAGTTTAGTGTGTGTTTTCATAGTTTTCATGGCTAATTACTGTTATGTTGCAATGATATTGAATGCACTATACATAAGCATATTTGAAATAGCTGATAGAATACATAGTATGACAATAGAGAAAAAAACACTTGTGATTGTTTTGTTTTATTCTCATTTTCTTCAAATGAGAAGTAGATGTGGCCCAAGTTTGTCACAAAGTATTCTGTTCCATATTCTGTATTTATCATACCATTTCTTTTTGTTACGCACAGTTTGCATTTATTCAATTCATTTTTTAATTATTATTTTCTGCAAATATTATAATTTATATATTTTTTTTGCTCTTAGCTTGTGACTAACTTAAAATATTAAAGGAAATTTGCATATATGTATCTAATGAATGGTTTATGCACAAAATTTATCAATAAATGCACTGGTCATGAATTACTTTGCTTTGTCAAATCAGATTTGAATTTTAACAATCGCAAAGTTGTTCATTTTATGTTTTGTTAACCACTAGGATGTGAAAGTTAACATTAACCGGGATGCACAGAGTGAAATGGTGTCGGAGGCACAAAGCGGGGTTAAAAATCAGGATGCAGATCCGTTAGATTGTCCGCAGACTGAAGTTGTAACCAACTGGAGGAACAATGAATACGAACAGACTGGACAGAATGATGATGGGTATGAAGGAGATATGGAGGGAGATGGGGAGCTTATGCCGCCACCATCTACTATACCGTGAGTCATTTTCACAGAAAAAAAAACACTCAAGCAAATGATTATATGATGGAAATATATTTGTTGATATATTTGTTTCATAAAATATCATGACAATCTATCACAGTAGCCATATATCACAGAAACAATTATAATGTTATTCTATTTTAACACAGTAACCAGAAATTGGACAGAGAGAAAGGCTCAAGGAGACTGGACACACCACTAGCCGCTATGCTGCCTTCCAAATATGCCAATGTTGATGTAACAGATCTGTTCCCAGATTTTCGACCAGATAAAGTGAGTATGTAATGTAAATTTTAAATTATTTTTGGTCCAGCAGTTTCGATTGAAAGATACATCTAACCACACCACACCACACCGCTTTCGATGTGCGAACTTCCTAAATGACAACGAGACAGGACGAACGCAAGAGCGTTAATTATATCATAAATAACTATTAATCACCAAAAAACTTCCAGGTCCTACTTTTCCAATTATATCACAAACGAAATCACAAAATAAACTGTTTTCCCAATTATATCACAAACGAAATCACAAAACAAAATTACAGGTCTTTGTTCCAATTATCTCAGTAACAAATCACCACACAAATTTCCAGGCCCCACTGCTCCAATTATCTCACTTAAAAATCACTAAATTAATTTCCAGGTCGATTGTTCCGACTATCTCACAAACAATATCACTGAACAAATTTCCAGGTCCACTATTCCAATTATCTCAAACAATATCACCATACAATTTTCAGGTCCTACTGTTCTCTCGTTTGTTCGGCCCCGGCAAGCTGTCAAGCCTACCGCAAATATGGCGCGGCGTGAAGAAGCGCAGGCGCCGCAAGCGCAGCGGCAGCACCAGCAGCGACACGCCGCCGCTCTCCGCCGACAACCAGGAGGTTCAGTACGCTAGTGATGATGAAGATAAGTTGCTCAGGTAACGGTTACACCTTAATGTCAATAAACTATAAGCTACCTACATGATGTTACTTGTGTAATGTCTAAGTGGCTGTTATTTCACCGGCAACCATACCATTCAAACTTGAATACAGGTATGCGTATGCGTTATGCATGGCGGCAGAAGTAGGTGTGGTGGTAGTACTTTCCCAGACGAACGTATGGGCCTTTCTAGTTCTAAATTATAGGTCTTCCATAGATTCCATAGACGTAATACGTGAAAATCCACATTGTAATTTTTTTGTGATGGGTGATTTGATACACTTATAATGGGCCAAGTGCCCATAGAATACAAAAAAAAAACACCCAGGGCAAGCATTTGTGTGATGAGCATAAAAGTTTTTCTGTGTCCAAGGCTGGGACTGGGACTGGCTCACATAATTCTAGTGCATGGGATCAATTTATTCTAGATATCAATTAAGTCATTTTATTTTTTAATAAACATGGATATAGTTCCATGGTTTGATTATACACAAATTAATTATTTGGCATTGCAAAGGGACAACTGTAAATTATGGAATTGCTGTAACATTTGCAGACCCATGGAGGAAAACCAACAGAACCAGTGTGACAGTTCGTCAGCAAACGCCGGGGATAAGTGTCAGAGGCCCGCGCCTGCGCACTGGCGCTTTGGCCCTGCGCAAGTGTGGTACGACATGCTCAACGTGCCCGAGTCGGGGGAGGGCTTCGATTATGGATTCAAATGCAAGGTAATAACGTTCAAAATGCATCGACGCCATTCTTTGCTCGTGCTTCATTTGAAAGATAATATTATCGACAAAACCGTAGCTATGTATGTTACGTCCAAAAGAATCTAAATGCTGTGCTCAATTCGTAGTACTTTCGGTTTGAAGAATATTTGTTTTCTCAAAGAAATTGACATTTCTCTTTAACTTAAGATATAAAGTGAGCGTGCAGTTTATTTTATTATTATAATTTACTTTGATAAATTTGAAAGAAATACACCTATATCATTATGCTAAAACCCAATTTTTAACATATAAGTTACCAAATTGAGATTAATGAAAACAGTCACTAAAGATATTTGTATTCGATGCTCAGGCCACTAAAGTAGTTATGTTGAATGAAACCGCGTTTAATATCTACATTCTTATTAAATGCATCATTTTACCTGTCAGGCGCCATCTCCCGAACCGGAGAGCAAACCGACGGAGAAGGAAGATGTGAAGAAGATCGACGACACGGAAAGCATAGAAAGTGTGGACAGCGGTTTCCCGGACGATTCCTTCCTTATGGTCTCGCAGTTACAGTGGGAGGATGACGTCATATGGGACGGCAGTGAAATCAAACACAAGGTAAATAAGTTATATGAATGGGAAGTGTTATGACGTGGTTATCGTTGTATTACCACACATTACACTGCCAATAATAACACACTTTGGCTTATAGCTATTAGTAATAAAAGCCCATTATAGGTCTTGCCTAAGCTTTGTTTTTTAAAGAGTTAGAACTCACGCCAGTATCTTCCGGGGAAGTATTGCCACCATGCCCATTTCTGCCGCCAATCAATAACGCATTCGCGTTGCTGTGTTCCCGTTTGTAGGTGTGGTTGCCAGTGAAATTACAGGCACATGATACATTCCACCTATAAGTCACAGAGTTACGGGCGCATACGATGCGAATTGGGTCTTACCAGGTAGGGAAGGACCCAAGTCGCATCGGATGTTATGGGCCGAGGTTACCAGTTAACACCAGGTGGACCGTTGGCACGTCCCGTAACAGTATCACATAAAAAAAAATGTCACACTTGTAACGATAGTGTGATATAATAGGAACTTGGTGCTCACGCCAAGAACTCATTCTACTGCTCTTGGTGAGCGTTTCCTGTCTCACGAGGTTCAGTGTGCGGCCAAGAATATGTATGATGTCATTAATTGCAGGTGCTGGCGCGATTGAACAGTAAAAGCAACGCGGCCGGCTGGGTGCCCACATCTGTGAGTCGCACCGCGCAGCAGTTTTCACATCCGCGACCGCAACCTCCCACTCCATTACAAGCTGCTAAAAACGCAGTGTAAGTCTCGTATATTTCTATACCAAACGGTGATTTCATGACAATAGTGGCGATAGTCATGAAGCCATGAAGGAAATATGAACAGCAATCAAGATTTTATGCCATAAGAGAGATTTGAGGCGAATGAATTGTCAACGTCTTTGTAGGTAGCATAAGATAAGCAGTGTGTATTTTCTAATTTGTATTGTATTTTGTTCTTCTGTTCTAATTGAGTCACTGGTTCGCGAGAACCAGTGTGGTGAATGGATTTTAAGTGCGCCTCAAAGAGGCTCCTTTCGTGCACTTGACACATGTCTTTGAATTTTTATTCTAAGACATGTCGGTTTCCTCACGATGTTTTCATTTCCCCGTTTTGAGAACGTGGTATAGCACACATTAATCTTTCAATCGTAAAACTCATAGGTGCACGTCGGGTTTTGAACCTGCGACCTCCGGATTGAAACTGGGGGTCAGTACCACTAGATTACCACGCTCTCAAGTCTAAAATATCATAATAGACTAAAGATTTCAATCATTTGTATGTTACAAAATAATTTATATGAGCATTCTATCAGTTACCTAGTTCCCATAGCTGTGCTTATACTATGGGGACACTGGTGCTGGATGACGCAGTATGAAAAGTCCAGCAATATTTATTTATTTGAGTATTTATTTTGAACAGTGCTGCAGCGGCTGCTAGCGTCCAACCGGCGAATCCAAACGATGGCGAAGATAACACATGGTACAGCATATTCCCCGTCGAGAATGAAGAGTTAGTCTACGGCACTTGGGAGGACGAGGTTATATGGGACGCCGAAAATATGCCTAAAATACCCAAGCCCAAGATACTGACCCTAGATCCCAACGATGAGAACATTATCCTGGGCATCCCGGACGATGTTGACCCCTCGAAGATTACTAGAGGTATTTTGTTATCATATGGTGTTGTAATTTATACACAGGCAATATTGATCAATTGACAAGCAAGGGTAAGAGCTGATTGATGATAATTACTGTTTCTGTCACTTCTTCTTGTTCGAGTCACCGGTTCTGTCGAACCAGTGTGGTAAAAGGATTGTAAGTGCGCCTCAGAGAGGCTCCTTTCGTGCACTCGACACATGTCTTCGAATTTTTAGTTCTAGGACATGTCGGTTTCCTCACGATGTTTTCCTTCACCGTTTTGAGAACGTGGTATTGCGCACATAAATCTTTCAATCGAAAAACTCATAGGTGCACGTCGTGATTTGAACCGGCGACCTCCAGATTGAAACTCGGGGGTCAGTACCGCTAGACCACCACTGTCTGTCACTTTTTTTTTGTGTTTTTTGTTTCTGTCACTAGAAGTTGATGATGGGTATATGTCTATGTCAGCTGTGTTTAAAAAAAAGCGCTGTTTTCTTATTCAGTGGCATACCACGTGGTTAAACATCATAATGGGGTTCGTCTAATAACATGTTTACCGTGATATTGATGGGGCCGAACGCTTGAGGTCTTCAGCTGAAGAGACTGAAACGGATTTCAATTTGGTTTTTGTTACGTTTGGTCTACGTTGTGGAAACCTACCAGGGAGAACCGAGGAGTCCAATCCACTGACGGCGGACATTGGGATGTATTAGATGTATTAGGACAGTTATCGATAGAGTCGCGGTTGAATTCGAAAGAGACCCTGGCTCTATCTAGTGTTAATGTACCGTCAATCCACTCGTCGGAGGACCGTTGGCACTGCGGTTACAAGCAGGAATACAATGAAGGAATGCTGATGGGTGGTGTACATTATGTGGTACATTGCTTTGCTCCCTGCAACTATTCTCTAGTTTTAAGTGACAAATGTTATCTAGCCGTTTTGTAAACAGTTATGTTCAAATGCAATTTTGTATCCAGTTTAAACTTTTCAATAAATCGTAACTTGCTTTGACATTTATTCAACAGCGACCGGACCCCAGCCCAAAGTGAAGATACCTCATCCGCACGTAAAGAAGTCCAAAATATTGCTCGGCAAAGCTGGTGTCATCAATGTGTTGCAAGAGGACGCACCGCCGCCTCCTCCGAAATCACCAGACAGAGATCCCTTCAACATTTCCAATGACGTGTAAGGAATGTAGTATCCTCTTTAGCGACCGAATTTCAACCCAGTGAAGATACGTAACTTTAACTCACAGCTCAGTTGGTAATCTACCAGTAAACCTTCTGCGCTGTGGTCGGTCAATTTACACCCAGGGCAAACATTTATGTGACGAACATTTGTTCTGGTCTGGGTGTTAATATGTATTCTATGTATTTATTTACAAAAAGTATATAAGTGTTGTATCAGTTGTCTGGTTCTCATGACACAAGCTATGCTTAGCATACTTCGGGGCTCGTTCTAAGAAGTCTTGCTTGGCAAATCTTCTGTATAATTTTTTCTGGCTAATAAAAACAAAATGTTGACTTTACATTAAGTGAGTATCAAGTTTACTTTCATTTTAAATTTCAGATTCTACCAGCCAAAATCTCAAAATCCACGTCTGAAAGTGGCCGGCGGGCAACTGATCCAACACAGCACACCAGTAGTGGAGCTGCGGGCGCCGTTCATACAAACGCATATGGGCCCAGCTCGGCTCCGCGCCTTCCACCGGCCCGCTATGCGCAAACTGTCGTACGGCCCGCTCGCGGCGCCCGGACCGCATCCCGTGCAACCGCTGATCAAGCATATTAGGAAGAAAGCCAAGGTAATTTCCATCAAATTTTTTTTTTAATACAGATACGGATCGGTCAGACTGGCCACCTGGTGTAAAGTGGTAACCGCGGCGCATAACAACCGATGCGACTTGGATCCTCCCCTACTAGGTACGACCTAAGTCGCATCGTACGCGCCCATCACTCTGATCACGAGTAGGTCATTTTTGATTGATTGATTTGTTTAACTTTTGGTCAGGCGAAGAGAACTGCTTATCTAAATTAGTTTCGTTGCTTGGTTTGCTGCTAAATTCTTGGCCATGCGCCCCATAACGCCGTCACCGAGCTACAGTATAGTTATTTTACGATAACGTACGAATCCCCGGTTTCGTACATAGACCCCAAAAGGCCGACATGTACCTCAATAAGTATTCTGATATGGTGGCGAGTGTCTGCGTTTTCAGGTAAATTCGTCGACCACTGATAAGATCGAAGTAGTCCTCGCCCTCCAGGGTCGACATTTTGTGGCTTTTATATTACCTATATTGAAATGTTATAAAAAAATAATCGAAAAACTATTTGTGCGTACTATAACGAGATTGAAAGACACTAAAAATAACCCTGAATAAACTTTCATTTATCGATTTTGGCAAGTTTACTTCTGAAAGTTTTTGTACTTACATGTATAAACATTAAAGAGTTAACTGTTTGTTTATGAAAGTTTGGCTAGCACCGATGCAGCGAATATATTTTTTACATATATGATGTACTCTTTAGCAACGCGAGGCGGAACGTCTCGCATCGGGCGGGGGCGACGTGTTCTTCATGCGGACCCCTGAGGACCTCAGCGGCAGAGACGGCGAGATCGTACTGGTGGAGTTCTGCGAGGAACATCCGCCGCTTATCAGCCAAGTCGGCATGTGCTCCAAGATCAAAAACTATTACAAGCGGACCGCCACCAAAGTGAGTCACTGTATCTTAACTGACCCGTAGGTATACAAATGCAACTTTTGAAGATTATATTCTGTCTTAGTATTTAGCCTCCACAATTAGGAAGGGTAAAATTACTTCTCATTCTGTTTCGATCACTTTCCTGTTATTGATCGATGACATTGTCTAACTATTATTGATTGATTAATGTAGCCTGATATTCCAAGTCCTCATCTCCCTATGTTTAAAATTTCTGCCAAATCGGTTCATTAGCTTTTACCAGAAATAGTAACAAGAATTCAAAAGCTTTTTACTTAGTGCATATGGATGTATACAAGGTACATATACCAAAACAACATTTTTTAACAATTTTTGTCTGTCTATCTTTCTGTCTGTCTGTTTGTCTGTTTGATCCGGCTAATCTCCGAAATGGTTGGACCGATTTTGACGGGACTTTCACTGGCAGATAGCTGATGTAACAAGGAATAACTTAGGCTACTTTTCCGAGGGGTAAAATAGGGGTGCGTGTTAAAACCGAATTCCACGCGGACGAAGTCGCGGGCAACAGCTAGTTTATAATATATTTATATTAACAGGACAACGGGCCCAAACCTCTGAAGTACGGAGAGGTTGCGTACGCGCACACGTCGCCCTTCCTGGGCATTCTGCCGCCGGGCGCCACGCAGCCGGTCGTAGAGAACAACATGTACCGAGCGCCCATCTACGAACACATTCTGGCGACGACTGACTTCCTCATAATCAGGACTAGGTAACCACACCTGAAGATTTTCTGTCGTTTAAGAGGGAAAGATTTAGCGAACTCAAATAATATATACTTATTTTTTTTGTTTTCCACTTTCTCTATGGTTAGATACAAATTGCATGCGAGAATGCTGGTTAATATGCTGCTACTTAATCATAAATTTAAACCCTCTTTTAAACTTTGTTATTGTAACTTTTTGGTTTATTTTTATGAAAATATGTGTTACACATTAACTAAGTATTTGTATGTTTTCTCAGATAAGTATTTTTTCTTATTTTCTTGTCGGCAACGTAAGAGTGATTATGTTTGTTCCTATATTTGCAGAGGTTACCACGTAACACAGGTGGGATACTACTCTCCGTAACTGTGTCACTGTCTGTGTCACTAGGAGATTTAAAACTTTTATTTGTTTTACAGACAGGCATATTACATCCGTGAAGTAGACGCTATGTTCGTCGCTGGACAGCAATGTCCACTGTACGAAGTACCGGGACCGAATTCTAAACGGGCCAACAATTTCGTGCGAGATTTCTTACAGGTAATATTGTAGTAGTCATTTCACTGTTATTCCTTCCTTAAATTTTGCAATTTTGAGTTAGCCTTGTGTACAACCCAATTGTCGCACCGGATTAGTTGAAACTGAAATAAGTTTTTAAATAAAAAAAAGTAGTTAAATAAAAGCCAGAAAAAAAAGAAATTAAAATGTTCCCCAAAATTAGTAATTAAAAAGTAATTAAACTGTACTAAAACTAAAGTAAAAGAAAGTAGTACTTATTGAGGCTCATTTTATTCTCTTTTTATTAAACAATCTAGATACTCACTTTTGTTTTTAGTGTACAAATTTACTGAACTTTTAAAATTGAACGTATATTTATTATACGTGCGCAAGGGAAAACAAACACTCATCGTCATATTATATCATTACAAGAGCATTTTGACTATAAGCACTTTTTTTCTCACTCAAGAATTGGCAATCTCCCCTCCGAGTCAAATTTATTTGAACCATTTATTTCGTACTTTTTAGGTGTACATTTATAGATTGTTCTGGAAGTCTCGCGACAAGCCAAGACGAATCAAAATGGACGACATAAAGAGGGCATTCCCTTCACACTCTGAAAGCTCAATCAGGAAACGGTTGAAATTGTGTGCGGATTTCAAACGTACCGGATTGGACTCGAATTGGTAAGTCAAATACGAATAAATCACTATAGGAGTCAACTTATCTTGTAATTTATAGCAAATATAGCAACATTAAGTATTATGTAAAAAAAAACTTTTTTAACAAATTATTAAAAAATAATACCAGAATTAATTTAATTTAACTATTTATTTTATTATTTTACTGAATCATCTGTTGAGTATGACCACTTATGTACTTGCACGAGCGGGTTCCTATTGATTTGTATGAATTATTATTTTAAATCATTGCATGATTTAGGTCTTAGTCAAAAGTCGTATTAATCCAGCCAAATTTAATGCAGTCACATTGTCATAATTTTTTAATTACATTAATATTTAATTATATAAAACGTAATAGTAATTTTCCATAATGGTTTGAAATACTAAAATAAAGAATAACCAATACCTAGTTACTTAAAGAAACAATGAAAATAATAATTTATTTATTCAAATACTATTCAGAACTGAAGCAAATATGTTCCAGCATGGTTTGTGCAGTGAACTAAACGCACGAGCCAAGCGAACGAAACTGAGCCGTGCCGCGTTTTTATTTTATCAAAACTTACTCTAAAAATAAATTATTATTGTACATAGAAGTATTATGCAAAATTATATACTATTATAGTATTATATTACAGTCGTTATGGTATGTTTTATTAATATATTATAAGTTAATTAGAATAGCAGTAGCTTTTGTTAGGAATAGTAGAAGTATTATGCGAATCAATGGGAAGCCCCCACAAGCACTCGAGTTATTCATAACACATACTTAATAATTATCTTCGGCGTAATTTTAAATCTTAATCTAATCTCAGTTAGTCGTGGCATAAGAACCCGCAACCTGTGCGCTTTCTAAAGTGTAATATAATTTGCGTATTCCGGTTCGGTTCGATTTCTAATTGTATTTCATTCGACGTAGAATTTCAAATGGTTTGTGTGTGTTTGTGTGTGTGGCTTCTACATGTAAATTGCTCTCACATGTCACCAACAAATATTTTAAGCAGATTTTTTAATTGTATTTTAGTCGAACACGGACTGATTCTACTGTTTATACAGGGTGAGTCGATTGCATGGGCGCTGGAAGGAAAATACCTTATGTGATAGTCTTTTTATTTATATATATTAGATTTAAAACATGCCAGGTGTGTAATTCGTCGCGTGTATCACACTGCTTTATTATCATCAGCAGGGCTAGACAAAATGCGTGGCTGGTAAATTAATTGCTTAGGGAAATCATGGAAGTTACAGGCCCATGAGATTTTCTATTATCATGTTCAAAATTGATAGACCCATTGAAGTACGATTTATATTTTCTAACTAGCATTGCTGGTACTATCAACATTGTATGCCGTTAAACATCAGGCTGGCCGTGTTCCAGTTCAAAGTTCCAGTTAATAAGTAACTTCTGTCCATATCAAAGTCATCTCACCAACACTTAGATGAGAAGTGGAGAGGAGGTATAGATAGACTGAGACTAGACATCCGGGCACTTCACTTTAAGAACATTATGAATGTGAAATATACTTATCGTATGTAACGCGTTTCTAAATGTATGTAACGCGTTTTAAAAGCATACCTTAAGTGGGATTGGTCTGTTTTTACCTATATTCTACTACATTTCTCACATCGAAAGTGGTTCGTATCCTTACTTGTTTACAAAAACCAACTACAAATAAAAAAATAAAATAAAAACCAAACGCAGTAGACATTTAGTTCTGTGTTTTTTGGCTCTAACTTACTGAACCATTATTCACGACTCAAATGACTGAAAGCCGCGAACATTCACTTGACCATTTGTTTTTCTCGATTGGCACAGACGTAGTTTAAGCTACATGCCCTCACCCACTGCATATCGAAATCAATAAAAACGCGACACACTACACATTTGGTGTGCAAAGCTTTTAAATGTCTCTTCTTAAATCTGTACTTTCTGTTGTGATACATTAAAATAAGTTTATTATTAAGGTAATCCCCATCCAGTTGCGGTATCATCCCATGCAATGACTGATCCTGTATAAGCGACTTGTCCTAATTTGGCGTCTTACAGGTGGGTAATAAAACCGGATTTCCGTCTACCATCCGAGGAAGAGATCCGTGCGATGGTGTCGCCTGAGCAGTGCTGTGCTTACTTCAGCATGGCCGCCGCTGAGCAGAGGCTGAAAGACGCCGGTTACGGAGAGAAATTCATATTCACGCCGCAGGAAGATGACGATGAAGAGTTGCAGTTGAAAATGGACGATGAGGTACCTATGGTCTTGAGGTAAAGGCAGGCTGAGCCCATATACGCAACGTTCACAACGTATTATGCCATCTGGACACGAGATGAAAGAGAAAAACAACGAACGCAATTACACGTGTCCCAAAAACATGTCTTATTCGTTGCAAGCGTACTTAGGACCAATATCACCTTATCTTTACGTTTATCAAAGGTCTATTAGGATAACCAATTGTCAAGCTGTCAAAAAAGTTGTATGTAAGTTATAAAGAATCCTTGAGTGTTGATTTCAGCGTGTATTGGTAATTGTATCAGAAATGTGTAAGATCTGCTAATGAAATGTATAAGATCTACACTAAGATTCACACAATTCCTGTTGCTCATGAAAAAATATTAAGATATTCCTCGAGTTTCGAGTTTAATTGTAATGTACTCTCTACCAGTATCCTGGAACAACATAAGCTTAAAAATAAAATTCCACGTTGTGTAAAACTGTCTGCGATTCGTCAGTCTAATTTTAAAGTACGATTACAGGTAAAAGTAGCCCCTTGGAACACAACACGTGCCTATATTCAAGCGATGCGCGGAAAATGTTTGCTACAACTAACAGGGCCCGCTGATCCCACCGGCTGCGGCGAAGGATTCTCTTACGTACGAATCCCGAATAAGCCGACACAACAACCCAATGAGGAACAACAACCGAAGAGAACTGTAACTGGAACTGACGCGGACTTGAGACGACTGAGCTTGAATAATGCTAAGGCTTTGTTGAGGAAATTTGGCGTTCCAGAGGAAGAGGTAATTTAAACTTTAATTCTTATGCACTAATGATGATGAGACGACGATCCAATAAGAAGACCGTAATAAACGTTCTCAGTTGCGGCCCAACAAATGTACAAAAATGTGTGGAAATATTGATTGGATTTTTTCGAATAATTTGATATACTAATGAGATATTATTTCGTTTACAGATCAAGAAACTATCTCGTTGGGAAGTAATTGATGTGGTCCGTACATTGTCTACTGAAAAAGCTAAAGCGGGTGAGGAGGGTATGACGAAGTTTTCAAGAGGAAACAGATTTTCTATCGCGGAGCATCAAGAGAGGTAGGTTAACACAATATTTGGATGGCGTGATGTCGAGTGGTGGGTGACCTTGTAAGTAGGTGTGTAAGGTACTTTCTACTGGTGATCGATACTTAACGTTAAAGTAATCTGATATATTGTTCCGTGTTTATTTAATCACCTTGACACTAGACCTTAATGCATTGATTTTATAACTTATCTTTGCATGGCAACACTACAGGTACAAAGAAGAATGCCAGCGCATATTCGAGCTACAAAATCGCGTATTACAAAGCACCGAAGTACTGAGTACAGATGAGGCCGAGAGCTCAGTCAGTGAAGAGTCAGATTTGGAGGAAATGGGCAAGAATATTGAGAATATGCTGGCTAATAAGAAAACTACTGAACAAGTAAGTAAGAGGAAGAAATAGGCGAAAACAGTGAATTAATGGAAATAAATTAAGTTATTTCAACCCTTACAGGTAAGAGATGGGTTTGAGTAGCAGCTAAATATATTCCTGGACCGGTTTTTGTTATCAATACAAATTTTGCTAAATATGCATGGTTTTGGTGGCATTACAGGCAGGCAGTACAAGTTGTGCCTGAACTCTTCAATTGAATAAAGTTTATTTAATCACTGGTACTTGAAATTACGTAATTAATTAGTGCAGCTCTAAATCTTACAATGGCTGGTGACGTTTCCAAGCCTTTATGAGTTCTATGGAAATAAAGTTCTTGACTTTGACTTTCATTAGAAACGTATTATGTAAATTGTGGATTCCTTCATATATTTGCTTTGTTTTATTTCATTTGTAACATTTATCTATCAGCTGTCGCTAGAAAGAGAGGAGGCAGAGAGGGCGGAACTTCGGAAAATGATTATGGGCAATTCGGAAAAGAAACCACAAATCAACCAATCTGACCCTTCAATCAACAGTCAAGGTAAAAATATCAACTTCTCTACCAAGAATGCTGTAGGAGTGTTAAATTTTGCCAGAAGATTTACCTGAAGCAAAGGCATTACCTTTTATTCTTATGCACTATCGTTGATGATCGTCGACGGTCGATAGTATATACGTTAATGTTATTTATCAGGTCGAGTGCTAAGAATAGTGCGTACATTCCGTAATCCGTCGGGCCAGCGGTACACTCGAGTGGAATTGGTACGCAAGGCGGCCGTTATAGAAGCGTACGCTAAAATACGTACCACTAAGGACGACGCGTTTATCAGACAGTTTGCGACAATGGATGAGACGCAGAAAGAAGAGATGAAGCGAGAAAAGAGAAGAATCCAGGTATAATAATAATAATATTTAATAGCATTAAGATGGCAGTAGCGCTCAGTGAAACCACAGTACACATTTCAACGCCCTTTAGCCTTCACCAATGTTACCCCTTACGCTGCCTGTCCCTGGCGGCACTCATGGTGGCCCATTTCGAAGGCGGCGAGTCTTCACCTGCCTTACATTCTTTATGGGACAGAATTGGCAGGTGCCAAGTCTTTTTGCAAGAGCCCAATACCAACAATTTTAATGTTCAATCGTAATCTTCCGGAATTTGCCATAATATCAATTGCATCATTTACTATACAAAAGCATTTTCGAAAAATATAGCTCAAGTTTTGAAACAATCAATCAAAAAATTACTTTTACTGCATTAAGTTAGTACTGTTATTCATCGTCTATTATTTTGCTTTCTCATTTTATGCCCAAACATTATGTTGTGCTTTCAGGAACAACTGCGACGCATCAAGAGGAACCAAGAGAGGGAAAGGCTGGCTGGCAACCCTGTTTCATCAGGACCGTCAATGTTCCCTAATGAAAATAGTAAGTTTATAAAACTAAAACTTCCATCAACATGTTCAAAGAAAGCAAGACATTCGAATCGGTTATTACTGGAAACCCGCGAAGTTTCCGTGCCCACTGTAGTCTATGGCTTCGTCCCTAATCCTAGTCTAATCATATGTCTTTGCATATTTGTGTCGAGGAGATGCCACTTTCCTAAAAAATTTCATCAGCGTTTGATATTGCAAACATATATTTTGCATGAGAAAAACTTATCGAACTACTACTACTACTACTCAGCCTCTGAGGTTCCTCTGTCTGTCTAGAAATAAAAGTAATTTGGATTGAAGCCAGTTGGTGGCACAATTTGTTGGTGACAATCCATTTGAGTCGTCGCGTGGATTGCCGCCTTTATACCCTTACTTTAACTTTTATACGTTTATGTCTTGTTCAATATTAAGCTCGCGGTATTATTTCTGCCATTGATGAAATTTTTCCATCACATAATTGACAAGTGCACATTGCAGGCGCATGAGACGTAGCATCCCCGTCTCGGGGTGATGGACGCCACGCAATACGACATGAGTTATCTCTTTGGAAAAAACATGCTGTATCACCGTTGAAAATGTTTTGACCGACGCGACCTTTAATGTGTTGCATTGTTTTAGGTATGAATTCAATGTCATCATCGATGATGGATCTGTCCCCATCTCCTGGCTTGATCCCGCTGGGTCAGATCAAACAAGAGCCAGACGTGCAGGCGAATCCATCTCGCAGACGGAATAAGCTGAAGCCAGACTTGAAGCTGAAGGTAATAATGGTTATTATTACCTAATAATAAAAATAAATCCGATGTACTAAAACTGCTTACTCAATGTAGATAGGAGTCTATCTATGATCAATAGAAATCCAAAGATACTTCAGTTAACAAAATTCGTCTGTTTCTTAGAGTTTATTGTTAAAACAGAAATCGATTATTGCGGCTCCCAAAGGACACGCAAAGATACATACATACATGCATACGTACGTAAGATAATATATACCTGAAAACATTTAATATATTCATTTCTTTTTTTTTCATAATAGATTTCGGTAAATATTGATTAAATTTCGGTTTAGACCCTGATGTTTACCTGGACTCTGGATTAAAACTGAATGATAGGAAAGGTATATCTGCGTTACTTAGCTGGCTACGAAAATGGTGTACATTTACGTTGGAATGTTGGAAATGCTGTTAATGTTTTATTCTGTTGGATCCTTGATTGTATCTACTCAAAATATAAACCAACACATTATAACTACTTGACTTTCTGAACGGGGTTATTTTTTTTTTGTTTATCCTGTGTTTGTATATTAAGTAACAGCACTAAGCAGCACTATAACAATACTAAGTAACAGCCCTGTAGCTCTTTCCTGACGATAAAGAGAAGTTGAACTTGACTGAGAAGTGAAACTTATATAAATCATTCTCTCATCATCATTACGTCAGTTCCTCATTTATGGTCAAAACTCCAGCCAGGGAGTAACAGTCACTTTCGCATTTATAAAATTATATGTGTGTTTTGCACAGTGCGGGGCTTGCGGTCAAGTAGGCCATATGCGTACAAACAAGGCGTGTCCTCTGTACACGGGGTCTATGGGCGGCGGCAACTCGTCGCCGGTAGAGACTGATGTGGAGCTCCCGACCCAGACGGACCCTGAAGAGGACGATTTGGGATACGTGGACGGGGTCAAACTCACGCTCAACGCTACCAAGATTAAGGTAACTCAGGTCAAGTAAGCGGCAGTCGCTCGAATAAACACGAGGAGCTGATGAACAAAACGATATGATTAATAAAATTTAATTTTACAGCTGGAGCAAAACCTGATAGATATATACAGTTGTGGTAATTGACTCGTTTTGATCGAACAGATTCAATTTTAGTTCATTGTTTTTGAAATGATTTCAGAATTGGATTGAGTGAGCCAAAATTTTTTCTTTTACCACTAGTGTAATGTTTTTTCGCCTTATATGTGATTTGTTAGTAAAGCTCAGTTTTGAATAAAACAGAGCCCCCCCCCCCCCCTTCAGTAGACAACTCCCAATTGCTCGATAATTAAAACGTAGCTTCTTCAAAATCTAGTTTACCATATTATTAAATTTTGATTGCCAATGTAGGTTAGGAAGAAAAATTTTTTTTTGCGCAAATCCTTTATTCTTTTTTCTATATAATCTATCAGCAATCGGTGGAAGAAACACGCAAGCAGTGTAGGGGCCGTCGCAACAGCGAGTACGGTCGGCCGCTGGGACGCAAGAACCGTCGCGGCACCGCCGAGCCGTGCGACTACCTGGTGAAGCGGCCGGCGGAGCGCAGGCGCACCGACCCGCTCGTCACGCTCTCCACCATGCTCGAGAATGTGCTCAACGACATGAGACATCTACCAGACGTGCAGCCTTTCCTGTTTCCTGTCAATTCTAAGGTATGCTGCTGTTTCAATTGGGTTTCGTGGAGCCTTCCGTACTTGGTAAACTACCTGCGGGAAAACATCTGTCTACCTTGCTGGAAAATGGCCTTTCGTATTCCCTCTCAGTTCCGAGGAAATGTTAGAACGGGGTTTCTGGGTTCTAACGTGCTTGAAAATGTGTTGAACGACATGCAACATCTGCCAGACGTGCAACCATTCCTATTTTCTGTAATTTCTAAGGTAAATTGCTGTTAAATGTGGTTTTCGAGGAAACTTCGGCACTGGCTAAACGATCTGCGGAAAAAAGATTTTACCCATTGGTCACTCATTATACCGTGCTGGAGAATGTTTTGAACGAACTGCGAAATGCAAACGTGCGATATTTAGTTCCTTTTAATTTTAATACAGTCTGTAATAAACTTCGGTTTCAAGATGCTTATAAGACTATAGGACCATCTGTTCAAGTGAGCAGATTACCGTAGGCGCACGTAACTTCCGAATGAAAATAACTATATTTCACCGATTCAAATCACTTAGCCAGTCAAAACCTGATATATAATTGTGTATTTCCTTAAACAGTTAGTTGCTGATTATTACCGAATCGTCGCTAGACCTATGGACCTGCAAACAATTCGGGAAAATCTCCGACAGAAGCACTATCAAAGTCGTGAGGAGTTTTTGGCTGACGTTAATCAGATCGTTGAGAACTCTACACTTTATAACGGTGAGACAGTATACACCCCAAACTAGGTAGAGAAGTAATTAATCTGAATTTTACAGGGTTCCCTTACTTACAGTAAAATGGTTATATATTTTATTACGTCTATCGCTTGGTACGGTACTGCGAGAAAACAGGACAACCACAAACACACTATAACTTTTATAAATATTGATCGCAGGGATCCTGGTCAATAATTTGTCGTAGTAAATGTACATTTGAACCAAATCACGATTAGTGATCGGAATAAAGAAAATGTTTTATTGTTCAGGTCCCACAAATACGTTGACTGTAGCGGCTCAGAGGATGCTTCAGAAGTGCGTTGAGAAGTTAGCTGAAAAGGAGGAGCAGTTGATGAAATTGGAGAAACAAATAAATCCGCTTCTCGATGACAATGATCAGGTAGAACTTTCTTACCTTATATTACATCCAAACTGGTCCATTACTGAAAAAACCCTTATAAATCAATACTAACTGAGAAAAAGACAACTGAAGCTGTATTTAATCAAAACAAAATAAACTCATACCTAACGCCGAAGTCGAGCTTCGTATTCTGTTTCATCCTCCAAGTGGTTTGAAAAATGGTTTTTTGTGCGTACTTTTTTTTAATACACCGTCATATAGTGCTGTGTATGTTGGCAACAAAATTACCTCTCTTTCTCTCCTTAACGTAATAAAAGATTAAGACTGAAAAATGCAGAGAAATCAATTTGTTAGAGCAGATTAAGAAAACGTTTGAATAATCAATCGTCGTTGGTTTTCTATTACCAGTTTGTTCAAATGAACATTACTTCTAGGTCGCGCTATCGTTCATATTAGATAATCTGCTAACCACGAAACTGAAGATAATGCCAGAGGCGTGGCCGTTCCTCAAGCCAGTCAATAAGAAGCAGGTGAAGGATTACTACAATGTGATTAAGAGGCCTATCGATATGGAGACGATGGGGAAGAAGATTCAAGGTTTGTAACTTTAAAGAATTTCTTATTACAGGAGAACAGCAAATCTTAATTTTTTGGTACTTGAAAGAAAGTAAACGACTTCATTATTTGATAATTGACATTTCCGTCGACTTTCACGGTCACAACGGTGATAGTGCGTCCTTTTCACTCTCATACAAGTGCGCAAAAGACAAACATATTTCTTTCAAGCTTTGCTTGAAACCTATAACGATCACGTTATAGGTCAATATAGTTTTAGACATGCAACGATTTTCCCCGGCATATTATTTCGCCTTGTTGCCAAAATCAACATCTACTGTCACACACAGCTCAGTTGGTAGCAACCCTGCCTTCTCCGCTGTAGATCGTGGGTTCGATTCCCACCCAGTACAAACATTTGTGTGACGAACATAGATGTTTGTTCTCTGTCTGTGTGGATATGTATTATATGTATGTATTTACAAAAAGTATTATATCAGTTGTCTGGTTCCCATGATACAAGCTATTCGTTGCTTACTTTCAGGCTAGATGGTGCTGTGGGAAATGTCCACCAATATTATTATTATTTAAATGTCACCGAGTTATTCTTCTATACCTGTTTACTATTAAGTTTTCTCTTCGATAAAGCACCAGCACTCTCCGTCTGGATAAAGCACGATCA
This sequence comes from Chesias legatella, assembly GCA_947359385.1. NCBI lineage: Eukaryota > Metazoa > Arthropoda > Insecta > Lepidoptera > Geometridae > Chesias > Chesias legatella. The sequence continues at coordinate 5,893,205 of OX375773.1, read as the reverse complement.
ATTCTTCTACACAATTATATATCTGGGTGAATTTTAGTGTTTCTGTATTTATTTTTAATGTGAACCTTATTTCCCAGCACACAAGTATCACAGTCGCGACGAGTTCCTCCGCGATATCCAACTGTTGGTGGACAACTGCCGCGCCTACAACGGACCAAATTCGCAGTTCACGAGACAAGCTGAGACTATCATGAACGTCACTAAGGAGGCACTCGAACAAGTTAGTGAACTGCTAAAGCCTTAAGAGCTCTACACATAGAGTGCGGTGCGGTGCGGTGCGGTGTGGGGCATGAGACACACCAAACGCGATGCAACGCGAGGCGATTTCAAACGGTCTGTGATGCACCGTTCTGCTACGAGCTGCGTTCGATGTGTGGAGCTTTTAATTGCTCGATCGAAATAAGCGAGTGACATCTGTATAATTTTCACGATTGATCGTTGTATGTATGTTTGTCCGATGCTGTCTTTCGAATAGGTAACTCGAATTATATAAAATGTGTAGGGATGAAAGTAATATAAATTCAAATAATTGTTTACTAAGAAGGATGGTTATGAGATATTACAGGGTCAATGGAAATTATAAAACTGCTGTTTTGTGTGGGATATCATATTAAATGGCTTTGATTGCATCTTTTTCACTTATGTACTCTCTGTTATATAATAATAATTTTTTTAACGGTACGATGTATTATTTATGTACTTTTTGTACGATGCTAAACGTACTATCGACGGAATTAAGGCATTAAATTACACATTAGAAAAAATTGGCGTAGATAAATTACTGTTGCACAAGATTGCTTTCGAGATCACACTTTTAGGAGCAATTCGACCAACATTGTATGAACAATGAAAACTTAAGGATTCCTTTCGTCCTAGTTCGGCGAACACGTGAGCCAGCTAGAAGCGAACATCGCGCGTGTCCAACAGAAGATGCTAGAAGACGCCGAGCATTCGGACATAGAGGTCGATGAACCGCCGCCGCCGCCGCCCACTTCCGACGAGAAACGTGGCCGGGGAAGACCCAGGAAGCACAAACCTTCAACTTCAACTGCCGCTATTGACGGTAACTATTTAAGTTTATATTTAACTAACTAACGACCCGCCCCGGCTTCGCATAGATAGCAGGGCGTATATGAATAAAAACGAAAAAAATTATGGTCTAATTTAATTGAAGTAAGATACGTCTTGATCCATGATTTGTCGAAATATTCAGTAATCGTCATATTTCAGCCAATTAACACAAAACTTTAATGACTTATAGACCTACCTCAACCTTCCTCATGAATTATTCCATCCATTCGTGAAAACCATATGAAAATCGTTTCAGTAGTCTTCGAGCTTATCGCGCTCGGACAGATAGACGCGGCGGGGACTTTGTTTTATATATACTACTGTTGAACCATTCGCGTTACTGTATACCGGTTTGAAAGGTGTAGTTGCCGGAGAAATTACAGGCACGTGAGACATTACATTGCTACACGTCTCAGAGTTGCGGGTTGTCTTGGGTCTTGTCGTACCTAGTAGGGAAGGACCCAAGTCGCATCGTTGTTATGGGCCGTGGTTACCATTTAACACTAGGTGGGCCGTCGGCTCGTTCCGTAACTGTATCTCATAAAAAAATAATTTTGCATTCTCAATAATGACTAGCCCAATTATGTGTTGCCACCGTCATAAGTTACATCAGATTTACATTATATCGACATCCATGTTTTGTAGGGGCGACGCCTAGAAAGCGAGGCAGACCAAGGAAGGACTTGAACAGTTTAGCTGACGGTAAGCACCATCGACTAATTTGGAACTTCGCGTGGATTGCCACAATAGCGCTAATTATTAATTTAATGTATTTTCCTGCAGATCTCCAATATTCAGACAGCGGAAGTTCAGAGTTGGAGGAAGTTGAACAGAAGGATGCTGCAGAGGGCTTAGTGCAGTTATCTGTTAGACCGGGTATGCCAGTTTAGGTTATCTAGATGAATTAAGTGTTTCTAAATGACTAACGTGACTTTTCTTTTTGTTTTTTTTTTTTATGTAATACAGTTACGGAACGAGCCGACGGCCCACCTGGTGTTAAGTGGTAACCTCGGCCCATAACAACTGATGCAACTTCGGTCCTCCCATACTAGGTACGACAAGACCCAAGTCGCATCATATGCGTCCGCAACTCTGAGACGTGTAGGCGGAATGTCTCGTGTGCCTGTAATTTCACTAGAAAAATAATAGGAAGAATGAAAAAATAGAAAAATATGGCCATATTTTCCGAATGAGAAGGTCTGGCGATATATTCTCAGAAAGTATAATTGGATTTTCTTCAAACCGAAAACCATTAGTATAAAATATAAACAGGTTTTCGGTATTTGAATAATATAATATTTTTTAATAATATTTTTTTTATCATTAATATTGGTAGCTATACATAAAGTACAGGTAACTAAAATTAAATGCAGCTTCTTTAGAAAATTTGTATACGTTAAACAAATATTCTCTTCGGATACTAAATTATTAATATATTATACAATTTGTATTGTACCTCAGATGATGACACGTGGCTGGGCGATACATTTGACACTTCCAAGTTCCCGATAAAGCGAGAGGTGCCGGACGAACTGCCGCCGCCCTCTGAGGACTTCGTGGATCTAGATTCGCACACCGAATATACGTTCCCTCCTATCGTCAAGGTAAAATGCACCTTACCATCAGCCCTTCAAAGTTAGCAAAATCTATGCGGGCTGTAAATTTGATTTGTTTTCTGATTCTTGTTTTCTTCACCTATTGAATTATCCATGATAAATAATAATAATAATAGTTGATTAATTAATCTCCTATTTGTTGTGCAGGAGGAGCCAATTGAGCCAGATATGCATCTTGAGCCTCAAGTGATGGAAAACGCACAACTGGAACCGCCGCAGCAGTTCAAGGAAGAGCCGCCAGAAAACTGGCAGGTACGTTACTCAACAGCCTCATTCCGCATATTATTTACGTATAGAGTTATGATTTTGGATCCCGAAATAATTGTCAGTTAAATAGTATACTAAGTGTACTATTTACTCTTCTACTACTTATCTACTACTACTTACTCTCAGTTAAGAGTAAGTTATGCTTAGCTTACTTTGGGGCTAGATGGCGCTGTGTGAAATGTTCACCAATATTTATTTATTTATTATAACGTGCCCTTACTGCTGTGTCTCAAAAATCCATCCTTTACGTGATATATTATCTTTGCAGCCGGATCCAGCGATCCAAGATGATCTTCAAGTAACCGACAGTGAAGAGGAGGCAGAAGATGGCGGTTTGTGGTTCTAAACTTGACATATATTTTGATTAATATTAATTATTTAATGTAAATTTGGTTAACTTGATGAAATTAAGAATTATTTTAATTTGTTAATCAATGATTGTATTTATAAGGAAATAAAATTATTTGGGCAATATAGTTTTTTTTTTTATTTCCTTTATTACAATATGCACCCTGCAGAGTACGCAAGTCCAGCGCAGTACAAAATACGAGAGTACAAATAACAATAATAATAATGAAAATGGTGGACATGTCACACAGCGCCATCTAGCCCCAAAGTAAGCTAAGCCTAGCTTGTATCATAGGAAACAGACAAGTGATATAATACTTGTATACTTGTAAAAACATACATATTTATAATGCATATGAAAAACCCACACACAGAACAAGCATAGAAGCAGTAGAAAAAAATGGCACCAGTTTGAAAATTTTAAGCTTAGTACCGCTAGTTTTTTTCTACCACTGATGTACTGACATTGTTAATTAAAGCAAATACGATTTAATTACAGAGTAAATACTAAATTATCTTTAAGCACGCAGGATAAGTATGCCAGCTGTAAACTTAGAAAAAAGAAAAAAATAACAGTTACTATATTAAAGAGATAGAGAGATATAAAGAGATCTGGGTTCTTAACCAAAGTTTTCATCAGGATTCGTGTTTATTATGAAGTCTTTCCCTTTCAATTCAGAAAGAGCACACGTTAGGTAAATTGATTTCAGTCGTAAACCTTTGAATAAACGAATATACAGATAACTACAGATAAAAGCTGCTTTGGTAAGTTTTACAAATGTACAATGTACGTGAGCTGTAGACGACTAGGTACATACATACATATAAGCTTCGAATTTCATCCGGGATAAAGGTTTGTATTATCAGCAAATATTTTTGTAACAAGTCTGGGTATTGTCGGAAATTGTCTCGGTTGTTTCAGACAGCGACACGAAATTGTAGTCTGCACCTTTAGGACATATCGTTATTTTATTCGGCTAAAACCTTGCGAAGGGGTGACATTTTAAATTTATTTACCTACACTCATACGATTTACTTGTCTCCTTGTCCATTATTCTAGCCAGCACTGTTAACTCAAAAAAATAAAAGATTTTAGTTCCTAGTTAGATTTTTAGACGATCGTGGCGTCAAATCTTTATGTTTATTGATCACAAATTGAAATGACCATTGTGTGATACAAGTCTACGCAAATCACTGCTAAGCAGACGTGAAATTTACAGTGGAAAATTGCAATCATCACAGTTGATTCGGAGCCAATCAAAACGTCGAAATGCACGGAATACAGATGAGCGTAGCTCAAATCGCTCCCGTGCCAATTTAGTGAATTCATATGTTTGAATAATCAAGTTTCCAGACTAAATTTGATTATGGAGTTGTCTGCAAATTATCGCGACTACTTTGCATGCGATTGTAGATATTATGATTATTTGGAAATACAAAATAATAATTCTGAGAAGTTCATGAATTCAATTTGTTTCAAAGGTCATTAAGCCAGTCTGAGATATGATGCTCAAGTTCATAATGTTTTTTAATTAATAATAATAATAATATAAATATTTATTTTCTCTCACAAAATTAATTAGGGTTATAATGTTTGTTTCTTGTAAAATAGATTTACTGCCACTTTCGGTTGGTTCAGACTAGACCTAAGAAGTCTTATCGTGATCCATCAAAACCTATCGAGGCTATTAAAAAAAGGTTGCGACAGGATTGATAATCTACCTTATTTCTTGTGCACATTCACTAATATTTGCCAGTAAACGAGTAAGTATAGTAATCATGTAAACGAGCTCAATTAGGTACGTACCTACTAGGTCAGCTAATTAGATACTAAATCCCAGATAAACCCTCGTCAAGCGAATGCTTTATACTAAATAACCTATTTACTTGAAATATCTGTCTCTTCCCAAAGTTTCTTTGTCCCCAACAGAAAATATTAGTTACTTGTCCAGATTTTGTTTGGGTTATGCGCAATTCGGGACGCGATAAGCGAATACCGTATAATAACGCCGTAATAGCGTGACAATTTGCCTAAAAGTTTGACTTCATGTAGACGGTTAATTTTTTGAAACCTGCATATGGCGATACGCTCAGAACCTGTCACACTTATATTGTAGTTGGTTACTGGAAATGGACTGCGTTCCCTGAATTCAAACTCTATTCCGTTTATGTGGGGTTTGCAATTTACATGGAAATGGAAATCTAGACTGAATTTATCCAGAAGTAAGTACATAGGTAGGTATAGGTCTCAAAGAGTAGGTAAAAGAACTGTCGAAGATTTTTCCACGTCTATGAAACAGAAAATTAACGGTCTTTCCGGAATGTTTTTTTGTAAAGTACTGTAATTAAATTGTTGGTTAAATTCAAATACATACATACATAAAATCACGCCTGTTTCCCGGAGGGGTAGGCAGAGCGCATGGTTTTCCACTTTTTTATATTTAATTAATTAAAATTAAGGTCTACTCGCCTGATGTCGGGTGGAACAGAATTGTCTGATGTCGAGTAGCAATTCTCAGACTATACCTACAGATACCAAAAAAAAAGTAAAATAAACATGTTATATTAAAACCCAAATCGCACTGAATATCGATCGTCGCACTGAGCCGTGAAGATGGAACGTTCTCATTTCGCTGTAATTTCCCCGAACCGGTGTCTATGTCTGAGTTAAAAAATATCGGGATCTTTCGACAGATGTTTCGTTTCCATCATATAAACGAGCTCGCTTAGTACAAAACGGAGCTAATTGAGTACTAAATCCCAGGAGAACCCTCCTCAGTATTCTTGTCTGGAACTGCTTTTATTCCCTAAATAACCGACCGTTGTGAAATATTTGCCTTTTTAAAATGTTTCTACATCTCGTTCCGGGAGCGTTTGCTGAAAATAAACTACAAAATAATAATCTTAGAGCTGAATTTTGAGCGAGGTTGAGCAAAAATAATGCGTAACCAATTATATTGTGTGTACATGTAAAACCACGTTTTTAGTATATTTAAGGAAAACATTGTGACTTAAGTGGAAAAACTTAAGTAACCTAATATCGTTGAAGATCTATGACAGCTACCTACCTATACTCGTATTTATTGTTTACTGTAACCTAACCTAAATCTCTCCATAAATTAAAATCAGTTTAATTTATAAAATTAGTGATTTTTTGCTACATCTCTCTCTCTCACTTAAGTACAAAAAAATGTAGGTAGGTAAACTTAGTCATTTAAGTTTACACATCAAATATTGTTTACGTTGTAAAGGGACAGAGTTGAATAGATGAAAACCTAATACTTAACCGGCATTCATTTTAGTGAATATGAAGACGTTTCGAGATTCTTCGGAAATACGAAAAATAATGGATGGTATCCTGTACTGATGTAAAAGAGTCGATAATTTCCGGGAACCCTGCGTTTACACCATCGTCCAACCCCCCCCCCTCGTTGCTCGTTCAACCCTCGATAGTGTAACTGTGCGGTTCAAGCAGGTTGGCGGAACGCCAAATTTTTATATAATTTCAATATATTTAGACTTCGAAATTAAATAATAAATATACATTGGTGGACATTTCATACAGCACCATCTAGCCCCAAAGAAAGCTAAGCATAGCTTTTGTCATGGGCACCAGAATTGATATAATATTTAAATATATTTTTTAAGTACATAAAACATATAGACACAGAATAAACATCTATATTCGTCATACAAATGTTTGTCCTGGGTGGGAATCGAACCCACGACTTACAAGGTACGAAGGCAGGGTTACTACCAACTAAACTGTGAGGCCAGTCAGTCAGCGAGGAAATTAACGCAAGAGTGTCTTACAAAAATGCACTTAACTATCTTAGTTTACATACGACCCAAATATAGCAGGTTAGGTATGTTGCGTTACTTAATTAGCCTGAAACTATATTAATATTGGTAAAAAATATTGGGTCTGCTTCTTCAATGAAAATTCTAATACAAGGCCATGACCTAATATGCTTAAGACGTATCAAACGACATTTTCAATGTAGTCAAAAAAATATTTCGTGAAAGAACCAGGAAGACAGATAAAACAAAAGGTTGTTTTGTGACAACCATACATACCTAGTACCGGAAAATGTATACACATGTTTTGGGTAGAATGTTCACCGTGATTTGTCGAGAGGGACATGAAAGTGGTTTAATAGATGAAATACATCAATGTACTTAAAATAAAAAAGATACAAGCCAAATAGACAACTCCAACATAATAAGTAGGTAATAGGGTAAAAACTAAACAGTCCCTCGGTTCACTTTATCTTTCTTATATCTCTCTTTGTGTTACATTTCTATTATGAAAAGAAACCCATGTGTGGCAAAAGTATTAAGGTTTTGTCTCTTGACCACAAAAAGGTTATCCGGCGTTATTCTTCGCATTACTTATCACGAATTGAATGTTTTTCGTAGAACAAAAACGTGTACTTATTCGTTCCTGTAATGATCTTTTAGCAACGTTAGGGATTTTACCTATTCGCTTGCTCATGAACAAATCATGTATCTATTTTGGATTCAGCGTGTTGTTTTGTAGTTTTGGTGTAGTAATGTTACTGAATCCATGTTTACTTAATCAGCTTAAATGGCGAACTAACAACGCGACGCGATATCTGTGGGAGGGTACATAAAAAAAAGACATAAATTGGCTCTATGAATTATTGAATCAGATAACAAATGAAATAATGAGTTTATTTCTAAGTTTGTTCAGCTTGAATACAGTTTACCTACCTATGACGCAGGAAAAATACGTAGGGGTTTGTTTGAAATGAGAATGATAATATTTCTTATAAATAATATTATTTTACTATTATTTATAAAAAAACTTTCCTACTATTATTTACTATTATTACTTTATTGTATTTAAAGTAAATCCATTATTAGATGTAAGTATTAGTATTTAAGATTAAAATATGTTTGATTAAGAACTGTGGGTTATGTGAAAAAAAAAAGAAAAAAAAATGTCAATGTGATCATCAACTTTTCATAAAAATAGCATGGACGATTTATTTATCATTATTGATATGGGATTAGGTTAGATTGTGTCTACAAAATGTGTGTGTTATATGTAGATTGTAACATTAATTCTATTTCTGGGTGAACTTTAATATTCATCAACACTTACGTATTTGGGATGAGCTTTTAACGTTTGAGTAAAGGGCCAGTCATTACATGAAAATCGTAATTTTGGGACAGATTAAGGCCCATCGCGGTCCCTCGAAAGCTATTAGTTGGTACTTAACATGGGATTTTCGGATCTTCCATACAAAATGCCTCTGGTTCCCGAAAGGATTCAATCAGAAAGTCATTTGCAGTTCCATTGTAGGCCATTTTCGTCGATTCGCAATAAGGGAAAGAGATTGCCAAAAAAAGCGGTAAAAAGTTCATAAACTGAACGTCCGTCTGTTACATTTCCGAGAAGTATTTTTGTTCAAATATCGATAAAGGAACCCTTAGAGTTGCAATGAACGCTGAAATAATGCTTATTTAGCCGTCTGTTTTGCTTACTTTTTCAGCCTGTAGAACTTGTGCGAATTTCGTCCGGATAAGTGCCACCATAGCTCTTTCTGCCGCCAAGCAGTAGCATTCACCTTACTGTATTCTGTTTCGAATGGTGTGGTCGCCGGTGAAATTACAGGCACATAAGACATTTTATCCATGTCCATTATATTGTGCACATTCCAATGTGCAAATTTCGAAATTTGAAATCGTCTTTGAATACAACGGAATTGAATCTTTGAATATGAATCCAGGGATTTAATTTGGTTGCTAAGTTCTCAATAAATAATAAAATAAACATAATAGCAAAGGTGGATTTATACATTTATTTTATTACATATATTTCCATTACCATATGAAAAGGAAATAAAATTGGAGCACTTCTAACATACTTATTATTAATGGCACATCCTATATTTTGATACGATAAAAAACATAAAAGAAACGTTATAAACAAGAAGGTCCGCATTCAGATCTATTTGTTGTTGGTTTTATCGATGCTTCGTAAGGAGAACGTTTAATTCGTATCGTAAATATCAAGAAGGTTACACTTAGCCTGACCACATACGTTCATAGCTATCATTTCCATATGAAAGGAAAGCTTAGATTAAGATTCTGCCCGTACGGTTAAAAAACCTAATCATATCAGGATAATTATAATAAATATTGTTGGACATTTCGCACAGCGCCTTCTAGCCCCGATCTAAGCATAGCTTGTTCTGAGGGAAGTGATAAAATACCAAATAAAGGTGATTTTTTGAATATATAATATACAATTCTAATACAGGTGGCAGTAGCTTTGCCTTCTGCTATAGTCGTGGGTTCGATTCCCACCCAGGACAAACATTTGTATTTGACGAACATCGGTACATGTTTTTTCTCAGTCTGTTACTATTACATTATTGTGTAATGTCTACCAATTTTTATTTATTTTGTGTTACCGTATTCGTGGGCTGGATTGAACCACTAAAACAATATGTGATACTCATTTAACAATAAATATTAGTAGGTATAGATAAACTCAATAAAGTGAATGGGAAAAACATTATTGTGTATGGGTCTAAATTTTCGATATATGAAGAGAAACTAAATTATACATGAAATTGTAAATTAAATCACAAAAACTTAGCTAGTTTAACTTAGCGGTCTTATTACTTAAATATTATTTTTTTCAGATAAACCTAGGAGAGTAATATTGTGAACTGGTACTTTTTGAAAAATAGGTAAATATAAAGTGGTGCTAAATTACATTGGTAATTAAAAAATATGAAAAATATCCCCGGACAAAGTCAGTGCCAATAAGCAACTTACTCTGCAAAGAGACAAGATATGAAAGAGATAAGAATGCTCATCAAATCCACCGTTTCAATGGCCCTTCTCTTCTATTCAAAAGTAAAAGAGCTGAATTCAACAAGGAGGTACAATACTACGAGACAATATTTCCAAGAATTAATAAGATTTTATAGTCAACTCGCTGAAGTCTAATTTTATATTTTATTTTGTTTAGTATGAGTTTTGCTCCACAATGAGCAGTTTTATTCGATACTTGTTTATACTTCTTAGTACATACCTACCAAATTGCGGACTGCTTTTCGTACATAAAATCACGCATCAAGCAACAATAGACCTTCATGGTGGCTCACACTATCGAATAGAGTCTTTAGGCTTATTTCAGTTCATTTGAGACTTGTTCTCACGAGTGGTAATAGCAGCGACACTTTCCTGGAAGTTCCAAACTTTTACCATTAGACGGTAACACTTTATAACCAGAACAAACGATGTGGTATACAAATGTTTAACGTTGATAGAGTTAACTTATACTAAATTGCGGACGATATATAGGGAACTATGGGAAAAAACTGAAATTATGATCATAGATATAATAACATGTAGGACAAGATGAGTATTCTGTTTATCATGGTCATGGTCAATAGAGCCATAGGTTATATCAAAGATATAATTTATGTCAAATTCAAATTAAAGTCCCTCTGATCAAATGCCACTAGTGATCATGGTTCCATTTGAAAAGTTTGTCATTCCACTTATGACCACAGCGGCTGAGTTCCAATACCAACCATAAAGAAATTTTGGAAAAGCGGAATACTGATTGTTCCAGAAAACAATTCCCATTATAATTAGCGTTTGCAATTACATATAAGTCACAAGGTTTAACGTAAGATAAAGCTGTTGTAGACATTGGAGAAAAAGAAACGTCTATTTTTTTACATATGCCGCGTTTTCAAGAGTAAAAACATTAGAAGGATTAGCATTAAGTATATAAAAATTTCCCTACGATAAATTAAGTAGTATGAAATACTCATTTATGTTACAGTGTAAGAAAGATGTCAGAAATAAAAAAAACAATGTTTCAATAGTTTTTTTAATGGTTTTTCGTTTGATTGATTTATAGAAGCCCATATTAATAATCCATACATTAAAAAGATAATCCATTATAGTCCTCAAATTATTACTAGGTAAAAAAAAGACGCGAGCCCTCACAAAGTGGTGCTTATTGCTAGTTTATTTACTTATTACTTCTATTTTTTCCCATTTATATACATATACCTACCGCAGGCACCAGTCTCACAAGATCTTAGTTTGGGGATCGTTATAAATTATAGTTTTATTTTAAGAAAAAGTACTTCTTTTACGTCATTTTAATTCTAATTTTTGGTTGTGAGTAGTTGTTGGTTTCCTTTCGCATACTTACATTATTCATACTAAAGAATGTGTGCACGCCTGCTATGGAATGTGTACCTTTGGATTGATAAACGGGATCTAAACGTCTTCTCTACTTATCCTCCTACAGTTAATATAATCCCTAATACGTTTCATATTGAATCCCAGACGCCAGCTGGCCAAAGACGGACCTATAACGCCCCCGGAGCTCGAATATGAAAAACATGACACGCCCGAATACAAATTGAAATAACCGAACTTGTCGCGGCCGTAATAAATTCCACTATTTGCGAAACAAAACAGTTCCAGAACATGAAATATTACTTAATATCATTCGGCTGGCTCCGACACAAGTGGGAAATAGCTACGGTATAGGATGAAAGTCGGCTGTTTTGAACAGTAGGACTACTACACACATCATTACCACATCGCAGTAGTACACACAGAACAGCTGACACAGAAAACTAAAAAAGAGTAGTAGTGTATGTACTATTACAGATATTATAATCAATTTAATTGCATGTAGTATTCACTACGAGAAGGTCGTTCACTCCTGCATGATATAATATCAGAAATTTTTATTGAATATTTTATATGTGGTCGTCTAGTTTAGTGAACCAAATAAAAAAAAGACGTGTGATATTTCAAAAAGTCATTAAAAGTTCTGGTATTTATCGATAGATGGAAAAACTAAAAAGTATCACCGCTGTGCCGGTCGGAGTGGGGGGTGTTAGGTTTTTTTCGTTACGGAATTTCTGGATTCGGTCTCCACGCTCAAGGCCCGCGATAGAAGCTATGCAATAGCTTAAAAAGGTAGCATTCTGTGGTCTAAATTTTTGTGTCTGGAATTTAATTTTGCGTTGAACGATATAACAACAAATGCTAGATCTGTCGCGTCAATTCGATAAAATAAAACACAAAACTGATTTGATAATTAATTATTACTTTAATTTAAAACGACGAATGACAATCTTGCCCTACTTCGTGTATTTTGGGACCTAAGGTATTAAAGACACGGCTGAGAAGAGTAGCGAGTTAACCGTGTTCATTTATAATAAACAACGAATGTTTGGGCAAATGCAATGTAGCTATAGTGTACTTACTGTTGAAATAGTAGACTTACTTTAGCCTCGGTCCAACATATTTGCGAGTTACGAACCATTTCGCGAGCATTTGAAAATTTTCGAACCACGACACAAAGTTATTGTTATCCATTGCCAACATGAATGAATAATTGTTGTTTGAGTGTTTGTTATCCATTTCCTATTTTAGTGTTACAAAAATGGTGTCGTTTAAGTTACAAACCCAAAAATTTTAAATTGTCCGTACTCTGGCACTAAAAGTTTCAACGAAACTTTAAATATTATAAAGGTTTTTATGGAACCTGCAGTAATAAATGTAGGAGAAATAATTGTCAGAAGGCTAATTGAAAATGAGAATAAAGTTAATAGATATAATTTCAACATTAGTGAAAATCCATTTGATCAAATTATTTAAACAATATTAAAAGCAAGTGCTTTTACTGTAGCACGTCATAAATAAGACTACATTAGTTCATTGAGCGTAATGTAACTATTTATTACGTATGTAACGTTATTACGCAGAAACACTACAAATTTTATAAGTAAGTACGTCAAAACCTTATTAGAAAAAAGCTTCTCTTCCAGTTCCGTTCATAGAACTCTAGAATTTACCATTCTGGAACAAACTTCCAAAAATCTTAGAAATTCAACCATATCAACAATAATAAAAATTTTGCTTTACGAAAAATTTTATGAAATACGAACATGATACTGCTGTTGTTTTACACAAAGAAGGATAAAAAATTGAGGATGTCGATCGTAGCCAGGTGTAAATCAATCACTAACCTCTTGAATTTAAACACGAAGGCCAAAGTCATCAGTCAAAATGGCTATATTTCAAGTGTACTTTATATCAAAATGGCTATAATTTATCTCCCTCGAAGTCGGCTCTCGACTACGCGGAGTTGACAGTTCCCAAAACTTATCTTAAGGTGCCAACAGACTGAATCGTTTACTTGTAATAAGTGCCGACACTCTCTGAAGCCTGAGAACGAAGAAATTAAGGTTGTCTGTTAGGTCCGGTAGGGGATAAAAAGAACCAGCAAGTATTTCAGAGCATACAAGAAAAAGTGTTCTTACTTCATGTTGTATTAACAATAACGTATAACTATGGATCACACATACAACAAGTCCTCTCTTTAATCCTCAGTGTCGATAGGATACAAAACTGATGATATGATTGTAAATGAATTTACACAATTGCTCGCTTGATGTCTATTACAACTGAAAGCTCTAGTATATCGGCATCTTAAACTAATCTGAAGCCTAAATGTATTTTTTATTCCTGTTAGATAATTCCAAGTTTGCATCTGTTACGCTAACGTTACCCTTTCGTTTTGCTGGGGTGGCTGTAAACTTTTTGTAAGAGCTGTTTATTTGGAATGTTTCTTTTATCGCCATAATACTTTGTCAGTTTGGTACAAGATTTTTAATCTTTCAGCCGTTTGTAAGATATAAACAGTCTTTCAGCTATTTTCACCGCGTTCTATTTGCTATTATGTTCGGTAAATAAACAAAAATACTCATAGAGATGCAAATGAGGAATATCTATTGCCTTTTTTATGTAAAGAATTCAAAGGTGTATGAAAACGATATTGGATTTAGTATTTTTTATTTAAATCACAACTTGATATTCTCAAACTTTTTCTTAAACTGTAACTGGGTATAGAATTGTTGAAGAATTGAACAAAAAACATTTCTGTATTAAAATAATTCTTTTTTTTTTATTTATGATTAAGATTAGCCTAAAATTAATCTTTCCCAACAAATGATATTAAAACTATTTTTTTTTTTAATTAACAGTGTTGAAGACCATCTAGCTTGTATCATGGGAACCAGAGAACAAATATAATACTTATATACTTTTTTGTAAAAACATACACAGAATAACTTTTATTTAAAAAAATTTAGGAAAACTTACAGCTAGACATGAAAGGATATTAAAGTATATAAAAATGCATGGCAAGGCACATGCATTTTCAGCTGAAGGCTAATTAAAAGTTTCCATGTTGTTGTTCCAAAGTTCCCATAAATACCTATGTTCGTCAAATAAATGTTTGTCCTGGGTGGGAATCGAACCCACGACCTACAGCGCAGAATGCAGGGGTACTACCAACTGAGCTATGAGGTCTGTCAAAAATAAATAAAAAAAGCCTTAAATGCCTTCACAAATGGTGGCCCTTCTCAAAAGTAGGTGTAACACATCTTAACGAAACTCACACACGATTTATCCTATCAATTTTAGCGGTCGTATCATAACCCTAAGGAACGAATCGTATTAGCCTATATTCCTTGGACCTGCCTTTAAATTTCAAGCGAGAACGGTAAAACCTATACCAAATTTATGTTTTCGGGCATGTCAACCTTTATCGCACGTTTCCATACGAAGTTTCGGGGTCAGGCATAAATCCTAAAATCGCATCCGACGCTGGTCCTCGAGGTCGTTTTACGACGTTTTGTGGAGGATACACGTCCTCTTCTGATAGGTACCTACTATCTAGTCTGTAGTTTATGCTGTTTATTCACAGTTTGCCTAATGATTGGGATAATTTTATGCCGGGACCTTTCTGTTGATGACCTCTTGTGTTTCGGTTTACTTGGTGCACATTATGTTGAGAAATAGACAAACTTCACTATGGTTTAGTAACAGTAGTTTGGACATCATATGGGCATTTTTTTTAATGAAAAGTAGGAATTATGTTAATTTGATTTTTAGTGAGCGATGTTTTCGTGTTGAGTAATAATCGATCAACAGCCGGTGTCATTTCAAACTAGTTTTTGACTCGATACTTCCACGAAGGCGAATTGATTTAGAAAATGTGACGGCTTTCAAGTTTCAACCGCAAATCTTTTCCTCGAACCGTTCTCGGAAGTCTGAAAATTCTATTGCATTCGGTTACTCAAGTTCAAAAGCCATGATTGATTTCGTGTCCATTGATTTTCCAAATAATGTAACAGTACAGTGTGACAAAGTTAAAAAGTCAGAATGTAAAAGCGACTTTAAAACACGTACGAAGCATAATTGAAGCTCCAAAAAAGCTCGTAGAGTTTAAGCAAGAATAATAAGATGTAAGAACTTATAAAATTAAAGTAGATACTTAGCTCACTATGAAATCACGTACGGCATACCTTCATTATGGCAGTCAGTGTCATTATCATGTAAATTACTTGTAGGTACTGTATAAACACACTGCGGTTTTGAAACTATTCTGCTGGTAAAACGGTGAATTTATTACTTCAAAGTTACATAATTTAGAATAGTTAAAAGATTTTAATCGACTGTGCGCTTCCTTGATGCTATGCGGGAAACTTCTTCGCTCTACTTATCAGTTAATCTTTGTTTTTCATTGTTACACTAATGGTTCTTTCAAACTACAGTTAATATCTATAGGTATGTTGTTATATTGTACGTAGAAACAGGAAAAATAACAGCTTTATTAGATTTTCTCAAACGCAGTTTAAAATGTCCCCTTTTTTTAGACTCACTCCGTACTCCTTTTTTTTCATGTAGTTTTTTCATGACTTTGTATTAAATACAAAGTCAAATTAAAATTATTTTTTTCATTGAATCCACTAGAAAGTATATTTAACGGACGGAAGGATAACTCATATAATAACTGTAAAAGCTGTAGTGCAGAGGCTAAGACCTAATAATCGACTATATTGAGCCAAATGGTAAGGGGAGGGGGAAAGTGCTGCATGGAGCACTTGTGAGAGGTTCGTAATGAAGCTGTCGACTTTGCAGTTCAGTGCATAATATATTCATAGCAATAAAAAATGCCTTGATTGACATACTTAAACGAAATCACATGTAGTTGCATAAAATTTTTACATATAATAAAAGTACATGTCCCTGATTAGACTATCTAATGTGATATCATATCGAAGCGTGGGAAACTCGGCTTCTCACAATAAATAATAAATAGGTAAATCGATTTTGGTCTTATGTGTATCCGAATAAAAACGTTATTTGTACTAGTATGTAGTATGTACTATACATAGGTATCTACGAATTATATGCTAAGACGAACTGGATTCAAAGGTTGAGGCAACTGAGACCTAAACTAATTGCTTAGTTACTTAGACAACTTTCCATGTGTAGAATCGTGAATTACAAGTTCATAACAGTCAACATGGCCGCTAAGCCATGCATCTATTGTGCTGGTATTAATGTCAAGGCATTAATCTTGCATTATGCTTAAGCAGTGACTCATAACGTTCAATGGCTTGGAATCGAGATAGTTGGATTTAGTGTACGCGTTTATATTCATAGGGTAGCCTTACGTAAAGGAGAAACGATGCGACACTGCATGATTTGAAGAAACTAGAAACAAAGATTTTATTTAAGTTGTCTGAAAACAAAGATTTGTTAGTCATAAAATATTATTTTATTTTATTTTCCTTTAGCCTAGTCAGTAATACATCTGTTACTATAGCATCATAATCTAGTTTGGACATTTTTCTGTCTTTGTTACATTTCACCATCTCGTCAATAAAATAACAAAAACGGTATCTAATTAAAGACATCTTTGTCCGAAATCACGTTCCGAAACCACGATATGATATAATACTGTTTTTCACGCGCCATAAAAATGGCTGGGCAAATTTTCTGGAACAAAACCCTCTTTCTTATCGATTAGGGCCTCATTGTTGAAAAAAGATACAGAATATATTAACTGAGAAGTTTTTGTCTTTTTGCGTCTGAGTTAGATTGCCTGCCATAAAGTTAAAAGCAGTTTAGTTTAAGTATTACGTAACTTTTCTTTGGACTTGTAAGCTAACCGTTTGCAGAATGGAAATTTGTTATCACTTTGTATAACCATGTCTTGTCATCTTTGTTGATTGCAAAAAGCTTGCACTCTAATACTCGTGCACGCGAATTCCCTGTGTCGCAGGTAGTATTTCAGCAGGGAATTCGCGTGCACGAGTATTAGAGTGCAAGCTTTTTGCAATTCATTTTTGCACTGACCTCTGATTACACCCCTATTACGTCTTTTTCCGAATGGGTCAGAAGAGAATGGCCGTAGGAAGTAGAACTCATTAATGTTCAGTATTCATATGAAATGCTGCCATCAAAGCCACGTCTGCCAAGCAGCAGCTCACTCGCCTTGACTGTTGCAGTTTGAAGGCACATAAGATATTCCATTTTAAATTTCCTATGTGACAAATGCAATTCGGTGAGCAATGGGCCATAAATGAATCCACGTTGTTGGTAACTTTAGTCTATTTGTAATGGCAATTCATTCCCATAGAGGGTTAGATAGAGTTTTAACAGGCATCTAACTTAGAGAACGCGTTACCTTATATCTAGAATTAGAATTACTTAATGACGTTTCCCAGCCATTTTTTAACAATTCAGTTTAGCTAAAACTTTTAAAAATATTCAATAAAAAAAACTTTTGTGTAAATAATTCATCAAAGGAATCATCTATTCGTGACGTATGTAAAAATAGTTAACCTAATTAGCCAATAATTGATAAAAATATATATAAAGGATATTCAATATCCGGTATTTATTACCAAGCATATTATTTCTTTAGATACAAAGTAATATTTGACGATACAGATATAGATTTTTCTGAGAAACAATACAGCCAACCTTTCCGTGGCAATAAAACGTTATTTATTTTCCTTCAAATTACCAAGCCATCTGTTGGTATCGAGAGCGTGGTAGCGAACTGATACGAAACCTGGCTTTCATTCCGAAAGGGAGGGTTCAACTCCAGTCATCTAGGAGTAAATAGTTTGAAAAATTATTAAAAAATATATTTTATTTTTAAAATTATTATTGATAAATAGTTACGTGCCCCTGAGGTGATACTAGCAGAAGCGTTTTGCACACGTTTTAGGAGCCTGTCAGCCTTCGCAAATAATTTAGGGCCATATGCTCTATCTACAGTTTAACTTACAGAGGACTAAGAAGTTCACAGAACCGTACCTATATGAAGCACTTAGATGCGTATTTTTTATGTGATACAGTTACGGAACGAGCCGACGACGGCCCATCTGGGAAGTCAGAATTAATTAGAAACAAAAAACAGGTGTGCTATACATCTCGTATTAGCCCAGTTTTGGGTCTCGTGCGATATTATTCATCATATTTCACAGTCTCACTTGTTATGAAGCGATATCATTATAAAGTTGTACAGATACGGTCTGTTAATATCTAGATTACAAGTGAAAGGCTAAGTCTTGATCTCAGAAACGAAACAAGGATTCCTGTGATATTCTTTGATATATTTTACTATGGCACAATTACGTACCGTTCGTTTCGTGGTTCTCAATCCAATGCCGCTACCGTCAATACTACAGCTATGTATAAGTATGTCAAAGTGACAAAAACTCGTCCCTACAACCCTCTTTATATGGTTTAAAATAATTACTGATTAATACAAGATATGAAAAATAGGCAACAGTACAATGAGTCTTACACAAGTAACTGCGGAAAAGTTTTGTTGTGTATCCGTGAAAGTCGCTCCTGAGACAAAGCGATAAATCTGTGCTTCGCAGTAAAACAATAAATTTGTTGTTGGCACACGGAACCTGTGGCAACATTGGTTATAGTCTCAGACTTAAGACTACGACTGAATTTTTTTTGAACACTTATATATATTTGTTTTATTTGGGATATAAACAATAGGTAAATTAAAGATTTGTTAAGATACTTTTACATAAATAATATTGATGGAAATTTCACACAGTGCCATCTAGCCCCAAAGTAAGCTAGGCATAGCTTGTATCATGGGAACCAGACTGATACCTGACTGATAACTGATATAATACATATACACTTTTTTTTGTAAATACATACTTATAATACATATTGACACCCAGACACAGAACAAACATCTATATTCACCATACAAATGTTTCACCTGGTTGGGTATCGAACCCACGATCTACAGCATGGAATGCAGGGTTAAGTACTACCAACTGAGCTGTAAGGCCAGTCAAATATACATAATACATAAACAAACATAATATATAAACAAGCTAAGTGTACGAATCACAAACATGCACCTTGGTTGGCTGTTTAATTGTTCGTTTCATGTTCATTGTCGACAGTTGACCAAGCACGAGGTAATACTAGATGCCCAAAACGAATCTTTAAAAGAAAATATTTTAATGTCCCAGTCACGGCTTTTTTATCACATTCATATCATGGGATGCGTAAAAAGAACACTACCTCATACTTAGAAGCAAACGCAGCACGAATCTTGCGGAACGTGTGTTTGTGCGAAGTAAACGCGGGAATTGGTTTTGTTTATTGTGTCGTGTCATGGGATACCTATCATCAATCTTTCGAAAGTTCGGATGGAGATTAACAGGTGTTAAACTGGCTGTAACTGTGGATAAACCGCGTTAATGACCTTCTCAGGCCCGTTTTAAAAAGTCACTCATACAAAATATTTTTGTCGACTGTAAATACGACTCGTTAAAAATCAATACAGGCTTTGTTTGCTCGTAGCTATAGTGAAGCGAGATTGAATATCAGCCAATAGCGAGCGATATTTACAGAAAGCCATGACAACGTACAACGCACCTGTGCCTCAAATATTTGGTCAATACATCCAACATTTCGGGACAAAGTAGCCTCGTCGCCGCAATAGTTCGTCATGAATCAAGACGCGAAAAAAGCGGCCAATAATATGTACGGGAGAATTACTGCTCCGGTACTCGAAAGATGCCGAGTAAACTTCTGCACAGATATGGAGAAATCCGTCCTCATGAGCAACTTTGAAAGACGCGGTTGGCATCAAGTCAGCCCCGACGATGAGTGGAACTTTTACTGGGCGTCGACTCAGACTTGCAGAAATCTCTTCAGTGTCGACAGCGGATACAGAATGAACGACAACCAAATTATCAATCACTTCCCTAATCACTACGAACTGTCAAGGAAAGACTTGCTGGTGAAAAACATAAAAAGATACAGAAAAGAACTGGAGCGGGAAGGCAATCCTCTAGCCGAGAAGGCCGACGTGGGTCTACACGGCGGCGGCGGCCAAGTCGTCACGCGTTACCTACATCTCGACTTTGTTCCCGTGACTTTCGTCCTTCCTTCAGACTACAACATGTTTGTCGAAGAGTACCGCAAATCCCCTCAGAGCACATGGATTATGAAACCGTGCGGAAAATCTCAAGGTACCGGAATATTTCTCATAAACAAACTCTCCAAATTGAAGAAATGGTCCCGTGAGGCGAAAACTCCTTTTCATCCGCAACTGAGTAAAGAAAGTTACGTTATTTCTCGTTACATAGACAATCCACTTTTAATAGGCGGGAAGAAATTTGACTTACGACTTTACGTGCTGGTCACTTCGTTTCGACCGTTGAAGGCGTATCTGTTTCAACTCGGATTTTGCCGATTTTGTACCGTGAAATACGACACGAGCGTGACCGAACTAGACAATATGTACGTGCATCTCACCAACGTCAGCGTGCAGAAACACGGGGGAGATTACAATAACATACACGGAGGTAAAATGACGGTACAAAATCTGAAGTTGTATCTAGAAGGCACTAGGGGTAGTGAGGTGACGGATAAGTTATTCGCGGCGATGCAGTGGCTGATTGTACATTCGTTAAAGGCCGTTTCGTCTGTGATGGCGAACGACAGACATTGTTTTGAGTGCTACGGCTACGATATCATTATAGACAACAAGTTGAAGCCTTGGCTCGTCGAAGTGAATGCGTCGCCGTCACTTACGTCCACAACTGTGAATGACAGGATACTGAAATACAAGCTAATAGACAATATACTGTCGGTCGTACTACCACCGGACGGTATGCCCGATGTGCGGTGGAATAAAGTGCCGAATGCAGATTCTCTGGGGAATTTCGACTTGTTGATTGATGAAGATCTGTTTGAGAAGGATGAACACAGTTCTAGTGGACGTATCAATAAAAATAGCAAAATAAAATAATTAATTAGATCTAAATATATAATAAATATAAAATAAATAAATAAATAAATATTGGTGGATGTTTCACAAGGCGTCATCTAGCCCCAAAGTAAGCTAAGCATATCTTCATGAGAACTAGAGAACTGATATAATACTTATATACTTTTTTTTTTGTAAATACATACACATAATATTTACATATCGACATCCAAACACAGAACAAAAAAACATCTATATTCGTCATACAAATGTATGTCCTGGGTGGGAATCGAACCCACGACGTAAAGCATTGAAAGCAGGGTTACTACAACTGAGCTGTGAGGCCATTCAATTACAAATAACAAATGATAACCGCACAAAATAGGAGTCAATTTGCTCAGTAAATTTGTTTTACTCAAAATGCGTCATAACCTGTAAACTTCGTTTATTTTATAATGTTAAAAGAATAAATATTAAGAATAAATTGTATCAAATAATTTAAATAAATAGAGATTGCAAAACAGCCAAAGTGCTGCCAATCTACTGAAACATTGGCATTTAGAATACAAAATGTTATTTATTTCAAATAACGAAGTGAAAAAATAAAGAAATTTCCATTTTCTCATAAAGCATGACGCTAATAAACTTGCAAGTTGTTCCTACGTTACAACCAATAAAATGTAGCATGAAATAAGTGCAACAAAAGTCATAATTTGTGGCCCTTGTGCACATGTTGCTAATTTGCATTTTAATGTCTCGACGGTGGAAAAATAACTCCGCCCTGGCCATTCTATATGCTAATAGTGAGGAACTTCCGGCTAATTTTGCACAAGTTTTATCCGCCTGTAACTTGCTTGGACCACAGACGATAAAATATAGCAGCTTGTATATGCTACCGTAGATGAATAGCTGAATTGAATAGTTAGCTAACGAATCCTATCTATCAGTTCGGTACTACATCAAGTAAACATAGTTTAGATAAGGTTGTGTTTTTTTTCACAAAAAATTAAAATTGCAGGTACTTCAAAGTACATATAGTTTTATGTATAACATCTGTATGTTTCACTCGTTAGGTTTCTTAAATTATCTACAAACTAATGTTTGTGCATGTTCCTATAATATGTGTATCCGTCGGCACGGCTTTCGCCGCGCAGCCCTAATGTCAATTTTCAAAAATATTATATTAATCAGGGATAATGTAGTAATTAGTAAAATATCCAATTTGAGAATCAAAGACGCATGAACATAAATCGTTGAAATTTGGTCCAGAATCTTTAGGTAGAAGTTCGATCACTGGAATGTAAAAAAAAATACAATTAGCCGAATAAGAATTTCTAGCCGATCGTGGACGTCACATAGAATAAACCAGATATTCGAATAAGCTGTAACCGCAGCTTGCCTCGGTTGCCGAGTACTTTATAATTTAGGGCTTGTTACACAGCGCAGCGGTCAATTGCCTGGTGATCTTTTGGAATTATTTTGGCTCGCACTTGTAACTGAATATCCGCGCTTAAGGTGAGATTACCATTTAGTGTATAGTATTTTTATTTTGTGTATATAGTATTATAGTATAGTATTATTATTTATATATTATGTATAGTATTATTATATATATAGTATTCTATTTTGTATAGTACTGTGTATACAAAACAAAAAAGGCATTCTCATGCATGTGTTGATAAATTTTGTGCTACGCATGAGCAACCGTAATAAGATAATCTTTATTAAAAACGTGTGTTGCCTTTCACAGAGAAATAAAATATAAAGGCGAGATTCATTTTCTGTTATATTTTATAAGTAATTAGTATTCACGTGGGCTTATAATTTGGCTCTTTGATCCTTTATCATTATTGTAATGTATAATTGTCGGGGTTCATTATTTGTCTCACAGGTAGGAGCATATTTTATTGTTATTTAGTAAGTACTTGACGGGAACAAGGGTTATTTACAAAATAGAAATTTCGATAATAATAAGATTGTATGTAAAAGTAATATGTACTATTTACTTGTTATATATTTTGGCCTTTCCATCGACCGTTAAAATTTTAAAATTATATATTAATAAAATAAATTATTATTAACTAAAGTAATGATAATAAATTTGCGTGAATTTACTTCTTGAATTTTGAAGGTAGTTTGAAAACACCACATATACGCTTATCTTTCTAAAAGTAAATATTTAAGCCCGTTCAAGGAGTAACGTCAATCGGGTCAAACCTTCATGAATATTTTTACGGTGGTGATTCCGCTGGCAACAACCTAAACTTATTTTAGGTCCAGACATTTCTTTCTCAAACTAGGGAATGAAACAAGACAGACATAGAGACCTCTGACTGAATTGCAGAACTGCTAACGAAATCTAGTGATTTTACCCTTGTTTCAGTCACCATTAGTAATCTGTCACGATGCAAATTGCCTATGGATAGATGCCTCAGAGATGAAATATTTACAAAAATATATAGTTTGATACTATAGTTTGTCTATTTTCATTGAACAGGTTAAAAAAGAAACAATGTCACGGTATACCCGGGAAGTCCCAACTTAGATTGAAAAATCCAAAGTAGTCGCGTCACCGCCCCTGTATTAATCACTGCGGTATATTCAAACTTCTTTATGGATGGATAAACTTGGCGTGATTGCCTTGTTGCTATTTGAAGTTATTTTGACGCTACCCTCGTGTTACTTCCAATACTTTTTGTTTCAAGAGGAGAGACTATAAAATTGATATTGTACAGAAGTTGGGACACAAAATGTGACCAGCTTGGTACGATTACAGATACTCACAGACTAAATGAAAACTTAGTTTTAAATAAGCTGGACTTAAGTGCTATGCTTACCTAATTTAACTTGGTTTTTATAATGTAAATACGAGTACGTATGCTTCCTCCTTCAATTCTAAACAATAAAATGGACAATCATGTCTGTTCATTCTCACGGAGGGTAGGGCACTGAACGGGCGCAAAACTTAGCACGTGAGATTTTACAAAATTCGTTATTTTGAAATTGACGGATGCAAGTATTGAAAGTTTTTTAAATATCGATATGTGAGTGTATTATAGAAACTTTGATTGTCTATAAATATATGGGAATATGGACTAATATCTTCCTATGACAATAAGCACTATATTGATCCTACAAATTCGATATTAAAGTATCCATTAGTATATTATAGGAATCCAGGTTAAGAATATTCGTCCATTTGTCATTTTATAATCTTTTACGGAGAACTCCTGACGTAGAATTCTTATACAGAGCGCGAAAAAATTAAATTCCCTATTCCCGGCCCGACCTAACAAAACATTTACTTTATTTTTAAGCTTTTTAACAACATTTGTAAAAAAAATCTGTTGTTTAATTGTATATGTATTATTCTAATTACGAAGGAAATTAATCCAAGTGCTCAGAAATGTTAATCAGCGATTACTTAACTAATTAATAATTTGTCTTTTTAATTTTAATTCATAACTATCTGTCAATAATGTCAGAGTTATCAGAGTACTGATTGCAGATCCATCGCAAAGCAACGTTTTTAAGTAAAGTCCTTAGTCTCACATCGGGCCTTGAATAAATAACCCTGAAGCTTAACTTCACATGCGACATCTCCCTACCTAGTCGATAACTAGACAATTTGAACTTGTTCGTTTCTAGCAATCTCCTTTAGAAGTCTCTGGTTCCAGAACTCGTGTTCGTAATTTGTAGGCACAACGGAGCGTCCCAATTGAGTGCAATTTCCGATGGTTCCGGTTCTATGCTCGAATCACGTAGTGACCAAACTTTACTCGCTGCCTCATTTAAGCTTCCAGGGGCTTTTTGACTTACTAGTGTTTCTTATAATATCAATAAATTTTTTTTCTTGTGTTTGCCTTTCTCCCCAGTGAAGTCAATAAAACAGATAAAAACGGAATTTTATATGTGCCGCTTAGTTTTCTATATAGTGTTATTGTCATAATTCCAGACACTTGGGATAGAGTATCATCGACTATACAAAATATTTAACCTGTCTTCAGTTTTCGACAATAGCAGATTGTAATGTAGTGTGGTCACCCTAGCGCTACAAAAGCCATAAAACAAGGAGTCAAGTCTAGTCTTCTTTTTAGCAGCCAGTCTATCCAGAATAAAAGTTTTGGTTAGTATTATAGTATGTTAGATTCTAAAAGTTACCTTTATAAAAAACTGAAACTCAAGTTTCTTTGTCCATACAAAAGGGATTGGACAATTGTCTAAAGCTGATTCAAACTTATTTAATGATTGCCTCACGCCACTGTTCCAATAAAATATTCCAAAAATTCAAAAAAATATCTTCGATAATTACTACTTTGGTTAATGAATAGTACCTACTCTCGATTCACGATATCTTCTTTGCATTCACTTTTTACTTATTTTGATCGAGCCAAACAGTCAAAAAATGGTAGAAGCAAATACTAACGCTGTATGCACACTCGATTGAAATCCCGCTATATATTTTCCAAAATCTATGAATCTAGTCGATAAGTTATCAAGTTATCAAAAGCTGAATCCTAAGAGCTTACAGCCCTTTTAAAAATGAGCCCTGTACCTCTAATAAATTTTACAGGCACTGCGGTTCAGCTAATTTATTGACGCATTTCAGGAGTTAAAACGATATCATGTATCGTAAAGTTTTTGGAAGTTTTACGAGTAACAACATTGTGTGCGTGAATAAACCGTGTCGTTCACACCACATTTTGGTAACGAGAAAGCAATACGCCATATATCTTTGACTGATTCATTTACTGTAACAGCTGGAAGCATCTAACCCAATGGATAATAATTTCTCGTAATATTTCTCCATGAAAAATTGAGATATGAAAATATGCGCTTAGTAAGCGATTCTCGATCACAGTAACTAAGATATTTCAAGTTTAGAACAATGGAGTGAGTTTGCAGGCACGTTCAGATGTCACGTATAAATGGCGTTAATTATAAAACTGCTAAAGAACTTTAATTCATTGAAGCGTGGGTGATTTGGATCACGTTTCCGTTCGAACACGCAAGTTTTCGTATATATACCTATATAATATTTATTACTTTATCCATACTTTTATGAAACTGGCGTTTGATTGTTCGTTCGAACATAGCGCAAACACTACTAATACGATTTAAATGAAGGTTTTTGTGTAATAATTGTTTTTGTGTGATAATACTAAACAAATCTATACAAATAAATAAAATTGGAGTGTCTGTAATATTCAAATAACCGCTTTTTGTGATGTATACACGGTACATATACCAAAACAACTTTTTTTTATAATATTTGTCTGTATATCTGTCTGTTTGTTTGTTCCGGCTAATCTCTGAAATGGCTGGACCGATTTTGACGGGACTTTCACTGGCTGATGGATGGATAGCTGATGTAACAAGGAGTAACTTAGGCTGCTTTTCCGAAGGGTAAAATAGGGGTGCGTGATAAAACCAAATTCCACGCGAACGAAGTGGCGGAGTCGCAACAACTAGTGTAAGATAATCTGGACGTAGCCTACTAGCATAAGTTTGTACAATAGTGCAAATAGTGATATTCTATGTAAGTGTAAACTAGTAGTTATTACCTACTTTTACATTTAATAAGTTATGTTTAATTTTTTTCACTGCTGTTAAGTAATTGCTTAAATGTTTATGTCGTGGGTCATTAACTTACCGTCAACTCCTAAATGTTAATTAAAACTTCAGCTTAAATGCTTTTGGCTGCAACTACGTTGCATTATTGATATAATGCAGTCTAACTCTATCATCGTAGTGCAATACCACACACCAGTTAGAAGTTTAATTATAAAACTTTAAATATGAAATTTCATCGAGATCGTTCGGATACTCGAACAAAGAAACAGACAGACAACAGATTTATAATTATCATTATTATCATCCTTTACTAGTCGCTGTCTGTAGCTTCAAGGATCCTCCATATTAGCTTAATGTAATTTTTTTTTTTTTTTTATGTAATACATTAACGGAACGAGCCGACGGCCCACCTGGTGTTAAGTGGTAACCTCTGCCCATAACAGCCGATGCGACTTGGGTCCTCCCATACTAGGTATGACAAGACCTAAGTCGCATCGTATGCGCCCGTAAATGTGAGACGTGTAGGTGGAATGTCTCATGTGCCTGTAATTTCACCGGCAAAAAATAGTATATAATATCCAGCTTATTTGATTTGTGCTTACTTTACCGTATGCTATAAAGCGAAGCCACACTAAAAGTTTGTATCATCTATTGTGAAATGGAACAGCTCCACTGCATTCGGCGAAACATGTGCGGTTGAATTACTGCACCGCCTTATGGCGATTCCGATATTGGTTCGGGAACCGAAGATATTACTTATTTAATTTTGTTATTTCGTTTGTTCATAAAATGTCTGGTGCTGTTGTGAACAAAACATGGGTCCCACAGCTATTGCTTCTGGCTTTATTAGGAAAATAAATGCTCTGTGAACATTTCTGTGAATCCTGTCGTAAGGTTACGATTCGAAATCGTCAGCTCCGTTTCGGTAGTAACCCTGCTAGCAAACTGTGGGGTATGAGTTCAGTCCAGGGACAAATATTTATGTGATGAGTATGTACTATTTTCTCGGGTGTTAGATGATCTGCAACACGTTGAAAGTTGTGCATTGTAATGAGAGATTAAACTATTAAAAAATGAGGAATAATTCTTCGGGTTCATTTGGAGAGAGTGAAATTTCGTTCAAACGAAATCTCAATTCTTTTCTCTCTTTTCTTTCTCTTTTTCAGAAACTCATCAAGTATTATTTTGACAGCAAATTAAAGCAGCGTAAAGTGTACCCAGAGAGGGCCCAAGTTTACGCACAATGTTTGCAAAATTTTAGTCTGAAAACAGGAAGCTTCGAATTTGTTCTATCTGCGGGTAATTCCATTACGCGCCCCCTTTCCTTGAAGTTCCCGCGTTTGTTCCTGGCATTTGTAATAACTTCCCAAACACAATCACGCGTCACGATTCACGGCTTGTTCGTTTATTAGAATTACCCGGATACAGAGATACTCTAACGAAAGTAATTGTTAAACAAGAAAAATACGGAAGTTGGTAGATTTATATTAATATTATAAAGCTGAAGAGTTTGTTTGTTTGTTTGTTTGTTTGGTTGAACGCGCTAATCTCAGGAACTACTGGTTCAAATTGAAAAATTCTTCTTGTATTGGATAGTTCATTTATGAGGAAGGCTATAGGTTATATACTCGTATATTTATTATTTATTATATATTTTTATAAACATGATATTAATCCTTATCCAAATAAATACGTTATTCATCACAAGTTATTTTATTTTGAACAAAACTGCCCTTGACGTCATTTTATTTCAATGAATATCTAAGGAGATATAGTTTAAAAACACTTAAGCAGTAACGGTATCGAACCCACGGCCCTTCTTTTGCATTTTGCATGTATGAATAATTCTAACTAGGAAGCTACCACCGTAGATGCTGTTGAACTCTTAATCAGTTAAATTCAAGAAAACAAGTTTTTATTATTATACATTATACAAAACGATCATTTTACGATAGTGGAAGTTAATTTCATGTTGTTCAACCAATCATGTCACACCCAATTAACTTCGAGCGAAATTGGATGTCAATCAATCAGAGATCTCGACGGTTAAATTAAGCTTTTGAAAAAATGGTGGTTCAAAAGCCAAAGTCAAAATCTATATCTGATCCGATTCTCCAGATCAATTCCCCGATTGCTGGGCACGCGACACGATTGATTGGATCCAACCATAGCAATGACGTATTTTAAGCTAACCTGAGGTTTTTGATTCAGCCATACGGGTAACATACCTGGTATGTGGCGAATAGTGTTTTCATATAGAATTGACATCTGCAGGTGCCTTGGTTCGTTAATCACACCGTGGCAACATCAATATCTGATATATACTGCCTGGCTAAGAAAGATTTGAAAAAATATTTCTCACTTTCTACAATGATAAATGATTTTGCATTATAAACAAAATCTAAACAGTTCTTTTTATTTTTAGGGATAATAGGGAACCATTTAAGTGTTTCCAAAATCGATGTTAATTTGATTGTGTCCTGTGGCTTCCTTATGTGTTTGTAGCCATCCCACATAAATAAATGATTGTTTAATTTTTTGTTTACGAAATTATAAAATAGGAATATGAATAAATTTGTCCAACAAACTTAAGTAACATTGTATACTTATGCTAAATAATATTGTACAATAACACCAACTCATTTTTATACATAGGTAGAAGTACGTATATGGAAACAAATTAACGACTGCAAAATATAAGTATCTCTAAAGTAACGCGCATTAAAGGTATTTAAAGTATTTCTAATTTTATCATGTTTACGAATAAATAATCATAATAAAATAAGATTATAAATAACGTTATGAGAAAATATGAGAAAATAATTTGTATGACGTTCTTCTCATCGAAACTGCATTTGTACGAAATTACCCTGACTGCAATGGTTAGTCAATACAGAAAGTTAAAAAGGTTAAGCCCATATTTAATCCTTATCAGGCGGTGCTTGACAGCATTTATGGACGCCGAAAGTCGAAATTCCAAGCTAACCGTAATGGACGTGAGCGGTTAATCCGTTTTATTGGACAAAAGTTTCAACGATATCGCATATATTTTGATAAGGGTTGAGAGTTGCAATGGTAAACTGAGGCTACAGCTTTGCGGGGCATATTTTACAGGCACTTGAAGTCAAACCATGTCCTGGTACAGGAACTTCGAGCTTCAACGAATCTACACACATAATAATTTTGTCAGAATTAGGTCATAATGAATTTTTGTTCCCCTCTCTAAAAAAAAAATGTTGGTTTACTTTTTTATTTCCATTTAGCGATGTCCCAATAATGTGCGCAACTTGAATATGTTTTATGTCTCTTTAACAAAATGGAATTCAATAAAGTATCTTATTCATAAAATGAATATTTCTTAATAACGTGAAGTATTTTGTCATGTTTATTTATGGTGAATTTGGCATTATAATATTGTAAAATATCCAGACTGGTGTCTGATCGTCGACTTACAATCTACAGCAGATCCTAGAGAATAGAACTTTGGAGTGAGTGTTGCTTATTAGGAGTAGAAGTAGGAAGACTAACAATTTTAGAAAATTGTATATCTGAGGGATCGAGTCAAGTTTTGGTGTGAAATAAAACACGATGCTAATCGGAAACCATTAATACCGAGATCCATGTTTTTTTCATATCTTATTTCCCTTTACTTGAAACTCCGCAGCCAAAGTCAAAAATAAGTTATGCATTTTTGAATATTTGTTCTCGTAATATCATGAGGGCATATTTTCCCAATGAAATCTTCAATGTCAATTAATAGTTATTACGATTTAAGCTTATTTTGAAACTTTCTAAGAAACTAAGTTTTCTTATAGTACTGGTGTTGTGTACTGATTATTTTGAGGATCCTACCCTTAGATTTAGAACCAAAAACTGAAAAGTTGACCGTGGTTTAGTTTTATAAAAGGTATAAAGAAACTATATGTTTACTTATATAATATATGTTTTGATACCATTTTCATACCTTCTGGTTACTACTAATATGCCACGAAGTAAGTAATATTAATCTTAACTTAGTACTTAGTACACACAGGCACAGCCAAGGCGGAGCTGGCAAAAGCTAGTTCGAAATTAAATTGATGATATAAAAAGGAAACAACAGAGCAACACTCTTAATCAATAATGTAAAACCTTTCCTCGATGCTCTAATTCCGCTCACAACACTGCATTAAGTATGAAATTTCTCCATTTACAAGCGTGAAATTCTTTTTTGCAGATAAAGTTCACTTTTTACTTTTGTATCGTTATATACCTCTACATATTCGAGTTAGAAGTTTTATCTTCTGATTTCGTTCGTCGTTGCTAATGAAAATACATACATACACTTTAATAATAAATTTGCTAGAATATAAAGAAATATTTTTAATACTCCAAATATCCATTGAGTTTCCTCACATTCAGAAAAACATCTGATCCCAAACTATTTTTGGAATTATTGAATGTAATCTCTTGTTCCCACATGAGTCTAATTTCCTTGGTTTAAATCTATCAAAGTTCGTAATTAAAAGTTTAGAACCCAGTGAGTAATGTGTTCCACTCAAAGATTCCTAACTTTGCGGCTTTTGGTAAATACCAATTTGATAGGGATTACATTTTAGATTACAAACGATTATCCGCCCAAACTATTTGGGGCTCAAACTATTGGATACCTTTATATAAAACCGTAAGGGCATCATCATTAAATACAATAGCTTGGCGCTGCCTTCATACTTTATATTTATGACTTCATCGGTTGAAGGCAGCTTGTGAATTATTATTTTTTATTTTCTTGATGGTGTCGGTATTAAGAACTTTTGTGACAATCTCAACTCTGTCGCCCACCAAAATTACTTCCTTTCTATTTTGTTACATGAAAACAAGAATAAATTCAATGTCATCGGTGAAATGAGTTAATCAGTTCTCTTATTTTGACAATGACGGTAAATTTGTGTTATTAAACATTTAGGAGAATGACAACTCTTTAATAAACATAGGAATAGGAACTGGAAAGGATAAATGTTAATACGAGAATGTCAATCATTTAAACGTAGGAATAGAAGCTGGAAAGTCAACGTTTTGACTTTCCAGTCTGTACATGGGAAGCCCATTACTAAATTACTATACCTAATATTAAAATGGGAATCCATAGGCCAGTATAAAATATATTTGCGATTTTTTCGACAAGGATGTATTATGCCTGTGGCTGAGGGGAATTCGTTACACAATGTGAGCTTTCGATGACCTTAATTCTTCATGAAATTTTATTTTCTGATTCTATCGCGCAGAGAAGTGTTGTAGGAAAACCAAATTTAAAAACGCACTATTTTTACTTTTCCCTTAATTGTTTGCCACCAGAATCCAACCCATTATTGGAAGGTTTAAAATAAAAATATTTTGGCACCTTGATAGGATTTAACAAAAATAAAAATCAATGCCTCGGTTTATCTCCCCCGAGAACACTTGGTCGATGTGAATGTTATTTGTGAAAGACGCGGTGGTAGATTTATCGGAAAGTTGTTGGAAATTCCTTATTGTCTTTAGTTCTGTTTTATGAGTTCTATGCTCCGCGGAGCTCGGAGAATAGAGTTTCAATTGGTTTGTGTACGTAGTCATGTTGTTCTACGTTTTCTACAATATATCAGAAGGAATATAGGAATTTTATTTATATTTTTATAAATTCAGATTGTGTTACATAAGTAGTAGTTAAAGTTTAAGACAAATTCTCGAATAAAATACTGTTTAAGTTTTATTTTCAACTTAACAGCATATACCTAGGTATAATCATACATTCGAATATTTCGTTTTCATTCTTTTCATTTTTGAATTGGACAACAATATTTTTTGTCGATGGTTTTTGAACTGATGCAACAATTCCCAAAAAATATCAAACAATAATTTTATTTTGTATATAGGTACTTTTGAGTTATCGTTAAAAAAGTGTCTTGATCATAAATATTTTAAATTTAAGGTTAACTTAATCCTAATATGAAACAGTATCCTGCTTATGAGTACAATGTGTAAAAAATAATATCGTACGTAATTCTAGAAAAACCTGAGAAGGACTGATGAGAGTTCTAAGAGTACCTAAGTTCCATAATAAACTAAAATACATAAGAAGCATGTCAGTATTTCACCACATCAAAGGAAGCGCGCCCCCAATGTACTGTCAATATTATACTTTGCATCCGAATGAACATCATTGAAATCATAACAAAATTTAGACTGAATTGGGAAGAATAATTTCAAGCAAGCGAACCTGTTTTTATGCCCAACATGAAAATATATTTTCCTTACAAAAAAGCGAGAGGGAATCATTTCAAACTCTACATTGTGCTTTACACTTAAGATGGTACCCATTTTAACGATTTAATCTGTGCGGAGTAGCAATGAACTGAGTTACACTGGCTCCTATTAAAATACATCTATACAGATTATCCAACTCACAAAACTACAGATATTACACGACCATTACTCGTTCCAAATGATCCCGTTCCTGATATTCGCCTGCTATTAGAAAACGAGACAAGGACGACATATTAATACCTCGTCAAAAATTTCAGGCAGTTCTCTTACCAAAGAGGTCATAAGGAGTAACTTGGGCTACTTTTATTAGGTTAAGTCACAAATTGATAACAATGATTAGCTACCTACTCTTTTAGTAACAAACGGAAATTAGTTAGGTATCTGCGGCGATTATTTCGTTCGTATACTTACGCAAGTCTCTGATACCCGATAGTCATCGGGCAGATACTTAAGATATACAGAAATAATCTAATCTTACCTACAGAAATAATCCCGGCAGATACTTAACTAATGAACTAGCAACCGGCACACCTTTTATTCTTGGGCAGCTCCATTTATTACGAGGTGAACAAAAGCTTGAAGACAATCACAGATCCTTGACCTGAAATAATAAATATACAAGTATTTCCATCTTTTTTTCTCGAGTGAAGTGGAAAGTCTGCAAATTGGGGTCCTGCCTAATGGATCGTGGAAAGAAGTGAACCTCTGAATCCCTTGTGATTGCGCGGCATTCAGAGTGTTGTTTGATTTGCTCGTCAGCACTTTACAGCGTGTAAATTTCAGGTAGGAATATCTTTTTGTCAGCAAAGTAATGATTTGAATCTTTGTGAATTTAAAGTAGCAGTAGAACTTGTGGTAATTTCGCCCGGAGAAGTACTGCCGCCACACCTGGAAATCTGCCTCGAAGCAGTGATGCACTCGTTTTGCTGTGTTCCGGTGGAAGGGAGTGGGTGTCGGTGAAATTGTGGTGATAGACCCAACGCAATGTGACCTGAATCATTTCGTTATATAGTGGAGAGGACTTGAGTCGTATTGTCTGTGGACGGCGGTTAGATAGTTAAGTTACCGTCACTTAAATCCCATAAAAATACAAGAGAAAATAGTGAGGAGCAAAGCTATGAGCGTTATCTTATACCTATTGACTCCGGGCAGTAGTTTCTTACCAACCTACATAATTTTTAACAATGATTTGTTTATTTATTTTCAATTCGTTTTGATTTTACCTAGCAGTTGTAAAATAATTATAAATTATACGAGAATGCGTTATACAAATAAAAATGAAACCTAACATTTTGTTGCAAACCATACCCCTAGAATGTTTATTAAATTGAAAATGAAAACAAAAATCCATTAAATAGGTACCGTATACAATTAAGAGGCGGGTACCTCTTTTTTTATTTGAGATAATTTTCACAAATGTATTTTAAGGTTCAAAACCGAAATTATTCATTTCTATTCCAAGAATATCTAAGTTAAATGAAGTAGAATGGCAATTCGGAGCAATTCCCGAGTTCCACCTGGCTTGCATTTCGCGGTTGCCATCGAGCATTTAGCTGGAGCAGGAATAACCATTCACGAGAAAAGAGTAATCGAAATTCAATTGTATATTTTTCAGCAAGAAAAGGTAGCTTGGGTCACGCCAAATGTAATATCCTTATTATATTATATTTATGGGTATCAATGAGTATGTGTTGGTTTTTACCACAAACTGTGCCTTGAAGTGTTTTGGTTATCTTTTTTTTTACTTTTATCAAAAATTCAATAAATATAAGATACGGTGCTTGATTCATTTCTGTGCAATCCAGCGGGATAATATAATGTCTCAGCCAGTCTTCGCTTGGGAGCCTGCCAAGGAGCAAATTCAATAAATCCTTTTAGATTTACCTACCCTAACATAATAAAATGATTAAGCTTCATGAATCAGAGATAAATATTGAACAATCCCACAGAAATAAATGCAAAAGTGTCCGTTTACTAACCTTCCGCGGCCAATCTACGAAACCGATCGGGCTGAAATTTTATCATTATACCTTTCAGTACACGTCAGTTTGCTTTCTCGAACGGATGAGCACCACGTATGAATGAATCCGGCGACCCGATGCTTCGCCCTTGCATCCTGACATATGGATCAACCATACGGGCAGAATCAGGCGAGTGTGGTAAAATTACCCTTCAGAATCGATAACTTCAGATTGAATCAGATCTTGTAACTACGCCGTTCGTTCATAGGTTTTTTTTATGTGATACAAAGGGAACGAACCGACGGCCCAACTGATATTAAGTGGTAACCTCTGCCCATAACAACCGATGTGACTTGGGTCCTCCCCTAATACCTATTAGGGGAGGACCATAGGACAAAAAGACTCAAGTCGCATCGTATGCGCGCGTAACACTGAGACATGTAGATGGAATGACTCATGTGCCTGTAATTTCACAGACAACCACACCTTTCCAACCAGAACACGAAAGGAGCCTCTTTGAAGCGCATATAAAAATCTTTTCACCACACTGGTTCGAGAGAATCAGTGACTCGAATAGAATAGACCGGAACACAGTAACGCGAATGTGTTACTGCTTGGCGGCAGAAATGGACATAATCGATATTTATTTAATATTGAAGAGGCGTAACTATAGTTGATACATTGTTAGGCGTTACATGTAAATAAATTTAAAGAATTGTCTTTTTTTTTTACTTAATGTTATTAGTTATGTATAGGAGAAGGAGATGGAGATCCTTTATGAAAATGTTACCATATTACGAAAAAACCTGCACGACATGTACACGAGGGTGAAAAAACAGCAGTGTTGTAAATTATGTTTGTGTTTTGCAACGATTTAATGACTTATACTGATTCATGTATCAAAATAAAATTCATCGTAGCTCTACATAAATAACGTAGAGAACCCAATTAGTAGATTGCATCGCACACAGTCACATCACTTAAAACAAGTCATCGTACACGAAAGACCAAAGTCCTACATGGATTTTTATTGAGCAGAATTTTATCGTTTCACCTCAGCGGTAGCTTAACATAATATTTACTTTATGAATAATACACAAAGAACGTATTAATTATATTTTATATACCATGTTATTATAACCAGCTTCGGAATAGAAGGAAACCTAACTTCTGCGGTAAAAAATTTACTTGAATTGGTTTTTAGAAAGAAAGAAAGAAAAAGATATTGTCTATATTTTGTTACTGCTATGAGAGCCTTTGTAGATAAGAAATGAATAATAATTTAAAAAATAAGCAACAGAACATAATCACTACATAAAAAGAAGTAAGTGTATTTGATTTGTTAGTAGTTACTGCGAACCGGCTGCTATAATGTGTTTGTCGCTCAAATCTGAGAATATGTTTCTAACATGTTCATGTTCAAGCTTGAAACACCGTGCAAAGGCAGGGTGAGCCGCTATTATAAATTAAAATGTTATCTTTTACGTCATTTTTTTAGTGCTGCATGTTAGTCAGAGACAAAAATATTTTCAGACCAGTAGTATGTAATTTTTGCTTAAATACGGACTTGGCAAAACAAGTTGAATAGAGACTGTTTTATGCAATTCGTCAAACAAAGCTTGATTCTATAGTAATTTGAGTTTAGCTCTTGTAGTTTAGGTATACGGAAAATTTGAGCTTTAATTTGATGCTGATGTAGTTCAGAAATATTTTAATGTTACTGAAGGATCAATTAGCAATAGTATTAAAGTCCTCCAAGCTCAAAATCTCAGCTTAAGTCGTATTGCATTGCATCCGTCATTCCGAGACGTGAAGATAGAATGCCTAACTGCATAATTTTACAGTTACTCGGTAAAATATCGGTGGCATTCACACAGCGCCACCAAGCCCCAAAATAGCATATTTGTACTACGAGAACTAGAAATCTGATACAAAAAATATTTACTTTTTTTTTTGTACCATACACACATAATAGTTCATAGTTCATAGTTTTAAGCTATTGCATAGCTTCTATCGCGGGCCTTGAGCGTGGAGACCGAATCCAGAAATTCCGTAACGAAAAAACCTAACACCCCCCACTCCGACCGGCACAGCGGTGATACTTTTTAGTTTTTTCATCTATCGATAAATACCAGAACTTTTAATGACTTTTTGAAATATCACGCGCAATAGCTTTACCGCGGCAGTCTCCGAGTGCCACACGTCTTTTTTTTTTATTAATAATGATAATTACAGGTCAATATAAATGGCAACATAACATCACAGTCATATTCAAAATCTATTCAAGTCATTTATACAATTATAACTATGTTAACAATTAGTCAAATAAATAATAATAATATATATTTACAAATTATATTCACAGTATAACTTATTCAGCGAGTCAAATAAACACGAGACAAAATGACAATATAAACGATGACTTAAATAAACGCTCACATAAATGGAATATGTCTTTGTAGGGTTCGTCAAAACACAAAACAAAGAAAATATTGAACGAGATTTCCTGGGGGGTTTCAACTCACCTTCGCTGAAATTGGATGGAAAACTTAAGACACAATAGATTTTTTATCCATTCTACTTTTACGGCGTCAACGGTGGAAAACCCAATTTTCATCGTATGACCATCAATCAATATTTTTTTTGTTATTTTATTTTGAGCGTAAACCATACTTTGCTTTATGTTGTCGACCTAGCTGGCATTTTATTCAAGCTTTTTGGAGTAGAATTGGAGACGTGTTGGATATAGTTAAATATTCGAAGAGTAAACTCTTTATAGTAGGAAGGTGAAACTATTTTTAGCTACATAAAAAGGTTTAACTAGTTTTAGCTACAGTCTGCAATTTATCGACAGAATGGCAATTAATGAAGCTCATGTGTTATTCCCTTTTGGATTTTTATGTATTTTTGTATTAAATATTTAAGTGTTTTTAAATATATTTAAATCAATCATGGCTCAAGAAGCTAAAAAAATACCACCATCAGCCCACGGAAAAACTTTGCCGACAGCAACAGAAAAGGGCAGGGTAACATATTGCACGGACTTGGAGAAATCCGTCATAATGAGCAATTTTGAGCGCCGCGGATGGGTCCAAGTCA
The DNA here is from genome assembly GCA_947359385.1 of Chesias legatella. Classification (NCBI taxonomy): domain Eukaryota; kingdom Metazoa; phylum Arthropoda; class Insecta; order Lepidoptera; family Geometridae; genus Chesias; species Chesias legatella. The sequence continues at coordinate 5,854,842 of OX375773.1, read as the reverse complement.
GCCCCGACGACGAGTGGAACTTCTACTGGTCATTCACAACAAACTGTCGAACAATTTTCAGCATCGAAAGCGGTTACAGAATGAGTGATAACCAAATGATAAATCATTTCCCCAACCATTACGAACTGTCTCGCAAAGATTTATTGGTGAAAAATATCAAGAGATATCGGAAGGAACTCGAAAAAGAGGGTAATCCTTTAGCTGAAAAAACAGATGTGGTGCTACCCAACGGACAAGTCGTCACGCGGTATACGCATCTTGACTTCATACCCGTTACATACGTACTGCCTGCCGACTACAACATGTTCGTCGAGGAATACAGAAAGTCCCCACAGAGCACTTGGATTATGAAACCGTGCGGTAAATCCCAGGGCGCGGGAATTTTCTTAATAAACAAACTTTCGAAACTCAAAAAGTGGTCTCGCGAAGCAAAAACCCCATTCCACCCGCAGCTTACCAGCAAGGAAAGTTACGTAATATCTCGCTACATTGACAACCCGTTGCTCATAGGTGGCAAGAAATTCGATTTGAGATTGTACGTTCTCGTGACGTCCTTTCGTCCGCTTAAAGCTTATCTGTTCCAGCACGGCTTTTGCAGATTTTGCACAGTGAAATATGATACTAGCGTTACGGAATTAGATAACATGTACGTTCATTTGACAAATGTGAGTGTACAGAAGCACGGCGGAGATTATAATAGTTTGCACGGAGGCAAGATGAGTATACAAAATTTTCGTTTATATTTGGAAGGCACAAGGGGACAGTCGGTGACAGACAAATTATTCGCAGAAATGCAGTGGCTTATCGTACATTCCCTGAAAGCCGTAGCGCCCGTGATGGCAAACGATCGGCATTGTTTCGAATGTTACGGCTACGATATTATAATTGACAACACGCTGAAGCCGTGGCTCGTCGAAGTGAACGCTTCACCCTCTCTACAATCTACGACGCACAACGATAGAATACTGAAATACAAATTGATCGACAACATTGTATCTGTTGTTGTGTCGCCCGACGGCATTCCGGACGCCAGATGGAACAAAATCCCAAACGAGGAAGCTTTGGGCGATTTCAGTTTGTTGATCGATGAAGAGCTTATGGAGAGGGAAGATGCTAATTCACGCTACAATAAATACCATCGTTATAAACAGTGATATAATTTTTACTGTTTCAATACTTTTTTATTAATTTTGTTAAAATAATATATTTTATTTCTATTAAATAAAAATTACATACTCACACAATAAAAATCATCTCAGTTGGTTTTGGCACGGCCACATTTGTTTTCCCGACGTGCGACGTCCACTTCTCCCCTGTACATAGAATCTTCGTCAATGAGAATTTCAAAATCCCCTAAAGCCTCTTCCGTAGGCGTTTTGTTCCAACGCGCGTCCGGTATCCCGTCCGGGGGCAAAACGACCGATAACAGATTATCTGCCAGCTTATACTTGAGTATCCTGTCGTTAACCGTCGTCGCAGTCATCGAGGGGGACGCGTTCACTTCTATAAGCCACGGTTTTAAGTTATCGTCTATGATTATATCGTAACCATAGCACTCGAAGCAATGGCGATCATTCGACATAACGGACGCGACGGCTTTTAGAGAGTGCACTATTAACCATTGGATTTCTTCGAATAGTCGTTCGGTTACCTCTCGGCCGCGCGTCCCCTCCAAATAAAGTTTAAGATTCCGCATGCCCAGCTTACCGCCGTGTTGGCTGTTGTAATCCTCGCCGTGTTTCTGAACACTCACGTTAGTCAGATGAACGTACATATTGTCCAACTCGGCGACGCTCGTATCGTACTTCATTGTGCAGAATCTACAAAAGCCTTCGCGAAACATATAAGCCTTTAAAGGCCGAAACGACGTAACGAGGACGTAAATCCTCAAATCGAATTTCTTGCCACCGATCAAAAGCGGATTATCTATGTACCGCGATATAACATAAGTATCTTTGCTTGTCAGATGATGTTGCAGATATTTCTTCGATTCGCGGGACCACTTTTTCAGCTTGGACAATTTGTTTACCAGGAAAATGCCCGCGCCTTGGGATTTGCCGCACGGCTTGAGAATCCACGTAGTTTGGGGGAATTTGCGATATTCCTCCAGGAACATGTTATAGTCTGATGGCAGGACGTAAGTTGTCGGGATAAAATCTAAATATAAATAGCGTGTGATGACCTGTCCGCTCGATAGTTTTACATCCGTTTTGTCTGCGAGAGGATTGCCCTGTCGTTCCAATTCTTTTCTGTAGCGTTTTATGTTTTTCACTAGTAAATCTTTGCGCACCAATTCGTAATGGTTCGGGAAGTGGTTGATAATCTGGTGATCTTGCAGCCGATAGCCCGTGTCTGTACTGAATATATTTCTGCAGTTCACTGTGTTCGACCAGTAGATATTCCAAGCTTCGTCCGGAGATACTTGATGCCATCCTCGGCTGAGAAAAGTGTTCACTACGATAGATTTTTCGAAATCTGTGGCGAAATATATCCTTCCATTTACTGTTGATACGCGTCCACAAGTATTCAATTGCAGCGGTTTCTTATTAGATGAATGCATGTCCTGAAAAAATATTTGAAATAATCGATACTTGAAATCAATATTAGAAAATGAATAAAAAATAATATAAATACCTACCGATTCATGACCATGTGGTTTTGATGTCGACATCTCGCAAAGTTAGTGATTTATCGGTTGTCAGTGTATTCATGACATTGAACGCTGCATTTTAGTTCTTTATATGCACAACAAGTTAAAATTCACAAAAATGGATACAAACAAATCAAAATATACTTGATTCGTCGTATGCGCTGCATGTGTATGCATCCAGTTGCCAGGCAACGGCATGATGCCCCCTAGCTTCGTGTACCTGCCCCATCCTGTTGTACTTGTACCGTATACTTTGAGCATGGCTAATAAAAATTTATACGGACTCTACAATGATATTAGTGCTTATTTTGACACTATGTGTAATGTCAAAATGTATAAAAGAAAATTATCTATGTATACAAATAAATAAAATTTGAGGATCTGTTTGTAACATTAAAATAACCGCTTTTTACTAAGTGCATATGGATGTATACACAGTACATATACCAAAACATCATTATTTTTTCTGTATATCTGTCTGTCTGTTTATTCCAGCTAATCTCTGAAATGGCTGGACCAATTTTGACGGGACTTGCACTGGCAGATAGCTGATGTAACAAGGAGTAACTTAGGCTACTTTTCCGAGGGGTAAAATAGAGGTTCGTGATAAAACCAAATTCTACGCAGACGAAGTCGCGGGCAACAGCTAGTATCACATTAATCAGATCAAAATCGAGAGCGTTCTCCTTCATTATTTAAAAGATGACACGCTTCCGTTGCTTCCCTAACTCGAGACGTAATAAAATAAATAACATACTATAACCATCCCCCGATATGGATACCATATTAACAATGCCGAATGTTCGCGTTCTTATGAATAATTTAATACACTTCACGCTTTGAATAACCCACGTGCCATAAAATATTAATGATGTTTCTTTCCACCAAATCCTGTGATGTGGTTATGAATAAATATTTCAGCAACCATTACAGCTGTGTTTGTGGTAATTCGAACTCATAAGTATGTGGTATACAGCTGAAATTAGGAAAAACGCATGTAATTTGTTTTGCCGTAATCACACGCAGATGAAATTTGTGTTGCACGATAATAGTAGGTAGGATAATGGGAATTAGAACAAAAGTGACTATAAAACCTTTTGCGCCGTTTTAATATTATATTGGGTACTCGGAAAAACAAGATTCAAAGCTTATCTATATCTCGCAGCAAGGCAAGCATGAAGGCTACTTCCCAATCGGAGGCCTAGTCTAATTTCAGGAAAGGTATCTTGGTAATGACACTGTTGGGCATAGGCCTCTCCCAGTCAGCGCCACTAAACGCGATCTTCGGCTAGTAAGACGCACTATTTAAAAACTTTCATTTACAGGCATTGTAAATATTTTATAGGAACAAATAAAAGTGTAATTCAGGTTCTGCTTATTAAAAAAAATACTTATTCAATGATTCAGTGGAACATCTAGAGTAAGATTCTGCAAGATTTTGTGCTATAAAGAAAACTTATAAATGCGGCATGGACACACTTACAGTAATACGAATGACCAAAACGTTAGAAAAACTAAGCTCGTCACAAGAATGTTGGCCTGAACTCTTATTTTGCAGGCAATGCTACTAGAAAATTAGATTCAAATCCGTTGGTTGTATTATTATAAAAATCTGCAAAATACAATTATTTCCGTTGTAACAGATAGCGATTGTTTGGTATTATCGTTGAGAAGCACCGGTGCGTCACCGAGCAAGCCTTTCCTTACAGGTAGCGAACAAAAGATGATAGATAGTGGTTATCAGGGTTTCCGCTCGCAACGTTCTATTCAAAAGGCACTTTTGTGTGTTTTCAAGGATAAACGTAAACCATTTCTGATGTTTTATGATTTTATAATAATATTAAGAAGACTCTATTCAATATTATATTACATATTTTGACCGACCGGAAAATCTAACAACATGAAATATATTAAAAATAATTTAGCATTCAAAAGAAAACCAAATTCATATCTGTGTGCAAACAGAATAAAAAATACATAGCGATATTTATGCAGAGCATACAACTTGAAGAATAACAGAGCGAAGATAAACATGTGGAAACTTGTGAAATATTGTTTGAGTGATAAATTGAGTCCCGCCGTTATTACTCGCGGTATGTACAGCTGGGTAATGGTTTCATGTCACTCGTGGACTGATGCGTCATGGAAATGTGGGAGTCTAGTTTGAATTACATTGCCAAGTCATCAATTAGACATATTAATTGCTTTTGATCAAAAGCTTCTTGGATGATGGATACATAACAGAATCACGTACGTTTGGTTTCAACGAAAAAGAAAGAAAAAAAAAAGATTTTATTCACCTTACTAACTACTACATACAATAAATTAGGCATTTGCTCAGCATTGTACTGGACACACACTGATGTGCACCTAGCGCTGGTTTTCAGCGGTAACCATAAAATTGTGTCACGTCACGACACAAATATAAAACTTTAACTTAGTAGTAATACTTATGTACGAGAGCACAGAAGGGAACAGATGGCTCACCCAACCGTCAATGGTCTCTGCTCATAAAAACCGCAATACGACCTAGATTTTCCCCTGCTTTGGTATGACTAAATTCTATGTTTCCTCATGCTGCCCTGTCACTCCGAGAACTGGATTGTCTCATCACGTAACTCAAGTCATCAAGTGTCTCAGTGGGCCTGTTTTTAGTATACTACACACATTCAGAAGAGAACACTTACTGATTGGTGAGCCTATTTGTAACCCATCCTTTTTAGTAATAGCTCGCAAGAAATTTCAATATCAAAGAAATAACGAGCCTTGGCGATAGTGATTAACTTCCAAGAAAATGCTATTTTTGAAGGTATTACGGTATACGAAGGTATGGGGTATTACGCCCCAAATAGGGTCGATTTCGTTGGACATTCATAAAACTATTTACTAACTTGATAATGTGTACATTCAGTATTCACTATTTAAAGCTAGCGGCAAGGCGCGGCGGTCGTTTATCGCAAGAAAAATGGAATGTACATTCGTTCAAGTTCTTATTTCAATTGAAGTCGGTCGTATTCAGAGCAGTTTCAGATGGCACTATTCTCGGAGAATTTATAGCGAGAAGTTATTTCACTAGTGCTTTTCCGAGGAAGCACCTAGAATACTCGTAATTGTGTAGCGGAATGCAGCCGGAGCCTACTTTGTGTTGGGAGCTTCCGTTTGTGGAAGTTGGTGGAATAAATATTTAAAATAGGATGGCGAGAAATAACCGTAGTAATTTTTTATATGTGTATACTGGCATTTTCATACCTTAGGCATCTAAAATATTTAGTCAGATTGGGAAACTTTTGTTAGAAATATCGGTAAAAATCATATTATGTGGCTCGATCTGCATCGCAAATTTTGGTGCTTAAGTTGAATGACAGAATTCTGGTTCCATGTAAGTTTTCATCGAAACTTGTCTCTGAATGTACTCGTACTTAGAATATAAATAATACTGTTGTTGTTATTCTCTTTAGAGTAAGTTTATTAAGAATTTGAGAGAATCATGGTTATCGACTTTTCATGGCAGTTTCCCTAAAAGGTACCAATTAGTTCCTATTAAACTGCTACTTGCGTGAAAAGAATTTAAAGCTAGCAAACTCCCTAAATTGTAACTGAGTTCTTCACGGTTAAATTATCATCCTCAATTTACTCCATTATCGTTTCACACCCTATCGCCTGCCAGTCAGATAAAAATCCAGGTACCTTTTCGGGACGCTGAATATCTTGCGGTCAGCATTAGACCCAAATCATTTAATTCATTCATGTTTGAGGTCCCCTTATAATTTTATTCACCGCAGTGAACTGTGTTTAGATTACCACATTTTGACGGCACAGTAAGCATAATTTTAACAGTAATAACACTGAAACACGTTCCTTAGAAGAGAAAACGCGAATTTTACGGATAATTTGGAGCCAGTGCTCAGGTGTGACTAGAAACTGACCAACTCTCGAAATTGCATACGTACAAAATGTGCTGAACATTTTAACTGAAACAGTCTACATATTTCAATTTTATTTGAAACTGTACCGACAGAGAAAACTACTAAACGTAAGAAATCATGGAATCTTATGATTAAAACTCTTTAGTAGGTACATTGTTCACTACTTAAAGACTCATTGTTGATTGCAGTGGTTGTGGCGTGGTTATCGTAATGAAGTTAAGTAATTTTGTAAAATGACGGAAATTGGGGTTTCATCCACTCACTTTGGCAGAGAATGCAAATGTTGGGCCTGAAAATGCTTAAGTTGGGCCCATCGAAGAAACTTTGGCGTTCAAATGATGCGGTGAAGTGTTTGAGATAAATTCGCGCGCTTTCAACATTTTGCGGTTTTGAATAAATGAGCTTTCGGATGAGTTTGTTCCTAGATCGGAAGTCTGAGCTGAGTAGCTTAAATAACTTCAAATGATTGCCATATGAGAATTTAGTTTAGTTTTGAATCAGGGATTGTTATATTTACTACTAGCTGCGCCCCGCGGTGTTACCCGCGGTGAATAAGTAATCCCACGGGAACACTGCACTTTTCCGAGACCAAATTTTATCCAAATCCATTCAGCCGTTTGAGCGTGAAAGAGTAACAATCATCCACACAAAACTTTCACGTATATAATATAAGTAGGGTATTAATGATTGGGGAAAAGAACAATAGTAGGGTTTATTTTAAAGATGAGTTTTAAATAAAATAATGCCAAATACATCGTGATTTTCAAAATAATTCAGTTAAATTCAAGGTCCAATATCGGCGAATTAATTAATCAGTGAGTCAGCATCATGACTGGCCGTATTGATGCCGCCATAAACATTGATTGGTAGATAATAAATTCACTAGATAGTGATGGACTCAGTTGACATTTCAAAATGTAATCAGTTTGATTCGACTTACCTTTCTGGAACTTCCAGTTTGAGAGTGTTAACTAGGAATGCATTGCAAACAAAAATGAGAACTATTTCTCCGAATTTAAATTGTAATCTCTAAAATGCAATGTGGAGGTTCGGAACTCTTCATGATCAAAAACATCATCAGAATTTAAATCAATCAGGAAAGCTTTGATCAAGCTTTCTTCCGAGGTCAAGATTCTGTTCTAATCACTTTTCAAGTGGAGTGTATATAACAAAAAATAATTAACTCATTTTGTACCACGTACCTCAGGTATAATTAAAAAGCTTCCAGTTGATTGGAAAGTTATCTTTAGGCACGGGGTTAATTAATGTTATACGGTGGTTAAAAAATGGGTCTCACTTTCGCAATTTTTGGAACACGCTTTGGTTTGATTTTCCTGCTTGATAAGCTTGTTTTATATTAGGTCGGGGTGTTTTTTATCTGAAACCTTTCAGTTTGGCAAGTCACTTATGTCAAAATATGGCAGCATCATTTAAAAAAATATTATCTTTCGATCATGAGATAATATGTATATTATACATATTATAAATCATATATGACAATATATTTGGTTGTCCTGTCGAAATCTGTAATTAGCCGTACTATTAAAAGTCATACATTTTAAGTTAACTTATAATAATATAATAATGGTGGACATTTCACACAGCGCCATATAGCCCCAAAGTAAGCTAAGCATAGCTTGTATTATGGGAACCAGACAACTGATATAATACATATATACTTTTCTTTTGTAAATACATACATATAATACATATTAACACCCAGACACAAAACAAACATCAATGTTACAAATGTCACATAAATGTTTGTCCTGAGTGGGGATCGAACCCACGACCTACAGCACAGAAGGTAGGGTTACTAATCAACTGAGCTTAACTTAAAAACTTAAGTAAGGCTGTTGATATTTCAATAAATAAATGGGATTCCAATCGAATTAGGTGTATGTCATAAGAAACAAATTAAATAATATGTTTAGAAACAAATTTAAGCTTTCCAGAACTGGTACGTATGTATAGCTTAATTTATAGTTTTACAGGAATTATAAATTATTATTGGGTTTTCCCTGTAGCAATATTTGGTTTAGAGATAATATTTACAAAAGTCTATTGTGGGTACAACTTAAATAAAGTTTTTAAATTGCTCGCACTGAATTATCTCATGGGATGGTGAAAGGGTTAGCTTCACAGAAGCCTACAAGTGAAAAGGCTATTTATACAAACAAAATTACAATAGATTTTAATTAAAAGAGCCCACTAAGCCACATTGAACACATTTCACTCTGAAATTTATGGTCCGACAGCGACTATTTAGCCTGCTAAAACAAATAACTGATAACTGATGGTATACAAGAATATATATTTGAAATACATACATATTAACACCTAGTCGCAGAATAAACATCAATGCTCGTCACACAAAAAGTTGTCTTGGGTGGGAATCGAACCCACGACCTACAACCTCAGAAGGCAAAGTACCAACTGAGCTTTCAGGCTAGTCGGAAACAGAGTGTGAGGATTGGTATAACTCTTAAGTGTTTATTATATCTTCTCGTGACTTGACTCAAACATTTATGTAACGATGTTTTTTCTGTGTCTGGGTGTTAATATTTATACGATGTATATATTTACAAATAACAAAAAATATACAAATACAAATTATACAAGTTTTCTGTCAGTTATGTGACTTCTATATCGAAAACAATGTTTAGATGTGTGTAAAAAAAAGCTCACGGCCACCCAAATAACAATCTCAGTAGCAAAACGGCCAAAACAAAGACTTGACCGTACCTTGCTAAGTACGTTTGAGTCAAGGCTGAGGTCTCAGCAGTGCTGATTTCGTTTAATCGTCTGTGAGAGCATAGATCAAGCAGTAATTACTTGGAATGACCGCAATGAAGTTATGTGGGTACAAAGCTTATAGCTGGAAATATCAGATATGTGTTACATACCTGATAAAATCAGAGTCGAGCATAATCCGAATAAATAATGATTGGGAAATATCCAGTAATTTTTAAAAATTTTGATTACGCCTTGTCTAGCTTTAGACCTTTAATCTGACTTGAATTCCGAAGAAGTAAGTATTTTCAAAATATTTTATTTTGTATATACGACTACAAGTACCTATTGTTCTTGGTATCTACTAAAATGAGCAGGTTGTATGAATGTCATTTTATATGTTAATTGAAAATACTTTTGATGAGGACGTGTTGGGAAACTAAAAATTAGAAAGCTTTAGACATCTGCTAATATACGAGTATTACGGTCCCCCGTGGTTGATAAAGTCCATTGACTTTCGCAAATCTATTTATATTTTTTATTGTTACTCAGAGCCAGTAATGAGTTTGCAAAACTTGTTTATTATTTTGATAACTTTTAGTGCTTATCTCTTTATGCTGCTAAGTAATTTATGGGGTAAACTTTCGAATGCGGGACGGTCGCAGTTTTTATTTCATTAGAATCTGCTGCGGACTAAAATGTTTACAAAAAGGATTTTCAACACGACTAAAATATTCACTCACCATTTTCCCTGTTTTTGTTTTGTTAATCGCATGCTAGATAATGATGAATCTATTAAAATAATGATTATTTTAATGTACGCGTATCATGCACTGTATTTTCCTTGAACTTATCCTTTACATACAACAGCGTAGTAACTTCATAACAGTGAAACTTTGCCACAATATGTCACGTTCTCCAGCTTTAGGGAGAAAGTGTCCAATTTTCGTCTCTCTGTTTATCGTAAGAGCTTTTTGTGTCCCGTCTGTTCCTTTTCATAAGGAAGTCAAATATGTTAGGTCATACTGTAACGGAGTTTCAGATTGTACTAAAATAATATTATTATATATTTTACTTCATCATATTTCGTCAACATTTTGCTAGTTAAACATCAGTAAGCTACCGCAATAATGCTGGAGTAAAGTATTTGTTATAAACTTTGATATCCATTAACAAAATTTGGGTTTAAACTTTGTTTCCAAAGAGAACAAAGCATTCTTATAGTTTTGTTAATCGCAACGGAATATCTATTATATATCAACTATATTAATGGTCTTTTTTGTTATGTTAGTATAAGTTAGGTGTATATTTATTATTTTTTTCCTTTTATTCTTTATAATCAACTAAATGTACGTGTGTGATTGTGGAAACAAATAAACGTCTTATCTATCTATCTATCAGTGGTCAATTGACAGACCATGGAATTTAAATTGTTGTTAGTTATATATTTGTTTAGACAGTATTCCGATGAGAACTGTGTCCTGGGCCACAGCCCACGCTTCTTCGGATCACAGGGACTCAGCGTCAATTGTGTATAAAATAAATATTTCTTAATAACCCCAAAGTAATTTCCATAAAAAGTCAGTTCAATAACTATTCAATGAACAACTTACACATAATATATGTTAATAGCAGTAGCTTGGAGTGAGAAGTAGCTTTGGTGGCAGTTTTCCCTGGACGAACCTGGGACAAATTCTACTTCCTCAAAAAGTTTATTTTCTTGCACAAACTGACAGCAATTTCGAACTATTCTATAATAGCCCCCTCGAGTTAACGTTAACTCCTGTAGCGCGAGATTATTCGATTATGGAAAGGAGCTTCAAACATTGTCTTACCCGACGGAGCTTTTCTTCATAACTTATTGGCTTACATCAGCTTTCTTGGATATTGCCGGGCAAATGATTATAATGTTTTACTAAAAGAATTTTGAGAAAGCGGATTTATCTTCTCTAATAATCTACCTAATTTACTATGGCAGCGGTACTTCATTTGCTACGTATCTACAGCCATAGCGCCATATTATTTTAGTCTCGTAGAGTTACTTGACGTTTCTTACGCTTACTCGCGACGTAGGCCATCGCTGCAGAATTACTGGGTTAAAATATTATTTTATTTGAATTCTGAGTGACAATATAAAAACCAACACTAATAATAACCATTCTAGTAACTATTTTTGAGGGCGCATGGTTTATGTTATACTATTTTTTGTGTGGTACACAAAAAAACATAACAAAAAGCACACTGTAGTTTTGTTTGGAAACTGATGTGGCAATTAACTCCATAGACATCACCCTAATTGGACGTAGTTTTAACTAGAACTATGTTCGTTCCGAAAGTTTTCAAGCGCTCCTATGTAGGCACCGCGCTTTTTGCCTCCAAAACAAGAAACGCCCGCTTTTAATGGAATGAACTTCGACGTTCACTAATACTGGGTATTTTCAGAATATTTTGAATAATTAGAACGAGAAAAACGTTTCGTAAATATATACGGAGAAGATACGAGTCTAAATGGAGGTACGGTTTTATTTTTTTATGTGATACACCGTGACACCGTATCTATATTGTTCATTGGTTAGTCCAGTCAGAAAGAAAACCACACTATATAATAAGCTATGGCTCAGCGCAGACAAAGCAACACTACACCGCTCGATGGGTTTAGCAGTAATCTCCTGGGCGTAAAGGGTTTTCTGTTCAATTGAAAAGGCCCGAAAGGCTCTTATAAGAACGTCTTCTTATCCCATTGTGGTGACTTTGGTCCTATGTTAACAAGAATCGAACATATTATCTTCATAACGTGCTTATATGAGACATAATTACAAAAATATAACATCGAACTCATTTCGGGCATGGAACAACGAAGCTTTACCAGCAACCGCTTCATTTTAATTATCTGTCAACATCACCATCACGAGTGATTCTGTGCCGTATTTGAAGGAAGTTTGGGTTTGAATTTGTGAGGTGCAAGGTGACTTTAACGTCGGACAGATTAGTTTGCGGGATTGCTTGAAGCTGACAAATAATGGGCTGCAGAGGCACCACGCCATGAATTTTAATGAGAAGATTCTGTTCAGTGTTTCCCTTCTAGGCGAATGAATACTCAAATAATCAAAAGGCTTATAGACCAACAGTCAGTGTTGTTTTCATAATTTCCGGTTGTGAAAACTAATTTATAATTGTTGTACTAACAATATTTCTTGATGAAACAATGCAACATTTTGAGGGTAATACTAAGGATACATCTTATATAATTATTTCTGTTATTAATGAAAGTGACCTCTTAATATCAGGTGGGCCGTAGGCCTGTTTGCATTAACTCAACATAAAATAAATGTAAGGTTTTGTAATCAAATAATTCCAATAAAAAATAACCATTAAAACTGTTGAAGTACATATTATACTATATTTTCTTTATGAGGATGAAGAAGTATACAATAGACTATTACTACAAACGCACCTGTGCCACGTGGAAGTGCATCCACAGAGAACTGGAACAAGTGTCTTAAATTTTTATTACCCGCGCACAAGTGAAAACATCTCGAGAAGCAACCAATAACAATACTAAACCGTCGTGCCTTTGCAATTTCCTTACTGAAACAATACTCGAGCGTCCCTTAATGAAAGCACCGCGTCTACGTGTGGCTTTGTACAAAATTGTATTTTACTTGAAAGTAAAATTTGTCTGAGCGGAATTGTGGTATATCAATAAAATAATATCTACAAAACCAATGAACGTAGTTTAGATGCAGTATTGCGTCGAAGAATGTATATGACTCGACTGTGTTATTTTAAATGGGTCCATCTATTAACGTTCTTTGACCAGATTTATCCCATTAAATCTTTGAAGAAAGAATAAATTAATTTTGTGATGTGCTTGCTTAAACAGCACGTTAAAAGAGTTCTTACTAACAGTCGCAAGCTGTCCGGCTCAGTACACATTAGTAGCCAATTCGTGTTGCTTTTGTTATAGTCAGAACACTTAACATTATCTCATTACAAACTCGTAACAAAATAATAGATTGTCCGTGCGTTTGTCACTGAATTAATTAATGAGACGAGCGTTACAGCGTTATATTTTTAAAACAAAACGCTATGTTAACGCTCGATTTTACAACCCATGAAATTTTCGTACCGTGGCTTCAAATTACATAAATTCTAAAGGATTGAACTCCAAAAATAAAACTCGTTTAATGATCCATGGCTTTGAACAACTCTCTCCCGATGTAGAAAACAAATCCAAATTACAATATGCACTATATTATTGAAGCGTTCATCACTGTTACATATTTATCGTTTGTGAAAATTGGCACAGCTATATTAGAAATACTTGGCACGAAGACAGTCAAGATACTGAGCACTCCAATCTGCCGACCTTTTGTTACTCTGATTGTTTGTTCATGTAAATGAAACGTCTTGAGTATGACTCGGATTGGCATTTGGCAAGCATATTTAATGTCAGTAGACGCACTTACAGCCTGAAAATCGGGATCTGCCACATGATTTTCACGACAATTGAAATGTTTGACTCATGAATAATTTCAGTTGTAATGGTAAAATTCGACTAACTATATTTTTTTACTGTGAGTGAAAATATGGAACCAACATAGCTCACTTGTATCTTCTATAACAACAGCAATTTAACTTGTCTCACCAACTTGAATATGGAAAGTCCGAAGTTTCTTTGCGTTGCACTATCACCACAGTACATGAAGATAGGACTTATATAGATAGGTCTTACTGCCAGTATTTTCAGCACTGTTTCAAACCAGAACCCTGCTTGGTGGCAGAAATGGGTACATTGCACTTGTAGATTATATATACTAAGCTTAATATCTTAAGGGTCGCTTTAAAACATCATAAACAACAATAAATTGACCTGACGTGCAGAATGAAAGTCATAATATTAATAATATTGGTGGACATTTCACACAGTGCCATCTAGCCCCAAAGTAAGCTATGTAAATAGTATCATGGGAACCAGACAGCTGATATAATACTTAAATACTTTTTTGTAAGTACATACATATAATACATATCAACACCCAATACAGAGCAAACACCTATGTTCGTTACACAAATATTTGTCCTGGGTGTGAATCGAACCCTCGACCTACAGCGCAGAAGGCAGGGTTACTACCAACTGAGCTATGAGGTCAGTCAAAAATAACTCATGGATAAACTTAATTTTACAAAGACAAACTTTACATACGTACAATAAAAGAACATAATGAACCAAATACTTCACGCTATGCCAGTAAACCTGATAGGCGGGGCCCCAGATACAAAATGACGCTGAAAAATCTCGCAGCCATGGCCCTCATTACTCGTTTCGGGTATATAGGTTCATTAATTATTACGTTACATCAGCCGCGAGCTACCCTCAGCTGACAAATATGTTAAGGACGACCCACACAGATGATGTGAAAAGTCGTTAAAAAACATTTATTGCAACTATTGAAAGACCTGATTACGAAACTTGGACTACAGATTAGGTTATACCAATAAAGCCTAGTAATAGACAATATGCATTATCTAGGATTAGAAAGTACGTGACGTTTAAATTAAAGTTGTCGAACCTTTAATATGGTAATTTTTTCCCCGTTAGCCACTTTTTATTTAGCCTTTTCGTTAGCCAGTTTTGTTTATTCTAACGGCATTTCTGCGGTTCGTGTTGGATATGATGCAATACACTGATATTCACGATAGGTATAAAATTTTATTTCATCTTGGCACACTTAATATTATATAGGTCTTGCTAAAAACTGGTTACCCTCTCCGAGGAACACTATTAAAAATGTACATGCATGGTTTTATGGTAAGTATATGTAATACAAAGTTTTTTTTTTACCAATTTATTCATAATTTCATCAATGTAACATCTCTTAATTTTAGATTTGATATTAAAACTTGTTGACAGTTCTGACAGGTTTTGGAACCACATTTTAAAATGTTGCATAAATTTTGGAATGTTTTAAAACGTTCATGGATATTTCGAAACGTGAATAAACATGTTTGATCTTGTCATAAGATTCCGTTTGCATATGATTAAAATGTAATAATGTTAATATTTTAACATATCAAATTTTTGCAACACGCACAGGTTTGGACTACCATTATGTTCCCTTGTGATTAATGTGCATTATGAAACAACGTCCTTGTTGTCACACATTACAATAAAACGTGACTCGGTGATAAATAATCCAATTGGATTGGGTCATTTTTAATATTGTACACCATATTTTATCCAATAAACGTTAATACTTTGGAGATATTTCCTTCACTTTACGATATAATTAAACGGAAATAGGAATGGAGGACGAGGATGGAACTAATTATCAACTAAATTATACGTTAAAATACCTGATATACCAAGCGGTGTTATTATCAAAATAGTTCGATGAAGAACAAAATAGTTGGCTGTAAGCTGTAAAATTTTATATGAATAGTTTTTAGATTTTTTTCTCCAGTCCCCAGCCGTTTAAAAATCTAGCAACGTTAATATCCTGGCTGCGAGAACCGACCGCCAGATAACTGGGTTTCTTCTAAATTGTAATGCCCCGGTAAGGACAATAAGCTAAAATTTAATTCAAGGAAATTCATGTTGAACTTAGAACCGTCTGTAATTATAGTTTACAAGTATGAAAACAAAGATCTTTGACGTTAAAAAGGCGGGAATAAGCAAACAGCCTGCAGCTGAGTATAGGCCAATAAGCTTCACCGAGCCTGGTCTTAGACGCCTAACAACCTTAGATTCAGCTATTTTTTTTATTTGGAACGAATTCCGCAGTGAAAGAATGAAATCCCCGTTTCAGGAAAATAATCTAATACTATCGGTAGAAATGGGTGTTGAGTAAGGTGTCGTTTCGCTTGCCACACAATTACAGTTCGTGCGTGAAAGCTCTGCGCCCCTACAGATTCAGGTAAATTGAAAGGGCTTGCCTGTTATGCCTCCACCCTGGCACGTGCGTTGCAATTGAAGTTTTTCGTACCAAGAATACAAGAATATTCATGTTAAGCAATTTTGGCAAAGAGGCAAGAAAAGATAAGTTTTAAGGTGAATTTAACAATTCAGTAACATTTGTTTTATACTGTCGTGTATATAACAGTTTAGTAAGCATACACATCATGTCCATGTTTCAATGACTTTGGCTTACCTAGCGATGTAAGCGCTACTGAGACCAATCTGCAGTTTTCCTCTAAACCGTTATTAGATTAGTTATATTACCAATACTTTAATTATATTCTATTCTATTTGAGTCACTGGTTCTCCCGAACCAGTGTGGTGAAAGGATTTTAAATGCGCCTCAAAGAGTAGGACATGTCGGTTTCCTCACGATGTTTTCCTTCACCGTTTTGAGAACGTGGTTAATGCGCACATAAATCTTTCAAGCGAAAAATTCATAGGTGCACGTCGGGATTTGAGCCAACGACCTCCAGATTAAAATTCGGGTCAGTACCACTAGGCCACTACGCTCTCAATACTTTAATTAAAAGAACGGATACATCGACCTAAATTATATCAAATGAAACCGTAGCAGAACTGAGAAGGGGACAATAAAGGTTAAACAAATTCTGACAAATATGATAAGCGTTCCGTTAACACTTTCACCAGTAATAATGTTTCCTGTAAGCTGACAAATGAAATCAGCGCGTATAAATTCAATAAGTCTACGCGACAGGGCACATGTGTCCTGTTTCTGTTACGTGAGTATAATGTGCAGGTGGCCTTGCTTCGTTCGTCACTTATACTTTATTTCCAATGCAATACAATTTGTAAAGTGCTTCTAGTTCAGATCGTCCTAGAATACGACATGCGATCTCTAAGTTCATGGGTTCGTTTCAGTGAGCAGTTGAGCTTTCTGAGCAGGAAGATATCGTGTGAGGACCAAAACTTTATTTTGCTTTAATAAGTATGGATTGCGTGGAGATTTTTAGTAGTTGATATTCTTTTTAAGAACATGTTTATTTTGGACAATAATTAGGTAACATAAGGCGAAGTCATCTGCATATAAAACTAAACTAAGAATATGCTTCTTATCATTCGACGTTATATCGACACTATATGCACCTATTAGATGATTCTTTGGAGACCAAAACAAAAAGGTTGTGAGAACCGGTGACTCTCGAGCAAGCTATGTGAAGGATATATTTAATTTACGTTACTGGTATTTTATCGTTTATAATTTAAATTTAGATATCATTAAAACTCTTCGTCGAAATTCGTTAAGTAGTTTATACGTGAATCAAACAGAGAGCGAAAGATATATAGAGAAGATATTTTTTGGGATAGTTTTGTTATGATGATTTAAACACAACGCTTAAAAACGAGCAATTTTTTTTTTACTCTTACTATATGCATAGATGTTCAGCTGGGGTGGTTGCTACCATTAAGCTAAGATTACCGCAACCACCAAACGGTGTCCTAATCCATATAATCCCTTATCATCAGGCGAAATGTTGGCATGAGACACTATTTAAATTAATGATAACGGCTGTGATTTTGAGAGTTGAACATTTTCTGATGTTACACACTTCTTAATATGGGTAGAAATATTTTTTTATCCAAACGAACTTTTGTATAATATATTGTATTTCTTATTTTTTGTTTAACACCACATTGGAAATTGGCAAAAATTGGCTTTTAGTTCTAGTAAAGATATCTAAAACTACTATCCACTGGCAGTGCTTCATATACGATAAGAGATTTTAGAACACTCATACTAATGTAATAATACCCGTGTCACTAGTAACATGATGTCAGTCATTGAGGTAAAAACGAGTAGCTGAAACCCTCTATTTATAATAATTATATTAAAATTAAGCACACGAGCTTATTCAAAACCAACGAACATCAAACTTACTTTGAGAATTAACTTCCGTACAAACATAACTTTAATCCAACGCCCACAATCATAAATTAACCATTTCCAGGCAGTTACTGATGTGATACGGATAGGATGAACCTTTATAATACATGTGCCAGATACTTTACAAAGGATTTAAATAGGAATAGAGCTGGTAATATGAATTTCATATTATTTTCATAACAATTGAAGAATTTCTTTCATCTTTATCATTTGCAACTGTATCAATGAATCAATTGAGTTTAGTCTGGCAATAATGTAATTTTAATGCTTTTAACTCCCACATAAAATTTCACTGAAAAAGATTTCTTGTCTCGCATTCATTTCGATATCGTATCTTGAAAGCACGTCGGATAAAAGATATACATTTATATTGGAATCTCCATTGTAGTGTTATGAAGAACGAAGATTTGCGAGACCTGAATACAATATACTCTGAATTGGTTGATGTCATTGGTCGTATATTTTATGAAATGGGTTGTTTGTTTTACTGAAGTTTCTTTATGTAATTCTTGTAACTCAATGTATTGATACAATACTTAGGTAATTCTAAACATTCTGTTTAGAAATGACGTAGGCTGAAGCGTCACTGATCGACGAAATGAGTATAGTAGAGTAATTATATCTGTCGTGCTGACATCTGGCTGTATTGGCCAAGTAAATTAAAATATAGCGGCCAAGTTCTATTAAAGACTAGCTCTTGTTAATAGTGAGATTCACATGAAATGGACACTGCAGAATTGTACTAAAAGCAAAAGTCAAAACAGAAACATCGAATATGAGCATTTCAAGGAATATAACAACGTCGAATTGCCCGTGACAATAATCTCACTGCATCACAGCATAACAACATATCGTAAATTGGGTTTTCTTGCGAAGGAACGCAGTGGTGTGTCTACAGGACGTAGGCAGACATAGAAATGTAGTGCGTGCTATCTATCCTACCGCAGTAAGAAATAATATTAGCGTGTGGAAGCCGAACTTGAACTATTAGCGCTCCATGTCTAGAAATATTATCTCTACCAATTTTTTATTAAAAAAATATCTTATGGTAAATTTGCATGCAAACAACTAAAACGCAGGAAGAGATCCATCCACCTACCCATGTAAAATTCCAGCAGAGATTTTTAAGAAATTGTAGTTCTGTTAGGTACCACGGAGGCGCACAAGTTTGTAGAAAACGATACCAAGACTCCAGTAAATCTATAGGGTTGATTCACTGTGTAATGTTGATGAAAGGTTTTTGAGTTTTTTTATGAGTCTGTTCAAATGGTCACGCGTTAATGCGCGATTTACTTATCATGCGATAAAGTGCACATGAAGTTTAAAAGTACTACAGTCGTTTACATAATCGCCCAGCGCCGGCTTAAATGCGACGAATTGGCTGCTATCTGAACATACTCTTATTATTATCTTAAAAATACCCACGTAAACCACATAAACTCCTTTCTGAACTATTCTGAATATTGCAAGCATCCTCTTCCCACAACTCAAACCCATGCTTTATTCCGTTCACTTTCTTCAGCTAAGCTCGCATCAAAAAGGCTTTTGTTGTTTACCCAGAAATTATTCAAATGGAAAGACTTGAATCCATAATAAGAGGGCCATGAACAAATGTCAAAAGAGAAATTTGTGCTTAATATCCGCATTAGTATTAAACACATTTAAGCAGCATAATAGAGATAGATAAATTTACATATAACATAAATAAGTATAAATTATTATTACATTATATAATTCTATATTATATATTATCATTTCTTTATTTAAATAATATAAAGCTCGATTACCACTGACTGATTGACTCACTGACATAATTGTTTGGGTAGATCGGGCGGGGATGGATAAAAAGTGATGAGTATATGGTCGTATAGGGGGCATGGTGACACCCCTCTCCCCTTCTTTAACCCCCATAGTGTATCTCAGAAACTATAGCAGGTACCGGGCTCGTTCACAGCACACAGCACACAGCACACAACACACAGCACACACCACACACACCTTTCACAAATTCATAATAAGGGGGTTTTTGGGCACGCCATATTGTAAACCCCTCATGCGTGCTGCTCGCAGCGCGCGCAACACCCAAAAATGTTTGTATCCTTTATAAGATGCAAACTTTGGCGGGAATCTTTTTTATCATTAAATTATTAAAATTATCATTCAAATAAAGAAGTGTTCTGCGAATATTAAGAGAATAATAACAGTCCTACAGAGAAAAAACAACAATGACAACCTATGTCAGTTGCATTTCTGAGAGTTCATTTTTATATTTGAGCATAAATAAGACGAGATACTCGTACCAAGTGGATGGTTGCCAAATAGACTCGACCAACCTTATAAAAGATACATATCTGTAGGGCATATCTGTAAATTGGACATTTATTTGGCTCTGTTTGATTGGCTGGTTTCTCCATGTTTTTCAAGAGGCTAAGGTGACACTTAATCACAAAGTTCAATCAATTATAAGTATCATTATTTAAGAGTGGTAATTAAAAATTATTTACATGCAGGATATATAGAAGATGAACATAAATAAATAAATATTGGTGGACATTTCACGCGTCGCCATCTAGCCTCAAACTAAGGATAGCTTGTACTACGGCAACCAGGTGATTGATAGAATACATATATACTTTTTGTAAATACATACATTTAAATAGTATATATCAATCTTAAAATGAAAATTTAAAAACACGCAATATAGAAACACTTAAATATCGCGTTTAGGCTGCGACATATTTAGCGGCGTTGCGGCGGCTGGGACGACCGGCATTCTGCCTCGGAATCTACGAAACACGATTCCTTCTGGCCACAGATCTTCATTCAAGAAATATATCATAACATTATTATTTTTATAACATTATCTTAATTTTGCATTTTTTTTTATGTGATGTAGTTACGTAACGTGCCGACAGCCCACCTGGTGTTAAGTGGTAACCTCGGCCCATAACAACCGATGCGACTTGGTTTTCCCCTACTAGGTGCGACAAGACCCAAGTTGTATCGTATGCGCCTGTAACTATGAGACGTGTAGGTGGAATGTCTCATGTGCCTGTAATTTCACCGGCAACCACACCTTGCTATGCTAGGTTGTAGACTCGTATGTAGCAGGCATATTTTTACATATTTTTTTTAAACTGGTCTAGCGGTTTCATTGGCCGGAATTCAATACTGTCCAAATTCATTTGACTTTATTTTGTACATCAAAGGAAACCCATAGTAATGCATAAAATAATAAAACAAGATTGAGATTAGACCGAAAGCTAAAGCTTTGTGTCACAAACAGCCAAAAAAGCAAATAAACTCCGCCGCGCCGTGCTGCTATCTGATTTGATTAAGTATGTTTTATATTTTGTTATCTCTCCGTTTGCAGTTTCCAGATTATCTTTTTGGTGTTTTACGAGATTGAAATTGTGTTTGAGTCCGGATAAATGCTGTGTTTTATATCAGGAAATATTTTTGCAAACAGGATTTTTACGAGTACAATTCTTATTTTCAGAGCTAGGTAGTCTCTTTTCCGCAAATTTTATGGTCGTGTACGGCCGTTAGATGTCATAAAATTTCATTTAAAATGTAGTCTCATAACTAAATAGCAAATAAGTTTCCGCCTATATGTAAAATATATATACAAATATTGGTGGACATTTCACACAGCACCATCTAGCCCCAAAGTAAGCTAAGCATAGCTTGTGTCATGGGAACCAGACAAAGATTTATATACTTTTTTGTAAATACATACTTATAGTATTATAACAACACCCAGACAAATACCTACGTTCGTCACACAATTGTTTGTCCTGGGCGTGAATGGAACCTCAGACCTACAGCGCAGAAGGCAGGGTTACTACCAACTGAGCTATATAGATAATAACATAATTAAGTAGCATAATAAGTTTGCCAAGTCAGTATCAATTATTTTAGCTTTTTCCAGAACGTTCGGGGCTGGGTAAATTTGCGTTTGGCTGAGTTCCATCCCATAATATTCGCGAATCCGATCCAACTCCACATTATGTAACCAACTTCCATTATAATAAAGTAACTCGCTGTGAAAATACTGAATAAGAAGTTTTTTATTGAATTTAAACGGTGCTTGGATCTAAAGCGGTATATCTAAAGTGGGTAACAGATGCACACGTTATAAATCGTGGCGTTAAAAGTTCGTTTTATTTCGACTTGAATCGAATCATAGACCGAATAAGCTTCATATATGTTGTGAAACTCATCAAATCGATCAAACTGAAGCTGCACAAACAAATTAATACATATTTATTAACAACTAACTTTAACCGGCAGCTTCACTCATGTTAATGTTGATTTTGTCAACCAATTCTAGTTGTCGATCGAATACATAAATCATTAATGAAAAAACTTATTTTTTATTATTATTTTTTTAACCTATAAGCGTCCCCAGCCCAGCATCTATCTTTATATCAAAATTCATCACAATAGGTTAAGCGGTTTAGGCGTGAAAGCGTAACAAAGAAACAAACTCTTTCGCATTTCCATTATTATAGTTAGGTGATACAGATTTTCAAAAGCAACAAACTGCCCTATTCTTGTTTATTAGCCCCATCACGTACTTAATATTTTTTTTATGTCACTCTTCCATTTGATTTCCAGTAAATTATCAAAATAAATTAGATGCTGTTTTTCTGCAACACAGTGTTAAACTAACGTAGGGGACGGTGCTCACAAACAAATGTACCAACTTTTATGAAATAAATGGAAAAAAAACCAAGTCGTCTGGCTAAAATAGTCAATTCCATCCGGGCGAAGCCGGGATAGGTCATTAGTCATTTAATAAATATAAAAGTTGAAATGTGTATTGCAATATTTTTGTTTAACACCTTGAAATTGAAGCCTTAATGCGAACGTGCAAAGCTACGAAACGTTGATGAACGCTATATGCTACGACGCTCCGGAACGTTTTCGTAGCGGGTTCGTAGCTAAATGAATTTTTCGACGTTCTCTGAATACCTGCTCGTATACGAAATATTCGTTGGCATGTCCGCATTCTGTTGACACCGCTCTCAACAAGAATTTTACTTTAGCACTCTGTGTCAAGTGTTACACAATTTTTTTACTTCCATTTCAAAATTTGAGACAATTTTCGAGCTGTTTCTGTAATACAAAGAGATACTACGTGTAGAATTGAACTCTTTGCACAGACACCCATAAGTATTTACTAAAACTTTCTTTAGCCTTGTCGTATGACTCGCTTAAATTGGTTAACAAGATTGATATTTTTGGATCAGTTTTTGAATTACAGCTTGATTAGATTTTTTCTTGTTTTATTAGAAATCCCAGATATAAATATGCTAACAAAATATTGTTTGACTTAGACTTAGAATCCAAATGTTAAATATTAAAATATAATTTCTAATAAAACTAATAAAACGTGCAGTTCATCTTTAGTTCCAGTCTTGTGTCAGTATTACTGGACTGGAAGTAATTATGCCAAATCTTTTGACGTGTCAACGTCTTATAATTCGATAGAGCCGGCTGCACGCACGAAAAAACATGACTCATGCGGCGTTACCTCGCTCTGAGGCGTTCCATGTAAGGCTTGTGCAAGTGCAAGCGAGAGCGCGGAACGAGCGACAAAGAAGCACAATCGGCCTTTGCGTTCGGCAGCGTTCGACATCCGTCTCTCTCCTACTTGAGTGAGCGATGCGTCTGCGTGGACAGCTGCTAATACTTACATTTACATGTTTTGATCGAGTATCAAGTGCATATATACATAAAAATCTATTAAACAAATGAAATTAAAATTTTCTTTTGAAAAATGCTACCATTCCATCAGTATTTTCTTAAGACGTTGACACGTTCAACTATCGTCAGTAAACCGACTTTACCGACAACCATTTTTTTTTAGAAACAGGTCATAATTTGGTACCTTTGGATGAGAAGTGTTCTAAAAGTGAATTATCACAGCGCAAGAGCATGTACCAGTACTTGTTAATAACGTGCTACCTCACTGAAAATATTCTGCAAACTCATTGAATTGGTTATTCAATTGATATGTTTTAAACATGAGCACACACAACTGCATTGTTAGACAACAGCAATAACCAACACAACACCTCGAAATAGAATGCAACGATATTCTATGAGAGTTGTTATGACTCGCACAAAGAAAGGAAGTTTCTATAGATGTTTCCTGCATATCTCGGTGGCTCGAATGAATACGAATAAACCCGTGCTGTAATCTTGGAGTATCTCGGTCACACGACAACAGTAGAAACTGTGAATAGAAACGAGAGAAAAGTTTTTGAGGCGCTTTGTCTTACCACAGCTGGTAAACAAAGTCTACCTACGGGTTTTTGAAACTTTTTGTTACGATTGAGTCGCATTTTAACATAGTGTGATGTGAGATTAGAGGATTGCAGGAGATTTAATTCTGCATTTTACTTTCCGATTTTAATTTGATTAAAAAAATAGTTTATCGTATCCATAACATACAGATACCGGAGTCCCCACCATAAGCGTCAGTGGATTATGACTTCGGTTCAAAATCCAACAAAATACTATAAGAACTAATTCATCCATATCACCAGTGCCTTATTTATTCACTTTGTCACACAGACTGCAAGCAATTAATCATCTACATAAATCCGTAACTGAATACATGATATACATACATTTCACTTCCGTTCGTGTTTCCTGCATCTTATGCTTTCATGCTTAAACGATGTTCGTCTACTATACTGTGAACGTCGTCGCTCAACACAGACGGAATCTCAGAACAATATTAACCAGGTAAACACGACGCTTCGGTGTGTAGTAACCGAGAGAACAGTTGTGTTCCTACTATCAGGTAATCGAACCTATATTTAGACAATATGATTATGTTGTTTGGTATGTAGTCGATATTACTTGTCGGATAAATTTGTTTCATGTGTACCTAGATTTGTTTTTGCAAATGTACGTAGGAATTCGTAGGAATGTTTGCTCATCTTTTCTCAGGTGTAATGAATAAATGAATCAGTGCAAATGACTGAATTAATTTCAAAAGTAGCCTATCGGAGATCAATGTACCAACATGAAAAAAAAACGTGAATAAATACTGGTGGATATTACACAGCGCCATCTAGGCCCCAAACTGAGCAAGGTGGAAATAATTGTTAGATAATATAATATATATATTTTTCGTCAATAAAAACATACATTATAACAAATATTTCGTTCAATAATATTCAATAATATTAGGTTCGTCACAAAAATGTTTGTGTTGGGTGGAAATAAAGCAGAATCACGAATAAAACTTTGACATTTATTTCTGAATAAAAATATAATAAATGGGCCGGTTTTAAATCCCATTAAGCTGTACAAAGGTATGGCAGAAATTGATTACGTGAAATGAAGAGAACCACGGAAATGAAAATCCGATTTTATTCTCATTTTCAGAGTATTAGCAAATAACAGCGCAAGCTCTTCGGCATGTAGGTATGAACGTTTGGAAGAATATTATCCTGTTTCAAGAATTTAACTGACTATTTATGCTATAAATCAATGCGCTAAAAAGACTTCAAAACTGTGACACAATGCCTAAGTGTGAGAACGAAAATCTTGTATAAACAATAACTCATAGCCATGTAATATACACATCATATATGCCGAAGCCCTGGAAGCTCTGAATATGCTGTAATCTATCAAGATTACAGCATATTTAGCTGCACTTGTCTAGAGTATGCCGATGGCAGGCGCCAATTTATACTAAAGTCACATACAGTATACGCAAGCACGGATGCTGCTTATTCCTCTCATGTATCTCTCTTCCAAACAGACAACAAATTTACAGCGGCGTTAGCTGATCCATGGAAATTCCAATAGATTTGGAAGTAATACTCAATCCAATTGATTATGATTCCAATCAAAAAAATTTATGTTAACGGATAATTATTAATTAATTTGGTTATGGAAGAGCACTATTGGCATAAAGTATCAACTATCTGATCATTTTTTGTTGTATATTACTTGTATTATACTGTGTTTCGGTCTGAAAGGTGTGGTTTACGGTGAAATCACAGGCACATGAGACATTCCACCTACACGTCTTAGAGTTACGGGCACATACGATGCGACTTGGGTCTTATCGTACCTAGTAGGGGAGAACCCAATTCGCATTTTTTTTGTGGTTGTTATGGGTAGAGGTTACCACTTAACACCAGGTGGGCCGTCGGCTTGGTATTAAATGTATCACATTAAAAAAACTGTGCATGTAGGAGGTAATCTCGAATAAAACCTGATTTCTAAATTCTTTCAACACTATTTAGAATGGCCTGTCAAGGTGGATATTGGCACTATATTACCGCTTAAATAAAAGGGTTTTTCGTGGAAGACTAAATTCGCAGCGTAAGTCGACGAAAAAAACAGTCGAGCGAAAACGTTTCTTACAAACGCTTTATCGTTTTTATGGTAAGACACTTGTAAATGAATGCTTTCTATAAAGAAGTCCGCTACTACAATATTTATACTATTATATACTATTTATATGTTAAAGTTAATTCACAAATTGATAGCTACGTCTTATAGTTTACAAACTAAATTCCACGCGGGTGAAACCGCGGGCATAACTAGTAGATAATAATTGTATATGCTGCTATAAGTAGCAACACAAAAATAATTAAGAAAAATCTTTATCGAAGAGCAGAAAAAATTCGGCTAAGACAAAAAATAAAAAACAATGTAAAGACAGAAATTCTTCTGATGTTTAGATGGTATTCTCTTTATTCATGAGAGAATCCCAAGTGCGTCTGAATAGCGGATAGATTCAGGCACAACCGAAGTAGTTTAAGTTATTTTGAAGTGCCGGCTTTGAAGTGGAAGCTTCTTCAACCTTTCTTTTTACAACTCACCTGACTGACAATTTCTTACCTTTTATAAAATGGCTATTCCTTATTAGCCTGGCGCTCAAAGCGTATATAAGTATATAAGTCTTGAAGGTTTTATTCTATAATAGGACCATTTTCAACAATAATGTATGTAATCACAATAAATGTATTTTTATTATTATTTTCCTTTTATTCCTGTAGGCATCTAAGTCACCTTTAATCACAGAACGATCATCTTAGGGACTCATCCTAATCCTACAAATAATTCCAGCGTTACAGTACATAATTATGAGAGACTGAAGGAAATAAATAGTTTTGACTTTTGATCCGTTAATTATTTCTGCGTGAAGTGGTTAAATAACTTTAAGAAATAAGTGAAATAAGTATGAACACTTAATTCTTGCCTTGTAAAGAGGTGGAAAAGACCGAATTCTATTGTTTCGTGTTTCCAGTGTTCCATTGTTTCAGTTTGCGGCATACCAGAGCATCTTCTGTTTCCCTTGCAGGCAGGAGAACTGTGCAAGGGGTTGCCTTTGAGAAATACATTGCTTCACGCTTTTCGTCGGAAGGGGTAATCAGAGCTTAATCATAGCACTTCTCATACTATGGGTTACACTGTCGTTGAAACTCGGACATGACAAGTAGTTAGCTCATCATTATCTCATTTCTTTACCCATGAATTTCTCAACCAAAACTTTCTGCAGCATTAATTCTCAAAATATTTCGCTGGAGTGGAAATTGTATCAGTGCTTATTTCGGCACAATGATATTCATGTTAGTGGAGTCCAATGCAACCGAATACGGTTCTGGTATTTACATAATCGCATCAGGCGGCGTGCAGCTTGGGTATCGATATGTGGTTCAAACATACGATTCGCCAGCTGTAGTAAAGAATAAATCTGTGATAGTCATTTTATAGTCAAAAGCAATTTATTCGAGATATTTTATTTCCTGATTCTCTTTACTTCACTTTTGTAATGTACCTAAATTTATAAATTACAAGGCATTATCTGCAAATAACAACAGCGATATAACTTAGCTCTAGTCTAATTAATTCTGGTAAGTAGAATCGTTTTCCAGGCATGACCTTGAGACCTAAAGAAAACTTCTCACCCGACTTAATTTTAATAAAGCCAGATTAATTATTAGACCGCCATCTTGGGTGGTCCCCTAAATTAAATTTAGAATGACATCACTTTCCTAATCATGCATTATTATCCAAACTAAACGTGTAAGCAAAAATTCTAAATCGATTGAGGATAATTTAACTTTAAAATTCAGTTGCAAGATTTGACAACCATGCAAAGCCTGTAAAAACAATCGTTTGACTTCTCGTATGTTATACAAAGATTTACCGTCAAATGTCAAAGTCAAGTGAATTGGCAAGTTGTCAGTTGTCACACAGATGTCATTGAGTTCATTCTTGTTTACATCTAACAAAAATGAAAGGAAGTAATTTTGGATTCTGTCACAAGGTGCATTGAATAGGTGTGCAAATTTGCCGTAGCTCTAAGCATGAAATAGAGCTCACTCAAGGAGACACATTTGCCAAGCTCTCGTGTCCCTAATAAAGTAGCCAGTGTGTGCGTATAGGCACATGGTAGATAAATGAAATAAAGTGAAGATACTCGAAAATATGTATAAAATTTGAAAACTGCCAGCCTTTAATTACGAATTATTACAGCTTGAAATGTCTAGTTGGTGGTGAAATTACTGGCACATAAGATATTCCATCTTCACGCCTCAGAGTTAGGACCACAAACGATGCGAATTGGGTCTTGTCGTACCTAAGTAGGGGAGGGCCCAAGTTGTTAAGCATTGGTTGTTATGGGCAGAACACCAGGTGGCTCATCTGCTCGTTCCATAACTGTATCACATAAAAATATATAAATATTACTATGGGAACCTGATAACTGTTCGGATATTGTTTATATAGTTACATACATTTAATACAAATACCCAGACAGAAAAAAAAACTATACTTGCACAGAAATGATTTTTCTGGGTGGGAACTGAACCCACGACCTACAGTGCAAGCAACAGTTACTACTAACTGAGCTGTGAGGACAGACCTAGAAAAAGAAGGAAGTTCTAGAGATTGTCTCAAAGAAACAAATGTTATTTCTCTATAATTTAATGTATATTTAATTATGTAGATTTATTATGTATAACATAACATGATAAAGAAGCCAGGTAGGTAAAGAAAATATTATAGGTACAATGATAAAAGTGTATTTACTGTTAGACACCTACTACACCGAATATAAGGGAAGTTACTTGGAACGGTTTGGCAGTATCTTGCTCTAATTTGCGGTCCCGTCTCATGTAACCTATCTATTTTATTTACGTACTTGTTTAATAGGCTTCTTACTTTAGAAATTGACAAATACATTCAAAATACAAGTATTAATATTACATCATTAATATTCTTAAGTTTATGCACTATTTAAGAAAATGTGTATAATATAAAAAAACAGTAATTATCTCCATTTTAATCTTGAAATTTGTTGATCTACACCCACGAACAAAATTAAAATATTGTATGGTGGCTCATTTTAGGCCAAGTCGCTTGCTAAGACGTCGAAAATTTTCCGATAGGTAACTTGTGGTTTTGAGAAAACTCATTTAGAGTGGTGAGGGTAAAGGATGTGACAGTTTTATGGAAAATCGTGTTTTAAGCAAAATATTACCATATTCCTCGAGGCTGAATTCACCGGCGTACCAACTCATATTAATAGGTATAAATTAAAAATTATGCTCAGAGTAAGTAATATTATTTTCATACCCACATTTCAATCTCTGCCAATTAATTAAAATACATGACAGTAATTGCGAATGGTGTCACAGGAGACCACAAGTCAATAATTTAAATCAGCTATCTCATTAACATGTATTAATCAACTTGTTCATAATAAAAAATATTTTTAGGTCACAGTCATCTATACAAATAAATAATATTGGAGTGTTTGTTTGTAATATAAAAAAAACGCTTTTTACTAAGTGCATATGGATGTATACACGGTACATATACCAAAACAACATTATTTACAATTTTTAGCTGTCTGTTTGTGTGTCTGTCTGTTTGTTCCTGCTAATCTCTGAAATAGCTGGACTGATTTTGGTGTGACTTTCACTGGAGATAGCTGATGTAACAAGGAGTAACTTAGGCTACTTTTGCGAGGGGTAAAATAGCGCTGCGTGATAAAACCGAATTCTACGCAGACGAAGTCGCGGGCAACAGCTAGTATTTTAATGAAAACAAATAGTGTGAGGATTTGTAGCTTACCTGTGAAGAATATGTTGACCTAGTTAGTTTCTCGGAAGCCTAGATATATACGAAGGAAATTATGAATTTTCAAATGTAGAGGTGCGATTTTTAATGAACTTACAAATCAATACTAATGTTATAACTGTATGGATCCATAGATATATGGCGGTATCAGTACCTAATTAGGCAGTTACCTTGGCTTCAAAACAATTTCTCAAATAGCATCCATATATTCACATGCTATCGAGTTATGAATAAATTGACTTGTAAATCGGAAATCGGACGAATCGGACGAATACGATATTGTGCATGTTTATTGACGTAAATTATTACATTAATTTAAAATTATCTGTACCGGTAATAAAGTTTGTGAAAGATGAATTATGTTTTGCTAGTCAGTATAAACTATTTTTAAGCCTAATTTACACGAGCTTAGTCCTCGTCATTAGTGAATATCCTTTTTTATAGTTAAATATAATGGTATTAAGCGAAACTTATTAATGACACGATATCAGTAAATATTTATCTCTACTCGGCTGTTCACAGAACAGACGATCTCCTAGATGAGTTTGTGAATTTTGTCACACGACTCGGCAAGCAAAAAGTGAGAATAAATAAAATAGTAATGAATAATATTATTTGGCTTCTATTCGTTCTGTTTTATAACGCTGATTCAATGCTCACTACTAAGCTCTAATAATTCGGCATATTTAAACAAATTATAGGTATCTATTAATGCTAGCGGCAAGTATTAGCTACTACTACTTCTACTATTGTTCGTATAAACTCTAAACATTTTATAAGAAATGAAAAGTACGAACATTAAATTAAAGTGCTCATTTCAACTAACTATATATAAGAAATACGATGTTTAGAATGGCCAACAAAACACTTTTATTTCCAAATACTTATTTACCCTCTTTGCAACTTCATCTCAGAGTAAAAGTAAAACTGGAATGAGAGTCGTTTAAAAACGATTAAAAGTTTCTCAATAAAAATAAATTACTTAAATCTCTCCTTCAGTCTTCTACCGCTATTATAAGTTGAATACAGCGAATGACACTTGTTATCAAATTCCACCGAACAATTTTTTTTTATTTACTATATTCGTAACGTTTATGTGTGATTTTAATAATTTATTAATACTTAGTACTACTTACCTAGGACAGGTAAAGTAAAAACTTTTGTTTTTCCTTAATAGTATCTCAGTTACAAGCGCGCCGCAAACATACATTTTAGTATCTTGAATAGAATAGAATATGTTTATTTTCATAGATGAAACATATAACAAAATAAATTTAATAAACTAGGTGCACAACTGTGTCTGTGTTGGATACACTTGTCGTATGTATGTGTGTTGGATACAAGCAACCGGCGACACTATTTCCACATACTCCACTTGACATAAACCGACTGCGAATCCATGTTCTATTGTGCATCCTTTTTGTGACAGCTAATCTATACATATAATAAAATCGTAGACATGCCCTGTGTGTACAGTAAATATTTTATCAAATAATAAACTGGGATACGTTAGTAATAAGTAGCAGAATGTAAAAAATCTATTCTTAAAATTGTTGTTTTCTTGTCTCTTTATTTGTACGCATATCACGTTCAAACGGCTCAACGGATTTGGATGCAATTTGGAAACAGGATAACTTATATCCTACAATAACACATAGAATCATGAGAACATTAAAAGGCTGATGTTCAATTCCATTATTTCACATTTGCTATAAACCTTAGTTTATAATGACTAATTTTTCTTATTACAATTTTCTTCTTCGTAACAATATCTAGGTATCAGAAGCGGGCAACACGGAACTAGCCAGTAACCCCAGAGTTGGTATAAACTTAATATCGTTAATCGTGTAAAACAGAAAACTCGTAAATCTTGAAGCCCTAACACTTTATGTCTCTTCTTTCCTTATATTGATAGGTGCGCTTGCCTTCCATCATAAAATTGTCGAGTGAATTTTGCAGTCTACGTTATAAGCTTTTCAAATTGCGTCTTTATGCTTTGAAAATAAATAACGCTGATTTCACAATGCCTTGTTAAGATTAAAATATACGTAGTGAAGGCTGCATCTGTAACTGGTGGAAACACTATTGATTTCACTATTGATCACGTGTTACGTGATTAGATTTAGAAAAGAACCTGAAATCTTTATTTTTCTTACAAAATATAATTAAATAACATGTGACGTGAATGCGTCACTGCTTGGCGGCAGAAGTAGGCATGGTGGCAGTACTTCCCCGGACGAACATGGCGTGAGTTTTACTGCTCTTAAAACTACTGTTCGAATTGAATACAGACAAAGCTTGAACACGTAAATCAGACAAATAAAAATCTACAAGGCATGTAGCTATAGAAATTGTCAAGTTTAGTGCCCATTCAGTCTGTATCCGACCATTTTTAAATATTAAAATTATCAAAGCGGACCTTTGCATCATTAATTTATTCATAACGTAATACAAGTAACTCAATACTTAAGATATTATATCAGTATTTTTATTTAAATGATTTCATTTATTGTTGCGTGAAACTAGCAAATTGATAGGTTATTTTTATAGTAGGTACTTATGTTAACCTTTTTAAGAAATATACTGCGGGAAATTCTGAAAGTTGATTCAGAGACGTCTGAATCTCAATCTTGTCTATCTTTGAGTCCAATCAAATGAAATCAAAGATAGACAAGATCACAGAATGATCACACTTCCAACTGCGTAGGCTTTTTCTAAATTATTTTAAAAACGTACTCTTGCTGAAATATCTCACTAAAGCTCAAAATTCTCTGTGTAATGATCTTCACATCATTACATCAAACATTCGCGAGGCGCCAGTGATCATAACTCAAATAATATTCGCAGGCAGAGTTATTCAATTGTGACGACAGCTTTACAAAAATGATGAGCAAGCAAGGTAATATTTTGCTTTCCTCGTTTCGTTTTATCACCCGACTGATGTGAATCGGCCAGATTATTATGATTCACTTGGTATAATAATTTTTTCGTAATCATTTTCAATGCTTGCGCATGATAAGGCCCATGTCATAAAAAAAAACCATATTTGATGTATCTCACTCGATGTAATGCATATTTTTGGCAGGAGATGTTTTCTCTATATTTATTCCAGAGTCCATAGATTATTTACATTGAAAATGTGTCTGCCGCAAAGCAGCAATGCTCTTTCACAGTCAAATTCTGTTTTTTTTATTTAACACGAAAGGATCCTCTTCAAGAATGGTGTTTTGTTTTGAAACATCAGTTTTTAAGACCCACTTAAACCTTTTTGCCACACTGTGAGAGTTACTGACATGAATACCTAGTAGTAGAAGCAGTAATAATAGTATTAGTATTTCAAAGCTTTATTTAAATTAGGACAACAGGACATAATATATTTTGCTCAATATACATTTGGTGCAAACACGAATGGTCGGCCATGTTTTAATACGTTTCTGAACATAAATTATCTAAATTAATCGAAAGCCACTCCGTGCACTGCAATATCAATGGCCAGTATGTTCACGGTAACAGCTTAAATAATTGATTGATGCACTGAAAATCCATTTGCTCTGATTTGCAATTATAAAGGATGACTATGTGCGTGGTATATATTATTATAAGGGTCTACACCCACAATCTCGAAATTATTGAGTGTCATGGCTGGATTACGCTGTGTAATGTGCCCGAGTCTGGTGTAAAGATTCTTTCGAGGAACAATGAAGTAAGATAATATAAAAATATACGATTTTTAGATGTTTAGTGATTTATAGAAGGCTTCAAATACAATCTTTGGGGAATCGGTTATTAATGAGTCCATACTACATCTGTCATCAACATTATATGAATTGCAGTGCTGACTGCCTCAAATACAGCTAACGTACAGTTTAAACTGCTAGTCTTGGCACTAGATTTGAAATTTAAAGGATAGAGTGAAGAGTTTTCTTTCCAAGCTCTTCTTCAAGAGCTTGGAAAGAAACGAAATTTAAAAATTCAGATTTCAAGTTGTCCGTTTGAGGTTATGGTTTAAAACAGATATACTTAGACCAAAGGAATAGAAATCTGATATATCAAGGGCGTAATATGCTGAAGAACCACTGGGCGAGACGAGTTTTCGAGTTAAGACAACGAGTTATATATTTAAGAAATTCATCCCTACCAGATGGAATGACGGCTTCCAAGGGTTGGAGTGAACGGGAAGAGCTGAAGACTGGACTCAGTGACGTTTAATAGTAGAAACCTGTGTCCAGCAGAGGACTGATGGTAAAACATTTCTAAGTACATTCACAATATGTATTTCTCATAACTTGGTAGACTATAAATCTCAGGTTCTCCCTATGAAAACACCATTTCACGCTTGTCGGTTCCATATTTGTAAAATATTACCACAGGTTTAATTTATATATGTTATTACGAAAATAATTCCAGGTATCAATAGTCAAATCTATCCAGGTGTGAATCTACGTGTTTGTGTCGGAAATATGACGTGTAATTTTACACTGGGCACCACTCCGAGATTTTCGCTTAAAAGGAACAAGGCTCGTGCGTTTTCCAGAACTTTTTGTTCTGGAAAACGCACTGCAACTACAAAACACACGTCACACACAGGTCCAGTATTTTAATAATTTTCTTACCTAATAAAAATAATATGTTAGAAAGTTTGTATAATATTAGGATAGATATTTAAATAAATTGAAGAAATTTATGAATCTATCGAGTTCTCAAATACGTACAATTCCAAGCGTTCCAAGTTCAAGTCAGTCGTTAGTTTTAGCACTTTTATCTCTCTCTCTCTCTCTCTTACTGTTTGCTTACTGCGGCTTTGAAGACGACGCCTACAGTAAGTAAAAAACTTACAGTGCCGAGCCTGCGTCTGTATTTCCCGAGAACTATAATCTGGAGGTCTTCAAGAGGAGAGTGAATAGGTATTTTCTAGGCAAGCATGCTACATCGTAGACCGCGTCGTCACTTAACATCAGGTGAGATTGCGGTCAAATGTGAGCCTATAGTAATTAAAAAAAAAAAAGCATCGGTGGCACCGAACCTTTTTAATTATACATCCCGATTTTCTTCCATCTGCCAACTTTCATGGTTGATATTCTAGAGGAACACTCATTAGTGCACGCTGGCTTCGAATTCAAACCAGTTACCTTCTGATTGAATGTCTGGAAATTGGGTCTGAGAATGTTACACCTTGGGAAGTTTCTCTATGTAACCGTTTAACTCAAAATTGCACAGTTTAAGTAGTGTCAACGCTTAAATAAACAATAGAAAGAAAAGAAAGATTTTTTTTTTTTTTTTTTAATTTGACATAGACCCAATATTATTTACAACAACACAATGAACAGATTAGATAAACATTCTAGTTATAGTTGATGTGATTCTCCGTGATATAAGCTCCTAACCTCGCAGTAGCGTCGGCTTAACTTGAATTGCACTCGAGTCGTGAGTTGTGAGCCGGGAGGGCCCTCAATATCTATAGCGCGACCCACTCGAGCCATGCAGAACACAAGTACGCCGCAGACTATGTAACCTTTACGCTTCCATAGATACACGATGAAGAGATGGCACATGGTATTGAAAAAACTTTTGTGCTAACACAGAAAAGTAGGTGAACTTAAAAATTATATTATTAAATCTTTTCAAGTATTTTCTAGGCAAGCATGCTACATCGTAGACCGCGTCGTCACTTAACATCAGGTGAGAACATCAGGAGATTTCTGAAGAATTTGAGTTACTAGTTTTTCTAAACATCTCACGCAGTGAAATCTAGGAGTATCTTATCAATAAATAAATAAATATTAAGTATTGACACTTCACAGCGCTATCCAGTCCCAAAGTAAGCTAAGCATAGCTTGTATCATGGAAACCAGACAACTGATATAATAATTATATTATTTTTTGTAAATACATATAATACACCCAGACACAGAACAAACATCTATGTTCGTCACACAAATGTATGTCCTGGGTAAGAATCGAATCCACGACCTACAGCGCAAGAGGCAGGGTTACTACCAACTGAACTGTGAGGTCAGTGAAGGCTAATTGTTTGCTTGAAAAATATTTGGTGCATATGTACATCTTTTAAAGTTGTGATGAAATAATCCGTAAGAAAGCTGACTTGTCACTGAACTCTCTTGATCACACAAATGCTAGATCATGTCATCACAATAGTCATTACAAAAGTCGGGTATTATCCGATCGCTTTTATTTACTGGGACGCATTCCAAACACCAATCAACAAATAGCCTGTACGTTTTCAGACGTGGATACATACGAGTCAATTAAGCTGTTTTTTCTTTGAATAATTACTGATTAAACAATAAATATGCTTCAGCATTCTACGAGATCAATTATATTATGCATCTTCTTTCATTACAGAAAGTAGTTTGTAGTGAGGTACATTTTTAAGACCTGGAGCTCTGACTCGATAAAACATAACATTAATTTGTTGACTGTAATAAATTACTTTAATAAGAAACATTTATATACAAAATTTACAGTGGAAATAATATAAAAATAAAAAATATTAAGAAAATCTTTTAAATTTTACCGGAATTGTTTTGGTCTGGTTGATCGCGATGACCTTGTGTTACCTATTTAAGTGTTTCGATGTAATTTTTTTTTTTAAATAAAATTTATTATTATTATTATTACCTTTGTAAAGTATCAGCGTAATTATATTTGCAAAAATAGATAAGTATGACAATAGTATAACTTGTAGTAACTGACTTGACTGTGTATACCTATCATATTACGCTGACGTCGGTCACGGGGAGGCCTGGTCTGCGGTGCTGGCTCTCCTAGGGAAGACAACGGCACAGCTAGGGTACGGACGGCGATCGTGCGTATATCATGTATATCGTAGTCAAACCTATCGTTCCGATGCTCTGATACTTTTGAATATAATCCGAAGCCGGTGTGACCACACGAGGGTTTTCATTTGGATTGTGTCCAATTCCCCACTTACATGTTTCAGTGGAACCAGAAAATTTACATGCCTATATAAAACTATATTAATATTGTTTAATAATAATATAATAATAATAATATTTTTATTTTCTCGAAAAAAGTAGGGTTTATCTTAAAACTAGATACAATAATGTAGGACGAGCAAAAAACCCACTTCGTGCTAGACTGGTGCCTGAGATAGGTTTGTTTAAACCTTTCACAACAAGTCACCAGGGCTCTTACTTCGCGGACATATTGCTGCAATACATTATACTGCATACATTAATTACAGTAACGTTAACAACACTATACAAAATAATAATAATTTATTAGTTTTTTCTTTCTCTTTATTTTTGCCTTGTAATATTGTAACATAGGTACTTATTGATATTTAAAGTATTTATGTATGTCTATTATATATATATTATATTTAAATATATATTTGTATATGTATTTATGTATATGTGTAGTATAAGCATGTGCAGCCTATAATTTATTTTTGCATGTATAATTTGTCCAATTATATTTTTATCCAATCTTAGATGAACCACAAAGCCCCATATAAAGTCCAGTATTTCTTGTCCATCCCAAGGTTGTCTGTAAGAGATCGCTTTATAGCGATAAGACCGCCCATTGTTTCACTTTTTTTTTGTACTTTGTATCTGATTGTTGTTATTTTGATTTTGTGAGCAATAAAGTGTCATCTATCTACCTATCTATCTTTAATATATAAGTAATATGGTTTAAAAAAAAAAAATAGTAGTAGTTAGTACTCAGAGCGGGACAAAAATTATCCACTGTGAAGCTACAACTAAACAAAGTTAATGAGTACAATTTTGAGATTAATATTGCTTCACTTTCAAGTGCTAGTTAGCATTATACGTATTCATGCAACCAATGCACCATTCGTATGCATATATACATTGTCAAGTACTGTCCACAGAATAATAGCTATGGAGAAACAACATCCAGTAATCCAAAGTGACGATTATGAGAGTGTAGGTACTTTATTTGGGTCTAATCGTCCATTCCCTGGTTCTCAATAATTATTTTGAATTCACTAACTCATGAGAAATAATAGAATTGCTCTTATAGAGGTAGTTGAATGGTGGAGCCTACATTTAGTCCCACATGCCCGCTTCCCATACTTCTACGCTATTTTAAAGTTTTTGAATGGTGAAAAACTTATGATGTAGTAGTAAGTAGCTTTGATATCGGTATACAAAGTGATTACTCGTTTTATTAAAAACTACACTGCCATTACTATACCAAATTAATCAGTTTCGAATGATCAGTTAGAAATATTTTTGGTAACTTGTTCCGAATAAAGTGAGGTAACTCTATCGCTCTTATACCTGCTACTCTATGCGCCTGGCGGAGAAGTCCGGTGGGTATGCAAGTGCTAGTATTAAACCTACCTACATTAATCGGATTGGGGCCGTCCCGGCACTAATAGTTTATTCATTGATTTAAGGAATTGTGCTACCTACAGGGATAATGATAGCCTTGTATTACCAAATGTAAGGAATATTTTATGAACGAAGGGTATATTTAGTGTGTTAATGTGTTATTACGATAAACATAATCTAAAATAAATTAAGTGTTAAATAATTACAAGGCTATACAGATAAAACTTTGTTTTCATTTAAATAGAAAGAAAGAAAGAAGAAAGAAAATAACATTTATTTGTAACAACTTATTACAATTCTACACAGCAATCACAATAATCATAAAAATAATTAATTAATAAGAACAGAAAAGTAATAAATTAGTTACAAAACGGTGTTAGTTACAAAATCTTCTATGTAGGGCGATACGTAATATTTTAATTTAAGTTATATGAAAATAGTAAGCATATATATGAATTACCAAGCCTGCAAAGAAAATTATAAG
Source organism: Chesias legatella (assembly GCA_947359385.1). Taxonomy (NCBI): domain Eukaryota; kingdom Metazoa; phylum Arthropoda; class Insecta; order Lepidoptera; family Geometridae; genus Chesias; species Chesias legatella. The sequence continues at coordinate 5,815,717 of OX375773.1, read as the reverse complement.
TGTTCAAGTTCAAACAACACATGTAATTTTTTTATGTGATTTAGGTTACGGAACGTACGATGGCCCACCTTTTGTAAAGTGGTAACCGCCGCCAATAGACAACAGTAATGCGACTCAAGGCCTCTCCACCAATGTACGAGATGACTCAAGTCGCATTGCGTTGCGTCCATCACCTCGAAACGGGATATTACTAACGCGCCTGCAATTTCACCGGCATCTCCCTTCCACAGCAACACAGCAACACGAGTACATCACTGTTTGGCGGCAGATTACCAGGTGTGTTAACAGTACTTCTCCGGTTGAACTTGGCACAAGTTCTACTGCTACTTTGGGTTGCTACTTTCGCACCACCCGGGGGACACGTGTAGCGATTCAAAGGGTAATCACCTACAGAAGCGGGCAACGTGGGCCCCAAAATTTATTATAACTTAAGTTCATGTTGGTTATTGATTGAAGGGCCGATCTCTCAACTCAAAAATGAGTTAAAGGTCAAAGGTAAAATCTCGTATTACCATTAGGTATTGATAAAATCGCTGGGAAAAACTTGTATGTGGACCAATGAGCATGTAACTATTTTCAACCAACTTCAAAAAGAGGTTATCAAAGAATTTTTTTTTTTATTTGGAAGGATATGATATTTTATTTAATTTTCAGATTGGTCCCATACAAAATTCATAAAAATCGGTTAGTAGTTAGATTTATAAATCAAAATAATTGGAAAAAATGTGTCATCAAGTGCGAGATAACGAGGACTCATTCTCGTTCTTTGGCGTTGAAGTCGGTTTTTCGTTTTGCTGCGACAATAATTATGTTATATACCATTTTGTATAACTTAGTACCTAAATGTTATATAAAATTCTAGTTTTACTATTATAAGTGTTACTATTATATTATTACACTTAGAGAAATAAACATTTTTAAAAGTGTTTTAACTGAAAAAACTTCTTATTTGAATTCCATGTATTCGTCACATACAATAAGGCCCTCATTAAGTCAGAATATAACCAGTAGGTAACACAAAACAGTTCTTCATCTTTTATGAGTGATAAACGTAAACCAATTAACTGGGAACAGACACAGTTTTAAACCAAATGTAGATTATCATTATTATTTCAAAGCGTGCCTGTCTCGACACGCGATTGATACGAGGCAGTTTCTCATCTATAAATTAGTGATAGTTAGGGAGTAGGGCTGAACAGCTAGGGATGATTTTGTTACGTCAAGCAAAACAAACCAGTTTGTTTGTTGTATCTGTTTATTTGTTCAACTTATATATTATTGATTATTAATGAAGTGCTACTTAAAAGTCAGCTAGTAAAATAGGACGAATATTCACCCTAACATAATGTTATTTGGGCATTAAAAGTTTTAAGTAGCACCGGTTATAAGTAGTAGTTTCCAATAAATATTAAAAGGAAAATTTATCTTAATACTTTTGTGCCTAAATCTTTTGTATATCTAATATTATCTTATCTTCAGTTATATATTATAGACAGTGCGTAGTGAGCATATTCTAGTTTGTAATTTCTAATAACGGTGTTAGCTATACTGGCATTAATAAAAAAACCGGCCAAATGCGCTTTTGACCGCGGGTTCCGTACCAAATTGTTGCTTTTTCATGCAGGTCAGGATCCTTAGCGCAAGCCCGAAGGTCACTTGACAGGTGTATAGTATCTGTTATTTAATTAAAATTGTGCACCTTCATCACTTTTTCGGTATAAATCTATAAATATTTTAGTTATAGCATTAGTATACCTAATAGTAAATTATTATAATAAAATACATATATATCAAAATGTTTCATAAACTCGTTTCATCTTTGGGAACCGTATTGATTTTGATTTCCTCATCATTTGACCGGTTGGATGTAATTAAACCATGACCGGATCCCTACCTATATCACACGTTGGCGTTTAATCAATACCCATATCTAGCAGTCCATAGATTAACAGTCACGGAATACGAGGTAATTACGTATTGTAGCTATTAATTATTGTTTTGATGAGCAAATGTCGTGGTTTATAATTAGAAACCGCACCATACATTTAGTTGAGTCGCCATTCATACAGTAGGGGGCGCCTTCAGCCTCCAGACCACTACTACCATCAGCCATTGCCAATTATATTGGAACTGCTACTTTATTGTCAAACTGTATTACCTTTCCAACATCTTGAAAAACTGGGCAGAACATTCTCCCTCTTCGACCACCTCTGAGAGCTTGCTCCAAGATATGAGTGACGTGTGATCAGTGAACCTAGGGCTAATAGGGGATGGTTCCCGGACAGTCGCCAAACCATAGGAGCATTTATTTTTATTTATTTTTATTTACACACCACCCAACGAAGCGTGGACAGCTTGACAGCTCCTTCTTAGGAGGGTGTTCCCGGGATAAGAGCAACCACTTCAACGCAAATCCCGGCTCAAAATTAGCCGAACCAAGGACTTTGTGAGGTCACGGGGGCGAAGAATACAGTAGAGAGAACGCCCAATCCACCCCCACATGCTAGGAAGCGGAGTGTGCGACGAACGAAGACTCGAAGCTGCGATTTCATTATAATATTATTTCTATAGTAAATAAAAATCAATAGAGATGTATTATGTTTTATTAAACCTAAACTAATCCTATATATAAGTAGAGAAAGACCCAAAACATTTTGCTTTTATTATTGGCAGAGTTTACCACTTATCATCAGGTGAGCCGCCATCTTACTCATTCCGTTACTTAAACACATATAAATTTGTTTGCGTGAAAAATAGAATGTTGCGAATGAAAAATGAATAAAAATATATAAATGCAGCAAATAAGTTTTTTTTACTGATATTGTTTCCCCGAAGTGATCACAAATTGCCATTACGTTACTGGAACATCGCACAAATTGTCAAGTGTGCAGGTTATGCATTCGCTTCAGTACCTACGTAAAGGTAAACACAGCTTCAATTTGCGGTCACGGATGGCGCTGTGGTACACTCAATACGGAAATAGTGTGCGCGTCGACTACTCGCAATTATGGGCGCAATCTCCAACAAATTGGAAACGACTTCACGTCACGACGTGCGAAAACGTTTTGCATTTATTATTTTTTATAATCTGTTTCAATTTAGGTTTCGCGTTGCCTTCGTATGAGATTGTGGATTACATGGGGCTGAAACGTATTTACGTAATGTACGTACGTACTGACAAAAAAAACAAACAAGCGTGTAAATTATTATAACATAACCTTGTACAAACAGTCATTCTGAAACAAAAAATGAATAATACCTATTAATTGCTATTGTACTGAAGTAGTTGCAAAGAATTAATTCAAAAACATGAAAAATAAAGCAAGTCCACCTTTTATTTATAATATTATTTATAGTATTATATTAATGTTATCTTATAATATAACTTCACCTTTGGAATGTTAGTGTATTAGTGTTGAAGCCTGAAAAGAGGCTCTTTAAGCTTAATACATATTGGAAACCAATGATTTTAAATAGACTAGGACTTGTATAACCCATACAAGTTCAACCAAAGCAGCAATTGAATTGAAATTACGGTATTTTTACATAATTACATATTTCTGCCGAGTTTGTGGTCGTAAAGCCAAGCCAAAACGGACTATATTTCAACTGCAGTACTGACTAAGCAACGTTTGAAAAATATTTTCGTGCTCATCAATAAAAATTAATATCTGCAAAAGTATATAAGTATATATCGTAGTAAAGGCCTCACAGCTCAGTTGGTAGTAACTCTGCCTTCTGCGCTGTAGGTCGTGTGTTCGATTCCCACCTAGGACAAACGAATTGTGTGACGAATTCAAAAATAATCTAACGATCCATCGATAATAAAGTTTTAAGTTTTGAATCCACTACCCCATTGTATGTAAAGGCAGATAATGCCATTCAATAAGAAGTGGGCTATCACTAGGAACATCTATCAAGTTGCATTGCGTCCGATGAAAATTTCCTTCTATCTCTTATTTAATTTATCATGAATTTGGTAGCGAGTTAAAGCAGTACATCGAAGGTAAGGTCAGCGGGTCGAGTGGGTCGCCCATTCGTCTCAGTCAAGGGACAGGTAGGCGATTAATAAAGCCTACGGACACCGTATGTGGAGTTGAGTGATTTGTTACATATTTATTGTGAATAAGGGATTCATTTCTGTTGCATTTCTTTTAAATATGACACCTTTACATATTGTTTTTTCAAATCTAGATATCAATAATATTTTTTCTCAAGATTTAAATTCTCAGTAATTAGTTATTAGTAATCGCGATGCCTTTTTTACAGTACTGTAAATGGGCGATTTTCATTTCATTTTCGATTAACATTGTCAACCGGTAATGTCAGCCTTACATATATATCCCGGCAGAATGACTGCTACACTGATAACGGTAATAATAATAATAATAATAATAATACTGGTGGACAATTCACACCGCGCCATCTAGCCCCAAACTAAGCATAGCTTGTACTATGGGAACCAGACAACTGATAGAATACATATATACTTTTTGTAAATACATACATATAATACATATAATAATAATAATAATAATATTGGTGGACATTTCACACAGCGCCATCTAGCCCCAAAGTAAGCTAAGCATAGCTTGTATCATGGGAACCAGACAACTGATATAATACTTATATACTTTTCTTTTGTAAATACATACATATAATACATATTAACACCCGGACACAGAACAAACATCTATATTCGTCACACAAATGTTTGTCCTGGTTCGGAATCAAACCCATAATCTATAGCGCAGAAGGCAGGGTTACTACCAACTGAGCTATGAAGCCAGGAAACTGTGCTCCTCGGCCCTATGCCCTAGAAGCGTAATAATTATGTCCTCTATCAAACGCTAGTCACGAGTATATTTTGCGTTTTAAAGGTAGAGTTAGAAAAATACAATGGTAAGCTCTATTTTCAAAGTAGGTTACTTCGTTTGTTCGGACTTCTAGGTTTTATTTTGTTGGGATAAGTAGTGTCCTGACTAAAGGGAAAATTTCTTAGCAAAAAGTGGCTTCCAAGTTGTCTCCAATTGCCATGTCTATATACCATCGATGGTGTAAATAGCAGTGAAATGAGGCCCATGGTGATTTGTTCATGCCTTCGCAGAATAGGTGTTATTATATTTCCTTACATTCAATGGAAATAAATATAGAAAAAAAAATTAAGCAAGGCATGTCTGTGCACATTTTGGATAATAAATTGGGTCGTTATTAAGTATTTTAACGTAAAATGAATTTTCTGTACCATTTTCTTCATATGGCAATACTGTTGAACTGCCTTAAGTAATCTGCGGTAATGTTCCTTATGCACTATCATACCAGAAATATCATCATTATGTTCGAATAGAACAGTCTCAATTAAATATAGCAAGCATATTAGGTTTACAACACAACACAAAATAGGGTTTGTAAAATTTACAGTAATTTATTAACTGAATGTGTAAATTTGTCCTCACGTAAGAGCTGGTTTATGATGTTGAGTTTCCAGCGTGTTCTATTAATCTCGTCCGGTGCTGGTATTGCCAGGCTATGCTCTAGTTAATTTTAACTTTTGTTCCTCATGCACTAGTTGTAAACAATGTCTGCTTTGAAATGAATTAAACAAGAAGTGTGTACAACAGAAATTTTTATAAAAACTCTTAATTTATATTTTCCAAGAAATACCCCAAGTTTATATAAAATGTTATCGCTTTCGAGTCGCTTTTGAGTCAAATAAATTTCAACCAATATGTAAACAGTGTGTTATCCAATTAGATTTAATTAATTACTCTCCCTATTCGCCATATCAGGTTAGGGCTGGTCAGCGTGCAGAGTACTAATTGAAGGCGTTAGTTTGTTAAATTTTAAAGTCTACACACGTGCAATCCCTCTATGCTGTATACTCTTATTACAAAATTCAACGGGTTACTTGGGGTAAAATTAAACAATCAGGAAAATGATTTCTGAAAATATGCAAGTATTAAATGAAAATTTCCCACGCTATTTGTTATACATATGTTATGGAACGAGTAGATGGCCCACCTGATTTCAAGCGGTAACCTCTACTCGTGCCATAATAATATGACTCAGGGCCTATCTACCATATTTAATATTTATAATAATAATAAGTTTATTTAATCAGACTACTTTAGGTCAATATGTCTTAGTAAAAATCAACTTAAGCTAGGTTAGGCGAAAAATAAAAGACTAAAGACAACATTTTTACTTAATTTAAGCACAACTTTCAACCCGGAACACATTAATGTAAATGTGATACTTCTGCAGCAGAAATATATGGCAATTTAGACGCAATTTTTTTAACTTATATGTTGACTGGAATGCCGCCATCACTTTAAGCAACTCCACACGCTTGTCGGTGCCTATGTATAGGGAACGTTTATATATTCGATTATATATAATGAGATTAAGCACTGTTCAATCTATCACTTATGTTAATTTGATAAGTAATAAGCAGTTCTACGGTTTCTGTATTGATTTAACTACAATCAGAGCGTTAGTAAGGGCGGGACAGTATTGTATTAAATAGACAAAGTTATAAGCGATAAAAAATGGCTGCCACCTACTACTACTACCTACTGGATATCACACAACTGTTTTTAGAAACTTAAGGTTATTTTATTGATTTCAATGTGGCTTACTTCTAATTATACAGTATCATGCCTCAGGGGATGAATTTATAAAATTCATACAATTCTTTGCCTCCACTAGTATACTCTACTAGAGTACTTTGTATCATATTGGAATAGAATGTAAGAATTTAGAAATCAAATTATAATGTAGAAATCTCATTCTACGTCAGTAAGAAATCTGAGAAAATAAAAGGAAAAAATATCCGTTTTATCGTCGCAAAGAAAGTCGCAGTAATATTGATATGCACTATTCTAGAGGTAATACTAATTCTTCTTAATTCTAAGCAACAAAATCAAGGTAACTGGGATTCAAACAAACCTTAATACATGGCTTATCATTTAATTCGTTACCTTATAGTACCCCCAGTAAAATAACCCTTTTTGCACCCAAACACATTATCGAGTACCAATCAACGAATCATTGATCCTAATGACATCGTTTGTAGTACGAACATTTGGAAAATTGTTATTTTATCTTTCATTAATTTCAAAAGGTCAAGAGGCTTTTGGAATATTTAAACTTAATTTGTCGCAAGTATTTTATTTAATATCCATTTGATTGTAATGGTCTAAAAGGGATCTTCAAATTTTTGCTGAGGAGTTAGATTGCTGATATTAACCTAGTTAAAATTAATATATAGAAATACTCTCACCATACCTATTTCTGGATAAAGCAGTACGGCATACGCATTACTGTGTTTCGGCTGAGTGGTTTTGATTGCCGGTGAATTTGAGACATTCCATCTTCATACCTCGAAGTTGTGGGTCCACTTCAATGTGACTTGTGTCTTCCTATGCCTAAATTCAAATCATATTGCTTTTGTTACCGGCAGAAGCTTCCACTTAAGTTGTAACCTGAGGTTATCCATGCCATCTTGCCCGTCATATAACTTATCTCAATAAAAACTTAGTCATACAACATCAGGCAAAACCTAGGCACAGAATAAGGGAACCCAAAGACACCCTTCATCACATGGGATGAAAATACTGCAATGCCCACACTGCAGTAATACCGTATTTCCATCTCCGCGATCCAGAGGGTAAGACGAATCCGTGCTATGATTTCAATATCATTTGACTTTTAGTATGAATGAAAAAATACAAAATAAAAATTATTTTGTAGTGCGCAAGAAGAATAAAATCACAAGATAGTGATGCTATTCTTTTGCTATTTTTCGATACTTGATTTGCCATCAGTATTTTTGTATTGTATTCGGTATTATGTAAATTCATTTTACTTTTATTCTTATCAAATTTAGGAATAGGTTTAAAATATAAGGACATCTACAAAATATAAAATGGTATTCATAAGTATTTATAGTATTAATATGTTAAATAATATATAAGTAATGTAATAAGTATTCTAGTATTTATAAGTAAGTCCGACCGTAGCTACTTGGTGCAATCCGTGCGAAGCCAGCGCGGGCTGATAGTCAAACCTAAATTTCACTTTACTGTACAGAGCTTTACACATCTGCACTGATTGTATGGCCAATATTGATCTTAGTATTGGAACGTATTGGCTGCTCGTAATTTGATGCCGTTACAAATAGTTGGTATTTGACTGATGTCAATTAATATTTAGCATAACGGGCAACCGATTGCAGGCATATTATGTCTATGTGGAGGTTTGAGCATAGACAAATCAGAATTTCAAATGTTTGCTGTCAAAGTATTGTACAGAAACATACACAATACACATTCGTTTGTTTTTCATGTATTCATTTAGAGGTAAATATGTTTGTTTCTTTGGGACATTTTGTAGCCTGTTTATTGAAGTGTATTTCGGTTTTACTGCAGCAAGATTTTATTTTTTAATTAATAATATGATCTTGTCAATAAAAGAATTATGACAAAAGAATTATACATGAGATTAAATTTGAAAAGTAGTAGTGTTTGACTGCATAAAAGTCCTGTTTTATGTATTCCTATACAGAATCAAATCTCCTTAAAGTTCTTAGCATACATATCTAGCAAACAGAGATGAAACATATAAATAATATTAACAGTAAAATATACGGCTCAACTTAATTTCTGGTTCAGTTACATTGAACCAATTTTGACAACACACAGGACTGACAAGGGTGTGTTAGGGTGGTATGCGAATGGTCAAAACTTCTTTGTCCAATCTCTTTGTTCAAAATTTATTCAAATTTATTTGACAATGCCTCTGGTAAAATCTTAAGATGAATAAATAGATCGAAAATGCTTTATTGCACAAGGTAAAACAAGTACATGGGTGAACTTAATGCTAAATAGCATTTTCTTCCAGCTAACCTTTGTGTAGTGTGGAGTGGATGTGGTAGTGCATTTGATCAAAGCTATTTATACACATACATACTACTACATAATTAAACTTATTATACATACGTATATATATAAACACATATATATACATATATAATAAATATACATAAACCATTATAATACCATAAATACTGCTCAATTTATTCCTTGTTTTGCATAGATAGGTAATGTTGATATAGTTTGGACCTGAAGACTCCAATCGAGGCGGCCGTGCGTATATCTACGGGAAGAGAGTTCCACAGTCGGATAGCAGTGACAGTAAAAGATGTTGTATAGAAAGAGGTCTTATGCTGAGGAAACTCAAGCAAAAGGTGTTGAGAAGGGTGCACAGGGTAATCAGATGAGGCGAGGAGAGTGAAACGTTCTTTGAGATAAGTAGGTGACAGAGGATTGTGGAGGATATTGAAAAGAAGACAGAGCATGTGGGTATCCTGACGATACCGAATTTTGAGCCACTTTGAATTTAAACTTTGAATCTTTGTCCAAGAATCAATTCAATTTCTTTGGTTTTTAATATTTTATACAAGCCATTTGTTTCTTATTATCTGTTAAAAACGTTGAAGCAAATATTTAGGGTAGCTTTGAACATTTAATGAATTCATCCTTGTTTTTGAACACATGCACACTTTACAGCGTTACTTTGTTCTCCCTTACTGTTTCATGGCTTCATCCCAGTCCTTCACGTCTCATGTGCCTGCAATTTCACCGGCACCCTCCCTCATTCACTGGAACACAGCAGTATGAGTGCATCACTGCTTGGCGGCATATTAAAAGGTGTGGTGGCAGTACTTCTCCGGGCGAACTTAGCACAAGTTTTACTGCTACTTTGGTTTGATCCTTTCGCACCACCCGGGGGACACGTGTAGGGATTCAAAGGGTAATCACCTACGGACACGAGCAACGCGAACCCCCCGAAACCGACTTATTTAATGTTATTCACGCTAGGGATAAACAATTCTTAGCTACTTGTCACTAATAAGCTCTTACTCATTGAGCTATTTATAAAACATAAAACTAAAAATCTGGGTACATTTTAAATTAATTTATTTATTTTTAGACGTCATAAATGCATGTAGTTGTGTAATGCATAAATAAATTAATTCCAAATGCCTTAACTTCCCCCTTTTAGGTACAGCCACGTCAAATTATGAACAACGCACACACACATATTAAATATGCACGAGTGTTGTAAACATGCCGGGCACGTCACCTCCGCATAGATTTCATGAATTCCACCCCAGCCACTAAAATTGGGCAATAAATAAAGAAACGAGTGCCCTACTAGATGATGGCTGAACTCTGCAGCACAGTCCACATCAAAAATTGAAGTGACATTTAAGTGGCAATGGACTATTTTGGCGCTACCTTTTGCCCACGGCTTAGTAACAGGTAACGGGATAAAAGTCGTAGACAGGTTATGCCTGATCTAGAACTAAGTAGGTATATATGTAGGTATAGTTTCAGTCCAATATATAAGGAGCTTGGGCATGAAGGTTTGATATACATCCAATCATCCATACCAACTTTTATTTTATGAATAATGAATGTAAAATATCTTAAGTACCTGTAACCAGTAATTACATATTTCAAACTGTAACTGTAACACAGTAACGCGAATGCACCATACCTTCTATTGAATTATATGAATATAATATATCTATTGAATAAAGAATGCATTACGGTGGCAGAAACCGGTATGGCGGCAGTACTTCTTTGGACGACTTGGCATAATTTTTACTGCCAGTTATACATAGCGAGAACCAACTTAGATACGGAACCATTAAATAATATGTTTAATGTGTTCAAAACCGTCTTTTATTGATGTTGGTTCGTTCGACTTGTTGTGAAAAGGGTACCTACCTCACGTTCAAAGTTATAGCTCAAACAGATGCGAACGGCAGATGCCTGACGCTTCCCGCAAACCCGTCATCAGTAACTTTTACGCCGTATGAGAAGTCCTAGTTATTTGTTTGAACTATACTTATAAAACCAACATAACTCTCAATAGCGTAGTAAAGTTGACCGTTAATTATTCCTGCCGTATAACTCAACGGTTTTCAAAACTCTATTAATTAAGGAGGTTTAGAAGTGTTTTAAACAACCGACATGTGCTCTAGTTTGATTACCTGTTACGTTGGATTCTACTAACTGATGTAATTACTATGCTTTTTAATATTATATTTATATTAATAAAATATATTAACGTTTAATATTATATTTTTGGACTGCTAAGTCCTACTGCATGTCAACGGCCTCCCCAATCCCCTTATCTGTCGAGTGTTTTATAAAGCATGGAGCTCGTTCTACCTTCTCAGTCTACTGCGATGGCGACTCATAACTAATATGTAGATATTTGGGTAAGAGTAAGATTTAAAATATCGAAAGTGTAGTCAGTGACATAGATTGACTCTACTAGTGACTCGTTGCGACGTAAACCGCAAATATTTTGTAGGTGCTACGCCCTCGCTCCGACTCTACGGCGTAGACACGCGTAGCCCGGCAGGGAACATTATTTAATACGTTGAACAAAAGTTGTAGATGTAGAGGAATAAACCCCCTTTGAAAAGACTATGTTAAACTATATTTTTTTTCCACCACCTTTCTAGCGCTGCTTTCAGTAAAAGGAATGCTTAAACGTAATTTAATAATACAAGAACAATAATTTATTTAAGGGAGTGGGTTGAATAGAAAACATGTAATGAGCACAATGTAGACCGTATTAAAACAAAAATAAACTTGTGCTTTCACATTTGAATAACCATGTTTCAAAAAGTTTCAACATTAGGACTTATGCAAACGGTGGCCCGACATTAAATAAATGGCAAAATGCCATTACGTACCCAACTTTTTAATTACTTAGAATGAAAGATCAGCTCACAGATAACATTATTTTAAGCTTTAGCTATGAAGTTTACGAAAAAAGAGGGTGGGTAAAACTATACAGTTAAAAAATAAGCTTTTCACTACTCGACGTTTGAAAAAGAGGTGTACATTTTTAGGATCGCATTTTGTACCTACATATTTAGAAAATCAACGATATATTTACCGTGTAGTAGTGATAGGTATTATGCATTAGTGATGTTAAACGAAATAATCAAATACACAAAACTGTAGAAAGATATGGTTTTCTTCTGTTATGTGTATAAGTTAAGGATAGAGCAGATGGCCCACCCGATGTTAAGCAGTAACCTCTGCCCGTAACAAAATCAACTCAACTCTAATACGTGATTGCCTTACTGCTTGGTGGCAGAAATAGTTTGGTGGCAGCTGTTTCCCGGACGAACTTGGCACAAATTCTAATGTCATTTTACCACCTATGTTTTTTTTTTTTTTTTAATGTAATACAGTTACAGAACGAGCTGACGGCCCACCTGGTGTTAAGTGGTAACCTCAGCCCATAACAAGCGATGCGGCTTGAGTCCTCCTCTACTAGGTACGACAAGACCCAAGTCGCAACGTATGCGCTGTACCCGTAACTCTGAAACGTGTAAGTGGAATGTCTCATGTGCCTGTAATTTCCCCGGCAACCACACCTTTCAAACCGGAACACAGTAACGCAAAAGCGTTACTGCTTGGCGGCAGAAATGGGCATGGTGGCAGTACTTCCCCGGACGAACTTGGCGAGAGTTCTACTGCTCTTATGTATTTCTGTTGCTAATGTATTTTTACACCTTATGTTCCAGATCTCCTGTCTGTTTTTTTATCATGTTTTCATGTCGGGTAGGCACTTAGTAATACTGCACTTTTGAGTTACAAATTTGTTATTTTGACCTACACTATTTGGCATAATCGTTTAAATCGTTTTACCTGTATTTACTCTATAAGTGAATTTTGTAATCTTTAGAGTATAAAAATTTCTCAAAACACAAGTATCACCTTTACTGTTAAAATGGTATCAGATCACGAAAATTCCACTTTTTTTTTCTGGAACGAATAGTGATATATTTAGTGGTAAAGGTTCCATCGGTACTGACAAAGATACTGCATCTAGTAATGTCACTCTTCTAATTCCTATCGTATAACTTTCTTTTTCCCTTTTGCTACAAATTTCCAAGATGATGATAATGTAAAAAAAGCCTCTAAATAAGAATTTAATTAGTATTTTTGTATAAACCGTAAATCAAATAATGCCAGTTACGAAATCAGTCACGACTGGAAAAAGGACCATGGCTCATTCAGCTCATACATATTTACGAACAGTAGGTACCTAATTCGAAACGTAAGCCCCGAGACGTCATTGTGACTGTATCCGTAAGTTAATTGCTGTTCCTTGTCAAGTCGGGGATTCGGATGATTTAAGGGAGTCCTCTTGCGAATACCTTGAAGGTTCCTTGGCTACAACCAAAATAAATGAAAGGATTGGTCGGATTGTGTATTACATTGGTATTACAGAGATTAACTTTGTTTTATATGAAATAACATAAAGTATATGTGCAAGCAATCACCGTGACGTCATTATAGCATAAAATATATACCAGTTTAAGATTCCGTAGTTTTTGCATGATTGCTTGAATTTTCATAATTTTACATAGATAAATAGACTATAATAATATTATACAATACTATACAAATAGTTTGTACCCAACGCCTCATAGACATAAAACCCTGATTCACCATTTAATCCACCAATGAGATTGATAAAAAATGACCTTACCATTAAGTCCATATGTTGTAGGTAGGTCGTTTTCTGATGTGCAAAAAGTTATTAAAAAAAATCACGTAAAATTTTGCAATAATGGCATCTCTAGCCATAGGGCCAAAGTGATAGAACAATTCACATTATATATTTTATTTTAATCGGTTAAATCTTCTAGTGTCACAGCCTAGGTGCCACATATTATTATTAGTTTCGAAAAGAGAATGAACTGAATGCGTAGATGGCAAGGCTGATCCGAGAGAGATACCCTTTAAACGGGAAGAGGAAAATAATAAAGCATCATACGAGCGTAAAAATCGAGCTTTTGTGGTTCGAAAACATGCCGGTATGTGTTTTGCTTCAGCGTATAAACATATTTTACATCTGACCTTAACTAGCCTTCGTGTCGTGCCGGTCGACATTCATATAGAAATTGTATATAACTTTAGCTATCCACTGAATGAAAGCTCCGTGGTTAGCTGAGAAATAGGTCAGTTTTGCTTTATGTCTCGCTTTTGTTTTCGTAATTAAAACCAATGATAAATTTGCGAATTACTAATGAATTTATTGTTAGAAAACAGTAATAATATAACAAATGAAAAGATTAATAAAGATGTTAATGTATATTATTAGTATTATATATTATTATTTAACCAAGTTTGGTTTAATAATAATGTGGACACAAAATAATAATGAATATTATTTGTTACAAACAAAACGGTTTTAAATAAACCAGTGTGTCGAAAATTTATTTCCAGCAGTTTTTCACAATAATTTAAATACATTAATTCAATCGAGTTAAATTCAGGAATATCATTCGGAATACCTTTGTCAAATCTAATTTTTTTTTTTCATGTAGGTATTTGAGAATCGATGAGGAGAGATTTTAATTGTTAGTTTTTCTACGCTATCAATTTTCATAAAAGAGAGCAGTGCTTTTGATATCAAATTTCTCAAAGCTCTGCAAATTATCATGATCTGGATGAGCATTGCTAAATATCGAATTCTTGTAATCCCAGCAGCTTTTGCTGCTTGAAGGCGACTCTGGCTGGCTGGTGACTCCTTGGTGCTATTGAAGCTCGTCGATTTAAAGCAGGAGCAGCGTCCTCTACCCTCGTTCCGGGCATTATAGAGAACCGTCTGCAATGTCAGAATATATTTTAGTGTAAATAAAATCAATGCCAAATAATAATAATAATAATAATAATGCCCAATCTATATTTATCCGCACGTAATTAACGTAATCATTATAGGGACAAAATACGTTTTTCAACTAAACCTTTTTCGTACAAGTGTGTCATATTTTCTTTATGTGAACAATTTACGGAATGAGCAAGATTGGTCCACCTAATAATAAGCGCAAACTTATGGCCATAATAAAGACAATACGTCTTGAGTCTTCCCCTACTTAGATATGGGAAGTCAGTGACGCATTGTTTTGTGTAACTCGTAACAAGACATGACGTTCATACTACCTTCACGTCTCAAGTTTTTAGCACCCAATTAGAGTATTTTAATTAAGAATATACACAAACCATTTTCATTATTTTTTCTGCCTACATAAATAAATGTTGGAGAAGAAATATGCTTTGCTAAAAGTCACTGGAATTTTGTTTTGTTTATTAAACAGAAAATTCTAGTGCAGTGATGTGACGATGCAAAAAATAGGTTTATATGGACTTTTCAACTGATTTTATAAAGAACTGGTACACAAAACAAAATAATACTGGTGTAACTTTTTGAATTTTATTATAAGTTTTCTCCTACAATAAATTATTGTCCATTTCTTAATATTTACGTATAATTCTAGAATGATGCCACATAAGTTTGTTGACTATATAATTATTTCGGAAATCAAAAGGTAATATCAAGTTCAGGGTATGTCAGCGGTCAACAAATCTGATTCTATCCATCGACTTTAAAGAAGTCGGTTTTTAGCTATTTGTTTTTACATTGATTTACTTGATGCAACTTTGATGAAAGGAGTGAATATTAGTTGCTGATGATAGTTTAGTGAGAATAATAAGTTGAGTATGAATATCTCGCCTTCCTAGTGCTTTTGGGATTTTAAAGTAACACTGGTGGGCTACTGAGCCCTCTTACAGTCTCGTCAATCTAAAACCAGAGCATAGTTTGTTGATTTTCGTTCTGGCATTATTGAGATCCACTACAATTATCGCGCACTTCAAATTTAATTGGCTCGGAATAGACGCCAACTTGCTCTGCCTTGTAAATGAGAAATAATGTTCTGCATGCAAATAAATCGTCAGGCTGCGTATAATAGAAATAGTGCAGATAGTTCGTCCGGGGAAGTACTACAGTACATGCCCATTTCTGCCGCCAAGCAGTAACGCATTCGCGTTACTGTGTTCCGGTTTACCACTTAACACCAGGTGGGCCGTCGGCTCGTTCCTTAACTATATCATATAAAAAAAAAGATAGATTAAGAAAGTTTGGCAACACAAGAATATATTTGAAACTAGAGAAGTTAGGTACTTCGTACCGGAAGGTAAGTGAATGAAATAGGAGTCACCCATATAAAGTTGGGGGTGTTGCGAGTGTTACGAGCTAGTTGAAACGCTATCATCTAACTGTATCGTAGATTTAGACGAAAACTTTCCCAAAGACCACTTGAAATCTTATAATTGTACGGAATTTAATTCAGTTTACATGCCGAACGCGCCGATAAGTACTTACCGTACGAAGCATCTACTTTACCTAATTACTTGTATCAGGCAAGTTTCCAAGTGCCAGAGGAACTCCAAATGTTATGCTATATACTTGCTTCATAACTGTATACGCTATCGAGTTGGAGTATCAACTCCAGTTGTCTTTATTAGTTTGATAAGAGGAAATGTGTTAAGCGGGGCTAGGAAAATAACTGACTTTTGGTAAGGAGTGGCAAAATTTTAAATGGTTTTCAAAAAATATGTAATAATATACATAAAAATAGTGAACAAAGGAGCCAAGGTGCACTTTCACCATTTCACTACAATAGTTCGTAATAGGAGTAGTGGTGGGTTTTTTTATTCTAGTGAGTATGTAACTGACAGAATGTCAGATGGTCAGATGGCCCACCAATATTAACCAGAATCCTCTGCCCATTACAATGGTAGTACAATATGGGTACGCCCGTGTGAATATTTCATTAGACAGAAAAAATCTACAAAATATTGCCCCGGATTTTTAAGTAAAATTAACACTACCTCGCTGCTGGAATCGCAGACATTCTTCTAAACAGATGCTCTGCAGCCGTCCGAAGGTCATCATCCTGCATCAGGCTCACCATGGCTCGCTCTCGTTTCTCCAGCGCCTCTGTCGAAGCCACTTCACATTCTACAGACACGTTCAGACACTGTGGGAGGGAGTGGGGGCAGGGAGGGGGGGGGGTTAAATTAATTGGTTGCAGTACTTTTAAATGGAAACGGGGTATGTATTTAGTGAATATATCATATGGTAATGTACAAAAAAATGTACAATGTTTAAAAAATATATATTCGTTCCTTTCTAAAACCACAAGAGAGATTGATCACAGTAAAACTTTAGTTAACAGAATTTCAAATATTTCTATCACAGAGGAAATAAAATTTCCGCCAGCTCCTATTTGAAAGAGTAGCGATAGAAGCGTCAGTGTAGGGTAGGATTTCAAAAACTATTTTTTCAACTCCGTCGTGTAAAAATAGAGAAACCAAAACGAATTCTGCCAAAAAAGTTGCGTTTGTTCGCGTAGTTTTTGAACTATTGTATGCAGAATAAACATTTTGCTTGGGACAGTTCAAACGACACCAAGCGCGGAATATAAATATTGCGTGTTATGTTATCTTCTTTATACTAACAACTTTCATGCGTTGTATAATAAGCGTTGAGGCGCCCTACATAGAAAAATCCGTGGTACGGCCATACGATGAATTGCAACACTGCAACAACACGGCAGGTAGCTCCTTTATATTGCCTTTACGGCTACGGTGCTAATAATTTTAATAATTGCTATGGTGTAATACTAAGAAACCGTGATGAACGTTCATAATGTAAACTTGCCATACCGTATCAAAAAATGCGGCAATATCATCGAATCCACACGAATGAGCTAAGCTTGACCCTTCCAGCACCACGACCCGGGCTTCGGGTCTGTTGTTCTGAAGTAAATGGCAGCGGGCGAGTAGAAATGAGGCGTTCAGCATCCACTGGCGATGGTTTGATTTATGGGCTTCTGTAAATAGACACATTATGCACTACACTATACACGGCATATTCAGTAGGACCTGTGGAACTTCAAGGGAGACGCCAAAAATTCGAGTTATAGGTAAAGTTTTCGACTATGAAGGGTTTTGACTTAGACGGATTTTGTAAGGGAATATGCGACTTGTAGAGGTGTAAAAAAAGACTCATTTTAAAATAATTTTGTTCGTATACTATTGTATAAACAGTTGTGTATTGCGGTAGAACCAAATTAATGGTTTTAACTACCACGTGGCTAAGATACAAAAGGAATATTTCATTTTATTTGGAAAAGTATATTCCATCACATAACTTTGTTCCGCGGCTGCAAACATTAAAACGAGTTGCATAATATCATAATATTATGTATAATTTACAAGCATTGCACGTTACACTGATGATGATATAGAACGAATGGCATTACGCCAGGAAATATGACACGCCTGGCACAATGGGAACAGACTAAAAATTACTCACACTGACTTAACCACGATTTTACTAAAAAACGAAACTCGTTTACTTTTGCATGGTGAAGATAAATAGTCATAGCTATATGAATTAGCTATGGAATTAGCATATTGTTTTTATTTTTGAAATCTAGCATTTAATAAAAAAATATCTCAATATTTATTTTTAATCTAATTAAATTAACAAAACTAGATGCACCCAAAAGAAAACCCATCAAAATACGATTTTCAAGGACACGACTCAAAATTTTCTACAAGCGAACAGTCCGCAGCTCCTTCTAAACCTAAGGGCATTGTAGATGGGTTTATTTTTGCGGGTAAGTCTTTTTTATAAGGTTAAATAAAGCTTAAGATATTGGATATAGGAGATTATTTGGGCAACAAATCTTTGTAGCATTGCTATATGTATGTAAGAGTGCAAATATATAATCAAATAGTTATGTCAACAAATTAGGGCAACTAGACAACTCAAGGTGAACTAGGAGAAATTAATATAACATATTGTATCGTCTTCACACATAGTTTGATGGAATTTTATGAGCAAAGTATAATATCATTTGCAGAACCTAACGCATAAATACGCTGCACTGCTGTTTTTTCTGGAACCAAAAACGTTGTAAGCTAAAATAATTATTATTTTATCTATCAGGTGCGTACCTCATGCCACATCAAGTTATTAGGAGCTAGAAAGAATGAAATGCAATTCAAATTCAATTGCAAATGCAAATTCAATTTTGGAGAATATCTTGGAAATATCGATATCCAAAGTCAGTCCACAAAATCATTTCGTTCATTCATCTTAAGGTTACAGTTTTGTGTGTAAAAAAGATTGTGTCGCAAACTTCAGACTTGTCCCAACTTGTCGCCAAAACTGAAAAGATTGTCTCTGGGTCCACAACCAAATTGTTGTAGACTTCCACACCGCTGGCTTCCAACCCATTCGTCCCCGCGTCACGCATCACCCGGCCCACGAGTTACGACGTTCATTTCAAGTCACACGTTCGGTTGCCGCATTAAATTCCCCCCAACTAGGGGTTGGCTCACGTTTAACAAACTTTATTGAACGTAAAATACAGTTACCTGTCTTCGAATTCGTATAAATATGCAGTATTGCATGGGAATGTAACTTTTGTGCGGATTTCATGCCAATTTGATTATTTTCTACTGAAAGTTTAATTTTATGACCGGAACGGTGCCATGAAACACATTGATTTTATGTTACTATTCCGCTTTCTCATTGCGCAGGTATATATTAGGTGTAGTAATTATATTTATTTTGAAAAAAAATATAAAAACTATAGGAAAATAATAATTATAGTGATAGTGATCGAACTAAGATAATTAAAAGTTTAACATGGAATGAACTTCATCCAATCTGCAAAAGAGATTTCTTTTACTGCCTCTTACACTCTGTTTTGAACTACTCCCTTACTCCCTAACTCCCTTGTGTGTACAGTGATGTCTTTGGAGATATTGTATACACACAAATCTACGTATAAATTTGTTAAATTGAATACAAGGAACATTTTTGAAATTAGTTTTACTTCATACGAAAATTCTTAAGATGCACGGTCTTCCCGAAGCAAATTGTGATTGAGTCAAAATCAAAAATTTTATTTCCATAGAATTCATAAAGAAATTGCTTGGAAACGTCAATAATATTCAAAACATAAGGTTACACATAATTATCGCTAAGCTTGACGACTATTAAAATCCTATCCGACCCTCCATGGGAAGAACAGCAGGAAACCCCTAAAGGAAGGAATTGTGTGTTGTCCATTATCGCTGACTTGGAAAAAGCGACAAAACGTGTCTTCTCGATAACAAATGAGATTAATATCTAATTTGCCTACCTGTTTGGCACTTCAGCGCATAGTAACGCGCCTTCAAAGCTTTCTTCATGTCAACGTGAAGCCTCGCCAGCTCGTGTAGAAGGTAGCAGCTCTCAGAAACACGTGCGCTCGACGCTAAAGCACGTTCCAAAGTGCGAAGGCGAATTCTGGAACGTAAATTTGATTGCTGGAATTTATGAAGTGGCGTTTACGACGAGTATTTTTTAGAGTTTTGATAAGGAATTCTCAATGGGCATTCAGCTGGGAGTCCGAAATGGATTATTCATAATTAAAATTAACTTCAACAGAATACAATATAAACATCATTTGACTGATCAAGTCAAACGATTTGTTATATTTATTGAATTTTATAAGTAATCCGTGTATGAAAACATGAAAGTTTCGAATGAAAACTGATATAGGTAAACTACAAAGTTTTGGTACCTAAATATTTTCATAATATAAATGATTAATAAGAAAATATTCGTAACAACTTATGCTTGATTATTTTATTGCTATTATTATGTTTCGCACAAGAAGAATAAATAAACCTTAATACGCGGGACTCGTACTATAAAATTTATTACACCAACCTGCTGAAGGCATCCAGTTATATAACAACTTTCTATATGGTATATCACGTCACATTATCATAAAGGCAAGCATTAGACCGGGACAAAGGAGATCGACCCTTAAACCCACCATCCACCAAATAAGATACATAGGTAGTTTATACAGAAGAATAATAGTTTTACCATAATTTATTACTAAATCAAATTTAATTGTGTTTGAGTATGGAAGATTTTTTGAAAAGTAAGTAATTAACTACAGACCTTATTTTTATTTATTTAAATTATATTAAATTCAAAGGGTGGATGTGAAAAGCACTAGTGATATAGGAGCTTCTCATATTTGGTTTTTGATATTGGAATATCATTGGTATAATAAATATTGGAAAATCATTGGTAAATATGTCATTTCAGTTTCTCTAGTTAGTGGTTTCCCTATTTTTAGACATTAACATCAGGCATAAATATTTAACACCCTTCTTCTGTTCCCTTTGCTCACCACCGCTTTAGTTGGTAATGGCATTAAGTTCCCGCATCATGCCAAATGTCTGATGTGCAGCAAATATTTGTTTGAAATTTGTGCCCTATGCTATGGGTTTCTATCCAACCACAATACAAAGAATTATGACTAAGTTTTAGTAGAGATGAGTTAACCAATCCATGATTTATCTTTTACCACAGCTGAATGTATAATATCGTTTAAAACTCGGAAAATATAATAAATAGAAAAACACGAGGTCAATTCAAATAAGGAGGTAGTTGTGAAATATTTAGTGTCTAAATAGTTGATTAGTTGGAAATATAAGAGTTTATACGTATATTAGCGATGGATTGCCTAATTAGTAGGTAGGTACTTTGTCTTTTTCCGCGATGGGATAAAACAGGTTAGATAATCTATTGCTAATAAAAATAATAAATAATCCTTTAGAACATTACAAAAACTTAATGAGATAATTATTATTATATATAGAATTAACTTATAATATCTATGAAATCCTTCCTTTGGTTAAAATGCCACATTAGTAAATTGTGCCAATCGACATATAAACAATAGTTTGAAACAGGACGAAAAACTTAGATTAATTAAACATTCGCCAATATAATAACGTCATTATGTTGATCCCGGCGTTTTCAATAACAAATTTCCACGTTATAAATAATACAGGGACTCCTATTACTCTCGTGGAACAAAACAGCTTTCATGATGTCACTGTACATCCATGAAGGGAAAAGGTGGTTTACCTTTTCCTTTCTTCGAAGAACAGATCTAAAGGTTTTTATGGAAAGGCACTCAAGCTAAGTCATCAGTATTATCAATGTGACTGTGAATAATAGAAACGTGTTTTTGTTTTGATCTTTTGTGGTAAGGTAAATATTTACGTAAATTATACTTTAAACCTTAAAAATCGAGTAATCCTTTTTGTTGTAGATGTCACGAATATACTACCATCTGAGCTATGAAGCCAGTCAATATATATTAGTAAATATAATAAATCCTAATATTATATTCCTATATACGTATAACCCTTTATCAATCTAGGTTTTCTACGAAGACCTAGGGACTGTTTACATTGATCTAATAAATATTCAGTAGGTACCACTGGATTCCGGCAATGGATTTAAATAATCGATCAAAGTAAATTGGTCTTGATGATAAGAGCTTGCTCGTCCCCGTTTCTCTTAAAAAGTGAATTATCCTGTTCTGTCCTTCGTTTCCCCCGCACAAGAGCAAACAATTAACAATTTAATATTATATATTACCAGCTGTTGCCCGCGACTTCGTCCGCGAGAAATTCGGTTTTATCGCGCACCCCTATTTTATCCCTTGGAAAAGTAGCCTAAGTTACTCCTAAGCTATCTGCCAGTGAAAATTCCGTCAAAATCGGTCCAGCTGTTTCGGAGATTAGCCGGAACAAACAGACAGACAGACAGACAAAAATTAAAAAATATGTTGTTTTGGTATATGTACCGTGTATACATCCATATGCACTTAGTAAAAAGCGGTTATTTCAATATTACAAACATACACTCCAATTTAATTTATTTGTATAGATATAATGGTAAATGTTTACTTGGCATCCCTAGGCGGCGCCTGCGGCCTTACGCGAAGAACGGAGTCCCGGCTAGGTTCCCGAGATAACGCCATGCCGAGGAGAATATACGCCCTCTTCTCTCTATCCGACTCACTCATACTCTTGCGGACACGTTTCTGTGAAGACGTATCGCAAACGTGACTAGCAAGAATTCTGTTATTGTACGCTGGAGCGTCGCATAGCTGCGTTGCTATGAAGCCTCAAACGGAACTCTGTTGAACATCGCGTAGTGCAATATCGAAACACGTTGGTCGTTTGATGAAACATATTCTGTTGCATGTACAAGATGCCACAATGATTTACAAGGATGCGGTAATTTGTCCGGATTTTTTAAGTTTGTAGAGTTTGTGTTGAGTTCTGCTGCTAAAAGTTCCTCAGTATTACTGTTCGCTTTGAATGAAATCCTGTGAAGTTACCGGCACATAAATTTATACGAACTTTTTACTCAGGTTAATTGTTCACTATATACTATACACTATACAGACAAAGATACACCTTAGTATCGAATGGGAAGATAATCAGCTTATAGTATTTTGTAAGATAATTCTTGAACCTTCACTGAGTTGAATCTAAATTTTTGTAGATGATTGGCGTATTGAAACCAAAGTTATATCAGAGTAGTTGAGTAACTAGTTAGTTTCTGTTAGTTGAAACTTGCGCTTGCCAGTTGGGGATGGATCTTTGAAATTTCTATTTCAAATCAGAACAAACTAGTGTTACAAAGTTGAGAGGTTATGTTTATTTTTGGAGAATTGGAGTTCAACCTTTCTCTTGACATAACGTACTAATAAATTATTTATTACTTAAAAAACTACCATATCATTTCAATATCCGTCATTCGAAACACAAACCCATCAGCCGACACTGCTCATTTCCGTTTTCGGCCGAGATTGAGTTCAGATGTAGCGTGAGCGCTCTGCAATGGACATTAACATACCTGATCCAAGAAATTTTCAGCAACAATATCATACAACTGCTGCAAAAACTTCTCTTTCCCTGGCAACAGGTTCGCTGGTTTCCTCGAAATCTGCTCAATTCCAAACTCCGCAGCCTCCAAGCATTTTGCCGTGTCTCTTTCGTCGTAAGCAGCTTGAGTGGCTGCAATGAGCCGTTTGGAATCGGTTATATGCTGTTCCTGAGCATGTTTGATTTTAGCCCGTCGCGCCTTCATGAAATGGAAATTGACATTTCATAACTTAAAGATGGTTAACATACAATACATACATAGAAACAAATAGAGATTCACGCCTGCTCCCGAAGGGGCATAGTCTTTAATGAACTAGATGCTCCACAATGCTTGGGTTACATTGCCATGGGAAAACCATGACTAGGATTAGGTCATTGTCGCCCTTGTATTCCCACAAATAGCCTAATTCAGCTCACAGACCTATAACTATTCGTTAATAATAAAAAAACACATATAATTATTGTAACACACCTCTTTAATAAATTAAATTAATTCCAAAAAAGGATTAAGACATGGGTTTAAAAAACATAATACCTTGGATAAGCGATTGCGAGATGTGGCTTCATTTGCTCGAGCGGCGTAAAGTGGACGTCTTTCTCGAAGAACAGCCTGTCAGAAGGTAAAATAATATGAAAAGCAATAACTTACAATGGCTAAAATAAGGCATATTATTATTTGTTGCTTAAATGTACGTCATAGACATGTGCTCTATCTCTATATATCTATTCCACGCTCATCCTACATCGTCAGTGGGCACTAGAAACTAGAATGGGCATTTCTAATCTATGCTTATTCTACAGGCAGGCGCTACAAAATTTAGTAAGCCTTTCCAATCTGCGCTCACACTCAAAAAACACAGTAATACGAAAAATAAACACTGAAATTGAACTGCTGTTTACCTGGCATATTACAATGAAGATGAATTGTTATAAACATAAGAGAATAATGGTCATTCATAAATTATTCCACCTTTTCCGCAAACATGTTGATAAATCAGAGTGATATAATACCTACCCTCAAACAAAAACAGATCGGGAGGAAATATTCATTTTCTTACAACACTATCGAGAAGCATTCAACACGCAAGAAACTTATGCATGCAATTTAGATGATAATATTTGGATAAGTTTTGATATGTCTACGGAAAAAAACATGCTGCTATGCCTCGAATGTTTGACAATTGAGCTGGTATTGTGAAGATTTGGTCTGAAAATCTCTTTTTTTTTGAAACCTTTTATCAATTGTAAGTGTAAACTTTACAAATTAATTATTAGTTCTTTCAATTTCATGTATGATTGAGAGACTGTGTTTTAAAAATTAAGCATTTTACAATTATTAAGTATATTACATTGCGATATCAAAATATAAAAATAAACTAATAACATAAAGTTTATTCCTCCTGTTAGTTTTTAGTACACTCCCAACCACTCTTTAGCTGTTTCCATCCATTGACCGCCCATTGTACTACTAATATGTAAATTTATTTTTATTATTTGTAATCTTCTATGGTTTACAGTAATGCATTTTATTATTTTTATTATTATTATTATAAATAATTATAGGGGTCTACTATGACTACATAAAAAAAAATCTTCAAAATAACGTCCACATTTAAAAACAGTTTTCTTACGTATATAATAGTTTACTGATAAAAGTAACCCATGCTGAGGCTCTTTGTCCATTTGGAAAGTGAAAATAAAAGTTTTTTTTAGTTTCAAGAGATATCTACTTACTTGTCGTTTTTCTACATCTGAAAGGGCGTTATTCACCAACTCCTGTAGTTTCCCAGAGCCGTGTTTATTGGCCGACACCAGCCTGTCGTCCTTACATAACGTCGTTAAAAAATATTTATCATGTGCCATTCGCTCCAAATACTTGGATGCCATTAAACGGGAGATTTGTTCGGCTCTCTGTTTTTCTGCGCGGGATATTGCTTCAACCTATTGAATTAATGTGGTCATTTCGGTTGCTGTATTTTTCGTAATACCCTCACGTTTCCGTGTACGGGACTAGTTTAAAGGTAGCACTGAATCGCTGTGTAGTAAATCAGTAATTATAATAAAATAATGAAGCTGTGACGCTTATTAAAGCTGGTTTAAATAGACTCACGACGTACATAACTGACAGCTAACCGATTTCAAAAATTTTATTAATTTATTTTGTTTATTAGGGAAAACAA
The DNA here is from genome assembly GCA_947359385.1 of Chesias legatella. Taxonomy (NCBI): domain Eukaryota; kingdom Metazoa; phylum Arthropoda; class Insecta; order Lepidoptera; family Geometridae; genus Chesias; species Chesias legatella. The sequence continues at coordinate 5,789,820 of OX375773.1, read as the reverse complement.
ACAGCTACAAAATATATATTAACACTAGAATGATTACATAAACTAAGGAAAATTATTAATTAAAATAGATAGTCCACTACGTTTATCCACATGATGTTAAAGGTTATACAAGTAAGATAGTGTTACAACTAGAGGGAATACAACCATATTAATTATTTAGAGCAAGGTGTCTATAGAAGTAATTTGTTTTTAGAAGATACATGTTTCTTTTTAAGAAATACAATCGCCAGTAGTTGCTCGTAAGCCGGTGACTGTGAAAGATTACAACTGATATATACTAAAAATACACCAGTCATGGGTCGACAAGACTTTCTAGACTAGATCATAATGTCGCAGCCAGATGCATACTAGGATTAAATATTTAGAATATAATTATAATTAGAATAATATTATAATTAGAATATAATATATATAGAACTTACAATAGTTTGTCCCGGTATAAAACTGAGTTTTTTTGCTATCTAGTACCCATATTGCAAGATGTGCGTAATTTGAGCCTAGTTGTAGTTTATAGGTGTAGTGGTTTGTGGCTAGGCTTGTCCGCCAATATTTATTAACAAAATAAAATAATATAGATAAATCCATGAAACTAGAGCCACAACCATAAAACTTATTATGTAAAATCGACTTTAGATTCACAAAGCCGCCGAGTGTAGCATGCTACACATTACTCGTCAGCACATCTCTCGATTTATTTACCTGCTGTGTTGTCTGCGGTTTCATCCTACTCCTCCGTTTCGGTGAACTATCCGCGTCTTCTACTTTGTACTCTACTCGTAAAAGCGAAACTGCGGTCGAGAGGATTTTGCTCGACGTTTTGCCGACACATTCTCTTATCTACAGGTAAAAGAACTATGTATTGCTCGAAATACATTTATGTAAAAAAAGACAAGTAAAAAAAAATAACAAAAAAATATTAAATATAATTCCGCCAACATTCTTCATCGCTGCTCATCCTTTAGTAGCCGCCCGCTCGCTAAGCGTGTGCGGAGTGCAGAAAAAACGCATGTATAACTCATATTTTAAAATAATGGGCAGAAACACAGTTCACTTAAGTTTACTTTACTTTTACAGTTACACGATAATAATAATAACCACAATTTCACGGCGGCTCATATCAGTAATACTAAATATAGACGAGAAAGCATATTACATACTATTAGTAAAATTAAAAAGCACAATAAACATAATAATTTGAAATGAAACTCAACTCCAATGAACTCACAATTACATTACACCAAAATAATACTAAATACCTACTTATATATAGTATACAAAACCTGTTAGTCTGAGTTAGAAATGTTCCACTTCAAGCTCATAAATTCAACTGGGAAATTGGACTTGTACGTAAAAGAATCAAGCGAATGCAACCAGATTTATTTAGTTTTACAACATTCGTGACTCAAGAGAGCGCCCGTGATTTAAACCGGTTTCCGTTAAAAATACTTAATGATTTCAGTGTTGCTTTTTCCTATTTCACTGTAGCGAGTTGTGCTTTTCAAATGGATAAATCGCCGTCGAAAAGTGTGAATTTGTAGATGTGGATATTTTACCGTTTCCTCAGCGTGCCTGGCGCACTCGGCGAAGTCGGGCGGCAAGCGGCGGATCCAACGACCTCGATGTGCTAGCACCAGACATCTTTCGAAGGCGCCCTTTTCATATTCGGTCTGCGCTCTCATCTGTAACGCTGTTAGGTTTTCTGGCTCCAATTCTGTGTGAAACAGACCTACCTATATTGATGTACGTGAAACGACTAGGATAAAATAATTTGATTATATTGATAGATGTTTTTAATGTAATGAGTTACGGAACGAGCGCATGGATTACCTGTAAGGCGGTAACCTCGGGCCATGACATAATCAATACGAATTGGATCCTACCCTACTTGTTTCTCGTTTAGGTATGAGAATATCAAAGTTGCACTGTACTGCGCCCGTATTTCATAAGCTGGAATGTCTCATATGCTAACTGTGAATTTCATGGTACTAATTAACTAATTTATTATATTCTTTTATGTATTTCTAAGATATATTTAATGTAATTGTCATTTTTTTGAAAACTAGTTTAAAAACCCATGTAAACACTGTTCATTTAAAAATAATTTGCAGAAATATTCATCATTTGATTCATCATTTGAACACTGGTTCAAAATAAATTATCGAATTTAAAGAAATTTCTAATTAGCCTCTTGGCTCAGTAGGTGGTATCTAGTTTGTCTCCTGAGCCATAGGCTGCGGGTTCAATTGCCATTCAGGACAAACATCTTGTGTTTGTTCTGTGTCTAGGTGCTATTTATTTATATGTATGATTTACTTACAAACATAAGCATATATCACTTAAATAGTTCCCATAGTAAAACTACGCAGACTTTTCTAAAACTTTCAGAAACCAAGTCCAAAAACGACCGAAATTCTTTCTCTATTTCGATCGAACGGGTTGTACAGTAACTGCCCCATATTCCTTGGCTTTAAGCTTTTAACCTCATTACAACTTCCATTTTCACGGCATGCTAGTTACGATGGAGCGAAGTGCTAATGCTGGTACCTACATAATCTACTCGTACTTGTAATGATAAGGCGTACTCAGGTCATTCTTAATTACTAGACCGATATTTGACGTTTCCAAGCCATTTCTTTATGAATTCTATGGAAATAAAGTTTTTGACTTTGACTTTGACTTTGATAAGTCCACAGTGCATGAATAAGTGCACAAGCAGTGCATCTACAAAAAATAATTCTTTTTTGAAAACCCGTAAAGCATTGGACAACATTGACAACACCATTTATAAATCTGACCCCTTACTAGATTATCCTGTGTCCTTGGAAATTGCGTAAACAATAGTAGGTACATACAACATCTACACACGGAACGAATATGTCAAGTACTACTACTACTACTACTACTAATGCAACAACTAAACACGTAGGCTATATCAAACCACTGAGGTGAAATAATTTTTATTTGTGTTTATAATAATACTGTTTGGTGCACATAATACGGGTCTGAACCAGTAATCTCCTATTTGAAACTTGGGATCAGTAGCACTGAGATACCACGTTCTCAAGAAGCCTCTGAGTCATGCAAAACATTGGTCCTACCTATCCGTTGTTCAACCAACCGTAATCCAGTAATTTAATACTTGTTTGTGCTACACGTGTATTACGCTGGCTTTAATTTATACTATTTTGGTGTCCAACCTTCTTTTGATTAAATAATTTTATCCAATTCTAAACTGACACTATAACTATTTCTGTCTCTGTTACTTCGTACTCAAAAGAAATAGGAGATATTGATAAACTGTTGGCTTAGTTCAGCGCCGTTGCGTTTATCTACATTATGCCCCTTAGTAGCCCTGAGTGGGCCCCGATAGTACACGCACCAGCCGCGCGATCCACGTCTGCCAAAGCACCGTCGTAATGTGTCGCTTTTGACCGTGCGAGGCTTCGGCCGAGTAGTGAACGGACATCAGTGTTCTGTGAATAGAACGTGTATTAAATTCAATAGTTGCCTTTCAACGTAAGTGCGCTAATTGAATAGCTGTAACTAATGAACGCTTCTGTAAAGACGCGAGGAAACCCCAGCGCGCCATTCCGTTTCTATCGACGACTATCAGTGTGACGTTGCACCTTATTGCATTAACTATAAAGTGTGACCAATTTGCAACGGATTGTACTAAGAACCGTATATAGATGACCTAACGTTTAATTACAAACAAGATTTCAGTTTTGACGTATTGACATGTTGTTTGATTGACACGTGTGGACATGTCAATGTTTCGATTTCAATCAATCAAAATTATATAATTAGTGTATTATATCGTAGTAATTAATGTTTTATTCAAAAACACTGAATAGACAGTTAAAGTCAAGTAAAATGTACATTCAACAAAATTATTTCATGTTTCGCCGCACGCCATGCTTTTGTAAATATTAAACTGGAACTGGTTTCGTCTTAAGTTTAAGCTGTGTTCATTGATCAGCGGAAGCGGAAACTGCGAAAAGTTATTGTAACTCATAATTCCTTTCTACTATGTGGCAGACGGGGGTATTTATTTCCTTTATTTTCATCTCTATGGTGTAATAAGTGATGAAAATAGATATAGCCTGAAAACTTTGATAAATTAAAGACTTTAACTCATAAATAAATAAAAGAAGCTATAAGATTTTATGTAATTTATGGTACGAAATTGTCGCACATCCATCATTATTTTCGAAAATAGTCTTAAAACCTACCATTGAACTCATATTAAATCACTAATTGTATTGTAGTATTTACCAGATCGCCTGGTCTTATTATTATTGATTTTGTCAGCGACAATCAAATCATCGTTTTTTGAAAATGTTTGCCTCTTTGTTCCTCAATAAGGCTCCTTGAGGCTTCTTTTGTTCCCTTGACATGTATATTCAAATGTTTAGTTCTAAATATTGATGCAGGGAGAATTCCATGTCACGTCATGTCTTTGGACTAACAAACAAACAATACATTATATTCTTAACAAAACTCTACACTTAAGATAAATAAAAAAATAAAAAAAAACAAAACAAACCTATATGCCCCATTGGCGATGTCATTTATCAAGAAAAGTCCCCAGCTCAGCATTTGCTTTTTTTTTTTTTATGTAATACATTTACGGAACGAGCCGACGGCCCACCTGGTGTTAAGTGGTAACCTCGGCCCATAACAGCCGATGCGACTTGGGTCCTCCCATACTAGGTATGACAAGACCAAAGTCGTATCGTATGCGCCCGTAACTGTGAGACGTGAAGGTGGAATGTCTCATGTGCCTGTAATTTCACCGGAAACCACACCTTTCAAACCGGAACATAGTAACGCGAATGCGTTACTGCTTGGTTGCTTGCTGCGTTAATATTGGCAACCCAGCGCTGGTCATCCGCGGTAGCCTAGGACTAAGATGATGCTATAAGGTAATGCTATACGAACTGTCTGGATGGTATCAGCTAAGACAACGACAGGCCACGTGATGGGCCAAAAATGTTCCAGTCCACACACACCTTTATCCGCTCAAAGCGAGATCATATATTCACAGAACCGTGGTTTATCCCGTTGTAACGTCATCCGTGACGTCAGAGTGCAAAGCAAACAGCTTGAGACTCCATTTGCAGCAAACATGCAATTAGAAGCTCGGTAATGGTGTTTATGTTACGAGTACGCTTTGTTAGTGAAGCTTGAATCTGGATTTTAATAACACTAACGAAGTAAATTTGTCAGTTCGAGATTGTAGGTATGTTTAATTCCACAAAACGTATCTTGATGATTTCGATGAATTAACGAATGAAATTAAAAAAGATAATGGGAACGCAATATTAGGCAAAAGCCGTATTAAGACACAATGCAAAAGCTGAACTGAATAAAAACCAAACGCCGTTTAAGTATGTTATCATTTATCATGAAGTAAGACCGTGTGCACCTATGCAATATTATTTGTTTGTTCAGCTTTATGTAGGAATGTATTCTTGTCGTTTTTGTTGTCAGGTCTCTTCTCTAAAAACTCCTAAATATCTCCAAGCAATTTCTTTATGAACTCGAATTCTAATACTATTTTTGTTATGAATTTTTCACTCTTCTCTATTCTATACTATTCTTTAAGAATTTCAGCAAGTAACTTGTACACTTACATAAGCACTTTAAAAATTGTTTTATTACTAGGCCTATCGACTCAATTCCGGTTTTCGCCCCATTTAAATATTTATTTACCATGTCAGTAAAGTAAAGTTGTTCAATGTTTTCATGTTATATTATTATCACCAACGCCACACACACCTACAAATCAGCTGTGTTACTTTTAGCCAATTCGTTGGTTTTGTAGTTTTATGTATCTACTGCATTAATATTTATTTAGTAGAAAAATAAATATTAATTCAATGTTAGTTTATTAAAGAAATCTAAATAGTTCAAACCTTTTATTTGAAACATACTTACGTTCCAGCGCAGGGCTTCATTATAAGCTTGTATAGCTTTTTCAAACAGCTCCAAGCGTTGTAAGTAATTCCTGGTGACAAATAATAAACTCATAATACTGTTTTGTGTCGGACTAAACGAACGATTTAAATAAAACATTCGGTTTGAAAAACAAAATGAAATAAAATAAAACTGCTTCAGACTTCAAACGGTAGCTTCTATGTAAAATATTAATAATTAATATATTCTGTGTAAGTCTTATATAAAACTTATTTCTTACATAAAACTTCTATCGTCAGGTATGGAAAGAAGCTAGTCACATTTTATTATAGCCGTTTCCCTGATGCATAGAGATGACGTGTCTCTTGTTGCTGTAATTTCACCGGCATCCACATATTTTGAAAATGGTAATTGTGAGTGCTTTATGTACTGCTTAACGCATGACGGTGCATTAGCTTAATCGGAAGACATTGAGAGTTCTAAGCTGCTGGTGACATCAATACATCGCACTCTTCTTCTTCGTAAAAACTCAAGTAAAATAGTCTTAAAATGACATTATGGACACTAATTATTATGGATACTACTAGGTTACTAGGTTAGGTTAATACTCCTTCAACGAATGCAATGCTTTTGTTATGAATGGCTTGTTCTGTATCGTTTGCTAGGTCTAGAGCTGAAATGATACTGTCTACTATATTCTCGAGACTGAGACTGAGATTGAATGGAAAAGAAATAATGTGTTAATTTTGTGTCACAGCGTAATTCTCGCTCCCAATACGGAATATTTTCATGGAAACAAATCTTGTTTTCGTCCTTAGTTATTTTCGTTATTTGCTGAAGCGATATGAAACGTTTTATTCAGGGTCTTATAGCAAATTATTGTGAGCGTAATCTTAACAAATTACGTGGAGAGGTGCCAAAACAATTCCAACTAGGTAATAACCGTATACACAAATGGTTGTTCCCCTTACATTTACGGCAAGATGGTCTAAGTATCCCTTCTCCCTGACGTATTCAAACAATGAAAACCATAATTTCAGCCGCATGATACTGCTCTCGAAAAAACTCATTTCGACGACTTCGAAATTCCAAGACGTAAAAAATTTACTCACCCCCTCTCCCGAAAAACGTTCACGGCGTTACATATGGGCTTCTCTTCTGGCACTAATTTCTTCCTCATATTCAAACCCCTTTGTTATAACCCCTATGTGACAGCTCTATGCCTAGCGGGCTACGGGAGGTTGCATGTTCAGTGTACGACACGATTTATTGTAAGGAATTTTTCATTGATTCATTAATTCGCAGAAATCACTGCGGTTTTTCAAATCTTTGGTTCGTTCTTTGCTAATTCTTTAAATCAAATTTGATGAGTACGTAATTTTGTTGCGGTCCATTCCAGAAAGTTGGTCACCGCAATCCCTTTCTGCCGTAGTCATCACCTCAGTATCAGCCAAGTGTAAGAAGCATCGTAAGCACCTTCAGTAAAATCGGAGAAACCGATAATAATAATAACATAATAGATGTACAACGCCGATATCGTATCGGCTAGTGAAAAATAAGTTTTCCTACGCTAGGTGATTTCAGATGCAATCTAGTTGACCTAATGTTGTTTACATGGAAACTTAGCAACAACGTAAGGTTCCGAATTGTTTCTGACAGATACGAAGGATAAATCAACTAACGCATTGCAGTTCTGTGTGAAATAACTAATCTTTGAATTCAGTAGCCATTATGACTTAGTGTTACATTTCTTACTAGTCTCTTATTCTTCCACTTCGTACTATGTTCTAATCAAAATAAAATATTAAAATAAAATAATTAAATTAATATATAATAAAACTATTACAAATATAATAAAACTATTACAAATATAATAAAATTTCAAACGAGCGAAAGCAAATGGGCTTTAACTACCACGAAAGCTCAATTCAGATGTCAATCTTGTCTTCGAATATTTGAATGTAGGAAGATTTATTACTACACCGTGCAGCGCCTTGAAAATGTATCATTGTATCGTATTTTTCGAGTGATAGCTTTTTTATTCTTCGAGTTTGATTTGACTCCGTTTTTACAATAGAGGAAAACCAAAAGCTTGGTGTTGCTGAGTATATGATTTAATTACTTTACCACAGAACAAAATTTGGCTCTGAATTCTAAACCTTGCATTGAAAGTGATCGTATCAGATGATTTAAAATGACAACTAAGGATCAGATAGGGTTTGAAGAGGCATCCACTCAGCAATAATTACGCGTTATCTTGTAAATTTTTAACTTGACTGATGAAGTTTCCATTTCATTTCTTAATAAGTTCAACAGATTTATATAATGAAATTATATAAGAAACTTGCTAAATATCTTCGCAACAACACTAAAGCAATTTATATGCCGATAACAGATAATATTTGATATTTCAATAAGGATTTCCCTGGAAATCGGGGAGTGGAGAAACAGCAAACAACTTTATTATCAAAGCGATTGTAAAACAACGACACTAGGTAGAAAATAACTTGTTTAGCAAAGTCTTGAACATTTTTAACAAAGACTTTCTTGTCTCTCGAAACAGGACTTCGTCAAGAGTATTAAAAGTCTGAGAGCTGGGAAGAAGTTTAAAGACTTGCAACTTGGACGCGAAAATCCATTTGCGACACAATATTATTCCTAAGTGCTTCTAAGTGATGCTAAGCAAGGAGTATGTCGTGGTGTCGTACATAAGTAACGTCGCTTTTTTGTAGATTATTTGTTTTTTAGCTTGGGTATTTAAGGTACCTACTTAAGGTCGTTTTTGATACGAGACGAGTAGCCCGCTGGTCTCAAAATAAATCGATGATCGATAAAAATGTGGCAAGTTAATATGCATTAAAATTTAACTTAATGAATAATATCGGTAATGAAAAATCACACAAATAACGGAATTGTTGTTTAATAGTGCTTTTATTATTTTTACTAGTCAAAATAAATAGTTGTCGATTGTAATGTTACTTTAGAGAAAATACACTTTTAAATGAAGTTCAAACGCAAAAGCTTTATTATGTAATGATTTTGTTTTACAAATATCAATCACTAAGTCCGTTTTTAAGAAGCAATATACATTGGTTACAATTTATACATTGGTTCAGCAAAATTAATATTAATCATCAAATCAAATTTCAAAAATTATCAAAGATAATCGAAACAAGCTTTGTTCCTAACAAACAAGTAATTTGCTTATAGTTGACAAGAGAGCTAATATAATCGGAAACTACAGTGTTCTAGTAGTTCTAGCTGTTATCCAATCTGTGGTGGCTCGTGACATCAACTGCGCCGAACTGTTGTTGAGCTCCCGAGTTCAAGTTTCTAAAACACCTACTGGGTTTGACGTTTGGAGCTCAAGTATTAGCCGATAGTTCGACGGTGAGACTCCCATTTTTAGATAGGAAACTCGACAGTGTAGGTAATCCAGTGCCTTGCTTTGTTTATAAACTGTAGTAAGTGCTCGTAATATGAATAAATAACATAAAATGTTATTTGTCCAACAAATATCGTTGGACATTTCACAGAGCCCTAAACTAAACATAACTTTTAGTATGAGAACCAGACTTGATAGAATAAAAACACAAAGTATGCCGCGTACAAACACCTATGTTTGCCACACAAATGTTAGACCTGAATGGTAATCGAACCCCTGACCTCTGTGCAGAAGGCACAGTTACTTGAAACTGAGCTGTGAGGCCAGTTAATATAGATAGTAAGGTTGCGAAACCAAAGTGAAGGAAAGTCATTAGTTGATATCCCGTTTTTTGAAATTAATGTTTTTGTCTTGTGAAATATACTGTTTTCTCACTGTTGTTTTTTAACTTTTGTTGTAAGTACCTACTTGAGTGTGACAGACGTTAAATATCGGTTAGTTAAATATTATTTTCAATTGGTTCTGACCACTGTTGTATACTTTAAGCATGAGATATTACTTGTCATTCTCATGATATGACCTTATTTACGAACTTGTACGCGAAAACAAATATTATTTTATTCTGAATTATTTTTTATTCTAACCATCCATGTCAATTAATTGGCTGAATCGGATTCTTTAATTAAATTTCAAACCGACGGTTTCGTTTTAATAGGAAAGAATTGGGCACATTCCCTTGGGAGAAGGGGTTACAAGATGGCGGGTTCTGATTAAGGCTCGTCCTTCGATCGTCGTTCGTGATAAAGGAACCATAATGAGGAGTCGGTCCCGGGAACGGATCACATGATGTGTACTTACGTAGTTAATTTAGATTTGTAATGCTATTAGAGATGATAAATGGATCATTTTTTTATTAGCGACGTAGTATTTGTTCTCCTGTTCCATTATTCAGTTACCTCAAAAATTATAACCATAAGTATCGAGGTAACTGATTAATGGAACTTCGATTTCTTTAACGGCACCACAGCTCATAACACGGTAATACTATTTCTAATACTCGTGTCACTCTCGAAAGAGTTCTTTCGTAAGAGTGGTAATAAGATTAAGATATGGTAAATGTTATGTACACATATTATTGTCATATGTATCAGAACGGTCTTTTTGTTATTCTATTTTAGTTTAATTGTGTATATGATGTTTGTGTACTTAAATAAATAAATAAATAAATATGACTCAAAATCAAAGGTCATGGCGCAGTTGACATTTTTTGGATGGATTTTTTATTTTAGGACATGCCAGCTTAATTATTTATTAAGTACACAAATATCACATATATTTAACAATTAAATAAAAACAAAATATCGGAAAACCTAATTTGACTAAATAGAAGCCCAAATTACCTAATATAGTTGCACGCATTCGACCATAGTTATTTGATTTAATTCATATAAGGACAGAGTTTTCTAAGGCGTTCTTGTTTATTCCTTAATCAGATAATGCCAGCTCAGCTTATACATAACAATAAAAATAGGTGACGTAATTAAAACAACGATAACTTTTTCCTTTACAAATCAGTAGTAATTCATAAAGAATATTTTGAGTGAGAGAAAATTGAACACTTCAAGCATTTTTTATTGCGAACTTAGTTCATTAGTAGGTACGGATTTTGGCTCAAGGCGATCAATTTGTGCCGCGGATTGTTGAAATTCAATATGGAGCGCGGGGGTAACGAGTGCGGATGAGCGAATACTTACCTACTTATAATTCTGTAACTCTACTAGCAGTTACAAACGGCCTGACTGACATTACCTGACTGCCTTACATGAAAAATATGTAGGGGTTTAAAGAGATTTATATCGTGTTATATAATAAATACTATGAACTTATAAAACTTTAATAATAATGTTTAGCACAAGGCTAATATAATATAATATAATAATAATGCAATAATATTGGTCGACAATTCACATAGCATAGTGCTTACAGCGCCATCTAGCCCATCTAGCTAGGAGACGGGCCAAAACATGTGTTCATTATTTAATTTACTCGATTATAACCTCTCTGTATTCTGCATATCTATTGACTATCGTATCTACTTCGGTTAATTGAAATACGTGGTTCGTGAAGGTGCGCGAATTCATAAAGTAGATTTACTATATAGGCCTACGCAACGATTTCCCCGAGTTGAGAAAAAACGGGAAAGGTTTCAAAGTGAAGTAATTCCGAGTTTTGAGTTGCATGATAGCTCATCTGCAGCGTAAGAAATAATATGGTCTGTTATTTTCACAGCCTTTTTGAACTCCTCCTTTCAAACTCAATTGACTATAAACTTTTAAGTTTGCTTAAAAACTTTGAATCCAGAAAGTTTCCCATGTGACAACTCAACGTGAGTACATTATTTATGTAACGAAAGCGAGTGGTTTATTTGTGCTCACGGTATCTAGCTACATAGGAAATAGAACAGCATTTATTTCATGTACTCATCTGACAGAACCTTCCTATGGCTGTATGCCCTGTTTATACTGAAAGCAGTACAACTTGGGTCATCGCGTCCTATTTACTAACGAATCACATTATGCCCGTTAATCTTGGATTTGAATTGGTACATCACATCAGTCTGTAATTTCAGCGGCACACACAAGAACCGGAACACAGTGAGGCACAGTGAGCTGTTAGTTCCCGTTGAAATACAGCGCACTTACAGCTCTACTATAACAAAAATGAAACAAAATTCTCTATCTACGAGTAACCTTACTTTAAACGGGCAACCATTAAATTTTTTCGTCGCTTCCATTCTTTATATTTCAGAAACCATGAACAAAATTCTCGAAAGCTAAATTTCATTTCTTTTAACTTTTTCTCGACCACAAAAATTCGCGTAGACATGCTTCGCTGATGATCGATTATTTGATTTAAATTGTTCTGTTTATTTTAACTGAATATTCATAGTTTTGGTTCCATAACAGCTTCCAAGCCCTTTTGAGTTTGAGGACTATCTCCAACAAAATCTTTTCTTACTCGTTACACTTACCCCTATTTTTATTCTAAAGATTTAGTAGGTAGGTAACCAACAACTAATAATCAACTGAAAGATAAGATAAGTTTAATATCAGTATTGGTAAACTGAGGCTGACACTCGTCTGTTTCAGCCTACAAACGACTAAAAAAAATATCATGAAAATTGTAACAGTAGCCATATGCATAATCACGCGTTCGTATACCCAAAAACATGCGAACATTGACGTAGCAACTTTAAGCGTAGTACTGTACTAAGACTGCATGCTTTGAACTTTCAATATTGTAATATTAATATTACGCGTATTTAATGAAAGTAGTATTCGGACTGATTTCATTTTCGGCGCTGCGTCGTTATCTGACTGAATTATGAGACCAATTTCGAAAATCAATTTATCATGGAGATAACTGTTACTTATTCAGCTATTACCCTCTAATTTTCCGCGAAGTAAAACTTCTACATATTTCTGAAATTTGCTGAATTATTTCACAAATACTTACACGAATAACTAGAAAGTCATTTATAATCTCAAGTTTATGTCTTCGTAATGGGACTATTGGCTAATCTGTCGATACTATATTCAAGAAAATATTTAAGTTGTCGTGCATCGCATGGTAAGTACCATTAATCATAAAAAACTGAAAGCGCAACGACAATATTTTTCCTCTGAACAAATTATTAAAAACCCATAAATGGCAAAATATAAAACCGCTCCATAATGTTTAATTATTCAACACTCAACGGCTTACAAACAATGATCTTATCGTCGAAATAAATTTACTTTTGACCTGAATCGACTCGGTGAATACAAAATCAATTGCCGTGTGAAACGGAGGGAAAACCTATTACAAAGAAATAACATTTTACTGTGTACCTACGCCTTGATTTTAGTGCTTTGTAATTTTATATATACGATATATATATATATATCTATACAAATAAATAAAATTGTAGTGTCTGTTTGTAATATTAAAATAACCGCTGTATAACTAACTAGATGTCGCTGCTAATTTTAGGCAAGACTCGCACTAACGAAAACTCACGGCCGTGACAGACCTATTGCATGGACAAATGATTAATTAGTTCAGTACATTATTGGAAAGATACTTGTTACTTTTTACTTTGATACTTGTTGCTCAAACATTTTCACAGTCAAAAGCTTTTATGTAATGTCTAAGCGTTCAGAGTGCACCAAACTAAAGTCTCTGAAGGGTTGAAAGGGTACGGCTAAATAGGAAGCATTTGTCCGATACGGCGTGAAAAGGGCCACATTGGATGGATATAATGCGACTCACTAATGAGGTCCGTAGAATCTCATGGGCGTGTTTGTTTACTTTACAACCTACACTGAAGTGACAGTTTGTACCTGTGGGAGTGTGGCCGAAGTTTCAACTAGGTTAGGTTTGGCGAGGATTCCAATTCTCTGATTTAGGTAAATGGCCTACAAATTACTGAACATTTCGTGTACGTAGCGTAGCATTGTTTTAGGTTTAGGATCTTTTGTTCTGACGTTTTGAGTGAATAAAATATGTGAAACAAGTGAATAAAATGTATTATAATCTATTACATTCATTTTTGGTAATATTAATCTACCGTAACAATTTTTTTCCATATAATCACAACAGGTAACGAAATCCCTTAACTAACTTTGCAAAAACAGTCTTCCTGCAAAGTAGGCTACACATTTCAATTAACTCAAGCCAAACACTTTACATTGAAAACGTACAATTACTCGCGCAAATTCTTGCCCATTTTCTTGATATCTAGCCAAGTCGCTGAATAGACGTAATTGCATAAATTAAGAGGCGGCCACGATCAAAGGCTGGCAATAGTAACCCATTTACTGAGCGCCTACATCTACCACTCGCCTGGAGCGTTATAAGATGCCCATCGTATAAATAATATAATATTATTTTCTTTACCTGGAATAAATAAATGAATAGGATGATAGCTAAGCGACTGATTAGCTAATCAGTGTGTGATATTGTGAAAAAATATACAAAAGACATGTATTAACATAATAGATAAAGTTTATTAACTTCCCTTAAAAATAACTACGAATTGCTCTTTTAAAACAAGTTTATACTTAAAACTGAATTTTATCTCGAACCAAAATCTAAAATATAATAGTAAAACTTCAGTCTAACTTCAACTTAAAAACTAAAGCAGTTTAGCCTTAAAACAAAGACGTAAGCTTACTCTTTCTTGAAATTAAGAATCAAAACTAAAGTAATGCTAAGTAGCTCAGGGTCAGCTAAGCAAAATGAATATATTTAAAGTAGGTCCACCTCATTTTCAAAGAAACCGTTAGGACTGTAGTAAGTTATTATTATTCAGCCTAACGCTGTCTCATAAGAGTTTTTTTCCCTGCAATCTGTGTATTGGCACCACCTCTCCGTGTTTCCTCCAAAACAACTTTTCTATATTCATCTTCAGCGATTCTCAACAAAGCATCCTCGTCAATCACTTCATGGGATGTTGCACCGGCCGCGTCTTCTTCAGCTTTCAATTTCAATCGGATTTCCTTCACCCTCGCCTCCAGAATATGCTCTCTGCGAGTCTCACGATCGTAAGTTTGAAGCATAAGTTGTTTATCTTTACCGGCAGACTCAACCAAGTTTTCGGATAGTGACATAACGTACAATATCCCTTTTGAATCACCAACAGCAACAATTCGCCCGTCCTCTTGGGGTTTTATTTTTAAAAGTGGATTCTTAGAAATCGGTAAAATTATAATCGGATGATGATACTTCCGTAAAAGATCCCAGTAACGAAATTTTCCATCTGCCCCAACTGACATATAGCTGGAAACCCTTTGTGGTGCCCAAACAACGTCATTTATTTGATGGCGATGCGGCATACCGGATATGATTGGTGAAGTGTGCACGTCGTCGCTCCAAATGTGAACGGTCCAATCGCCGCATGTAATGAACATCTTAGAGGTGCAAGGACTACGATGGACGGCTTTCACTGGACCTTTATGTGCATTAAACAAAGCACTCATCATTTCATTGTGAGTTTTACCTTTTCTATTAACATTGATGACCATACCAGTCTCAGTTCCACACAGAAACCTAGTAGGAAATGCCCGATCATACTGTAGAGCGCTGACTCCTTCAGAATTAGTCAAACATATTTCATTTCCAGGTGGTATTCTAACTGACATGACAAGAACATCGGTTGGAACTGAAAGGTTACGCACATCCCACCACATGCACTTACCATCCGTAGATCCACTGAAAAATTCAGTATTCAGACGAGATTGTATGTATAATAGTGCGGAAACAGGATCTCTATGAGCAAGATGCACTGGACTTATAGCTACTGCTTTTTGTTGAGCACGCACGTCAAATATACATACCCGGCCATCCTCCAATCCTCCAAATATCAATGCCGGTTGAACAGGTGAACAAACAACTTGCCAGCAAGCAGTAGGCGGCAGGAACTCCTGCGATGGAGCGTGCGGGCTTTCCAAATCCCAAATGAAACTTATGAAGTTCGAGTTGACTCGTCCGGTCAACGGATACTTTTTGTCACAATACACTGCTACCATTTTTGGATCATCTTCCAGTGTCCAACATAAACACGCTACAGGCCGATTGTAGAGGTCAGAGTATGCATTATTTACACGTAGTGAAGACTGTTCTCTTGGTATCAGTGCAGGCATGTGCTTAAAATACATTTCGTACATTTCAGTGGCATTGTTCTGTTTCACGTAATAGTCAAATTTTGAGTACGATTCTATAACAGCATCAATGTAACTGTCTTCACGTTCTACACGTCTACGTAACCTTGAAGTCAATTCTTCATCAGCAAAATGTATATCTTTTGGCCAACCTCCTTCGGCATGGTTCACTCCTGTATCCTGATAAAATATCTGTCTTGTATTAACATATTGTTGAGACTTTGATGTGGAAGCTTGAGATTCTTGATGCACTGGATTACGAAGACCATATCTTTTCTGCTCTGATACATCGGGGTCAATTGAATCTAGCATGTGAACTGCAACTTCGGAAAACATTGGCTGCCTGCCGAAATTCTTTCGTATTTTTGTGTATGGGTACGATAAATCCATTTTAAGAAGATTTACCAGAATTTTACTTTATATTCCTAACTTGGATTCAATAAACGTTGAGAGTCAATTGGACTATCGCAACAGGTTCATATACAGATAAAAGGAAAAAAGTAAGTTTCCCCTTTGCAGTTATTAATTAGGTATATCTAATAATTCTGCACGCGGATTTAGACCAACTTTGAATATTTCGTACTGAAACAACAAGACAGAACCATACTAGGTTACCTTCGAAAACCAGTCGATGACAACCCCGTTCAAAATATGTGACAAATGTCAGATGTCATCTTATTGACGTGTCAACGTCTTATAATTCGATAGAGCCGGCTGCACGCACGAAAAAACATGACTCATGCGGCGTTACCTCGCTCTGAGGCGTTCCATATAAGGCTTGTGCAAGTGCAAGCGAGAGCGCGGAACGAGCGACAAAGAAGCACAATCGGCCTTTGCGTTCGGCAGCGTTCGACATCCGTCTCTCTCCTACTTGAGTGAGCGATGCGTCTGCGTGGACAGCTGCTAATACTTACATTTACATGTTTTGATCGAGTATCAAGTGCATATATACATAAAAATCTATTAAACAAATGAAATTAAAATTTTCTTTTGAAAAATGCTACCATTCCATCAGTATTTTCTTAAGACGTTGACACGTTCAACTATCGTCAGTAAACCGACTTTACAGACAACCATTTTTTTTTGTTTAAAAATAAAATGTTGAAAACATAAAAAGTTTTCTTAAATAAAGTGTACATAGCTAAAGCAAATATGTTAAATAATCGAGAGCTTTTACCTTACACAACAGAATAGGATTGTATTATGTACATTTCACCTTAACTACATCTGTCTGCCTTCTCTTCTGAATTACAAACAGAATTAAATGAATCCAAAGAATATGCCCTTTGGGAAATTCGTTGCGGGAACAAAAAGTTTGTGGACTTGAAGAAAGTGAAGGTACATTTGAAATAAAATTACTGCTTTATCGTTTCCTTCCAGTAGCTTAGTCAAAAATCTAAATATAGGTTACTAGTACTTGGATTCCTCTTGGATTCGTCTTGGATTAATCATCTCTTATATATTCGACTCCCGGTAGGCACACGTTTTAATATACATATAGGTATGTTTGGCTCTAAATCATTTTGCTCTCAACGAAACACTTTTTTAACTACTTATGTGTTATGAAAAAAACAATCACGGCTTTGTAATGCTGTTATGCTGCATCATATATACTAGAAAGCATTATTACGATCTTTTCCAAAAATCACATGAATCACGGATATTACAAAATATAAACAACCATATACACCGAGGTCTTGCATTCATAATATCCTGACGGGAAATCAATTCCAAATGTTTGGGCGCTAATGAAGCTTAAACTTCGAGGAAACTAAAGCACTTACCGCCGCTGAATTTTTTCGCTACTCGAATTCCATGTGGGTATCATTACCCCGTGACAAAGGTGAAAAATTATCAAAAAGTGTGCCTCAAAGATGCCATTCAATTATGGACAGTGCAAGAGAATTCACACATTCACACTATTTTTATTATTATAAGGAGAAATAAATTGTAAGTTTGGATGTAGGAGGTAATTTCAGAAACTACTGATTTGTTTCTAAAAATTCTTACTTAATAGGAAGGTACATTATCTGAATTGGTATACGCTATTGTTTATTCTGAAAAGTTGCACTGCACATACTATGATGCATAGCTCTTTCGCCTGACATAAGCCAATTTGATCTGAGAAAGTGCCACCACCAGACCCATTTCTGCCCTTAACCATTAGCGCATTTACATATTGTGTTCTGTATTGGTGTGGCTGTGTGTAAAACTACAATCACGTGAGACATTTCACCTTACTGTTTTAGAGGTGCATTACTATGCGAACTGGGTCTTCCCATACCTAAACAGGTGATGTTCCGCTCAGCAACATGACTGGAAGAAATAACCACATTAGATCTACCCGAAATGTCACGTATTCTTATTTAAAAAAAAAAACATAATTTATGCATATTAAACCTTCAGTTTTAAGGAATGGTCGTTATTATTTTACTACCTATGTAAAAAACCAACATATATGTATAGACTATTATATATATTATATAGTACTTCACTGCAGTCTTGCGTTGAGACGTGCGTCGCTTCACTTTGACGTATGGCAACCTAAATACCACGTCGTTATTGCGATGAAATATTTTTACTCAAAATAGGTATGATTATTTTACACCTCGTCAAAAATATTTTCGTCTCTATCACATTTCAGTATGGTTTAATTTTCATCGTAAAAGGGTTATGTCAATAGGGTGTGTGCTCTGTATTTCTTCGTTTCCATTTCAGGTAAAAGCTTTTCCTAATAAACGAGGTTTGCAAATAATGTTATTGCTTAAATCGGTATGTAAATGTTTATTGTACTGCTTAGGTGAAGACTGTATGTATTTATTATCATTTATGTAGCAAACAGATTTTTTGTTTAAGACTGCCCAAGGGAATAAAAAAGAAGATAAGTCATTAATATACCTCCTGCGTTGTCTATTCTATTCGAGTATCTGGTTCTCTCTAACCAATGTGGTGAAAGGATTTTAAGTGCCCCTCAGATAGGCTCCTTTCGTGCACTTGACACACGTCTTCGAACTTTTAGTTCTAGGACATGTCGGTTTCCTCACGATGTTTTCCTTCACCGTTTTGAGAACATAGTCTTGCACATAAATCTTTCAATCGAAAAACTCATATGTGCACCACCATCGACCACCACGCTCTCAGAGTCAACTGTCATAGTCAGCTAGTCATTCAGTATAAATACTAGAAATAGACAGGACAACATGTTTAACTAATAATAATTTAACATGAAAATATGGAGACACAATTTTAGAATGGACCAATGTAAGCCATCGCCATTTAAATATGACGGACAGAATGGACAAATGGTGTAACCAAATTCAAATTAACAATGATTTTTAGAGTTACAAAATTCAGTTTGAATAAATATATGTGAACCCAACCTATATTGTTTTTTGATGCAAAAAGTATCACCACCAATATAGATTAGTTAAACAATCGATTACACTACACATTATTTGCACTCTTTATATCTCTGACTTAAAATATCATCTGGTGGCGTAGATTTGGCTAAAGCTTATACAAACGTCAATGGAGTAGACAGGTGACAGCCCTATTCAATTAGACGACAGCGCTATTTTCTGAAGAAACACGAATGGAGGAAAATATTGGTCTTGTACTTAAACGTTTGTGGGTCCTAACGTTTGTGGATTTACTTTTATTTTACCTAAGAGGTAGAGAAAATCTACATTATGTTATACAAAGATTACTACATAGATTCACACAAAATAGTATTTTGAGATTGAAGACCATGGTGTTCTTGAACCTGTAACATTTGCATCTGAAACTGAAATCATTGAAACAATCACTCAGATATTTAAGATACACTGCACATTATAGATAATTTGAGGATTTCGTTGATATATCAGTCCTTAATGTCAGAAGAATGCAAAGGGAAACCGAAATTATTGGTAAACAAAAAAGAAAAAGTAAAACGTATTAATCACATATTTAATTGTTTACATTTAAACACGCAAACAGGAATCTTCAGGCAGTTTCTGGGAATAATTTGTATTACTTCATCAAAAGCTTTTTAGATTAGAAGCTTTTAGATAGCACATCAAAAGAGAGATCAAAAGTACAGTAAAGTTTATAATTAATTATCCCTAAGTTTATTTTGGCGAAATGTATCAACAATTTATTCGTTCGGTATTTAGCTACATCTAAAAAATATGTACGAACTACCTCATAGATTTATAACAAGAGGCTAAGTGCGAGTCGGTCTCGCACTCCGAATCGATCTCAAAAACATGTTTTGTCTTTAATTACGTTTGAGATCTACAGGTACTTGCTCAAACTATTTATTTTTGCAAAAACAGCCCGAATTGTTCCTCATATTTGTAATAGTTTTACCAGTTATCTTCTACTTTTCTACTTAATTAATAACAAAAGAAGGGACTTTTTGTGTTGGATTCGGTTCCAGGAACGTCACCTAAAAACAGAGCCAACAAAATATCAAAGGAATAATGAAATAAATAATAACGATTCATTTATTAAAAAAATCACATATCAAAAAGCCACTAACATTATGTTTCATAAAAAAATCCAGATACTTATCGGTGAAACAAGTTATTCGTAGGTATTCTTATATTCGCTCAATCCAATTTGTGAAAGCTGCCGACATAGAACTTGTGTAAACATAAATTGAATGAAACGTACCAAACCAAGTCGTGCGGTAGATATTCGCACCGATGTTATCTAATGGAACAGTTTCTCAAAAAGAAGTAGTGTTTAATGTCTAACTGTATGTAGCTAAACAACACGGGATCATTTTACGAAGGACGTTAACTGTAGATCAGTTAACTCAGTCCCACGGCGAGTCAGGGGACTGAGGGATTGATGACAAAGGATAACAGATAATACTACGTCGACAAAAGAGGAATGATAAAAAAAAAACTATGTAATAGGTAAGCATTTACAATTATTTGGGTTGGGTTCTCTTCTTTTACATTAAAAAAAACCTGTTTTAAAAGTGTCCCGTCCTTCTGTGATCTCTTAAACTATTACATACACATTTTGTTTTATTAGTAAAATTAAAGGTAGGAATTTCTACTCTTACATGATTGTACATGATGACATACGTGATTATTTCGATTACGACGAACCTAATCCAAACACTAATTCTAATAGTGTCACTAGCTTATTTGAGCAGTGTGATGAAAGTATTAAGTGCGGCTCAAAGAGACTTCTAGCACTTGACACAAGTATTTGTATTTTTGGTTCTAGGATATGTCATTTTCCTTAAGTTGTTTTTCTTCACCGCTTTTAGAACGTGGTATCTTGCGTATAAACTTTTTAAGCGAAAAAACTTATTGGTGCACGTTAGAATTCGAACCAGCGACCTCAGATTTGAAACCACTGGGACACGCTCCGTAAGCAAAATAAAAATATATTTTGAACCTTATTTCTAAATATTATGTTGAGAATTCCCAATACTGGTGTAAGATGTGGTGATATGACTCAGAGCGAAATGAGGGCGGGCGGTATAGTACCAGTACTGACGCTACACATGTCAAAATGTCTTTTCAAAATTCACCACATTCGCTTCATAGAATATTCTATTCAATGTAGGCAACGTACTTACTTCCCATACGCATACAAGTCACCGATTCAATGGCATCGTATTCAAAGACCCACTCGATTCTGAACCTCCTCGATAAACATTAACAAAGAGTAGAGGTTTTTTCAATAAAGTTTTATTTGAACGTAGACCTTAACAAAATTGGAACCAAAATGAACGACTGCTTGAGATGTTTTGAGTCCAAGATTCACAACCGCATAGAAAAGTAGCTTTCGTAGCAGCAGACCTTAAGCTAAGTTCGTCCGGGGAAATGCCCCCACCATAACCATTTCTGCCGCCAAGCAGCAATGCATTCCCTTTACTGTGCTGTATGAAAGGTGTGCCGGTGAAATTACAATTAAGTTTTTTTTTATGTAATTTGTGTTTTTTTGGTGATAGAACGAATTGATGTTATAATGATGAATAATGCAAGTCTAATCCTCTCCACCACAGTACTTGACAAGTCGCATTGTGTTGCATCCATCACTCCAAGATGGGAATGTTACATCTCATGCGCCTGCAATTTCACCGGCATCCACTCCCTTCCTCCGGAACACAGAAACACGAGTGCATCACTGCGTGGCAGCAGATTGTCAGGTGTGGTAGCAATTCTTCTCCGGGCGAACTTAGCACAAGTTCTACTGCTACTTTGGGTTGCACCACCCGGGGGATCCGTGTAGGGACTTAAAGGGTAATCTTCTGCGGTCGCAAGCAATGTCATTGGAAAAAAGTGTGATTTCTTTTCTATTGTCCAACGAATTGCAACGATGTGTGAAATAAATTAAGTAAACAAATTTCCATTCAGAAACCGTTAAAATTTTAATTAAACTTTGACTAACGAATGTAAAGTTAAACTATTGAAGTAGTTAAGTTTAAATTACCTACCAACATAGTTTCTTACCTTCGTGAATGCTTCCTCCAATTAGCTCTTCAACTAATTGGGTTTGTAAAGGGTTTTTGTTTATTTGTTATTTACATTCTAAAGTAGTTACTCAAGTTTTAAAATCATGTATTTAATAAAATCATAGAAAGAATCGCACTAACTTACAAACTACAAAAAAAAACAGCTCAGTTGTTAGTAGCTCTGCATTCTGCCTCCTGAATAATCGTATTCAGGAGGCAGAATGCAGAGCTACTAACAACTGACCTGGGAAGGAATCGTCCTTCCCAGGTCTTTTTTTCAAATATACATAGAAGTTGTTTCTGTGTTCTAGGATTTTCTAATTTCCTCAATATCTGTTCCTCTACCGTTTTGAGAACGTGGCATTAGGGGTCATAACTTTTTAAAGTGAAAAGTCATTATCCCCTTACACTAGGAAAATATCTGTTTTTTTTAAATACACATAAGGTAACGTAAAAATGTTAACTTTCCCTTTTTTCTACCACATACACCTTTCAAGAGTGCTTCATAACTATCCGGCATTAATACATAGATACATTTTCAAAGAATAACAGTTTTGTCATTTTTCAATAAGAATATTAAATTAGGCACCTACCTCTTGCTGTGTGGAAATAATTAAGTAACTTATAATTTTATATATTATTTCCACTAAATTTCCACAGAATTTCTACAAGAAAAGTAACATTTGTTTTTGTTAACATGGTAACACGTTTTCCTTCATATAATTAAAATTCTTTGTGTGTTATTCTCGAAAGGGAAATTCTTTAGCTCTTCTTTTCTTAATATATTGAACAGCTACGTGTACAATACATGCCTTTGTTCGGGAAGGGATGGGTAGTCTCAGTTAGCCTGTTCACTATGGTTACCTCTCGTGAGGACAAACGAGTAAGGGTTCTCAATGACAACTTATAGGCATACAGGAAATATTCATTTCATCTGATTTTATTTCAAACTAGCTGTTGCCCGTAACTTCGTCCGCGTGGAATTCGGTTTTATCGCGCACTCCTATTTTATCGCATGGAAAAGTAGCCTAAGTTACTCCTTATAACATCAGCTATCTGCCAGTGAAAGTCCCGTCAAAATCGGTCCAGCCGTTTCAGAGATTAGCCGGAACAAACAGACAGACAGACGAAAATTGAAAAAAAATTTGGTTTTGGTTTATGTATCGTGCATACATCCATATGCACTTAGTAAAAAGTGGTTATTTTAATATTACAAACAGACACTCCAATTTTATTTATTTGTATAGATATTAAATTTCAATTAAAATTACCTGTCTTATCGAAAAATCTGAATGTTAATAAATGACCGTGATTAACCAAAAACAGAGGTGATAAGTTGAAGAATATAATTCACACCATTTATTGCTTTTGATCTGTGAAATAACAACTTTTTCAGGTAATATTATTTGCGCCAGTATTGTCCCAAAATGTACTCTCCCAAACTACCTGAATTTTGTCGTGTTTGTACCGCCAAGCAGTAACGCATTTTGGTTCTGTATTAGTTGGAAAATAAGTATTTGTCGGAAAAAAATATATTACAGGCTTATGAAACATTAAATTTTTTCTCAGATTTACGTTCAGTATAAGATACGCGGAGAGGCAACATAACGTCTTCACTTTTTCTTAAGACACGTTTTTGCTCCCAGTGTAACTTGCGTACTGCGCTATAAAACATATGAAAGTACAGTCAACACGAATATTCAAAATAAAACTGATATTTAAATACATTCGTCGGTTTTTCAATTGAATCAATGAATTTATTGATGAAGACATACCCCTTTAATTACTTTCATGAAATATGAGCACACTTCGCCATTCGTTACACCAAACCCTTACACTAATCCGTCATTTAAAAATCACCAAGCAGCTCAATCAACCTGGCGAATGTTTATTTTGGGTCAGGTAGAGGGGTGTCGGTCTGATCTGAGTGCAAACTCATCAGCACCTTCGGTAAATAGCTCTATTTGCGTTTCCGTGTCCGGAGACCTGTGCAAACAGTAATATCCCTCGAGTCGAAGTACTTTTGTAGGCTGCGATCAGTTGCGACTAGGTTAAGTTTGCTAGTTTTGCTACCGTTGTATGCAAGAGGGATTAAGTAAAGTCCAGGTAAATATGAATTGTTGATGCAGCAAGAAACCTTATAAGGGAAAGGGTAGCTTGAGTTTCGGGGATCTTGTAGTCTCTGATATTATCCTGAATTGTAATGCAGATGCTAGAAATAGTGCTACGCTTACGTCAGTCTACGTCGGTCGCGCGTAGCATCATTAAATCTATACAAATAAATAAAATTGGAGTGTCTGTTTGTAATATTAAAATAACCGCTTTTTACTAAGTGCATATAGATATATACACGGTACATATACCAAAACAACATTTTTTACAATTTTTGTCTGTCTGTCTGTTTGTTCCGGCTAATCTCGACCGATGATCTGGACCGATTTTAACGGGACTTTCACTGGCAGATAGCTGATGTTATTAGGAGTAACTTAGGCTGCTTTTTCAATGGATAAAATAGGGGTGCGCGATAAACCCGAATTCCACGCGGATGAAGTCGCGGGCTACAGCTAGTCAGTCCTAAAAGTGCATAATGTAACGATGATCAGTGACGCGGGAGTGTACGCGTTAACGACGACCATCATCTCTATGGCGGGTTATTACCGCGTTGTCGATTAAACTGCTAAAACTAAGCTAAACCCCAATGGCTGTGTGATACTGAGAAGATTTTCCTGTTGCCGACAATCAGACACGGCACAGTGCGCGACCGATGTCAGGGTATCACAATATCCTGCCTTAGAGCAGTTAAATGCGTGTAGAGGCAACCAGATACAGGCCAACCTATAATTATTCCGTGGAATACGCACCGTCAGAGAGAAAGACGTAGCTTTCGTCCACTATCCGTGTACTTCGTGGTCACTTCACGTCATAGGATGTGACTAAGTATGTCTTGCTTTAATTTTACGTCCACGCAAGTGGTCCTTCATTATGAAATTAAATATCCGACTTAATTCTTTCAAACTAGTGGCTAGGTAGCGAAGTCACCTGTAACATTGCCTGCAAAATGTGGGTACCAGGTTCGAGCACCGACCTACGCAGACTGTGCGGTAAGAGTAAAGTATGACCTCCTGTCTTGGATGTTTGTGTAATTTTTTGTCCGTTCCACCTGCGACTCAGGTCAAACAAATCTAGGGATATGTATGTAAAAAATAATAATCTTGAATTCTATCGTTAGCACAACGGTACTATATAGATACATTTATGAGCGAACCACATCTGCTAAAAAAAAACCTATAACTACTAAACACAATGACACTATTGACGTAGAATTTTAGCTCCATACAGTTTTATTCTGTTGTTTATCATTTTAGTAGCCGATATAATACGAACGTGAAAAAAATATATCCCGAAACCACTCACATTCACACATCAATTTTTCATAGACATGTTTTAGCCTCTCAAGAGCCAGGCAATTTATCACGTGTGTGGGGAGGATATACTAAAAATAAACGACATTGGGTCAGAGTCGGCAACGCTTGGTTGAATGATGGGGTTTACACCCCTATACCTTACCAGCGTTCTAATCTTATTGTAGGGTCACCGGGACACTCTCGAGAGATGTGAATGTGCTTATAATCCTCCATGTCCCAATCTGGATTTATAGATGTCACATAAATTTAGTTTTTTGTAACAGATTGTATTTCTTTTACAGGAGATAAATGGGAACAAAATATATGAACAATGGCGTCGTTTTTTCAAAAAACTGTTACATAATACTCTCTTGCAAAGCGCACTCCTTTTTTTTGTTGTAAATTGCATTCATGCGGTTCTAGGCCGGGTCACTAGTTTGACTATAATATGTGATCTGGAGTTGTGTATTTCACGGACAAATAAACTTGTTGCAGCTTCTAGGCCAAATGTTCCTCACTAACTGAATAGTTTTTCGTAAGTCGTTCTAAGAAAGTGTTGTTTGAACGCAAAAATTCTTTATATTCAGGTCACCTGCTACAGTGAGAAGCACTTAGTACACTCAGCACTTAGCTTTTTAGTTCGTAGCCGGCCAAAAAACTTCTAAGAATATTTTTCATTAATAATAGTGATATTTAAAACGTTGCTTAATATGGGCACAAATTTTGTTTAACCTAATTAAAAATGTCAATTCTGTCTACTCGTAAAGTTATTGCCATATAATACAAAAGAGAATAGGACAAACTAACTGATTTATCACAAAATATCATCAAAGTACAAAACATCAAGAGCATCAGAACGTAGACACTGGCTAAGACGGGATTTCGACGGGAAGGGGTGAATCGGAGACAAATTTGTATGGAAAATATTCAAATTTCACGGGCAATCTATCCAAATTCCACTGGTTAAAGTCACTGGCCACTACTCTTCATTTAAAAAGGAAGAAGATGGATGTTGTTTTACTCTTGTGCTAAGTTGACCTAGCACCACAGAACCGACTCCACTATAATAGCGATATCACATAAACTTGCTTGCAATAAATATTTCATTTCACTAAACTTCAGACGAAGTTGTACATTCAAAATCCCCTATAAATCAAAGATTAACTAAGTCCCCAAAAAACTTCGCGGACGTGATCCTGCACCAAAACGTGACTAAAATTTGAGGCAAAAATGTGAAACTTATGATTTTTCTACAACAAGTCTCGGAGCTAGTGAATCTCTTGAGAAATATCGTTGTGTGAATGTCGACTTTAATAAGCTGTTATATGCATACGTAGAGTGTGGTGGCCCGGTGGTTATAGACCCTCATTTTCAATCCAGATGTCGCTGGTTTAAGTTCTGGGGTGCCCAGAGCATATTAAAGTCATAGCTTCGCCAGCGCAATATCCTCAAACACTGCGCTGTGAATGGTGCTTTTAATGGAAATGGGACTTGATCAAAATGATCGAAAATTAATTATTGGTACCACACCACCCTTGATTGCAGGTTCCAAATATCACTTTCATCTAATGAAATCGTTTTAAACGTATAAATAAAAGTCGCCAGCTCCCGGGATATATGAAAGAATTTCAGTTTACGGTTGCAATATACGCCAAATTGAGTGAATTTAGGGCTCATTTCTCTTATGGCTTCAATTTTAGTGAGAAGCTGGTTTTATTGCAAGCAGATAAAATGAGGCATTCGACAAAATACAGAAGAATAATTTAGTGTTCAGTGTTTTATTTGTAAATCATAATGGAAAATGGAATTTATGTCTAAAAAATGTTACAAATTTTTCTTTATCCACTAAGTTCTAATGAATCAATTGATGTGTTGAATGAGTTTAATGAATTAATTAAATAGACCTATATTTTTGTTATCTTACTAATTTTTTTCATAAACTGCTAATATCTGTGAGAGGCCAATATCAATTTATTAAAATTCTCAAGTGTATTATATAGTGTCATTCACCTAAACCTCAAAATCTCTGGAGTAATGCAAAAATAATTTCAACAAAATTTCAAACTGTACAGCGCCGATTTAAGCTAAACGACTCAATCAATCATGGTGTCACTTAGGTGTAATGATAATTTATCATCTGTGAGCACTCCGCTAAATGATAGGTTTTGGAAAAACTAAACATGATATTAAAGTTTTAAGTTTTAATGCCTGCCTACGATATAGAGACTTCAAACGTACATATATATTTTTTCAGAACTTTGTTACCTAACTATGTAAATTACCGACAAAAATGGTACCCTGCAAGTAAATAACGACAATTACTTGGACTAATAAAAGGTACTTGAATTGATTTATTATGTAAAATTTGATTAAAATGGTTTAATAAACTCCTATAATTTAAAAAACGTATTATACAATATATATGGATAATCCTGTTTTTTATGTTGCTCATATTGAATTAATATAAAAAGTGACTTCCCAAAAATCCAATTTAAAAACTATTTATTCCACCTGTCGATTGATCCAACTCCACCAGTAGTTCATAATTAATTTGTAATACCTGCACGTGTTTGAAGTAATAGAGGTTGGACTAACAACAATATTACTTTTCACAGTAGGTAAACTAGAAACCAAGCATGCGAGGTTAAAAGTGAATAATTTATTATATACTCGTCGGATAAGACTATTACACGTTATTATTCTTGTAACGTGCAGATACCGCGTTACATAAGTAGGCTCATCAGGTTGTTCCGTTATTTACTCACATGAAAATAGATCCACTTAATTAAGTATGTAATCTTTTGTTCTCATTATCTTTGGCACGTGATTCAGTAGTAGTTAAAAATGAACAAATGAAGTGCAAGACATAAAAAGTACACAATACACTTAGACTTAAGTGGTATTTAGGCTTAGTTCAGGCGATAACGAAGATAACTCGAAGCTAGCTGGAAGTCTCGAGATTAGCTTGTTCCTTGGTCTCAGGGTAGCTACCACGCACAGACTGTGGCAAGCAATCGACGTCGTACACGCAAAGATTCATCTATTACCTACTTAATTTCACTCTTTTGAATCGCAGTATGTGATTTTTTTCTTTTAATTCACTCCCAATTTATAATATAACATTATAATATATAACATTTAACTTACCTGTTTAGTAAAACTTTGAAATTAAGAAGGTTAAAAGATTCAGGTGAGTCCTACCCTACTATTCCCAAAAGGGAAATAAACGTTTCTAGGATCGACACCGAGCCGATTGCATGGTTTTTAAAGATCCTGTCTTGTTTATATTCCGTTTTGTTAGAGTAAGTGAAAAAGCTTTTTTTCACGACAGAGGTACGTTAAGAGCACAACCTTTTTCAGAGAATCGTTGAGGTGAAAAGAAAATAAAATTTATTACATAAAAATATGTTTTACAAAACAAATTGAACGTTGTAATTGGTAGGAAAAAACACAAATATCAATCAGGTTCGTTCTTATCAGAATAAAACAATATTCCAATATGTACAATTTTATTTTATTAACAGGATTTTTAATGAGATCGGTAAAGGAACTTTAGGTACAAGGAAAATCTACACAGCAACCGGCAAACGACTAACCTACTTCATGAAAGCTTATAAATAATGGTCAATGAAATTTTAACTTAAAGTATAACTATAATTCATATTAGTTGGTGGACTCCGAAGTAGCTAATTACTTTAAAACGGAAATTCTAAATATTGAAATACATAAAAAAATATTTTGTTTTACCACTGTCTAGGAATAAAGGGGTATGTAAATAAAGTGTTCCACATAAGCACTAACAGATTGTTGTCTATTTTAGAAAATAGCTTTGACTAGGTGTGACCTTCATATCCTTTAATTTTAAAGTAAGCGCTTAGTGAGGTGGACCATATACTATATAATTATAAATATAATTGAGTTTCCAAATACTGCCACGGGAAGGGGGAAATAAATTATAAAACCTGTAGCCTGAATTTGGTTATTAAGGAAATATTCGTAAATATTTCAGCCCTTCGTACAGCAAGGTTCAACGAAAATATAATTATCATATTATTACACTCTGAATAGCTCGTAAAAGCTGTTTTATTACAAATATTAGGAATATAAAGATGAAACAGAAAACAGTAAAATATGCGTATTTTCTTCAATGTTATTACAAGCGTTCAAATGGCCGAGGCAATATTACGCCGTAAGCAAAGAGGGTGGAAAACCATTAATCTTCTCGCATTCCTTTTTACTTCGGCAATATCATTTGATAAAACAATTAGTACGACCCCTTGTTGGTCCCGTTTTGTCTACAAAATACTTTTGTTCATATTGTATACGATTCATTTGAGGTTATCTCACCGCTGAAACTGCAACTACGACATTTCTTCTGTTCTTACTTTTATTTAGCTTCACAATTCTGTAGCTAAACTTATGTATTTCCCTATTACGTACCCCATCATCTTGAATCTGTACTATACCAGTACTTTTGAGTTTTTGTTTCACTTTGATCCATCGGTCGTTTTTCCAGTCATACTTTCTTCCCATAGCTAGTAATATTTCTTGAAATGACGGCCAGCTGGACTTGTTATTAGAAGCACTTTGAATAGATTTTCTCGATTTCATGGTAGATTCCGTTCCCATTATATCTGTTCCGCCGACAACAAAAGGAAAGGTGGGTTTCCGCGTATCCGTATCCTCATTTTTCTTTGTTATTCCTGTGTTACGATTCAATATATTGGTCAAATATTTGTAGTGTATTCTATCCACATTATCGCCCTTGAACCATTCCTTCGGATATTCATCGTAGAAGACCTCTATCTCTCGCTCGAGTTTTTCTGTAAAGAAAACACGGCGTTACTTTATTATGATTTCCTTACGTGTTTTCCTTAAAAGAAAATGTTTTTGTTGTGCTAACGTAGCATGATATCTTTATTATATTAACAAACATCAACAGTAATACAATATCATTATTAAAGTAGACAATTTATGGAGTTAATACCCTAAAAAAGTATGTTCATGCATATTATTGACTGGCCTAACAGCTTAGTTGGTAGAATGAGTAGAGAAGAGAAAATAGAAAGAGTCTGCTTTGTGCGATGGATGTCGTGGGTTTAATTCCCACGGTTGACTAATATTTGTGTGAAGAATAAAGGTGTTTGTTCTGTGTTTGGGTGTTAATATGTATGAAATATAATGTAAGTATTCTATCAGTTGTCTGGATAGAACAAGCTTAGGTCAGATGGCGCTGTGTGAAATTTCTACCAATATTTTTTTATATAAAATCCTTGTTTTAAATTTGGTAGCAGCAGGTAAATGGTAGCAAAAACTCAGGTATGCTAACTCTGAAGGTTCAGTAATGACTTCTTCAATCTATTTTTTTTTATAATTTACGTATTAATATTACATTTAAATTTTACATTACATGCAACATTATAAAACCATTAGTTATAAATTAAAAAGATTTTATGCATGAATAAGGAAATAAGTCAATGATTATAATAGTAATAGTAATAGTAAGTAACTGAAGGACTACCATGAAGTTATCACAAACAATATAATTACTGTGTGCAGCAAAACGAGAAAACCGATTTTTGAACTGAACCTACTGAACCTTTTTTATGGGACTGATCTAAAATATATACTATCAAAAAAAACGAATATTTTCTAAATTCGTTTATAAATAACGGTGATATGTGGAAAAAAAATATAAAACAATACAGTTGAATTGATAATCTCCTCCTTTTGAAGTACGTTGAAAACATAATTTACACAGTTACATAGTGACGTATTACCAAAAGCTAAATATAATAAACGTATTAATTGCGAAAGTAATATGGAATATTATTAATATGCATAATTATAATAGGAAATTTTGCGTCTATACTGTAAACAGGAGTCAACTATTGCAAAACTGATTCTAGTCAATTAATCTGCTCAATGCTTAAGTTACCGAGACAAAAATCAATTTTTTCTTGCAATTGGTAACTGATTTAATAAATCTAAAATAAAATTAATATACTTCTAAATTGTTTACCTGCGATCTTCTTGTATGCCACAATGTCGTGTTGAATAATTGCCTTGTCTCTTTCCTTCCACCGACCATCACCTTGATCTGTGGGGAATAAATTAAAATCCCTTTATTCCCGAACACAAATCTTCCAGGGATGAGAGTTACACACAAGCGGTGGCGATAACGCGATAAAAAAATAGAAATTGAGAGAACTTGACAAATTTTCAGATTATGGCAGATATCTCCCCATTTAATTACATCCCAATGGATTTAAATTAAACACTCCTTCTTTTTATGGAGGAACACTATTATTGCAATAACTTCACAAAAAATGTTACCATGGTGTATTTCATTTATCAGCAGGTCTAAAAATATATGTATATAAGTAGGTATCTTATGTGATATTTGTATTTGATAGTGGCAATCGTATTCCAAGTCGCTACCGCTTATAACTCTGCAACCAGCCCTAAGATTGAGCGAGTCGGATTCCATTTTCAATGAACAAAGAAGAAATTTATGTCGATTGATTTTGTGCCAGAGAAGCGATATTTTTCGCTGTTTCGTGTGTGTTATTCCGTGGAGTGTGAGATTTACAAGCTTTATTGGAAACTACCGGCGTTGCGCCTGAGGCCGATTTGAAATGTTTTATGGTGTTTGCTGCGTTGGTACCTTGTACAAACTCAAGGGTATCAGTTTATAGGTTTACTGTTTATGGGCCTTCGTTTTTATGACATAATTTTAACGGATATTTACAGCCAAAGACCAAGTTGATTGAATAAAGTATACACTCAAAATATATCTTCTAAACATTTTAAATTAAAGAAATATAGTTACTTTTAAACAACATGATGTGTACTTACCGATACAAACACTAAGCATTATTATGTACCACATATAGAGCATTGAACTTTTGCTCATCTGATTTTTCAGCAAAGCGATTATAATCTGAAACAAATTAAATAATATTAGCATTATATAATTTTATATAAATACTTTACATTGATAGGACTTTTTGGTCCAGAGAAAAGATACACAAAGGTAAACGTCTTTTTTATAAATAATATAAATGCATTGTATCGCGCTACCTATATGATAGATTCCATTAAGTTTTATACTGGACTAACTTTTGCCAGCGTGGCTTTGATCTCATGGTCTATGTTATTTACATTCAGTGTGCTACTACTAATTCAACTGTTTTCAATTGTTACATTTTAGTAGACTCCGGAAACACTTTTGAGACCAGGTTTCTCCCAAATACCTCCGCTACTGTTTTGTCATTTATGTTGATGAAAATCTATGACACTCTACTTTTCAAAGTTTCGATTTGATCTTCGTATATTTCATTCAGGTACTAAATATATTATGATAAACTTTCTTGTCGAATTTCATTATCTGTTTTTCGGATTGGTAACGTGCGTTGAGGTCACTTAACTAGTTTTCTTAAAAGTGGATTAGTACTAAATAGTTATCTAAATTTAAATAAAAACTATAAATTCTATTTGGTATGATCATTTCCAACAAAACAGTGTCTGGATTTAGTGTAAACACTCTGATATGTATATCAGTTTATTTTTATCACTAAACGCTAAGTGAATCAATAAATATATTATATCTTACACATTCTTGGACATTAATGTATCATCTCATCATTGCAACTATTATTCATCAATGTATACATGGTTTGGAAACGAGTGAAGTGTGAAATATGTTTTCATATTTATTTATTCACACAAAGATGAGATACATGGGGTTGATTACTGGTCAGTTGAATACTGGCAGTCTAAGCTCTATTCAGTTGTATTTCTGAGTTTGAAATGTATTCTGCCTTCGAAATCACTAGTAAAATCCTCTGCATATACTGCATATACTGCAAAATACTGTACTATAAATGAACTATAACTTTCATATGCTTTCATATGACAGACATTTTTTTGGCATTTCATATGATTTTTTCTTAAACGGTAAACACGCAGATTGATATATCTACACTTAGATACATAGACACACAATTAAACAAATCTGAGAAACTTCAACTTAATCTTAAGCGTTTTTATGTGATAATGAAAACAGAAACCTTAATTAACATTAAAAAATACACTACTATTCAAAGTGCAAGTTTTTTGTATATACATATTTTATGGTGAATAAAATTTTTATTACCGTTTTGCAGTCATTTGGTAATTAGGTTTATAATATGGGAATCATAATATTTGTATGTTCGTTATACGGGAAATCAGCCAGTTAATTATTTTCATTATCATAGATTAATATTTGTGTAACAGCTTTGTGTCATATAAATATCCCCTTTGTCGGTTTCCTCACGATTTTTTCCTTCACCGTTTTGAAAACGTGGTATTGCGCCAATATATCTTTCAATCGAGAAACTCATAGGTGCACCGCCGGGATTTGAACCGGCGACTTACGGAAACTCGGGGTACTACTCGTGGTGGTCTAGTACCACTAGACCACCACGCTCTTATATATGATATGTGAGTGTGAATGGGGATTAAGGCGCAATTACATTCATTGTACGTAAACCGAATGAGATGGCGAAAGCAAATATAAAAAATACCTAATAGCGGCTAAAAGATTCGCACACTTTCTACACTTTTAGTTTGAAGTCCAGCTCTTACCCAAAATGTAGAAAAAATCGCCATTTATAAACTTTAGCAATTTTTCGACGTTTGTCGCCGTCGAGACTGTTAAAATTAGATTTATGAAAATTTCCTCTCGCAAAGGGGAGGTTGAACGATGTGGTGACTTTTTAATAATATTTTTATATCCAACTTTTTCTCTTAAAAAAAGGTAGCTGCTGCCATTACGGTGCCATTATAAACACCTGTGACATTACATTTTAATTTTCCAGTGCTTATTTTTTTAATTTTGAAAAACTTTGTAAAAACGAAATTACTTTTTAGAGAAATTATACGCGCTTGCATTTATACAGGGGTGATTTTATAACACTAAAATAAACTAGAAAATCCACCCCATGATGCACTGCACACAATCTAGGCGTATGTGTAAAATTTTCGAAACAGAATTAAATTATTATTTATATAATATATATATAATAATATTTAAATAATTAGTTTTAATGTCAAAAGTAACTTTCCAGTTACATAAGTTTTGAAGTCATTATAAGTATAAATAATTTGAAGTAATTACTTTATGTTATTATAAGTTTTCTAGATAATATCCATCATCCTATTTAATTAATGCTGTTCGATTAATCTCTTTTCTATTCAATGTCATTAAATATATTTTGTATCTAGGTCCAAGTTTGAGTTTAATTGATGGGCAATTATAACAAGCAATGGAGCGATACAAATACACCTTTTTCTCGAAGAGGGAGGCAGAGCCTCGTTAGGTCACTTTTCACCTTATGAGTTGAAAGCTATCGTCTCTTTATTATTATAAGAATATATTAAGTATTTTATTATGTGAGTAATTATTATATTGAAGCATATACAAATGGTAAGTTATAGCTGAGTTATTCATATGAAAAAAATTACAGAGATGTTGTCACCACTTGTCACGTCTAACATTTCAATATAAATAAATATTGGTGGACATTTCACACAGCGTCATCTAGCTCCAAAGTAAGCTAAGTAGTATAGCTTGTATCATGGGAACCAGACAACTGTTATAATAGGTACTTATATACTTCTTTTTTTGTAAATATGTATTTGTTGATATGTATTATATGTATGTACATATAATACATATCAACACCCAGACACAGAACAAACATCTATGTTCGTCACACAAATGTTTGTCCTGGGTGAGAATCGAACCCACGAAGTACAGCGCAGAAGGCAGAGTCACTGCCAACTGAGCTGTGAGGCCAGCCAATATATATAATATAGAGAGATATTACAACTGAAGTATCTTTGAATTTATATATCTGAGCCAAAATAGTGCAATATTTCATTAATTACAAACCTTATTTACGATTCTCAACTTCATTGTAGCCATAGATTCGTTATAATACGAACCTTAATTAACATACAGCGTCAAATTTGCGCCTACGGATGATAATGCCAAAATATAAGCGGCATCCTATGACTATAATAACATCAAAACAGCAAAAGTAAGTGAAAGTGCGCTTGCTAAATAAGATTCCATGCCAAATCCGTCGTGGATCTAACAAAAGCGAAGTTAAAGTTCTATATGAATTTCCAAACAAATTCCAAAAAACGACACAAGTTTTTTATTTCGTTAAATATATTTCAATCTTAAAAAATCGTGATGTCAAAACTTTATTAAATAAAACATTTTTACTAACCAAAGTTTAATAAAAACAACACAGTGATAGTGCTATCGGAAACCACAAATTGGGAAGATAGACAGGTTACAATTATAATTATTTCATGTTCATTAATTTGTTATGCTGTAATTGTTTGCAATAAATCTGTACCGGACCGGATTAATATGGCTTTGTAACTAATTAACAAGAGTCCACGTTCAGTAGGGTTGGAATGTAATTAAGCACAGGTAATATAACTGTTACCTGTTACTATTCCCTAAATTAACTAATTTGTCTTAATAATTTTAGTACGGGGTAGTGATATGGACCCAAGTTTCATTTTGGAGGTCGCCGTTTCAAAGTCGTGCTTGTAAAATATATGAGCGTAATATCTCGTTCTCAAGACCGTGAGATGACATCGTGAGAAAAGCGATGTTGCCAACCAAAACATCGAAGACATGTGACATATACCCATCCTGATTTTGCACCCGTGGTACATTGGCATTAAAAAGCCTTGACATTCATTCTCGCTTTAAATCATTGGTACGGTAAGCTATTTCTTTAAAATTGTTAAATACCAATTTTGATAATAAATTTATTAATTAATTTTGTTTGATTTGATGATAATTCGTGTCCATTTCTAGTGTAAATAAATATATAAAACAGTTAAAAGCTTTGGGTGTGGAAGCACTCGAATTATATATTGCTTTTTTATGGCAGTGGTTACCGCTTAACATCAGCCAGGCCATTTGCTCCGCTCCGTTATTTATCACACAGTAAACTACCCGCACGTTCGCCATTTGACCATATTGTGATTACCAGCAAAATAGTTATTCACCATACCAGAATGTCCATACATTTTTTGAATCAATGAAGGTTGGTATTTCTAACGGTGGAATAATCCGTTAGAAGAAACGAAATGTGGGCTTCAGATGGCCTTATAAGTGCTTAATACTTAATAAATGTGAATCTTATTAGCTAAATTGCTTTGTGTTACTGATATAATTTTTTGGCAAGCATTTTCCAAAGTGCCTGTTTCCATATTATGAACCGCATCGAGGAAATTACGGACTACACCACATTATCGTAATCCCTGAGGCAAAAAACGATCTTTCTTCTTGTAATCTGTTTCGCTTCTCACTCAAGAAACCAAGAGATACAAAAGTTTGACTGCTTGAAGGAAAAATATACAGTACTGTAATACATCCTAATGGACGGTATGATGAAATGGATTTCAAAAGCTTTTTAAATAAGGACAACTTTTCTTCTATGGTAAAAAATAGTAAAATGTTTATTCTGTCGTTATGTGAGGGTGACACGCGTACAAATGATATCATCATTGATTTATGACATTATAAAATAGCAAGGAGGTTGCTTATACTTATATTCTTGGTAGTAAATGATGACTTAAAGCAATATATTATCTTGCTAGTCGCTATTCCCACATCCTTTACATAAAGAATAGAGTTTAAACCGCTTGTGCAACTACTCATAATTGTTGCATATTGGCTGTACAAGCATTTTCACTGATTGAAACGTAATTATTAATTAATAATAAATGGAATATTTTGATTTTTTTTATTAGCTAATCAGCAAGTCATTTTCTTGTTAAATTAGTTTAATGCAAGAAAAATTATATAGTTTACATAGGATATCTATTTTTAGAATAACACTTATTGGATGTATGTTGTGATACCCACATTTGGGTGAAGACGATGGATTCTGAAATAAATTTTTAACTAGTTTGGGAGCCAACAAAACAAAAAGCTTCAAAACAATTGATGGTACATTGATGGTAAAACAATAAAGATGATTATTATTATTACTATCATATGAAATATGGGACGTTAGTTACATTTTAATAAATTCTTGGAAAGACTTACTACTGTAAATTGGTTGTCTTTGAATGTACGTCGTATTATTAAAATTAAGGCAGGTTAGAATCCCGTAAAATCTTTTTTGACAATAATATTGTGTTCAAATAACGCAGTTCAAAATACATTTTTAATGCAACTACAGCTACAAGTATAATTAAAATTTAAATCTTAATATTTGGTAAAAACACTTCTTCTTACTAACAGGTTCTATTTAACGCATAAATAAATGATCTGATGTCGGAAAAATCGCGCCGAACATATTCGTACAAACCTTTGTGAGAGCAGGAAAGCCAAGCACCAAAATGAAAACTTACAGAGCGAACATTTTATGGCAAACCAAAATTCTCTGTCATAAAACTTTACTTATTTATGTTACGAACTTATTATTGAAACACGGACGCGCGTGCATCCGCAACGGCCTCCCGGACGCGACTGAATAGCAGTCTCATTTTCTACAGACTTTTCTTCAACCTTTCGTGAGTTTACTGCGCGCACAGCGTACACTGATCGCTCGCCACGAAGTTACTTCTGGAACCTGTAGGTAAAACTGTAATGTGCATTACATACTATGGTATTTTTTGCTGGTGGTAAAAGGTTTGTTTTCCAACCAACCCTTTCTACGTTTGGAACTTATGTTGCATGTTTGCAAGGTGAGCTTTTCAATCAGATGCAATGGTTCCGCTGTACTATTTCAACGGTATTCTCCCCAATGTATAAGGGTGGTGCTGTATAGAATTAAAAGTTATGCATATATGATTCACGTTTTTTGTTGTTGTTTTGTATGTAGGTATTGGGTAAACTTGTCTTTGGGGTTCCACATAGCTCGCGTCCGTAGGTGATTACCCTTTGAAGTACACGTGTCCCACGGTTGGTGCGAAAGGAGCAACCCAAAGTAGCAGTAGAACTTGTGCACAGTTCGCCCGGAGACTACTGACACCACACCTGGTAATCTGCCGCCAAGCAGTGATGCACTCGTATCGCTGTGTTCCGGTGGAAGGGAGTGGGTGCGGTTGAAATTGCAGGCGCATGAGACGTAACATCCCCATCTCGGAGTGATCGACGCAACGCAATGCATCTTGAGTAATCTCGTACTTTGGTGGAGAGGACTTGACTCGTATTATTGTTATGGCGGCGTATGTCGTTATTTCATTTTAAAGAAAGAGTAATTAATAACATAGAATAAATAATATAACAATTTTTAAAATTACCACCCAATGGTAATTTTAAAATTAGGTAATTTTGTCCACAGTTAATGTAACGTTACAACGATGACTTTTTGATCTTCTGAAAGGTAACCATGACAGACCTGACAATAAGGGCTCAGATTGTGTATTCTCAAAATTGTATACCGTATCTATGTTCAATTTAAATATAATAGGACCGAGTTTGTATTTTAAGACGTGGAGAGATAAATATGAACATGAGCTGAGAACAATTCCTTGTCAAATTTCCAGTTAGTGAAATTTTGTCAAACGTAAATATTTTGTGTTTTGTCAACTACCCTTAGATATTTTTTTTGTGGACATATCACATATCAACATCTAACCCCAAAGTAAGGTGTTTGTTCCGGCT
This sequence comes from Chesias legatella, assembly GCA_947359385.1. Taxonomy (NCBI): domain Eukaryota; kingdom Metazoa; phylum Arthropoda; class Insecta; order Lepidoptera; family Geometridae; genus Chesias; species Chesias legatella. Next base: position 5,750,258 of record OX375773.1, on the reverse strand, counting down.
AATCTCTGAAATAGCTAGACCGATTTTGACGGGACTTTACTGACAGATAGCTGATTTAACAAGGAGTAACTTAGGCTACTTTTCCGAGGGGGTAAAATAGGGGTGCGTGAGAAAACCAAATTCCACACGGACGAAGTCGCGGGCAACAGCTAGTTTATTATAATCTCGTCTTAAATTTACTTAATCCTAATCTGTGTCAAACCACATATCGTAGGTAGCTTTCAGAGTAACATCTTACATCTGCAACAACAAATAATAATATCTCCAGACGACACGAAAGCGTAAAATATGCTGGTTAACCCAAAGCTACTTTTGTATATCGTTAATCAGTCGTTCGTGCGGAAAACTGATAAGACCTTTTGCCAATTAACTTAATGGTGATTCTTTCTTTGACCTTCGGAGAGAAGTCGTAGAAGGGTAGTGATCGACCTAATTTCATAGACGTTACAGTCGTGGACCTGTGTAACTGATTCTTGCAACTACCACAACCTATTCGCGTGGGACCGGGGTAATTGATTCTTGTAACACTTCTACTACTCGTGTCACTAAATCTCTCGAGCTAGTATGATGAAACATTAAAGTGCAACTTAAGGAACCTTTTTTTCATAAGCTTGACTTGACTTTGTGAGCTTGTTTCTTCGCGATGTCATCCTTCAGCGTTTTATAACGTTTTTATAATGTAAGTCTAGCTTTGAACCTGCAACCTTCAGATTGAATCTTGGCTTCAGAACCATTGGAGTACCACGGCTGTGGTTAAAAATAACTCGTGTAGGTACCTATCCCTTTTGTGAGAAGGCCGGTGACTGGAACGGAAATAAATCTTTCATGCACGTCACGGCACAAATGTAAGCTTTTTGTTTATTAAAGCTCCGGTAGAGTCCAGAGTTTGGTATGTCCTTGGCTCCCTGTATGTCTTTATGTAGTAACTGCTCCGTGATCTGTGGTGCTGTGATGTATTGCCTGGTGTCGCAATATATCTGGTTTTATTGCGCGCATAGGTTCGGTTTAATCTTCCGTTTTATACGGACAGCCTTCTAGAAATATTACGAATTAGGAATAAACCACATATCTGAATTTTTCTAAATAAGTTTTGAACTAATTGTTTTCTTTTAAGATAGAATGCATTCCAGATGTCTTTAGGTGCTAAAATTAATTTCCTGTGTTATATTAGAAAATATACACATTTTATTTCATTTTTTGTCTACTTAATAAAGGCTATTTATTAAAAATAGCTTTATTTTTGTATTCTCCATAACGGAAGCTAAATCACGGTAAATTACAAATTTACTACAGCAGTTCTTCATAAATCGATGCCATTATATACAAATCAGATGTTATCAGTCTTGTGAATTGATTCCTTTTACTTTCATATTATTAAGCATGCAAATAAAATACAAGATCGCGCTTAGTTTAGGTCTCAGTGGTCACAATTTGCAAAATATCAATCTTGTTTTTGTACTGTTTAAAATATGATATGAAATAAAATATGACTTAAACCTATGTCGTCAAAATAACAAGGCTTGCATACATTTTAGTATCCTACGTGTTTAAGCAGTAGAACTAATGCCGATTTGGAACTGACACCATGACTATTTCCGCCGCCAAACAGTAATGCTACGCATAACTGTATTGTGGTTTGAAAGGTGTGGTTGCCGATGAAATTACAGTCACATAGGTTATTTTATCCTCACGTCTGAACATTACGATAATGATAATTTTCATTTTTGGATACCTAAATAGGTACGTAATGGTCCAGGGCGGGTTGTTTTTGTTATGGGGTAGAGGGTTGCCGCTAAGTATCAAGGGGAGCAACCTTGCTAATTTCGTAACCTAATCGAAAAAAAACAATTCCATTTACTTTGATAATTATCTATCTCTTGTTTAAGTTTATAATAACAATTATTTATTTATTTCAGGCTACTTATTATTAAATACATTGGCAAAATACAATAGATATCTTAGTGACTAACATATATATAATAACTTAAGACTTCAACAAATGAAAGGGATACGGGAAGGAATACAAAATAATATATTCCTTTTTGTTACTCTAGAAAAATTTCTTTCTTAGGTAAATCACAATTCCTTTTCTTGTTACCAACATCAGCAAACCTACAAAACTTGCCTTTAGGGAAAAGGAAAAACAGATAGAAAACTAGTTAGGAGAAAGCACGCGTAATGGTAAAAGAAATACTTTTCCACGTTTTTGGTACTAATAATACTGAACATCTTTCCACAACCTCTGCGTAAAACAGCACATAAATACAAGAAAGTTTTTTTGTGTAATTTATGTGACGAAAAGGGGCTGACGGGCTGATGTTAGGTAAGTGGTAACCACCGCCCATAGACAAGAGCAATACGACCAAGTACCACCAAAGTACGAGATGACTCAAGTTGCATTGAAAATGTGTCAAACGCACGAAAGGAGCCTGTTTGAGACGCATTTAAAACCCTTTCACCACACTCGTTCGATAGAACTATCGACTAGTCACTCAATAGCATTTTTTAATCAGTCAACGGGACCATAAACCGCATGCCGACTGACCGTAAAAAGATTTCAGATTCCTGGTTGCGGCGAATACGTGTGATGTTAATAATTTTGTTCTACCATCGATATTATACCTATCAAAGTCAAAGTCAAAGTCAAAAACTTTTATTTCCATAGAATTCATAAAGAAATGGTTTGGAAATTTTGGTATCAACTAGATACATCCTCATTATTATTTAGAATATTTTTATTTGTGTATATAAATATTGTGTAATTTCATACATCGCCATTTAGTTCTCAAGTCTCTAGGTCTAAATGATTAACTACCGACTTTTGAATTATTTTATCAACAGTAAAATCGACATATATGCACGTCGACATGTTCATATTTTAATTATAAATATGTGAAAAATGGGATGAAAATCTGGCAAAATACAAAATATTAATTAAATATGTTCGTCTATTACTTGTACAGAAAATTTTGGAAACCAACACAAATATTTACTTTTCTTTTCAATTTGTACTTTAAAAAGCTGTTGTGATAACAAAGTGAGGCTCCGAGTAATATTACCTCTCATTCCTATTCCTCAGCTATTGTTTCTCTGAAAGCTTTACAAAATAATAATGAAAATCTGCACGTCTTTTATTAAAATTTAAATGAAAAATATACCTCGCTCTTTTCATAATTCAGGCGCGGTAGACCGGAGTCTATCCTATTTTAACCCATTGCCTTCAAGCGAGCTATTCAGGCTTGTAGTATTATGAATTAGCTGTTTTTACAGAAATGAATGAGTATTTTAATTTCATAATTAATTATAATGCTTTGGATTTTTTTTATTTGAGATTGTATAACTGAGAGGTAACGACATAAAATGGTATTAAAAGCTTAGTACACTTGTAGCCCAAAAAACCGGAGTTTTTGGGCTTTTCAGGAATGTAAATATGTAGTGTTTAATTTATATTCATATATCTATTGCTATATCACTTCATTTTATGACAATAATATTATAGAAATTTAAAGCTCGTAAATATCTCGAAGCAGAAACCGCTTGGCGGCTGAAATAAATAAACACTAACTACTCCATCGATGACCACAAACTTTTGTTATCGTATTAAGTTATAATTGATTGATAACTGACTGTAAGACTCAAATCGTATTTTTGTTGTTGTTGGTAGAGGAATCCCTCAACGTAGGGTGAGCCATCTGCTCGTGCCGTCATCCCACTTACATAAACTTCACGAGCGGGATAGAGAAAAAGGCTCTTTTCATAATTCATTTTTTTAGGTTTAAATCACTTAAGATAAATTATTCAAAAAAGAAGCGAAATAAATTTTCATTGATTCTCCAAACCGCAAGTTAAGGAACAATGTAGCCATGAATTTACCAACTAGACGTTCACAGTTTGACTAAGAGCAGCATCAATGCGGTTCTTATTCAACCACTGACTTGTTCACTGGGAGAGTTGGGAGAGTATAGCGATGGTGCACAGTAAATTTAATACAACTAATTCACTTCCATTAACTGTCAAGTTGTACTCTTCACTACATTTATGGGGCTTCCTTTAGATTCCCATTCCCTGTGGTAGTTTATTATGGAATCAGGAGAAAAATACAAACCACTAGCACTAAGCAAATTTTAAAATAAAAAACTTCTTCTAAACCTAACCAGTTAGGGTTTTTAATAAATAGGAAAGTAAGTTTTATAGCTGCTAAAGTTCTACGGTGCAAGGTCAGAAGTAATAGTTGCTTAAAAACTTACTACGACAATAAAGTAGTAATTAAAATGGGATATATGACTTTCTGTGTGCTATCGCAAACTCCTTACTTGCATTAATGACATAACTGTACTAGCTGCTGTCTATTTGATCTATGTAAACTTAGCTCGGTGGTTTTAATTAAAAACGAAATCAGAGTGAAAAAGTCGTACTGAATGGCTGGCGATGTCATTACTGCTCCGATCGCAATCCAGTGCCGGAACTGATATAAGAAACTTTGAAACAAGTACAATTCATTAGGTTCGTGATAAAGGCATCGAATAAAACCGTTTCAAACTCTTACTTATTGAAACTTGGTCCTCGAACCGATTTAAATAAGTGTTTTACACTTTGTACGGTCTGAAAAGGGTTCTATTTGCCAATTATTCAAAGCGCTCTGCAGTTTCACACTAAAAGGATAAAAATGTAACACAATTCAGTAAATATTCCGACCCGATTTAAATTACACCGGGTCCCTGAAGGATTTTGGTGGAGGTATCGAATTTACTTATGCTAATCTTACGTCACCCAGCGGATAAAAGTCTATTTCGCTGCTAATTAACTCAGATACAATAGAAAGTGTTGTAGATTTATTTTAAATAAAGTCATTAATTTTGTTTGTTCTCTGAGATAAAAGCGGTGGAACTTAATTTAGGACAGAAAATTAATCTGAGTCGAAGATTTTGACTGAACTGACTTTGAAGAACTTTGTGTTCCTGAATAAAGGCTTTTCTTGGAAGTCTTTATCCGAAAATGGATTAAGTCGACCTTATGCCCCATCTTATTTCTATTGTTTTGGGCATTTGGTTATTTTTTTCAATATTTTATCTTGTTTTGTAGGAAACATACCCAAATTAATCCTATACAAAATAATCACACAGTATTACTAATAACATAATATGTCTGAAGTCGCACCATTAGCAAACGTCTTTAATGAAACTTTCTGTGACTGTAAGTTCAGGGAGAAAATAACGTTTTTTTTTTTCTTTTTTTATATGTAAAATTTTTGTCAATGCTTTTGCTAAGCATTGTACTCATAGTCTCACTTAATATAATAGCGTCGGCAAAGAGAAAGTTGGTCTTCAAAATAATCAATATGAGTGGCATCTGATAGTTGATAAAACAGGACCGCCTGTCGTCGACGCGTTACGTCGATACGGGACAAAGTGGATGGGTATCAATTACCTGTCCCATGTTAATGGCTCTGACGACAGAGTAATTGGATACCTGCAGATATGGGTACATTTTGGTTTCACATCTATTCGATATACTAATTGGAGAAAGGAGATTGAAGTCGACAGGTAGCGAGTGTTGAATTGTTTCAAAATACACGATTGTAATACTGACTCCCTAAAGGTTTAATATCGCGCTGGACCATCAAGTAGTTAGCTGTTATATATATCATGTTACTAGGATGGTATATTAAAAAAATATGTTGAATATGTGAAGTAGTGCTAAGTTGGCCCGGAGTAGTAATGCCACCACAACTGGTAATCTGCCACCAAGCTGTGATGCACTCGTGTTGCTGTGTTCCGGTGGAAGGGAGTGGGTGCCAGCGAAATTGCATGCGCATGAGACGTAACATCCCCGTCTCGAGGTGATGGACGCAACGCAATGCGACTTGAGTCATTTCGTACTATGGAGTAAACTTGAGTTGTATTGCTGTTGTCTATGGGCGGTGGTTACCACTTAGCATCAGGTGGGCCGTCAGCTCGTTCCATGACATCAATTAAATTAAAAAAAGAACAGTTACTTAATCCTCGTGGGACAAGCCGTACTGCAAGAGATTAAGCGTGTATTTGTGAACTAAAAATGTAGGAAGTTTGAGAACAAAAAGTACTTAATAGATTTCGACAGCGCTGTTATAACAACTGGCATTTGGTATAATTATCATAATAATAATTTATTTGCTCCACAGAAATAAAAACCCACACGTACTTACCTAATGACATGAAAACAGTTTTAAACTAAACATAAAATAGCATTGGACTCAGAATATTTAGGAACAAATATATTTTTTTTGTTGTCCGCTTTTTATATTTTTGGGAGTAGATTTATACACCTGTATCAAACTTCTACAATGGATGGTGGATTTATTGTGACCCTCCACGCTTCCGCCAAATCCGTGCCTGAGTATGGTCGAAATGAGGTAAGTAAGCTTGCCAAACCACTGCCCCATTAGAATAAAGTTTTTGAGAGGCACCCAGGTAGCTGTTTTCTGTAGTTCATAAACAATTAAAAATTGTTGGAGTCTGTTTAAATCATTATAAACAATCCATTTCATGTCTCAATCTGGGTGTATCAATCTCGTTTGTTAGGAATAGGTCAGTTATACTGGCAGAGGGGATATTAGAGTTCGCATAGGGCATTTCATTGGTGTTCTTTTTACATATTGGAGAGAAACTACGATATACAGTTTCTCACCAAAATGTAGTGTTAATGAATATTTATTATAATCACCCATATTTGTGATCAACGCCTAGAAAGTTACAAAAACTAACTGATATTTTAAGAAATACAGTACTAGACAGTTTCCAATAGTTTCCAAAATATATCGCTAGCATTTCTATAATAAGAAAACTTAGATCATCAGAAAGAAATCAATATCATCTACGTATATAAGATACATTACTCATATTAATTTAAACGTTTCAACCTGCCTTCACCGTTACTTTTCAACATAAAATATCAATGAGAATATTCTAAAGAAACCTCTCCCGTTGAATAAAAAGAGAGCGGGTGAGTGTACCTTATCTCCGAGCCTCGTTTGTTCCAGCAGATGTTCGTAATACATCACGAGTGTTTTGGGGTGAGCTTTTTTTGCAGATTTATAGGTACAGTGAAGTGTTTATATACTTACAGCTTACATAGATAAAATATTACGGTGACTTTCAACTGTACTGCTAATATTTTTCCCCAAGAAGACATAAGTACGGACAAAATGTTGTAAATATATATTATTATTTTTTATATTATAAATAGGCAAACAGGCTTACGGCCCACCTGATGTTAAGCGGTCACCGCAGCCTATAGACGTCAGCAACACCCGGAGCATTACTGATGCGTTGCCTACCCTGGAGATTTCTTTTTATATTTCTCTTGAAGCTGCCCATGTCATACCTTGCCGGGAAGACCTCAAGAGGTAGCCCATTCCACAGCCTACAAGTATGCGGTAAGAATGTCCTCGTGAAACGAGTTGTCCGAGCCTGCCATGGTTCTATAATGTGTGGATGGGCCTTAATCCGGTTCCGAGAGGTACGATGAAAAAATTTCGAGGGTGGTATCAATTCGAAAAGTTCGTCCGAGCATTCCCCATTGTACAATCTATAAAAAACGCACAGCGAACCAATATCACGACGAACGCTTAGAGGTTCGAGTGAGTCAGTGAGTATGGGATCGTCAATAATTCTAACGGCTCTTCTTTGTAGAGAGTCAAGTCGGTTGAGCTGGTACTTGGGCGCACCGTGCCATAGGTGTGAGCAGTATTCTACGTGCGGCCGAACCTGAGCTTTATAGAGTAAAAGCCGCTGGTTTGGTGTAAAATAATGCTTGGCACGGTTAAGAACTCCAAGTTTTTTAGAAGCAAGTATAGCTTAGTATATATATGAGGTTATTAACACGTCATCATTTTTGTTATTTCTCTAGATTATTAAATTAGTATAGAACTCTGTTTTCCACTCTTAAGTCTCATCATAAAGAGAGCAATCTGATCCGACTTGATTGGAATTGGTAATCTTTTAAAATTTTACTGATATTTTTTTATCATAGGTATATTCTTTAACATTAGATGGGCCATCCCGTTTCTTTGTCAATTGATAAGAGCAAAAAATTAACCACAGAAAAAGTTTTTCACTATCAGATATATACTCGTAGATATATCACATAATATTTTGAGAACGTCCTAATTCCAAAATTTATACATCAAATAATGTACAAAATTAGACCAAATAATAATAATAGTCAAATATCTTTATTTACCAAAAAGCATTATATAATACAGATTACTTGACCTTATTATACCTTATTATATTAAGAAGTTATTATAATAACCCTGTATACTCACATCACAAAACAAAATAAATCTCAATGACGTACACAATTGCTGAATGGAAATCACACTGGCTTCAAATATTGCCCAATATTACCCTATACCCAATGCTACCCTTAACCGTCGTTAGAACCTTAACAAAAGTGACCCTATTGTTCAGAACCAATGTTACCTTAGTGAAACATTTTGTAAACGACACATACAGGAAACTCGTTGAGTTTTCATGGATCTTCTGTCCATAAGGAATTTAAACCAGAAAACTAAAAGATTACTACAGCTATAGTACTTTTGTAAACACACATATAAAACATTATAACATCCAAATAACAAATTTCTATGTCACACAAATGTTATTCCGGGTGAGAATAGCAACAATAAATATTTGAAATCAGTGCGAATAATTATCTCAGTATATAATAATTTAACAATTCCCTTCCATAACTTATATACCCAAAGTAACTCAAACTAACTCTTGACGGTTTTCTCAGATGTGAAGTTATGAAGACTAGAATAATATTTATTTTACGACCGTGAATTCCACGAGTGATTTATATCCCTGCCCACGCAAATTGTATAATTGTGTGGACTTCAAGAGCGACTTTTTATTCATCTATTGTGTAACAAATCCACCCGTAAATAAGTATGTGGTACCAGTGGGAATATCATATTGATATATCCACGTGACATATCGATTAGTCATTGAAAAGTGCCACAAAAGCACTCAGTTTTAACAGATTGTATATTTTTGATAAACCGACACTTCTAAAAGCGACCTAGCACAAAACGTAGTTGTCATAACAAAATTAGCACAAGAAATTGAACAACTAACTACATATTGATATTATGCCCACATTCAAAAATACAGGGTAAATCCGTTGATACATTTTTAGTTTTGTTGTCGGCTACGTTCGCAACGTTCATACTGATGCTTATTTTTGTATTAAAACGTGACGAAATCATAATATTAACAAATGAAGACGGAAAACATATTATTATTGTGTTATAAACAAATCTTTTGCAAATTATAAATTCAAAATTAGTTGTGAAACATTTTAACTATGAAAATTAAATTATTGTTCCATACATGTTTTACTACTAAAGGTTATAGTAAAGGTTATCAAACAAGTTGTGCCTCTTCAATTTGTATGACATGCCGACTTGGGCAGGATAATGGAAAGCAGATTTTCCAACTGTTTCTTTTTATAAATGTTTTGTCAGCGCGAATTAACGGTAAGTTGCTGAAAATTGTGATTAAATCGAATAAATAATTGAGAATAAATAAATATTTCATAACAACAAATCATCTTCAGTGTTATAGGTAAAAAAAATGTTCTTTACATATCAATTGGTTGGTGTACTCTCCTGTGAAATTAAACATTTTTGTTGGGCTCGAATCTCCCGAGAACTAGCAAGAATCTACTCAAGCGTGTTATTGAAGCCAATAGTTCGAGTAAATAACACCAATGGGCATTTTATATCTAGTTATAACATGTTTACTATATATACTGTTTACTTACAAATACAATATTGGAATACCCAAGGGAAATTAATAACAAATATTATATTACTTAAAATTTCTATTTGTATTGATGTACATTAGTTTGACTGTAAGCCATTCAATTTCAAGGTTGCGGATTACGGAAAATGTTGAAGACTTTGGACCCAACCAAATTTTGGTAACTTTTTCATCGCAGATATACCTACCCAATATACTATATTGGTGCATATATCGACAAATCCTTATTTAAACATTAATGATCAATCACTAGTCATTTAATCTACAGTATCTTACACACAATATGTGTTGCACAGATAGCATATTATTTCGATATAAAACACCCTTTCAATTGAATTTTCAAACCTATCCCGAACACCGTAATTTGGTTGTGCGAGTTTTCTTTTTTTCATCCATCCTCGCGCTACTGAAACAGTTACCCCTTTGTGAGGTATTCGGCAAACGAAGTTTCATTGTGGACCGGAATCGTTCTATTGTGGAATATTTGAAGTGACAGAGACATAACGAATATCCAGTATATGACGGAATTCGATCACGCCCGCGCCCGCGCTCGTGTGAATCCACTTATTATTTTCGCCTATGATAGTTTTGATTTACGTGCGATCGGTTCTCGGTAGGTCCGGATAAAATGTGGTTTATCATCCTAAAATAATATGAGGTATATGGTTGTACAATTTAGTTAACTGGTGCCAACATAATAATAATATTGTTGGACATTTCACACAGCGCCATCTAGCCCCAAAGTAAGCTAAGAATAGCTTGTATCATGGGAACCAGCCAACTGATATAATACTTTTATACTTTTTGTAAATACATAGATATAATACATATTAATCTATGTTCGTCACACAAATGTTTGTCCTGGGTGGGAATCGAACCTACGACCTACAGCGCAGAAGGCAGGCTACCAATAAGGCCAGTCGATAATCTACACTAATTTTACGCTAATAATCACTTAATAAAATTTCTTCTAATTATTAAATATGTTTATATGTGGCTGATGACAATAATTTCATAAACATAGACGATGCTTAATGTCTCCATTTTGAAGGATATCTTTATTTAGTAGTAATTTTTCGGCTTTAAATGGGATATACGAGTAATTTAAAAAATAAGTAATTTATTTCATGCTATAGGAAATACTCCTGAAAATAATGAGTTTAAATATAATAGAAAACACAAACAGTCTATTTTTTTATTCAAGCTATTGATTTTTCAAACTGTTCAACCGTGTAATTGTTTAATTAAATCATCTATGCTGCGGTTTGTGGCAGTCTGCAGTTAAACTAATTAATCAGTCGGAAGGCATTTTAATCGATTTCGGCTGATATGAATTTATTATGTACAGACTAGACATATGAGATGCGATGGCGCTGTTCAGTGACCCCGCCTCACCCTCGCTAGTCACCAAGAGATCGTCAGAAACATCTGAGCAAGCCAATTGGTGGGGCGGTATCCCACCCCTAATTAATCCGTAGTAAAAACAAGTAAAACCACAAAAATTATTACTTGATAAGGTTTACTCAGTGGTTGATTATGATTAAATGGTACAAATTGAAAATGTTGTCTTTATACATGTTTTTTATCGTAAACGACATCAATTAGTATTAAAAATGTATATTATTAACCAAGGATTAAATATATTTTTCTAATGGCAAATTACTAATTCAACTGTTATTCTGAATCAGTTGTTAATAATGTTATAATGGTTGTTATTTTTTTTTATTAATCTTATCATTGACACTTACTAACTAAATTAAAGATTTGCACGTCTAATGGCCAAAAATGTAAGATCTATGTACCTAACTACATCCTTATAATACTTTTACATCAGCTTTTGATTTGATATCGAGGAAAATATAGATGCACAGCACCACCTTCTCAAAATGGCGAAGGAAAAACGTCGTGACGAAACAGAAATGTCCTATAATATCCTTTATATAATCTATACAAATAAATAAAATTGGAGTGTCTGTTTGTAATATTAAAATAACCACTTTTTACTAAGTGCATATGAATGTATACACGGTACATATACCAAAACAACATTTTTTTCAATTTTTGTCTGTCTGTCTTCCTGTCTGTCTGTCTGTTTCTCTGTCTGTCTGTCTGCTTGTTTGTTCCGGCTAATCTCTGAAATGGCTAGACCGATTTTGACGGGTCTTTCACTGGCAGATAGCTGATGTAACAAGGAGTAACTTAGGCTACTTTTCCGATGGGTAAAATAGGGGTGCGTGATAAAACCGAATTGCACGCGGACGAAGTCGCGGGCAACAGATAGTAAAAAATAATTCACATGTTGCGTACGAAGGGAGCAGCTTTGAAGTGCACTTTAATCCCTTCACCACACTGTTACCATAACACCTGACAGAAACACTCGGGGTAACAACGTGCCTACATGTTCTGTATAGTAGGTGATTTGTGTCTAACTTTGCCTATTTTTCGCAACTACACCAGCTATATCTGATACATTCAATTAAACTAGAACTGCTCTTATCGTGTTACTCGACCAGTTACAAAGTTTCAATGGCCGCCGCGCCGCCTTTCCGGTAAACCTCTAATGTGCTGGACTCGTATAATAGAACACATTAAGAACGAATTTGTTACTAAATGTTGGACATTGTGTGAGTCCAAATTACGTTGACATACATAGTTTTGTTTTGTAACAGTGAATGTTGTTCGAAAATGGTAATTACAAACGATTAATAACATGAATATTATTAACGTAGTACTACTACGAGTATTATTATGGTGAAATATAGTCGGCTTCTACGAGTACCTGTGACCTAGAGTCTCGGGTTCGATACCAGGATGTGGTAAATGTTTGTGTTTTTAATACATCTCTTTGAGTTGTTCCAATGAAAAATAGATTCAAAACATTTCTCACCGAGCTTTAGAATATCGAAATAGTTTTAGTAGTTTCAGTTGTATTCACTATGTGATTATATTATTAAAAGTTAATGATGAAAAATTAACGCGTGTTCAGTTTATAAGAAAAGCTAGTGGAATTCCTAATTAAATGTCTTGTTCTTGTCTTGTCTCTTATATTGTAATAAGGTATGTCCGTGACGTCATGCATTATAGGTTCCGCCTGAAAACCAGCGCCGCTGCCGGCATGATGGGTTTATATCTAGCATGTTAGGGAGTGGTATCTTGCTGAGGCGGAGACCCATTTGACCACGCCAGGAACAAAACTCAATTTATTTTATTTTCAATGTTTATGTATGTGCGTGTCGAATAAAAAAATATTCTATTCTGTTCTATTGTATAATTAAGAGGCATTTAATTTTAAACAGTTACACCACACTGACAACAACACAACACATTAAAATTACAACACTGTCTAAACATACATTTGGAGATCCCCTGTCCCCTGCCCCCTGTCTGAAACATTATTTTACGCGTAGCCGCTGTAATACACTTACGAAATAATATATTCTGACAGAAATCTAAAAATATAATCTTCAAGAACTTCCAAAGTTGGGTCGTTTGCAAAGTCACAGATGGTGCCACCCGAGATAGTTTCTCTTCAATGTGACGAAAGTCACAACTTATCCCTCAAGCCGGTGACATCTGTTAATATATCTTCAAGGTTGGCAGGTCACTCGAAATAATTTTGGAATCAAGAACTTATCTGAGAGTTTCTATATGTCTCTCACTTACCTACTATCTCTATATTTGTGCGACGAACATAGATGTTTGTTCTTGTCTGGGTGTTAATATGCATTTTATGTATGTATTAAAAAAAAAAAGTCTGGTTTCCAAGACACAAGCTATGCTTAGCTTACTTTGGGGCAGAGCACGGTGGCCCAATACTACAGACTCCACGTTTTGATCCGGAGGTGACTGGCTCCTATCCTGACGTAAAAAAGTGGTTTCTTATAAAATATCTATGAGCGCCTAATACCAATACCGCGTTCTCAAAACGGTGAAGGAAAGTATTAAGTGATTTCCATTTGCCTTGTCCAACAACTAATAATTGGAAGAAATATGGCCAGTACATGAAAGGAGCCTCTTTGAGGCGCACTTTAGTACTTTATTAGACTTAGACTTTTCATCCAACAATCCACAACATCTAATTTCAGTTGAGCCATGTATTTATACATGAATTATACGTCTGTAAATAAGCCTTGTCAAATTTGAATTTTAGCATCTCATTTAATGGATCCCGGGGTAAATCACAGTCATCAGTCGAATTTTTTATTAAAATTTGTTATCTTTAGGCAAATATGGCGATTGCAGAGTTTTCTTCTTTTTAGCTTGTGCTTCTTGCCCGTTCGATTTCTAAATATTTTTAATTAGATCTCCTTGGTACAACTTTTCAAACGAATTTTGAGGTTCCAAATTCAAATTTTACGCAACAGCGCGGTATAATGAAATTATTTATAATAATAATATTATGACCCAGCTACACAGGGGCATATTGAGTTAACTTTGGGTTTTCAAATAAAGATTACGAGCGTTTATAGTAGGAAAAAAAATTAACCTTTCATTCCAACATCGAACAAGGTTTGATTTATCAAACAACTTTTTATATTTTTAATAACTAAATCATTATTTGTTATTGTTATTTCAGAGAGATAAATTCGAAACTCAGGTTTTTATTAACGATCTCAACATAAGACTTTTTTTTATAAGTCGTAATTATGAAGCGTGTTAAAAATAGGGTTCTAAAGTAATACGGCGAAAAAAAGACGGCTCTATCAAAATTATAGAGTGGAAAATCAACATCATTATGAGCAGTATAAATATTCTTTGAAGAAAAACATTAAAGATTCCCTTTCATTTTGGGCCATTTTTCACGTCAATGGTTCTTTTAATTGATAGGCTTCCCGTTCAGCCAATTATACAGAAATTTTTTGCTTAGCTCTGTTTGCAGTCATCAGATCTTATGCTAATAGATTTATGTTTACAGCAGAGACATTTATAATATTATCTAGACGCAAAAGTTTTCACAAGACAGACAGACTAGTATTTGAATTATGTAACTAAGGTTATACCTTGCTTTCACAATTATTGAAAAGATTAGTCAACTATTCTTAATTAATAACGAATTCTACAAGAGATAAATCCTGCCTGACAGCTGATTGACGGTAGTCTAAAAATAACGAAATAAAACCTAAACCAAGGTATTTCAGGTTCACTAGAACGTAGTATTGTCCACATTGTTGTTCAGTAGCAGTGGAACTTGTCCGGGGAAATACTGCCAACACTCTTATTTCTGTAGCCAATCAATACTTCGTTACTGTGTCTTGATTTGAAAGGTGTGGCTGCCGGTGGAAATACACACACATGAGACATTTCACCTTCATGTCTCAGAGTTATGGGCGCTAATGCAATTACAATGTCATTTGGGTCTTGTCGAACTTTGGTAGTGGAGGACCCAAGTGTTACTGCTCGTTATGGGCAGAGGTTACCACTTTACAGCTGTAACTTTATCACATCACATCACATCATATGGTATATAGGTATAACATCATTTTTGTACAGCATAAACTCACTGAAACTTGCCTAGAGTACATCATTTTTTAAAACTGAGTCTGTACTTGCCTCCAGACTACTATCTGTTGTAAACGCGATCATTCACATCACGTCTAAGCTTCCAATTTAAAAAATAAACATTCATTTTGTTCCATCCTCCATCCAGTTGTAATTTCTCATAAATGCATCACACTGAGCTAGCTGGAAACACGTAATAAATAACGATATACCAGTATGAAGCTTGAGAAACTAAGATTTATGAGGGATTCAATGCAAGTCTTTAGTGATAGTTCAGTCTTCTTTTCTACAGAATATACAGAATGCATTTATAGAGGGAATGATTTTTTTATTATATAAGATACTTAAGATACTTCATGAGTACCAGACTATCTGGCGAAGTTTGTTTCTCTTTATATGTGATATGTTATATGTTTCAATTTAATCATATATATTTCAGATTACTCTGACTTAGCTCAGTATACGTGATATTTTAAAGCGAATCTGGTGAATATACATTCATCATATCCGCTTCAGATTCACGTTTATTTCACAAAAACTGTAGAATCATGGCAGTGCCGTCAGTTATGTAATTAAGTGATTTCACACAGCGCTATCAAGGCCCAAAGTAAGCTAAGCATAGCTTGTATCATGGGCACCAGACAACTGATATAATACTTATATACTTTTTTAAATACATTAAATTGAATATACATTAAACTGAATTTATTGTCTAATTGTCTGTGTTATGTTATTCATTATTATCTTTTATCTTTCCTAACATTTTAACTAAATCTTCCTTGAACTGAGTACTCTGAAAGGTATATTTTTGTCGTAATGTACCTAAATATTTATTTTATACTAAACATAACCCCAAAACAATGATATATTATGAGAAATTCAAGTTTTCGCGTGATACCCGCTGCCAAGCCGAGGCATCTAAATATGGTATCTAGGGAATTACCCAATTTGACCCGAACCATAGAATAGATAGAGCATTCACAGTAGGTACTCAACTCTTTATATATTGATATGTACCTGACGGAATTGCCAAATGACCTAAGTCTAATGGTTAATTTTATTTATTTATTTAAATTTAGCAGCACAGCCAGTAGTAATAATATCCATAAAGATTTATGCCAGTAGTTAGCACACTATTATCTCATGACTTGTCATCACTTTTTATTATTATTATTTTTTTATTTGTCTATTAATTATTACGCTGGAACTAAAACTTGAATTGTTGTAGCTGAACAGCGTACAGAAGGGCAAATTGGCTTGCAAGAGTAATATGGTTACTGCTTTTACTCTCTTACCTATATGACGGAGCTCAAACGAAATACTCCATCATATAATAATGAAGCTGTGTAAATTATATCAACTGGGAGAAAACTTCCTATTTTTTTCCTGTCTTAGGGTGACCATGGCTTTGTCTTAGACTAAGGATTGCTTTTAAGTATTTAGCTCACGATCGTTTATCCTAACCAATACTAAGTTAAGTTTACTGAGTCCTAATGTTTATATTGTTGAACAGAATATTGCACATATACCAACCGGTTGGTTGGTTGGTAAATATTAGTATATGTGCATATATGTTTTTTGTGTAATGATACATATGAGACATTCCACCTTCACGTCTCAGAGTTACGGATGCATGTAATGCGACTTGGGTCTTGTCGTAAAGTATGCCTTGTTATGGGCAGAGGTTACCACCTAACACTGGGTGGGCCATCTGCTCTTTCCATAACATGATCATCTTTATCTGTGAATATTCTTATATAGGTACTAAACAAAGTATTGGTTGGTTGGGTGGTATAGATTGCTAGACTTGCATTATTTTTTTCTTTTGTATATAATAACTGTTGAGGACACTATGAGGACTGAGACGTGTAGAATTTATGTTCAGTTTAATTAAAAAAAAAAAAATATCTACAATTGTACTTAGGTCGATCTTTGTTTCTAAGAAAAGGAAGATACGAAGCTATTCAGTTTCACATTACCCTGAGGCTTGTGTGGAGAGTAAACTCGGACGGTTTTCCTCACGTTTACGTAAATACAAGCCGTTTTTCCATCAAATCCTATATATCGCTAACGCTCGAATGAAAATTCTGATCATGTATTCGGCTCCAAAGTTTTTGCACGTTTTTGAACGACTTCTATACGAAAACGATATCTTTTCTCACATATCCCTTCTTTTTGAGGCGAATTTTGTAAACTTATATAAGAAAATGATGGAATTTCTTCAGCAATTTAGTGAAACAGGTGAAATACTTTGAGTGTATTTCCAGTCACGTGCCACTGCGTCTTTCTATCTTCGTTTCAAAGATGGATCACGACTCAACAAAATACTAGCGAATAGAGTTTGCTTTGAGGACAATAAAATTGCGCTTAAATATTATTTTTATCACAAATAACTGTTTCAGTTTAACCTTAAATTAAAAAATATAGCTCAATAATGTATAAAACCTACATTAAATATCAAATACTAAGATATCATAGATGGTTTATTGATACATATCCAGAATAATAAAACCCTTAAATAGAAAGAAATAAATGTCTATTCGACAAACAATACGTTTAACGCTTGTATTGTTCATAAAAGAGTAACAAAATTCGTTGAAAACAAACAAAAACCTTTTTAAAAGTAAAATCCATTTGAAATATTACACTTTGTTACACGAGCTTTAGGTGAATCGCGTTTTTGTGAATATCCGACCACTTTAGTCGTATTCAGTTGCATAAAAATATGGCCACATAAAAGTACTTCGGCAAAAATATGGCCGTCGAAATCCTGGCTAAACGTGCGTGTTTTAAATTTTTCGTTAGTGACATCAGGATTTACACGATTAAACGCAATGACAATCACGTTGAAATAGATGAATGTTGCTAGTTTACATTTTACGACGGACGAATTTTTTTTCCGGATAACTTTTATCGATATACTACTATTTGAAAGGAAGTGATTTAATTCTTAATTTTAAGAAAAAAATCTTCGCAATATCATACGTAGGTATCTGCGTTTTATTCAAACATTATTATTTGTACGTTTCGTAAATGTTTCTTCTGGCTCTAGGATAGTTATATCTTGGTAGTTAAGTATAATATACTTCTAATATTTAACATCATCTTCAGCCTGATTCAGTCTCTCCCTCCTTCCACAAGTCATGTCCTCCACCAGGTAAAATGATTACGGTATCTATCGTAGCTTTTCAATACACTCTAAACTCTACTAAAAAACGACGGAGCGACCACTCAATCGTTAGCAGGTTACCAGCAGCTGGTTACAACCAGTAAAGCCTCGACTATTTATTAGCTCATGAATTAGTAAAGTTGGAAAGGTATCCCTTTAAGGTGGGTAGCTACCGGTAACTTGAGGGGAGATATTCATACACAAGGGACGTCCAGATTGGTGCAGATATGACCAAATATTGTTTTTATCTAACTTTAATTTTAGTATGGTTTCAAGAAAACGATGTGAAACAGCAATTTAACATTTGACTTACCCTTAACAATTGATTAATTTTAAGATCGGGAACTTATCAGTGAAGTTATTTGCTGTTTATCTTAGTCCTCCTAACTTTGAACTGTTATTCTCTGACGTTACACAGATAAAGGACTAAAATAAGAGTAATGATTTTGAGTTTACTATTCTGTATGAACCCGCGTGTGAATTCACAACAATAAAATTTACTAAAACTACATCGCCTGGGTTTACGCGCTATGTCTGACAGATAGATTGTATTGTATTCACATTTATTGATGTCCTCACAGATTATAATATAAAGAAAAAAAGTCTTAGCTTCATTCCTTGACTGTATTCTCCTTACCAAGATCTTTCTTTCTACTTAGGATCTACTATCTACTACTATCTATCTATTCGAGTCACTGGTTCTCTAGAACCAGTGTGATGAAAGGATTTTAAGTGCGCCTCAACTCTTTGAGGCGCACTTAAAATTTCCTCATTTCATACACTTGACACATGTCTTCATCAGTTCTACGACATGTCGGTTTCCTTTCGATATTTTCCGTCAGCGTTTTGAGAACGTGGTATTGCGCACATAAATCTTTCAATTGAAAAACTCATAGGTGCACGTCGGAATTTGAACCAGCGACCTGCGGATTGAAACTCGGGGTCAGTACCACTAGACCACCACGCTCTCTACTACTAACTACTACTTTCTACTTAGGAAGTAATTTGTATATAACTTCATTTGGAAACGCAGCCTTTGTCCAATCACCCTCGTGTTTTTTCTCCCGCGATGCCCCCTCGTGACATATGGCGGTGCTTATCCCTCCAAACTACTGCAATATCAGAACCAATTCCGGCTTGAAATAAAAAGAGCACCTGAGTGATTCGTATCGCTTATATGAAGTCGTTATAACGGTTGTTTTCAATCTGATTGACTGACTAGGGTCGAACTTGACTTGTAGTCAACGTGGACGGCGCCTACAAGCAATGTTTAAATGAGGAACTGTCTCTTAAAAAGGCTTTAGAAACACACTAATCATCGCATGTTGCTATAATATATGATAATAATAATAATAATATTGGTGGACAATTCACACAGCGCCATCTAGCCATACATTTTATAAATATGAATATACATCTAATGTCCAATTGCTTCCTCTGGCCATAAAACCGTGTTTACCTTTAAGGTGTTTCTGTAAACATTAAACTTATTTTTTGTAATTCACAGTGTAGCAATAAGGTGTCAATAAATATTATTATTATTATTATAAAACATTAATATTATGGCTTAGTTTTTCTAAAAAGATCCCAGGCGCAACACTCTGGTACTTGAAGACGCAATGACTCACCCCGCTGAAATTTCACAGGTACCCACTGTTTTCATGTCAGAACAATTAAAATTTGCTAGTATCTAACTGCCTACCGGCGGAAATAGTTATGGTACCAGCCATATAACTATCTATATTAAATTATGCGATGAAAGGGCATAAACTCGTGCGAAAAGTAATTCTTCCAACTGATATCATTTCAATAAGAATGTCGTATTCAATATGTTACCAACTGACATTCTCAGCAAATGACAAGACGATATTGAAAAGGAAAAATATATTGGGACTCATGATCTTATACAGCTTTTGTACTAAATGAAAACTATATTTTGCATGGAATTTTGATTGACTAATATACATACATTTACGACTTTTTTCCAAAGGGGAGACAACGTTCCAATAAGCCACTGTTTACCTTGTGAGTTACATTGTAGTGGAAAATTAGGTGAAAAGTGGTCCAGTGGCGAAAACCTCAATCAGCTCGATCTCAAGCTATCACTGCTATTGTTTTCCCACGAATAACTCAGCTATTTCTTCCAGAAACTCATTCATTTCTAATTATTAGTTATACCAAAGAAATCACCATGAAGTCTGTTAGTATTATTGTAGTAAATTAATGAAATCTATGTTGGGCAGTTATTTTGTTTATGTGATACAGTTACGGAACGAGCCGATGGCCCACCAGGTGTTAAGTGGTAACCTCTGCCCATAACAACCGTTGCGACTTGGGTCCTCCCCTACTAATTTTGATACTACAGTTTACGTGAAGCCTGATCGAGCCATTATTCAGTGGCTAAAATTACTGTTGATCATTGTACAAAAGTGTACACACTGACCGCTTGTTGACGCAGTTAGATCATCATATTGATAATGAAATCTGTTCATTGTTTCTGAACCAAAGCAACCTCGCGTAGAACAATGACATTGAAATCAAATCCCGGGAAGCAACAGATTATATGATAATAAACATACTTACTGAAGTCTCACTTTCATAATGTTTAATACTTTACCATTCATATGACCTTAGTTGCTCAAGCAGTAGCCACAGTAGCACAGTAGCAGTAGCCTTTTCTATGTGAATGAGCCACGGAACGAGCAGATGGTCCACCTATTATGAAGCATTTAAGTAAAGTAATAGAACTTGCGTTTTCCCTTACTTTGTACGGGAAGACCCAATTCGCACCTCATTGCGCCCGTAACCCTCATGAGCTATTCTAATAACAGTTCCTTATGGAACCTGATGTTATCATCAGGTGACATAATTTTAGGTACAATCAAAGGCAAGCCGAAGAAAATACCATAGAAACGACCTACTCTTATCACGCTTACAGATTTCCATACAATAAACATTGAATGGAGATCTGGACTGTTAAGCGTGTTTGCTGTGATTACTAATTAATAATGTATATTATGTGGTGGTAAAACATAATCGCAGTCTTGCTGCTGAGATAAATCATAAATTACAAGGTAAAGGTATACACTACAATACACTATGTTTCCGCACCAACTGTGCTCCGCCATACCATGTAGGTGCAGTCGCATGCAGAAGTTAATTAATTTAAATTAATACTAAATTATTCCCTCCGCTGCCACTCTACTGTAAGACCCTATAATTCTTTTTTGATTCTAGCGAAACTCAGCGTAGTTTTACCACCTACCTTTTTTTTCAGTTTTACTAGTATTTGGTCGTATCTATAAAAAAAAACTAAGTTTAAATTATTATCTACCTTGACCCATTTTGGTAGAACATTTCTAAAACGATGTATCTCACATCGGACCGTGAACAGGACCCGTACGTTGGAGTGATTCAGATCTCGTAAAAAAACCAAGGCCGTTTGTTATGGTCTGGCATTGTGATAACGTTTACGTATTTTGTGAGAGGTATATGATGATGAATATAACGAAATTTTAATTAGTAAAGATAGTGAAAGAGGTACTTCGTAGAGATGCATTATATGCAACACAGTCGTTCTCATATATTATGCTAGACATAATCATCTACGAATTGTCCTTGTACTCACAATATTGGTTGACACTTTTTATCAAATCAAAATGGGCAATGAGGTCCATAGTTTCCGAAATATATATTGATACCTGCTTTATGTATATTTCGCAGTTGGGTGAGTGAGTTTTTATTTATTGAAATAATATTCAGCAAAACTAAGATGAAAGAAAAGAATGTTTTGTTGAACAATAGACTTGGAATCGTCATATACTGAACGGACGCATACTGTCGCGGACTGCTTCGTATTGTACTCGTATCGTGTTTTACGTTTTATCATAATAATGATATATCGCACACGACCGACTAGCATACGTCACTCGAATATATTCTATTTTTTAGCTATGTGTGCATTGGTGTTCGTTTATTTCTCAATTTTCAAAGAGGATTTGGATTTTGAAGACAGCATGAGAGAGAAAAATATGGTGGTACATAAAATTATTGTGAATGAATTTTACGAGGCACGTAAAGTGAGTATTTTTGGAAACATTTAAGTCATGCATAGCTTTTTTTGTATCGATTCCCAACCTTAAACATACGTACGACTTTTACAAAGACTATCATATAACCCACTATTATTAAGATTTACTTAGGGTTCCCTAAACCGTACAAGGATAAGTTAAGGTTAACCATATTTATTGTTTGTATGCCAATTAAACTGGACAGTTCGGGGCCTCTGAGCTAGTTTTTTATACAGTGATTTATTTACTAATTTTTATTTATAAGGATATATTTATTTATTTTTAAGGGCGAGAGAAAGTGAATTCATAATAATTTAACTTGTGTGATAACTGTGTGCTTGTGTACTTTTTACTAAAATACTTTAATAATATTTTTATAGAACTGGAAAACATCCAAGCTTGGCTCAATATTATTCAAGAACGAAGACTATCCAGTACTTACCCGAGAAAAGGCAAATAACACATTTATCATTCTCATATGGAAGCGGTGGGAATTTCTTCAAAGGAGACATCTTTATTATTTCGGATCAACTAAGTAGGTATAAGAACACTATAAAACGTTTACCCTTTATAGTATTATCTGTAAATAATAGAGCACTACTATCCAAAACCTAAAAACAGATTTTTTGTTCACTACACAGATGTTTGTCACGGCTGTGGATTGAGCTTGCTACCCCTCGTTTGGCAGGCAATGTTACTACCGACAGCCTAGCAGCACACGTCGCATTATCGCGTTATATCCCTTGCTACAATCATTTTCGTAGCAGTAGAACTTAAGCAAAGTTCGATCGGGGAAATTCTGCCACCACACCCGTTTCTACCGCCAAGCAGTAGTGAATTGGCGTTACTGTGTTCCGGTTTTTTTATGTGATAATGTTACTAAACGAGCCGATTGCCCACCAGGTGTTAAGTGGTCAAAACAAATCAGTACGACTTGGGTCCTTCTCTATTTAGGTACAAGAAGACCCAAGTCGCATCGTTTGCGCCCGTAACACTGAGACGAAGAGGTTCTTAAGTGCTTGTAATTTACCGGAAACCACACCTTTCAGTACAACTTAGGCCAAATTCGTCCCGAGAAGTGCTGCCATCTTGCCCATTTCCGCCACCAAGTACAAATAAACTTAGGACCTGTTTTGGTCATGATGCTATAAAAGTGAAGATTAAAACATATTGTGCCTGCTCCTAATATCCTGGATTTCAGTGAAACGAAAATTCGAAATAACATGATAGTTTGATAACCCGCATAGTTTCCGTATTCAATTCAAAACTATTCACAAACGTTTGTCAAGAATAGGCCAATGCCCCTACAGTGCAAGAATATATAATAATAACAATAATAATAAAAAAGAATTCATAAATTCATACTGAAGCTAAGAAGGCATGCAGCAAGAGCGAGTCTCTTAGCTTTCACTCTGATAAAGGCTCAGTTAAGTTAAACAAAATTTTTTTCTATTTTCCAGACACGATCCATTGAAAGAGTGCAGTGTAAAGAACTGTATTTTCACGGGGAACGATAGCTATCTGGACACAGCTGATGCAGTCCTGGTACACCTTCATACAGGTCTGATGCCGGATATGACATCGAGAAACCCCAAACAGAAATGGATATTCCTGGACGATGAGGCGCCCCGGAACTCGTTTGCGATGGCGAAGAAAATACCAAAGCTTTCGGAGTTGGCCAATATTTTCAACTGGTCTATGACGTATAGGTTTGTTGCAAGTTTAAGTATTGCTCCTGTTCGTTCAGTGATTTTTGCTTAGCTGTGACTACAGGTACAGATATACTTAATCTCTCAAGCGCCTAATTATTTAAGTGAGGCTTTGCACAGCACTGGCTACATAATCGCTTCAAATTTTATGACCGATTAAGGATAACGAATGTATAAAATTTCCGAAAACAGAGAGTTAATCTATACATCTATACAAATAAATAAATAATGAGTGTCTGTTTGTAATATTAAAATAACCGCTTTTTACTAAGTGCATATGGATGTATACACGGTACATATACCAAAACAACATTTTTTACCATTTTTTCTGTCTGTCTGTCTGTCTGTTTGTTCTGGCTAATCTCTGGAACGGCTGGACCGATTTTAACAGGACTTTCACTGGCAGATAGCTGATGTAACAAGGAGTAACTTAGGCTCCTTTTCAAAGGGATAAAATATGGGTGCGCGATAAAACCGAATTCCACGCGGACGAAGTTGCGGGCAACAGCTAGTTTAAAATATTATTAGCAATAACCTAACACTCATTCGCCAAACAAAGGTTTGCTGCAACCGGAGCTCAAGGTAACCCTCGCTTCACGGGCAGAGTTACTACCGCTAAAGTGTGAATGGAAATCGTACCAGCCTATATACCCCATAAAGCGCAGACGACAGAGCCCTTATTTACCAACTGAGTTGTTATCCCAGTCTCATATTCGGTTGATACCTAAGTAATTGTAACTTTGACGCGAGAACCTGGAGATCAGGCTCAGTGAGAGATCCTATCTCCAGCCATGTATTATTATAAACTGATAATAATAATACCAGTTATTTAGTTCCTAATGTTCCACTGGCTAACACGCACATACGTCAAGCGATGAAAATTTACATAACTGAAAATACGTCACACATATGTTCTATTCACATGTAAATTTTTCATTTCATAAATGAACGAAGATAACCTTGTTCTTAATAATTCAACTATGTTTGTTCGTGAATGACTCACTCTTTGAATGATGTTATGTGTTCTGTAAACAGAAATTTACGATATATATATAAAATAATATGTTTACTACTTAAAAGCAAGAAATATTGAACCAAAATGAAGATTTATTAATACAACACAGAACAGATGATAAAATATTAATAATAATACATAATAACAAAATAACATGAATTAAGTTGCAAAACAGTATCTAACTCGGCATTTGGTGACAATGACAGCCAATGCTTTTCTTCCCCTAGTGATATCACGTATATCGTACACATAAGAGTTTGAGGTAGAACTTTATATAATCCCGTCACTAGATCCCTCGAAATCATTGTGGTGAAAGTATTAAAATGCTCAAATTGCCTCCTTTCGACACAATTTTGTCTTCGAATTTTTGGTTCTAGGACATGTCGTTTTCCTCTCGATGTTTTCCTTCACCGTTTCGAGAATGTTGTATTGCGCACATAAATTATTCAAGTGATAGATAGTTAGATAAAACATTCATTTCAGCACATAGGACACAAATACACATAGGAACAAGGAACTAATAAGAATGAATGAAAGAATAATAATAGTAATGTGAAGAAACACATACCCGTCAGGATTTGAACCAGCGACCTCCGGATTGGAACACTGGGTCATCGCACTCTCTGATGAAACGTATATTCGTAGGTAATCGTAGGTGACATATGTCACAAGTTTGGACAAACCTATTTTCGGCACCAGTCTCTCACAAAGCAGGCTAAATATTTAACTCCTATATTACTTGACATTTCCATGCGCGCTGTGCGCGAATTAAATAGGAGGAGAAAAATCTAATCTTAACAAAAATTTAAAACCTTATTTTGAAGCTGCATATATCAGTATCAAGCTATCAGTAAACCAAGCTAGGAGATTAGGACTAGATGGTGTTGTATGAAAAACTTTTTTTTTAATAATAGTATTACTAATAATAATATTGTGTCCACCAATATTATTATTCATTCACACAGCGCCATCTAGCCCCAAACTAAGCATAGCTTGTACTATGGGAACCAGACAACTGATAGAATACACATACACTTTTTTTGTAAATACATACATATAATACAAATAACACTCAGATACAGAAAACAAACATCTGTATTCGTCACATAAATGTTTGTCCTGGGTGGGAATCGAACCCACGACGTACAGCTCAGAAGGCTTTCTTTTATTAGCGATAGGCAAGCATTTGACCGCTATCTCACCTGATGTTAAGTGACGATGTGGTCTACGATGAAGCATGCTTGCCTAGAAGGAACCTATTCACTCTCCTCTTGAAGACTTCCATATTATAGGTTTCAGGAAACACGGACGCAGGCAAGGAATTCTACTCTTGGGCTGTCCGCATTATAAAATTGGAAGCAAAACGCTTCGTAGGTAGAGTTACCTGAGCTGTGAGGTCAGTCATAAATAATATTTTCAGAAGCGATGCCGACATCCCAGTACCGTACGGTCGCACAGTGACCTTGGACGACCCCGTATTCAGCACGAAACATCCAATAACTGAAATCGTGCCAAATTGGAAGATCAAACGGCGAGATGTCCTTGCCGCGATACTGATATCCAACTGCGGAGTGTCGTACCGAGCGGAATTGTTGAAACAGCTAAAGAAACATATGACAGTACACGTACACGGAAAATGTGGAGATAAGGAGTTGTTGAACAGGTGGGTATGTCACATTTTCCCTGCCTGTGGTACCTTGTTGAATTGCTAATGTGTTTATTATCTCATGTTTGGTAATCTATACAAATAAATAAAATTGGAGTGTCTGTTTGTAATATTAAAATAACCGATTTTTACTAAGTGCATATGGATGTGTACACTTTTTAAATAATATACAATTTTAATGTTTACATATAAACACATACAAACAACAAAGTTTCGCGGACAATTCTGGAAAATTGAAATAGCTATCGTATTCTAGAATCTAAAAATAAAATCAAAAACTATAACTGAATAATGAAATACCTTTTTCCAGCTGTCCCGGTCATTTCAGAGCAGACTGTGAAGTGATGTCTCAATACCTTTTCTACATAGTCCTGGAAAACTCCAAATGCAGAGAATATATAACGGAAAAGCTATTTTACAACGCGTATTCTAAAGGAGCAATACCAATCATCCAGGGTCCGTCTATAGAAGACTGTGAGCGGTTACTGCCACCAAATTCTTATTTGCATTTCGATAACTACCCAAATGTAGAGCATTTGGCAGAAGATCTCATTAAAATAAGTGAAGATGAGAACAAACTTCTCTCTTTCCACATGTGGAGAAATCATTTCAAAGTATCAAATGAACATGGCTACTTTGGATCGAAATCCTACCATTTTTGTAGACTTTGTGAAGCTATGAACTTCAATGATAACAATGTGGCTTCATACGATGAGAATGATTTGAAAAGTTTTTTAGATGTTACAACTTTGTGTACATAAAATGTATAATGTATATACAAAAAATAGGCAAAAACATATTAAGAACCAGCTCAGTATGCCTCAGTAGCTGTGCAACAGGACCAAGTTGGCATAGGCCTGTATGGGCACAAAAGAGGATCAGATATAAATATCCTAACTGCGCTGGCGTATCACAAATGATTTGTGAGAAATGGGGTGTAGCTTTGTGCTACAACAAGTGCTTCAAGGCATTCCATACATCGTAAATGAATGCTTTCATACAATGTTACATATCTGTCACACTTCCTTATTTAGTAAATAACTGTCACACTCCCTTATTTTGTATTTACAAATTTTTTATTAGCCCACTAATTGTTTTATATATAAATACTACCAAGAACTCTATTTTTTACATCGTTTAGTTATGAAGGGTTAATCGAAACAGTTACTAGGAATATGTGAAGAGTATTATTCAAATGAAACAAAATGTAATAAAATATGTCTCAGTTCCGACGTATTTTGTAAACAATTTCTACGTGAATTGTTTGATGTTGATAACGAATATAATTAACATATAAGTTTAATTTTTGTGAGTAACCATATAAGTATTTATTGAAACAGTATTTAAATACTGGATGCTGAATTTAAACCATAGCTGAATATGTTAATTCATGAAACAAAAAAACAACCTCTGTATTTTGTTTATTTAAATCTGGGAAATCCAAACTAAAAACTAAATTCAAATATATGTTTCGAAATGTAGGATTTTTACTATATATCACCAAGAAGTATACCTAATTCATATTTCTTTGTCATAATTTTCCCACACAAAAATCGGACCGTAGTTACATTAGGTGCATTTATTTTTTTCAATATTAGTATTTACTTAATTACATTATTATAAATTATATTACCTAAAAACTTCCGCAAATCTATCATAATCTTTCTTTATTTTTCAGTAGTCAAGTTAGTAATCTTCAGTATACATATAATGCACTTATATAAGTCTTTGGTTAGCCTTATAAAGACTGCACCATCTGTCTGAGGTAGTGTAGCTGTTTTGCTATGCAGTAGCTTCTAAAGTAAGGGAGAAGAAATAAAATATAGCCCAGATATCACAACAATTGCTTCGAATGTGAACTTACTATAATGGTACCTTTGCGTTGGTGTATATAAATAAAACATTGGTGAATGTAAATATTACGTTCAGTAAAGTTACATTAAATATGAAGTACCTTAATCCCGGACCGATTAAAAATGGGACATAAAAAACAAACAAATCGCCGATTTTTTTTTTTATTTGACGTGGCTTTATTTTTTCGGAAAATAATTCAATTGTTCCTTCATTTGGCTGGGAACGGGGCGTATCGCTATCCAGTACTATATACAAATTATTCACAGATCAGATAAGATGCACGTTAAATAAATCAAATCAAATCAAATCAAATTACTCTTTGACGCAACAACTGGATGGATTTGGATGAAATTTGGTATCAAGATAGCTTATATCCTGGATTAACACATAGACTATTTTGACTGCGGTAAAGTGCAGTTTTCCCGTGGGTTGACTTACTAACCGCGGGCGCAGCTTGTTTTTAATAATTATAGATTAAGTTCATACGGGAATGCAGCGCTCCTTAATTCCTACTCTGTGCCTTCAATCCATTAATTATCAAACAGCCTGCTTTTTGCTCCGCAACCAAAAACCGCAATCAAGCACTACAAATAAATTTAAAACGAGCGCCTGAAAACATAATCTGAGTTTGATTGATTGCCTTTCATTAGAGTCGAGAAAAGGGGTTGTTTTGATGAATTACTTGCGTAGCGGATTGGATTCGATCTTGGAATTTGAGCTCTTAAAATCTACTCTAACAATATTTTATCTTTGGTCATGAAATTATAAAGGTATTCACTATGCAGATCAAATAAGGACTAACGCTTTCAATCCGAAGTTCGCTTGTTCATATTTGATGCGATCATGTAACGAACAGATATTGCTTAAAATAACGATGTTATTGAAATCATTGAAAAAAATATGTTTTAAATGATAGGTATAAAATACATTTATTTATGTAACTGGACAATTCCTTGTTAGGATTAGGATTATAGGAAAGCTATAGCTATAGTTTGATACCTTGTCTTGAATAATTTTCCTAGGTTGACTGGGATATTGAAAGAAAGAAATAAAGAAAGAAAGAAAGAAAAATATTTTATTTGCGGCACTAAGCTTACAAAGAACAAAAAACAAAACATATAAGTAGGTAACTAAATATTATTAATGAAAATATATATTTTATACTTGCAAATTTTAATCATCATTTTTTAGATAAGTTTATATGGTTTTCGTCTTCGATCGCCGAATCCCTGCCTCTCGCTCTGAGCCTATTTTCTGAAGAAGAGATAGTGACTAATTCTCGAGCATAGGTGCATTCCTCACTTGTTAATCTAAAGTGGATAATGTATGTGATTCAAATTCACTTAGACAAGTCAGTAATACAATAGTAGTAGCATATTTAAGAAAATAATAACTTACTAAAGCATGCTCATATACATTGGATACATACCCGCGATCTATAATCCACAACATACAGTAAATGTGATTACATTATTTGGGAAAATATCGCATTGCGTCGTGAAGGCAGTGAAAGCCCAGAAGTTATGGAATTGGATGGGGGTGATATTTCTAATGGTATTAGGTAGAGAAAACAAGACAATTTGCGTCCTGAGTAATGTACGCCAACACATTTCATAGCCACCCCGTATGTGATAAGTGTGTGTAAGGCGCTTTCATTATAACAAAGATAAGAGGCGCAATAAAATAACCTATGTTATGGATTGGAGGGAGTTTTTTCCACGCCATTTCTTTATGAATTCTATGGAATAAAGTTGTTGACTCTGCGTTGGCTTTGACTTACATGGTTACTGGAAATATTTGTTTAGCTGTTACTTAGTCGAAGGCTCGATAGCCAAATTAGATATAGAATGTAGAATATTGAAATAGCCAAAAGTAAAAATGACAATCCCTGGTAGAGAGAAACTGTTTAGATGAGCATACATACACACATTTTTGCAGGAAAAAATTTCTTGTTTCTTCGTTTAACCATTTGTGTATTATAGAACGGTACTGGTACTACAGCACCGGTAGGTACTACGGTACTACAGTATTGGAGACCAATCCTGTTGCAGGAACATTCAGATCTCCCAAAATCCTAGGGGTAGTGCCACCTGGACAGTTTGTCAACCGGAAATGAAAAAGATTTAATAGTTACAACCACGTTTCTAGTTATATAAACATGGTTTCCAAGCCATTTCTTTATGAATTCTATGGAAATAAAGTTTTTGACTTTGACTTTGACTTTGACATGTGATAAAAATGAAAATAGCATTTTTTTTTTATTAAGCTTCAGAACGAGCAGATGGCCCCCTGGTGTTAAGTAGTAAACTCTGCCCATAACAATCAATACGGCTTGAGTCCTCCCCTACACAAGTACAAGTCCCAAATCGCTTGTATGCGCCTGTAACTCTGAACGTGAAGGTGGAATGTCTCAAGTGCCTGTAATATCACCGGTAACCGCACCATTCAAAACAGAACACAGTAACGTGAACGCATCACTGCGTGGCGGCAGAAATGGTCAAGGTGGCAGTACTTCCCCGGGTGAACTTGGCATAAGTTGTACTGCTAATAAAAATATAATAAATAACTCGTGGGTACATAGCCTATTTTGTTTAGGTCACCTGCTAACTGAAACTAATTCACAAGCCATCAGGGTTATAGAAATGTGCACATCACACCAAACATCAAATCAGCATCTGGTCCCCGTTGCCTACCACTTAGTTCTCCGATTACAAACAACGAAACATTAATTATGTTTTTGCTTCAGAAGATACCAATGTAATTTACGTGGCCCCTCGTTTTTGGGAGAAACAAATGTTTGTAATAAGTTCGCGGCCGGCCCCTGTTTGTATTAAACCGTCGGGATGGGTATTATCAATTTTGGAATTTTGTCCTTAGAAAACTTTATAATTGAGTTACTGTATTACGCTGTTACTTCATTTTATTGAGTTGTGCCCGGAAATTGACAATAATAAGGGTTACGCGCGATTCTGAACGCGACAACATTCGTTAAACGACGCTGTTTATTGGTTGCATTTCGTAATTGTCTCCAAGTGTCAAGAAATACCTGAGGATGGACACATACAAATTTTTGGCGCCAAACAGTAGATAGTGCACTTACATTATTTTCCCGGGTGGTTTCGGTGCTGGTGAAATTACAGTGGGACGTTCAAACTAGGATGAAGCGCAAAATATACCAATTGAAATTATGTATATTCCGAATATCTGAGACTCAAAAGATTGCAGTATATATGTGGAGAGAGTATATTGCACTCCCATTTACTTGAAATGTGAGAGGGTGTACGATGAAAGAACCATTTGTTAATTAAAATCGGATGGTTATTAAGGCATTCCGTAGTTTCCATCTATTCGAACGCCCAATCCAACGAGCTTGGAACCCTTACCAATGGTCTCACAGACCAGGCGATTATACGCCTCCAGACCATTTTTACCATCAGGCAGTACCATTGATAATAATAATAATAATAATAATATTGGTGGACAATTCACACAGGGCCCAAACTAAGCATAGCTTGTACACAGCTTGTATATAGCGAGCACAGTAATGCTTTCGCCTGCCCGTAGCCCCAGCAGAATTCCAAAAGGAACAATTGGATTTAAGCTGTTCGAGTCTCACAGAACCCACCCACTCAAACCTACCCACCATTTACATTTCCCCCAAAAAAATTGCTAATTGTTCCCTTCTGAAACCCTTCTGCATACATAGATCCGAATCCATTTCATTATATCCATTAATAATACCCAACAAACCGAAAAATAAATTATACGAATACTCATCAGAACTTACGCAATCTTAGAGTAAGTAAATAGGTATGTAAATCGTAGTAATTATCCGAACTCGAATAACCTTTCTTAAAAACTAACAGTTACAATTGATGAACTGCTAAGCATTGTCTTTTTCATATGAAGGAAATTACAAAACACTCCAGAAAATCATTTGCCAAGTGACATTACTAATAAGGCCAGCCAGTATTTTTAAAACTTTATTTGAATAAACCACATTGTACAGTTTTGTTAAAACTCTGATTTCCGAACTAGCGTTAGCTGTATGTCGGAAACCAGTTCCTTCCTTTACACAAGTGCTACTTATTGAAGGATTTAAAATTTCTAATAATGTATAATTATACATAATAACAATTTGAACTGATGAACTTAAACTAATTGGAAAATATTTATAGTTACATTAAAAAACCAGTAGCTATCGAGTAACCGTAGTAAAAGTAGCGATGCTAATGAAAGCTTCCTGAATTAGATAATTGGCAAAGCCGTGACTTCACAAAGTTTGCCCAATCAGAACTGGACTTTTGCAGTTAAAACTTTCGACTGCATTTTACATCAAAGCTCCCCAGGGAAACTAAAACTTTAAAATTATTATTTTCGCCACGGTTTTATTCAGGTATGTGCAAAAAAGTCAAGACACGGGTCAATGATTTATCGGATATGAACTGAACATGATGATCTTGCGAAAAGGAATTACTATTTTAGAGATATATTTCCTTCCTATTCTGTGAATAAGCTCCATGGCCCGTGAAGTGTCGCAATGGATTTGAATAAGCGCAACTTAACAATATGTATGCAAGTTTTAGTAGGTATATGAAGTTTCAGAGTTTCGCACTCAAGGCTAAACCAGAAAAATATTACTAAGCCAACGATGTCCATATTTAAGACCCGGCCGTCCGAACTTTGAAGAGTTGCGTCTTTTAAAGCGTAGTAACCTTAGCTTACGCAACCATGTCAGGAGATCAGAATCTTGCTATCTATCACTTTAGATATTATTACAAATAATTGTTAATTATCTTTTTTATTAAAAACTTACCAACAAGTACAACACTAATCTGATATATATTACGGATATAATACAGATTCATTCCAACAGGAACTATGCTGCATCCGAGCTACCGCATTCCTGTGTCCAAAAAAGAATTTTATTAAACCATCAGTAATTACATATTTTCGTAACCAGTAATGAAGAATGATTATTATTATGGACAATAGTGATTTACGCGCCATCTGCCATTATTAATATTGCTCGTTTAAAATAATTTATTGTGATTGCAGCTGAATTTTCGGTGAAATTTTATACCGCAAATAAACAACATGCACTTAACGAGATAATGCACGTAAAAATTATCTGGGAGACGATAATCTATCTATTAAAAATCCATAGTTGAAAATTCTATATCTATTCTATATGGATTAATCAATTTTATCTGGACCCGATGATCCTACGACAGTAAACATTTGATAATTTTGTTTATTAACTTCTGGCACCGAATATACTTTCTGTCGCTTTCAATTTCTGACCTTAGCTATAAACAATTTGGAAGTAGATCCCAGTAAGCAAATATAACAAAACTCGCTGAAATGAAAGCTCTACAATGATAATTGACGTATTAACCCACCATATATCCCAACCCAAATTGAAATGTCAATCATTATGTCCAACCTAGGATTTCGTACGCCAAATTGTAAAGGCTCTCTGGATGGTCGCAAAAATATAAGTTTCATTAGAACGTATCGTTGAAATTCCAATTAAAATGCCTTCATGTATAAACCATGATTGGTACTGTCGAACAAAATCAAAACTAGACAGCTACCTAATACTTATTAATCAAAAAAACAAAGGTCTGATTTTTTCAAATGAATGCGTTATACAATAGTTAGATTATTATAAAGCTTTATTTAGCGTATAACAGATGATTAACTGTATCTGCCGTTAAGAATGTTCATTTTTATTAACCATAAACGCAGATGATTCAAATTACCGTTACTATAAAATTCATTCAATTTTTCTACAGTATTATATTATTCTGTATAACTAATATTCCGTAAAAAACTTTCGTATGCCCGGAACTGTGTCTTCGAATTATTGTAAGGTCATGTCGCCGGTTCACCCACTATGTTATCCATCTCAGTCCCTTGAATAGTTTTTTACTCAACGCTACTGAAAAATTATAGCGGATAGCCAAAACATGTATTAAATACTATCATGAGAGATGTACTCTCATGATAGTATTTAATACGTGTTTTGATTGTACGAGTAATAACCTACCTATGTACAATCAAATAACATCGTAGTTCCTAACATTTACTTTTATAGTTTGGTTATTTTGTGATTTGAGTTTGTTAAAAATGAAATAAAATTCCAGCAAGATTAAATTTATTTTTTCCACATCCTTTTACTTTTTTTTTGTTGAGATATCGATAGCTAGAACAAAAATAAGGTCTATGAGAAAATTCCCGAAACATAAGTTACCTCCTTGGAAGAATAAATTAATCTTGAACATGAACTAACAGCAAAAATTTTGTTTCACAGAATAAGCGACTTTTTTTATTCATGGATCTATTTTCAATTTTTACATTATATATGAAGGTTTGTACTAGTGCTAACGCAAGTCTGCTTATATTATATCTAAACAAGAACAAGAATATTGCAGTAAGTACCAATGTATTATATCTATTAGATATTTTATCTGAAGATTGAAAATTTGAGCTTAAGTAACTAGACTTCTACACAGCTTATTTTGTATGAACTTATATACTATACTATATTTACTGACACTGATAGGTAAGTGTTTCGGTTTGTATTACATTTAAATTAAATAAGCCGTTAAATTTAAACAATATTATTACCAAACATAACTTGGTTCTGTAAATTAAACCACCAATTTGAAAGCAAAGGAAGCATTGTGATAAGGGTGACAGTCCTACAGAAAATTATACTGCCGTCTTATGTTCATTACTTGATAACGTCTTGATTCGTTCGCGTATTTTGTAAATAAGAAAATTTGAATGGAACTAGATAGATAAAGAAATATATTAATGGGGAGGAAAATGGCATTAAGTAATATAAATCTGATAGCTACAAAAAATATCTAGTTATCTTCTCATAGTTTAAGGTACTATTGCTTAGGTTGAACCCACAACGAAGGCCATTTCATGGTATTTATTGATCATCCTTTTACCTGTGATGCTTACCTAATGGGAGTATTATATAATCACTACGTTGTAGGAAATTTGGTAAAGTGCAAGTGCTTAGCTTGCTTTCACATCATTACACATATTTTTTTCATGTTTCATTTACTGCATTTTCTTAATTTCTACAAGTTACTAAATTAAGTAGTTTTTAAAATATCTGTCTACATTTTTTGCTAAATATATTATTTCAATTTCACTACCATATTTTTATATTTTCTGAATCAACTCCATAACAGTACCAATCGGGATTCTCCCGGAAGCCCTCGGCCCCCGCTACTACCTGCCCGTTAAAATAGACCTACTTTATTCAATTTTCATTTACGCTGACATAATGTAACCCTCATCCAAAAATATTCGAACCACTGTCCGTTGGTTTCATGACCTCTGATGGATGACCACAGTGTCCGATGTAACGCCCCTAATTCTAAATTTCCAATACTAAAGGATCGCCCGCAAATCCAAATGCCGAGCAATTTTGGATAATTTATTCCGCTCAAATTGGTGCAAACCCGAATATTTTCGTATATCCACCTTTATAGGTTTAACGCCAATTTTATGGCCCATAAATCCCAAAGATTTTCAAAGAACCTTTTGTTTTTGAATCACTGAGTGGCTATTGATGATTTACAAAGCTCTCAAGTGAATTGCCTGTAATTTATTGAATATTGAATTGGGCGATTAAACGGCTCAGCGATTACTGTCGAAATAAAACTTTATTAAAAGTATTGTATAAAATTGAATTTCAGATTTGGACCAAATCGCAAACGCACTCACAGAGTAAATCTTTATGGACCAGTTAGCAGTACTGTAATTGCTTATAGTTTTCGTACGCGTTTAATATGTGAACTGAGAATATGATTGAAAATTTAAATTACAATATTTACTAGCAGTAGACGTCGTTACTACATAACTGCTTGTGCAATGTTCGTCCGGGGTAAATAGTGCCTCCACAACTATTTCTAACGCCACTCGCAATGCCGTGTTTCGGTTTAAATAAAGGGTGTGCCGGTGTTATTACTAATACATGAGAAGTTTCATCTTTGCCTCAGAAGAGACCCACAATCCGATGTGAATTGGATATTCGTATAGATATTAATTATTCGTATCATTAATACGTGAAGACCCAAATGGTACAGCTGTTGTTACGAACAAGGAATAAAGCTGATCATTTTACAGGCATTAGTACTTGTGCCAAGTTCATCCGGGGAAGAACTGGCACCATACCCATTTCTGCCGCCAAGCAGAAAGGCATTCACGTTTCTGTGTTCCGATTTGAAAGGTGTGGTTGCTATAACAGGCACTTGAGACATTCCACCCTTTCAGAGTTACTTACTCCAAAGTTTAATTATCTTTAAATATGCACATTTAAAAACAAACTTCTTTTACTAACTTCATAAAGCAATCCCGTTTCTCGTTTGAAACCAAAATTAAGAGTCGGCTACTTAAGGTGTCCGGCTAGTTAAAATTCCAAGGCATTGCAAATTATTCACTTCTCCTAAATTAACTTCGTCAGGAATAGTTTTAATTGTTAGTAATATAAATGGAAAGTCATATTATCATAATACCATGGAAACCTTAGTCTCTGAGAGACACTCGTCTCGACATCTACTTTTCTAAATCTACATATTCTGGAAGTCTACCCAGTGCGCTCAAATCTCAAACCTTTGGGTGCTCAGTGTGTCCTACTCTGTAATACTATTTTTTCAATTCTATGGAAATACAGTTTTAGACTGACTTTACCTTGGTTAGTCAAACGGGAATAGCAGATAAATGTCTATTATGTACCTATTCAGTCTCAATAATCCGATTTAGATCTCAGGTGGCGGCGAATCGTTTTTTGGGAACTGATGAAATCCGATAAAACTCACTTCAATTCACTTTTCACACATACACACACACACACAAAACGAAATTATTTTTTAATAAAAAAAAATTCATCTTATATAATGCTGTGTTATTCTAAAACTGACATTGGGTGCAGGTAATTACTGTAAAGCCTAAAGCGGCTAACTGATATCGAGTAAGTGGCAGATGGTTTCACCTGACCGCCCACGCCGCAACACTGCCAGATTATACTTAATAGGCTGTTGTGTTCATCGACTGTTCATCGACTTCCTTAAACTATTAACGTATTTATAAGCTGACACTTATTAACATATTTATAAGCTGTCACTGATTAACATATAAGCTGTCACTAT
Source organism: Chesias legatella (assembly GCA_947359385.1). Classification (NCBI taxonomy): domain Eukaryota; kingdom Metazoa; phylum Arthropoda; class Insecta; order Lepidoptera; family Geometridae; genus Chesias; species Chesias legatella. The sequence goes on along the minus strand of OX375773.1, from coordinate 5,712,294 downwards.
TAACATATTTATAAGCTGTCACTTATTAACATATTTATAAGCTGTCACTTATTAACATATTTATAAGCTGTCACTTATTAAGATTATTTATAAGCTGTCACAATTTTTTTTTAGGATTAATTTGTGTCAACCTTTTATTGTTTAACGTTTAGATGTTTAAATTTGCATGAAAAGGTGAACTTAAAATCGATTTCAATCATTTATTAAGTGCGTTAGCCCGGTCACAGTTCAATTCATAAGATCCATTAAATTTTCACTCATGCGAAGGTAAATCAGACCGAGTTTTGGTGGGTGTTTAGCCGAATTCCCAGTGAGGTATGAGGCATTTGCCTCGTAACTTAGGACCCTTCCTTGCCTAATGACGCCTTAAGTGGTTTAGTGGCAGTCGCCAAACCGTAATGTTCTTGCATAAGTACGGTAGAGTACAACGTAGGTATAATTCGATTTATTGTATTTTACCTTAATTAAATTTAGTAAGACACTTTAACTGACTTCTTATATGATAGTATAATCTCGCACTAGGTATAAAGATGATCCCAGATATATCCCAATTCCACGGATTAATTAACGGGCGAAACTAGTCAAAGAATAAACCAATACACGACTGGAATGGCGAAAGTAATTCAATTTTATAACGTGCTTCCCACGGAAGAACGAATTTAATTAACCTTCTTATGAATTATTCGCTCGTGCAGGCGGAGTTCGCAAATCCAGAGTTTTAATTATATAAAAGTTTTGTTGAAACAGATTTTACTGAATATAAGGTTCGAGTTTATTGTTCCGCCGCTTCGTATTGCGGAAAACAATTTTTCAATTTCACAGTAGTTTGCTCATTGGCTTCGACTGAAACGTTAATTGGCTGACTACTTCCCTCATGTTTGAGACCTCGCAGGGTTGCCGCGTGGTTTATCGACTGCTATACTAGAAGTCCTACGACTGAACATGCCTGACATGAATCCGAAACACGAAAGCACTTATACGAAACCAGGTAGCGAGAATAGTAACATGGTTAAGTTTAAAGCTCTCATTTCATAGAATAGTGGCGATCATTAATTGGCCGCTATTAAGCGGGGGTAAAAAAGCACTGTATTTGTTATAGTAAAGGAAGAATTATGGAGAATTATAAGAAGCAGTTTTTATTAGCCATCTTGTTACCAAAGACAAGGTTTCCTTTACATCATACGTCACTACACAGTTGTCCCGCAATATAGTGCCACCCCAAAAGGGGGTAAAACTAAAAATTATTATTGACAGATAAAGGAAACTACGAATTTAATCCATCTTCACATAAATCCACGCAGCCTATTATATTCATATGGCTAGTAAAAACTGATCTTGTTATTGCGAGTATAATATAATATATTCTCTTTTGTCCTGGATTCCAGTGAAATACATGATGAACTATCTACATTGCTTGCTATCCCGCCCCTCTCATCATAGATATTTTCAACGAATCTCTACCAGCTACGAATGTTAGTGAGTGAAGCTTTACGCCACCTTCTTAATTTGCACTTTAGATTCCATTGGCATCTATTAGTATGACATCCATAGCATGTCGCAGCATGCGTAGCATATCACAGGCATCGATATAATTGGCACGTACAGCCCGGCCGCCTCGAGCAAAATAGACAATCAATTTCAAAGAAATGTTTCGTTGAAGGTCTTTTTTAAACAAGATATATTTATACCATTAAAAGGACCGAAAATGAATGTGGAAATCCAGTCATAAATTTGCTTTGGCTTTTTAACCGACTTCGAAAAAGAAGATTGTTGTATTTTTTATGTCTGTTCCTTCGTCTCTGCGTCATATATCAACCGATTGGTTTTTTTTTAAAGGATGTACTTTCACATTCGTCTAATAGAAATTCTAAATCAAAAAAACATCTAAATGAGTTTTGTAGTTTGGTTTTTAAATCAAAATAACTAAAAAAATATCATACAACTACTACGAGTTAACGAGGAATTATTGTCGTCCATTGGCGATGAAGTCGGTGTTTTCATTTTGCTGCGAAAAGTAATTCTTTTGTAACGTAAGTTTAACAACAGTTTTGTACTAAATAAGTCACCACTAGTGTGTAACTTTTACGCTAGAGCGTCTAGTAAAGAAAGGACGTACCTTATGTAAGTAAGTCTAATTAGCTAACTACTTTGTATCTTGAATGTAAGTTCCTGTACCTAAGTAAGAATTATACAGTGACGCAACGACTTTGAGCTTATAATGCTCTGTTTATTATATTCTGAAATATCAAAAAACATACAATTTTTTTCACCTCTTGTATCTAGAGGTACCTTAGTACCTAGTGCACAAAATTATGGAAATACCTACACTGGTGGCTTAGTTCTCAAAACAAGATTTTTCGTTTAACGACGCATTTGCAAGCTGTAACGTTTATATTCTCAACTGTTTATATTCTCTTACGGAAGTTGCATAGTCGTCTCCTTATGGTTATCGCAAGAATATCGCGTACGATGAGAGCCGGTGTAAAAACGTCTGTACGTAGTATACTATATCGGTACTTACGACATCAGGCGGCTCGTCAAAAGTCGGTAAAAAGAATTTGAGGATGGCACACGTCCGGCCCCGGGTACATAAAAGGTTTAAAAGAAATGTTGTTTCGTTGGGCTCTTTTTCGAACGAAACGTAGTAAGTGTCACAAGGGGGGGACATACAAGTACGTACGGAATTCTGATGCGGTCCATTTGCATTGCAGATACGCAGGAACAGTGCTATCTAGTGCACTCGACGCGACAGACAGGATTTAGCACTACCAGATTATAGCGGTGCATATCGGGCTAAACATTGTTACTTGTTAAAACGTAAAATAAAAGTGCGAAATATATCATTATACCAAATTTTTTCATTGTCCAAGGAAGTCGAACTCCCGTCCCTAGTAGTTTTAATATATATGTTAGAATATTCCTATCCGAATCCCGATAAATGAATACTCAAGTGAATAGGGAATACCTATATAAATAGGTCTAAAAATTAAGGTTGTCGACAGATAATCGAAATAGCATTGAGAATTCTTATAAAATTATAAGCTTATTCTGGACACGAAAAAGGCTTACCGAAGTAGACTGCCATATTATAACTTCGGGCATTACTCAGCGATTCTTTTTAGTCTTGTTCTATTGAATTCAAGGATACTTTTCACAGAGCCCAACGCCGCGCCGTGCAAACCGCGGTTACACCACTACTATAAAAACCAAACACTACTATACATTAACTCAACACTATTAACCTATCTACCTTCATAAACAGTCGCGCGACTACAGTGCGTCAATCGCCTAATATGAAAGCACTACTCAGTAATCATATTAGATAACTATAAAAAGGCAAGAGATCCTCAAAGTTTTAATTAAAGCCTTTGCAGTTATTACCAATTTTAATTTAACTTGCACTGTTTCCATGGTGGAACTTTGAAATTCAAGAGCGGGCAAGTAAATAAATTTTCTAAGCAATAATACGGGAAAACTCCAGAGCTCCAGTTGAATTCAAAGTGGAATTAAAAACGCCATTTGCCCTTTAACAACAAACAGCGCTTTCAAGTTATGAAGTCATCGTAAAACTCTAAATATGGAGCATTATTCTTCGATAACAAGTGGAGTTAGTACGAGTTGCGGCAGTACCTATAAAACAGCTGGGTCACATAATACTAACACACCTGAAATTCAAGTTTGTACTCAATCTTCAGTTACTTAGGTACACAAAAATTTCCATTTAGCCACTCTACCTAAAAGCTCACTTGACTATCTTGAGCGGGAAAATAAATTTTAATTGAGTGGCGAATTGGATCTATACCAATAATTACATCTTTTCAACAATCATTCAGTGGTAAGTATTTCGTATGGCATATTACTGTCCTGTTATACAGGATAGCCAGATGCACTGGTGACCCACGGACAGGTAAAATAAAATGTATTATGGACAAATGAGGACCATGGAGGACCTTTGAACTTTCGTCTATGAAACAAATATCCTTCAGTGCCCCCGTTTTTAGGGATAACCATTGGTTCCAATTGTTCCCCTCACTGCTGGAGCGATATACGGCTTATGTCAGACACCTCAGACTCCCACCTGGATGCCCACACAGAATCACGTCACCCTTTCTTGGTCGAATTACCTCACATCCGTACGAAGCGTTTTGCTTCCACTTTCATAATGTGGACAGCCCAAGAGTGGAACTCCTTGCCTGCGTCTGTATTTCCCGAGAAATATAAATTGGAGGTCTTCAAGAGGAGAGTGAATAGGTATCTTCTAGGCAAGCATGCTACATCGTAGACCGCATCGTCACTTAACATCAGGTGAGATTGCGATCAAAGGCAAACAAATCGTATTTAAAAAAAATTGCCCGTTCCTAGGGCTAGGTGCAAGCAAAGATAGTCTTCCACGACCCCAGCATATCATAACAATCTAAGTACTTAAAATTAGGTATGCGAATCTCAACTGGTGAACCACGGAAATTAACCAATTGCGATTAGCTAATTCCTTGACTCTAGCATGAATATCGATGACAACTGTTTCACTGCATCCTGTAAGATAATTAAATAAAACTGTAGATACTATCCACTCAGCTACCACTCTCTAGCTTAAATAGGTAGACATTACTAAGTATACTCAATATTATTATGATTCAGTTATTTCTTCTATAACCTGTGGTCGGTTCGGTATCGTTTAGGAACTTGGAAGTACTTTCGCTTTCGAGTTCCCGATCCTCCAATTTCGGCAGCCGCTTCGGCGATTGTGCGGCAATCTCAGCTTGGAAAGTTTATTGGAGATTTTTAATGCTTTGAAAAATTATTTACTTACCAAAATGTTTTCTGGGGAAGATGACTCGGTGAACTTCATGGAGTGAAAAATTATGAGTAGGTATAATAGAAATTGTTCTACCAACTTACAACTGTCAACTCGATGTGCCTAAGTACACCGATTAAAAAATACCGTAATAATCCGGCCAAGTGAAACGAGCTTGACTCGTGCATTGAGAGTGAAGTCTTCAAAAACGACAAAAAATAACATAGGTAGGTACAGTTGGTTCAGTCTTGGATGTTTGTAGTAAGTGTACGTCCATACACGCAGAGAACAAGTAATCTTAGTGCAGAGGTACGAATGTGTAATTATAAGCATAGACAAATGTAGTCATACGACATTTAAAATTTATTCTTTTTTAGCGATGCCTGCGGCATTTTGCTTCAGTAGATATAATGTTTAACGGTAGATGGGTATAAGGCTACAGCTTAGGCCCACCCTGAAAGTCCAAGCTAAATAATGTTGAATTTTTGAAATCGGATTCATAATAGTTTCATAAATATATACACACATTACAATATTACTACTTCATAATATTAGTGTAGACGCCCGTTGCTTCGCGACGTGCTGCGCAGCAGAGATAAAATTTGGATGTGCCACCTTCCACGTATAACACCGAAATACGATACCAGTAGTCAATCGTCCGCCTGGAGTCAGTGCATGTCATTGCTAACCAGACATGTCTGCACCTAGCTATTGTAGTTTTCATTTATTATGATGCGAACATCAGCCAACTACAAAACATGCAATCTATCAAATGCTATTCCCTGATTCTTGGAGTGTATATGCACGTATGTTGACATAAAATGGTAACATCCTACCTACGTGTCATATTATGACAATTTCCTCCTACTTGCACTGCACTGTAATATCCGTCGTGTTCTATCTCTACTCGGGTCTTCCCCTAATCGATCAACATTGACAGAATCATACTTTTAGTACGGTTTCCGTACTATTTATTTGAGCATTCAGTTTAGGTTAGGATTTTTTTATAGAAACAAGCCTATTTATGTTAGTATTTTTTGTTAAGTGGTAACCGCCGCCCATAGACAACAACAATACGACTCAATTTTTCTCCACCAAAGTACGAGACGACTTAAATTACATTGTGTTGCATCTATCACCCCAAGACGGGGAAATTACGTCTCATGCACCTGCAATTTCACCGGCACCACTTCCTTCCACCGGAACATAGCAATAAATGCATCGCCAAGCAGTGCATCACTGCTTGGTGGCAGATTACCAGGTGTAGTAGCAGTACTTCTCTGGGCGAACTTACAAGTTCTACTGCTACTTTGGGTTGCTCCTTTCGCTTCACCCGGGGGACACGTGTAGGGATTCAAAGGGTTATCACCTATGGACGATAGCAACGTGGGCCCCCAAATATATAGACTAATACGATATATAGACATCACGGTTTAATTAATGTTAGACTTCTTGTTTTATTTGCTATTTAATATGCCTATTAAATACCTATTCACAAAAAAATATGTGCCCAACACCTACCAACACAACCTAGTTCAAAACGGTGAATGAAGTGTTTCAAAACTATTAATTAATTAAAGAAAAACAAAAACTGAATTTTCTATTCTTTGCGAATATTTTCGCTACTCTGGCTTAGAAATAATAAAATAATGTTGAAACAGTGATACAGAACAGCACATAATTTATTACATGAAAATCATGTAATGTACCAAGAACCTCACCGTATTGGCAGCCATCACACGTGTCGTATGTCGTACCAAATCGAGCATAGAGACTGGCAACATTGTGGCGATTGTAATCAAAGCTGCTGGTTGTTTTATTGGTCTGGTTTTTTCTGTTTCCATGGATGTTATTCATATTGTGACTGCTTTATTTTGATTTTAGACAAACTTATGTGTCATATTACCACTTTCCATTTAGGTGCACAACATAATCATATGTAAATCTCGTGAATTTTGCTACTGTAAGACAAGTGTTACAAAGTACGAAAAATAATCAGTTTTCATGCCAAGAAACTGCGTTCTACACTAGCCTGTCATTTGACTAAAAATGCTGAAAACAGGTATATGCCTACTATTTTACATAATCATCGTTTTTATATTCAATCAAAGTATACCTACCTAATTTCACAATTAAATTTTTCAGCGCACCCAACCTTGATGGACCTTGATCTACAGCAGAGCGATTTAAATCAGCATTTGATTGAAAATGAATACACAGCCAACAACAATGAACATATGCCTGATGGTTTATCACCTGTGCAAATACAACAAGAATACTTTGAGAATTTGGGAGATAGTGATTGGGTCAAGTAAGTTACCAAAATACGAAAATATTTATAAATACAAAGTAAGAGTACAAATAACTGCGGAAGCTCTGCCTCCTGTTTTAGTTTACAGAAAGCAGTGTCATCCCAAATATAGGTACATACATAATCACTCTTACATTGTAGACAAAAAAATAAGAAAAACTACCTAACATATTTGAGAAAAACATACAGATACATAGTTAAATTTATGTTTCGTCCTATGTTGGATCTATTTCAAAGTTTGTAGTAGTAATTAGTGGTGGACTACTAATTATTCTATTGTAGGAAAATTACAGCCTGCCTGCATAGCATGGTTTCTCAAGTGTTATCCCCGGCAGAGCTAAACATTAGTTTGTGTGATCAGCGTTTGTGTTCTTGCACACATGTGCTCGGTAGTAACTCTTCTGCGCTGTAGGTTATGGGTTCAATTCCCATCCAAGAAAAACATTTGTGCGACAAACATTGATGCTTGTTCTGTATCTGGGTGTTAATATGTTTGTATTTCAATAGTAGTTCCCATAGTACAAACTATTCTTAGTGTGGGGCTAGGTGTAAAATATCCACCATGATTCGAGAAAGGACACAATGATGACCAAATAGTGTCTTATATAATTTTAAATTTATCTAACAACATATTTCATTATAGATATGAGAAAAGCAACAGAAACTATCTAGTTCAGAACATAGCATTCGCGCTATTCGGAAGCCCCAGTTGTGAAGGTAACCTGACAGCGGTGGCTGGGGACCAACGTGCACACCTTGAAGGGTATACATCTCGGCAACAGGAGCAAGTTATGAAAGTGTATGAAAAGATTTGTGAACAGAGTAAGTACAGCTGTTGGGGATTACTGATGCCCTTTATCATCATCATCATATCAGCTGGTAAAAGTCCACTGCTGAATACATTCAGCCTCCCCCGAAGTAATGCCCCTGTACTTACACAAATATGAAGGTTAACAGCGGCGACATCAAGGTGTAAACCAGTGAATCAGAATTACAGTGGACCCATGTGGTGGAAATATGTTTAGATAATAACACAGCGCAACAAATAAATCTCTGCAGATATCTGTTTTCAATAGATTTTGTGAGAATCTGGGAAATTATAGCGAGGATAGGTAGAGTGCTTACACCAGCAAAGGGCAAAGGCCTTACTTCTTTATTTCCCCTCCTCTGATCATGGAGCTGCTGGTCCAATCTCTAATCTAGACTAATCTAACTGTCTCCTTCCAGGTAAATTTTCATATAACGATGATGATATAGTGATGTCGGTTCTTCTCGTTGTATGTGCTCGACCACAATCACTTAAATACTACCAGATTCAACCGTCTGATTACTGGCTGGATCTACACATACGGAGTGACATAAATATATGGTGCACAGCTGTGTTCAGGATAAGAAAATGTATTCCGACCACTGTTGGTGGTAAGTTTGCTGGAAATCAAGTAAATTTATATTGGTGGATATATCACACAGTTCTAACTAGCTCTAACTAAGAATGTAGATGTAGATATAAAAGAATGAACGTTAGGCAGGAGAAAAATTAAGTAAAATGATAATTTTAACTTTCAGCTAAGTCCTGCCGGGTTTACATAGACGACAATGCGAGAGTGTACCATGATTGGAATGCGTACCTCGAGGACAATACATTGCCTAAGTGTGTACTTGTAGTGCCTCACAATGGCGAGTACAATGGAACTATTCTTGAGGTAAATGAAATTATAAAAAGAAAAACAAAGAAATTGTTTATTCTTAACTTTACACAACGCCATATATATATAATAGACTAGCCCCACAGCTCATTTGGAGTAACTCTGCCTTATGTGCTGTAAGTTGTGGGTTCGAATCCCACCCAGGACAAACATTTGTGTGATGAACTGAAATTGTGTTGATTGATGTTTGTTATGTGTCTGGGTGTTAATATGTATTTACAAAAAGTACATAAATATTGTATCAATTGTCTGGTTCCCAAAGTACAAGCTACGCTTAGTGTGGGGCTAGATGGCGCTGCGTGAAATTTCCTCCAGTATTTGTTAATTATTTCTATATTTTACTTAAATACGAGTCAGTAATGAGTTGTTACGGTGTGCGATGGCCTTTATTTAAAATAATATCGCCTCTCAAAAATTATATTTCAGGGTGAAGAAGAATTCGCTGTCAAGTTATCCGTGGTGCCGTCACCGTCTTTGGGTATAAAAGCGCGCGTACTGAGCACGGCTGACACGGCCAACACGATAGTTTCACTCGGCGCTATCGGCGTTATAGGTGATTATAAAATTAAACAAAACAACATTTTTAATTATAAGAATTTCAAATAAGATATAGATATTTTTATTTGACTGGCCTCACAGCTCAGTTGGTTAGTAACCCTACCTTCTGCGCTGTAGGTCGTGGGTTCGATTCCCACCCAGGACAAATATTTTGTGTGACGAATATAGATGTTTGTTCTGTGTCTGTGTTAATTGTAAAATTAATTGTAAATTGTAAAATGTATTTAAAAAAAGTATATATGTATTCTATCAGTTCTCTGGTTCCCATTGAACGTGAATTGTCCACCAATATTATAATAATTATTATTTAATTATTTGAAAAGTTATCTGGTTGCCATAGTACAAGCTATGCTAAGTAAGCCCCAGTTTGGGGCTAGATGGCGCTGTGTGTAAACTAATATATAGTGTTGTGTAGGTGCAGCTTGCTTCACCCCGGTGGGTCCGGCGGTGCTGGCGGGCGCGGCGGTCGCCACCGTCACCACGGGGATCTATGGCCTCGTGCGCTCCACCCTACACTTGAGAGATAGAAAACTTCATCAACAGGTCACATTATACCTCTACTAACATAACGAGCCTTTACCGCCGACATATCGTAAGCGACAATTCTACCCAAATAGCGTTCCTCGTTTCAAATTATTATTAAAATAAAATGTGAAAAAATGGCGTGCTAAACTTTGCATTAGCTATATATTCAGAACGTCGTCATTTTGGCGGGAAAATCTCTACAACATCTTGTCCGTTATAGTTGAAAAATCACATACAACAAAAAATTTTTTTGGGTAAAATTGTCGCTTACGATAAGTCGGCGGTCAAGGGTCGATATTGTTACAATACTTTACTTTATATTTATGTGATGCAGTTACGTAACGAGCCGACGGCCGCATCGGTTATGGGCCCCCCTCCCCTTTTAATCGACAAGACCCAAGTCGGATCGTATGTGCCCATAACTGAGACTTGTAGGTGGAATGTCTCATTTGCCTGTAATTTCACCGGCAACGACACCTTTCAAACCGGAACACTTGGCTTGCTTGGCGGCAGAAATGGGCATGGTGGCAGTACTTCCCCGGACGAACTTGGCGAGAGTTCTACTGCTCTTAAAATATTAATGACAAATGTTATTTACAGAGTATAAGTCCAACGGACGCCGAGGCTAGGGGCAGCTGGTTGAATATCGCCGCGTCGAGCGTCGGCCTCGCCGCCGGCGCCGCCACCAGTCTGCTGTCTCGCTCCGCCGCCGCCGGCACTAACCTCACAAAGGTGACTCTAACATCTATACAAATAAATAAAATTGGAGTGTCTGTTTGTAATATGAAAATAACCGCTTTTTACTAAGTGCATATGAATGTATACACGGTACAATATACCAAAACTACATTTGTTTTACAATTGTTGTCTTTCTGTCTGTCTGTCTGTCTGTCTGTCTGTCTGTTTGTTCCGGCTAATCTCTGGAATGGCTGGACCGATTTTGACGGGACTTTCACTGGCAGATAGCTGATGTTATAAGGAGTAACTTAAGCTACTTTTCGGAGGGATAAAATAGATAAAATAGGGGTGTGCGATAAAACCGAATTTCACGCGGACGAAGGCGCGGGCAACAGCTAGTATATATATATATTGTACCTTAAAATATGTGTTTTATTATTATTATTGTATTCGCAGACTGGACAAGCGCTGGCGGTGTCGGTGGAAGTGCTGCGGCACGCGAACATTGTCACAGGTGGCGTTGGGGTCGTCAACAGTCTCGTGCACATCATACTAAAGGTAACGTTTATTGGCTGTTCTTTCCTCTGGAGGGTCGGATAAGTTTTTTTTTATAATTTATTAAGAAAACCGTCAACTTACATTATGATATCGATAATGATAAATAATACTACTATGTGCCATATTGAAGCGATGCATATTTTGTATATTGATTTCCGGGTTAATTTTATTTTTTTATAACATAAATTAACTTGTCTGCGTGAGTACTTAGTCTTCTATTGCCTTACATTTTCGGGTCGCCCATTTGGACAGTAGAATAATTTGGAATATAATAAGAAAAATAGAAAGGAAGATAATATTTAAAGAAAACCTTGACTTTGGTAATCCTTTACGGGCACTTGAGACATTCCACATTCACGTCTCAAAGTTACAGGCACATTAAAATGCTACGTGGTTTTCCCATACCTAAGTAGTCGCACCCAAGTGGTGTATTGCTTTGTTATGCTCAACGACACACAAAACATCCTGTAATATCTTATTTCAGTATTTTATGTAGTCATAAATGTAATATAAATCTACGCACTCAGATTGTTACAAGGATCGTGCTCGCGAAAAAAGGGAAGCCTTACTTTAGGGGGTTTCTAGGCTGTTCTTGCCCATGGAGGGTCGGATAGGGTTTGAACAGGCGTCAAACTTAGCGATAAGTACACGTGACCTTATGTTTTGAATATTATTGACGTTTCCAAGCCATTTCTCTATGAATTCTATGGAAATAAAGTTTTTGACCTTGACTATGGGCAGCGGTTACCACTTAACAACAGGCGGGCAATCTTCACTCCTTAACTTTTTCACATACAAAAATACATACATTTCTGTTCGTTGTCTATTTAGTTTTTTTTTCTCTAGTACCGTAACCACGGCGAGAAACCGACGAAACTGGAGCTGTTCCAGTTCACGACGGCGACTCTGTTCTTCTGCAACGCGGTGATGACCAACCGCACCGCTCAGAACATCATAGAGGACGCGCAAGCCAAGGCCATCAACGAGTACCGTTCCACGCTCAGAAGCAACAGACACAGGTTACCACATACAATATTTTGGTGTTATATGTATGTATTTATAATATATAGGGTGTTTAATATGTATTATTATGTATGTATCAGTTTTTGCAACTGCTATATTTACATTAATTTAATTTCTACATAGGACATGTAAGAATATGTCCTCATTTTGGTCAACTTTGCCTTCTAGTAAATATTGTTTACTTTATGTTCTCCCAATGGATGAATTATTTAAAAATTAAAACACAAATAACCTTTGTGCAATTTAAACTGCAAGGCTCACAACCTCAACATAATTATCTATATACCTCAATATATATTTGTCAACAGAAAAATCTTCGACAAAGTGAGCGCGGAGTCGCGTCGCGTGCAAGGCGCCGTCCAAGGCAACACCGAAGTGATCAGAGGCATAAAGAACATCGCCAACAAAGACCAGTACTTCGCCGACGTGCTGCGAATCAACAAGGACATAAACCAACACAAACTGCGCATATCCATGACGTCAGACGGACAGGTCAACATCAACTCGCAACACAAGTTCAACCCGTCTGATCTATCCGGTATCGGTAAGGAAGGTCGCACCCAACTCTTCAGTCAGATCGGCCCGGCCAATCTGGACGCAACCAACGTACCGACCAAACTAGCTCCGACCCCGGCCGTAAGCAGATACATCGACACAGAAGAAGAAGGTATGTTGGTCGGTATACATCCCGGCGAAATTATACGTATCGGTCATCTGCTTATCCGGGTGAGCGCATCCGGAGCGGAAAATGTAGCTTTGATGCTCGAAAACCTCAGCCAAGATGTATATACTAATTTGATGACAGTTTCTTTCAATATACTGTCTCGCCTTGTCCCCGAAGAGATAGCCAGGTTAAGGCTTCTCAGCCCGGACGAGGATTTGATAGTTCAAATTGTCAAGTTCGTCTTCAACTATATGAAACGTCACCGGCCTTTTGGAGAATGTCAGGAGTCCGACAATGGGATAGTTGTTGTGCTGAAGCAGTTCTTCCAGGATGGAGTTGTTCGTCAAGATACGATATTACATCTGAAGGATGGTCTGTTGCAGTGGATGAGTGATGAGGGCGAGCGCAGGCGGGAACACTTCCCGAATAAGGAATCTGTTATTTGTGAAGTTTGTAACGGTGTTAGATACGCTTGATTCTTTGATTCCAGGAATTTAAGCTGAAGTTCATTAACACGTAAAAATTAACTCTTGTTATTGTGGCACGTATATAGGTGATGATTCTGTTAGCTGCAAAGTAATTTTAGGTTCACCTATCTCTTTCTCTCCTTAGCGAATGAAAAGAAACCGACGCAGACTGTCGAAGACTGAATTTACATTTGTTTCAGGCTGAATTTTGGGCAGTCAAACTATATTTAGTAATTTGGCCTATTTGTCTGTCATATTTCATTCGTGATATTAAACTATCACGAATAAAATTGTCACGCAAAACGTTTATGATTTTTGGCACGACTCATTCATCTCATTTCCAATGAAATGAGATAGTCAATACCAGGGAGAGGAAAAGGTGCAAGAATCTAAATTACTTTTAGTTGCCACCAGTAACATGGCAATTTTTTTAATATAAGTGCTATACACTGGCTAGCCCATGAAGTCAATTCTTGAATATATTAAGAAATACTTTGCATTATAAGTAACTAGAGCGATTCCCACTATAATGTAAAGTAGTTCTGAAGATTTAGAATGGCACTGTTTTTATGTGTTGATGAACTTGGGCATTTGGCATTCGTCACAGGCATAACGCACTATGCAGTACAAACGTTAGTACAGCACTATAAGGTTTAACCTTTTATAGTGACATTATGTAAAAATATAGTGCTAGACATAATGCTGTTGTACTCTTGTGACTTTGAGAAGAAAAGCAGTGGCGAGATCATAAGAGAGTTAAAAAAAGAGGCAATTTTTCGTATCTTACATGCGAAATATATTCTTGGGCAAGAAAAAGGACTTGATAATGGAGACTGATATTCTTGGGCGCAAAATAATATACGACAGGCCTCACAGCTCGTTCCATTCCCTTAGAGTATCCCCGCCATATGCGTGTTAGGTTACCTCGTAACACCAGATGGGCCATCTGCTCGTTCTGTAACTTATCACATAAAAAAACGAAAGAGCCACGCGCAGGCTACTCCGCAATAAGCATGTTCTATTGCGCCACTGTGTATAATAAAGAATGATGTATAAAATGTTTTATTTTTATATTAACAGTATTGCGTTTGAGAACGCACTTTTAACCTTAAGTCGGGATTTTTTCGGATGTCAGTATGATATAGCAGTCATGTCGCACACATTTTGAAATCTATTAAAATTTTAGATTATTAAAATTGTACACTGTATTTAGATGTAGCAGTTTAAATCCACACATACATATCAAACGTACTGAAATTGAAATTTCCAAATTGTGATTATTATACCAAAAATATAGTCCAGTGTATTTGAAATGTAATTCTTTTTATACAATTATTACTGGTGTATAGATACGTATTTTATGAATATGCTTATGTGATTTATGTGCACTGTGATATGGAAAAATTCAATTGTATTAGTAACAGTAGAGGTATATTTGTCGATGTCTTTCATTGCTTTGTGTATAATCAAATTCATATCTGCATACAAAAATCTCAGAGTGATGAGAGTTAAGCTGTATAGAAAATGATGAGCCTCTTTATAGGTTTGATTTTTAACTTGCAAGAAAGAGAGAGAATAAAAAGTATCTCTTCCTGGTTCTTAACTGGTTAAATAGAAAAGCTACTAGGAACGTTTATATATAAATTTTCCTGGTGCAGTATGCATAGTGATACTCTGATTAATCGTCATTTTATCGAATTTGATACAATGTCACATTGGACATCAACATTGGAGATAAATCAAATACTTAGTTGTGTTGTGTTGTTGCGTTAAGCTGCAAAAGCTTTAACTAGTCAAGCCAACAAATATTTGAGATGCAACAAAAGTTACACAGTTTTCGTTCTGCTATTTCAGTCGCCGTTCATTCGTAGCTTGATTTTCATTACTCTGGGCGTCAAATAGTGCCTTCCTATTAAAAATATATTATAAATTATATAATTGTATATTACCATATATTTTATTAGTTAAGTTATACGTATGCTTAGTAAAGTACACAAATAAAGTACTATACATTCGAAATATAATTTTATTTGTATATAATTCGTGTACTTTGTATGCATGCCTACGTAATGAGGTACCTACCCTTTACATTAAGGGGGGGATATATGATTTCCACAATTCTATAAGATTGTCAATTAGTTTTATCTGGGTATCTCTTATATCTACAATATTTGTGTCATTTTCGCAAATAAAACTCAGTAAATGCGGGTTAATTTGATCCATATAATGTACGTACTGAAATGACTAGTGAGGTGCATCTTTCAGATAGTTAATTTTTACCTCACCATCTTTTATTAGAGGTGGATTGTATTCGAAGAATTTTGCGATAAAGTACCTGTAAAGAAAAAATAATAATATGTTTGCATCATTTTATCCTGGTAGTCGAGATTGGAATGGTCCTGATAATCTACCAATAGGAGCTAATCCAGATTACAATTCTTTTAGTTCTAGGTCAAGTGCGTTTCCTCGGGGTGTAATTATACACAGCACCAAGCATAAATAAACTGAATAGAAGAAGGTATAAAGATCCGGGCCAAAAAAG
Organism: Chesias legatella; assembly: GCA_947359385.1. Lineage (NCBI taxonomy): Eukaryota > Metazoa > Arthropoda > Insecta > Lepidoptera > Geometridae > Chesias > Chesias legatella. The sequence continues at coordinate 5,696,467 of OX375773.1, read as the reverse complement.
TTGCTGACAACATCATGTGGGTCAGAATCAACTTCTCTTATGAATTCGCTTATATACTGAAATATCTAAACAGCTATGACAAGAAGTCTGGCGGCGGCTTTTTGCTCGTCGATTCGCGTCGGCTTACCAGTGTCACGTAGGGCGGCCGCTGTTATCGCGTCCCTTACTCGGAAGCTGCTCCTCATATACTTTTACATCGGCACCAGCGGAGCATCTATGTTTGTCACGCAAGTGTAAGTACTGAGTGGGAATCGACCCCACGACCTACAGCGCAAAACGCAGGGTTTTTATTTTATTTGCGATAGTCTAACATTTGATCGCAATATCACCTGATGTTAAGTGACGATGCGATCTACGATGTAGCATGCTTGCCTAGAGGTAGAAGATAAATATTCAGGGTTACTACCAACTATACACGGTACATATACCAAAACAACATATTTTTAAATTTTTGTCTGTCTGTTTGTTCCGGCTAATCTCTGAAATGGCTGGAACGATTTTAACGGGTCTTTCACTGGCAGATAGCTGATGTAAAAAGGTGTAACTTAGGCTACTTCTCCGAGGGGTAAAATAGGGGTGCGTGATAAAACCGAATTCCACGCGGACGTAGTCGCGGGCAACAGCTAGTAATAAGTACCAGACAAGTATCTCCACGGTAATAAGTAGGCTGGCGGCGGCGGTTTGTGCGAGGATTCGCGTCGGCTCAGCGGTGCCGCGTAGGGCGGCCGCTAACATGGCGTCGCCCGCGTCGGAGGCCGCCTCTAACGCCGCTACCAGCAGCGCAGGCGCGGCCAGCCACCGCGCGCCGCGACGCCACCACGACTGCTGTTAACAAACTGATTGTTAGTGCAAGAATAATTCCTCTCATATTTTTATTTCTAATCGACTTCGAAAAAGGAGGTTATTAAATTGTTTTTTTTTTTCAAAAGATATTTCACTGGATATTTTTTCATATTAGTGCGGTAGAAATGAATCTGAATCTATGTGTTTGTATATTATTGTTTATCTTTTACTTACTGTATTTGGGAATTCAATTTGTAATTAAACATTTTCTAATTATAAAGTTGTTGAAAAATTACTAGGTTAGCATGAACTAAAAATAAATATTCCAAAGACGAAATATTCTAAAGCAAGTAATAGGTTATGGGTATTATTATTTGTAACAAAATACCAACCTATCCTATCCGAATAGGATTCGCCCTATGCTTGCTTGCAGGTGAAAATTAGTACCTAGGTACTATTAATAATATTAAGATAGATATATTGAGATACCTAGTTGATTGGTTTTTGTGCACAACATTCCTGTCGCTTGCTTTACATTTACACTTTATAATAAAAAAAATATGTTAAATACGGCTTCCGGCAAGGGCGGATCCAGCTTTGGTGCTGGGGGGGGGGGGGGGTCATATAGTCCTGGTCAAGTCATAAGTTATAATTTAATTTTTGTAGATACAAGTAAAAAGTAGGTATTTTATTAATGTATGTAAGTACTTATTGTACTGAATTATATTGAAGGTACTTACATAAAATCTATATTGTAACAAAAAATATATAAAACATTGTTTTAATTAGTGGTCCACCTAGGTTCTGGACCCAGCCCAGGGGGGGGTCATGACCCCTATGACCCCCCCTCCTGGATCCGCCCTTGGCTTCCGGTACATCAAAATGTCAACAACTTTAGAAGGTTAATTAATTGAGCGACTCATGAAAAAATACTAATGTCTTTCATTAGTTTTTACCTTTGACATAACGGCAACAAGCAACAGAAGGGAGCTGGCGGCAGTTACAAAAGCGCTAAGTTTCCCGTAGCCCATCACCAGGCGTATCGTTGGCTTTGTTATGCTGAAAGCAGAGATTCAGTGAAATGGTCTCGTATGACAAGCATTACTGTAAAATAAAGTTCTATTTATCTTATAAAAGCTAGCAGACGATATGACTTATAGTGTTAGTCCATACCAATACCAGGCTTGGCAGTAACCCGTTCAGTTGTAAGAAATCATATAAAAGCGAAAGTGTGTTTGTAAGTTAATATCCTTCATTCACGCAGCAACAGAACAGCTGCCCTGGAGTACCAGGTTATATGTCCTGGAAAAATACAATTCTACAGGACAGACAGCGAACGGTAAAAAGTTAGTCCCTACACAATAATTGATCTTTAGGTGAGTGTTGTTTCCAATCAAGGGAACACACAATGTGATTGATTGTGAATACTTCGACTAACCGCCGAGCAAAACTGACGTTGTTTAGCTTCTGAGCGACATGTTCGTCTTCCAACTCCAGTTCAACCGGCTGCGAGGCGAAGGCACAGGCGGACATCGAGATGCCCAGCAGCGCCACCACTAGCGCTCGTAGCCGCACGCGGATGCCTTCCGTCTCGGCGACATCGTTCATCTAGTTAATAAGAAATTCAAGATTGTGAAAGCACGGAAGCTACCTTGGGATTTCATTCAATGGATTGGACGTGAGAGGCGTAGACACAAGTGGAAATTAAGATGCTACAGAGTAAACGGCACCAGCTCGCAACCTCCAGCAAACCTCGCTACCTGCCGACATCGATGATCTAGTCAATTAGAACATTATCATGCCTAACTCGACGGTACCGCCCAGTTACTATGAGAAAGAGTAGAAAAGCACACGTACTGTGGTAACAACATTTTTCACTATTATTTTCACTCTTATAGTGAAAAGAAAAGCGACACGGAATCCCAAAATACTTACGGCATTCGCTTGATGTTCATGCTTCAGTCGGAGTTGGTTCAACAAAACGGTGCTTTCGGTTTCCATGTTGACTTTAATGCATACACGGGAAACACATTGTCTGGAACGACGTAAACTATTCCATGAATATACACGAAATACTTTACGTCAGTAATGCAAATCGGGTTTACATTGTATTGTTATTGTGGATTGGGACCGGAAGAATGACGTTACCTACGTAACCTGTCAGAGTAGTATTTGGTGGCGTCGGATACAGTTATTAAATAGGTTTTAGTGTGAGGCTGAATTTCATTTTCCGCTTGCCATGGCCAACCCAGGTGTTGAAGTTAGCAGTACCATTTTCTCAAAACGGTGAAGGATAACATCGTGAGAAAACCGGCCTAAAATGTCGATCCATGTTCGGAGACGTGTGAAGTGCACGAAAGGAGCCTATTTGAGGCGCACTTTAATCCCGCACCCCATTGGATAGAGTGAGCCAGTGACACGATAGTACCTAGTTGAAATATTTCTTCGACATAGCTGAACAACTTGCTTCGGTCGGTTCAACTTCTTTCTTCAAGACAATGATAGCAAGTAATCAAATGATATATTTTTAGCTTGCTTGAAGTTTATTGAAGCTAATCGGATTTCTACATATGTACTTAAGTGAACTTGCATTTAAGTTACCAGCAAGTACGTACATGTCCTTAAAGGTACATCGCATTTATCAACCCTAGCGAAATATCTCCGGCCAATAGTTTGGTTCTTCCTTGAACTTTATTAGTAACTAGCTGTGTCCCGCAGTGACTAAATCATGCCAAAGAAACGCTGCACTTTTCCGAGATCAAAATACCTTGTGTTAATCTAGGATATAAGATATCTTGGTATCAAATTTCATCCAAATCCATACAGCTGTTTTCACGTGTGTATTTTTTTACCTTATAATTTTCTTAGTAATAAAATCTTATTTTTTCTTAAACATACAGTGATACAATTGCTTTTACTACTTCTAGAAAAATAACAATTCGGTAGGTATTTTTACTCTTTTATTGCTTATTCATAAATCACAGATGCAAAGGAGCTGACGGAACACACAAAACTCTTGACACCAGTTGAACCCCATTAGAAGAATTGCAAATATCCTGCGCATCAGTTTCGTGACTGTTTTAAAATTTATCTGAGTAAGTAAAAGGAATGCGTTTAGAATTTTGACCGTCACTACTAGAAGTTGGCCAGCCAGGTGGGGTAGAAATAGCGCTGGATTCTCCTGAAAGATGACACTATAATAAAATAAATAAATATTGGTGGACATTTCACACAGCGCCATCTAGCCCCAAAGTAAGCTAAGTATAGCTTGTATCATGGGAACCAGACAACTGATATAATACTTATAAACTTTTATTTTGTAAATACATACATATAATACATATTAACACCCAAACACGGAACAAACATCAATATTACAAATGTCACATAAATGTTTGTCCTGGGTGGGAATCGAACCCACGACCTAAAGCACAGAAGGCAGGGTTACCTACTACCAAATGAGCTATGAGGCCTGTCACTACGCTAATGAGAAGTAGAAGAACGTTTGAATGAAATAAGCTAAGTATATTATAAAAGGGACAAGGACTAACGATATCTGAAATACGTTGAGTCTGAAACGCTGCGTTTTTTATGACTTTATTTCCACGGAGACTAGATTGTGGGAAATTTCGCCCTTCACGGGCATAGTTTCAAGTGTGATTATAACCCCGTGCCCAGACACAGCAACAACATTTGATCACATGTTTGAACACTTGTCTGGCGCGGTAATTTGAGATTTGCACAACAAACAATGTGACTTGAGTCCTCCCCTACCTAGGTACGACAAGACCCAAGTCCCATTGGAAAACTTCTTGTGCCTGTAATTTCACCGGCGAACACACCTTTCAAACCGGAACACAGTAACGTATTTCTGCTTGGCTGCACAAATGGTTATGGTGAAGGTACTTCCCCGGATGAACTTGGCATAAGTTCTACTGCATTATAATTTTTTTAGCTGTCTTTCGTGAGATAAAAAGTCGATTTCAATTTAAACTCGTCCCATCAAGAATTTCCCACCAGGGTTTACCTCCATCTTTATTATTACAGTACAGAGTAGTTTTCACAGAATGTGATGCTAGAATTCTATTAACAGTGATACAACCAGCTAGAAGGCAGGCATACTGCACCACGCCCATAGAACTGGCAATGACCTTCAAATCGTGGACTATCATGAAATCGCTTTTGTCGGTTGGGAGCTCTCCCATGTGTTTTCTGAGATGATTCACGTTGATAAACTGTAAGGGAAATTGTTTCATTACGTTCATTAGTTTATGCGGCTATTTTTTCAGGCTAGGGTACCAATTATTCAGGGGTTATTTAGGCTTATAATTACACTTTTATCCTCCCGGGCAAATGGATGAGAAATAAATATCAGGTTCTGAGGGGTTTCTATGTTTGGAACTGTAAATAAAATATGATTTTTGTAATAACTGAATTGATAACTTACAAAACCAATGGCTCCATAAAAGTATGTATAGTAAATGTTACATGAAAATAATGGATGCTGGCAGAGCAACCTAGATTCTCCGAAATATGGCATTATCAACGGGTTAAGTAGTTTGTTGAAGGGTAGTTTCATTTCAGTACGGAATATTCACGATCACTGATCGTGCATATTCCTACCATTTTATACTGCTGAGAAATTATCTTTTGAATGTAAATTTTTTACTGTTTGCTACTGTGTTCTCGAACAATAATTAACTAATTTATTTTGTATTAAGTGTACCTATCTGTTGTAAAGTTTTTGATCTTGAAACCAGCAGCTTTGACAAAATGATGACAAAACGAAAACAACATTTAAGTTTCGTTCAAAAATAGGTGCTACTTTGGATCACCGAACGTTAATAAAAGATTTTGCATATTTAGGTCTATGGATACTTGGACATACGGTTTTTTATTTTGTTCTCTCCATTGGTAGGAAATATAATGCACCTACTAAATCAAAATTAATTTTAAAATATTGTTGGTTCTTACCATAATATGTCTACTAATTGCATTATTACTCGGATATTTTTCTGCAAAATAAACCTTTTTATTTATTACGCGGTTGATGTGCAGCCTAGATATATCTACCGACTAAGCCAGGGAACTAATGTATTTGTGAGAGCGACTCCGACCAACATTTTATTGTTTGGAACAAGTTTGATTTGACAAGAAAATATAGGTACCTAAGATTTTTCACTTTCACACAGTACCTCTTTTAGATGTAGGCACGTATCAAACTTCATCTTGTTTCACCTTGAAACGAACGTAGCTTACTCATCAAAATGGAACAATAACAAAAGCCAATGCAATTGGGCGCATTGCATACGTGAGACGAATCATTGTTGAATCAACAGAATTATTACATTACATGTAAACGTGCGAATGGCTGGTATATTATTATAGAAATTGCATGCGATTACTAATATTAGTATAGTTCTTTACAACACGCGCTAGACTGCTACAATAGCCTTTTCAGTTACAGTTTTATAATATTCATTTTTATATTCTAAATGTTCAAGGATTACTTCGGCGACTGATCGAAAATTTTGAAAAGGGTTGAAACTGGTTCTGTGGGAGCGGAATTGTGAGTAATTTTTCATATCTTTATTAATTTTATATACCTCTATATTGTACACTTATTTGTTTTGAAATATTTTCATTATGAGTTATCAAACAAATTTAATGAACAATGAAAACTTTTCGTTTGGTTTATTAATTATTATGATTATAATGAACTATTCTTTTCTGTTGCGGCTCATTGTTTAATTAATTCTTCTGCTTATTTATTCTGTGGTATCCACTTTTTTTTACTAATTCTAGTTATTACAATTTAAACAAAACACAATGATTGGGTTCGAAGTTTAATTCAGGTTTTACATTGAAATTGATAGAAAGTTACTGAAACAAAATTAATAAAAACACCCCAGTGACTGGTCATTCAAAGTACTCAAGAAACTAGGCCTGAAGCCCAAAGTAGTATGCAAAATCCCCGAACTAATAAAACGTTGTTATTGCTGTTGTCTGCAGTGGCTTAAAGCCTGATATCACATGTCAGATAATCGCGTTAGTCTCCAATACGATTATCAAATCAGGGTCCGAGGTATTTTCCTTATAAACGGACAGATTGCCGCCCGATTCTGCCCATTCGGATGAAAAACCTAATGTCAGATTAGAATCCACCCGCGATGCGTCGAGTCTGAATCGCGCGTGTGAGTTGTTCATCCAATCGGGAAGCCGAATCGGAGAATCTTAGAGAATCTTAATCTGGTATCTAACATGTACTGCGTGGTTTGGCCACCTAAGTACCTATACCGTTTTACCCTTATAACCTTCATGGTACTCCCAAGTCTCAATGTCATTGTGACAAAACTATTTATAAACTTCAAAACCACAGCACTTCCGCGGCTCCGTCCGCGCATTTACTGAAGCCTCGGTATTTTATTTACTAATACGATAATTTATAGCGTTACTAGCATCATAAAAGGTTTATTTTATTTCAGTAAATTCAATGGCCAGTAATGAGTGAGCAATACCCACTGCTGTGTGAGGATTTCTCTGATGAGGAAAAGCTTAACCCTCGCTTTCGCCGCCAAAGAGGCCGCGCTGCCTATCACTTAAAGGGTGCGGCTGCTGTTATGAAACGCTGGCCAGGTAATTTGTCAAATTTTCCTAAATTAAATGAAATATGTTAAAAACCACTAATAGACACCGGCAAAGTTCTGGATTTAGTGGGCTATCAATATACATTAGGAAATAGGGAAAAACTTTAGTTTCGTTGAATCGTTAAGTTTACTATTCAAATCCTATCTGACCCTCCATGAGCAAGAAATGAAAATGAACTCCAAATGGGGGTTTATTTTCACTTTGCGAACGTTAGTTTTAAATTCTGGTCCTTAATCTGTTACATTTAATCAAGCTAAGTTCTCGAATATAAAGTGCATTTTTACCCGACTACCAGACGGAGGATTGTCTTTTTTGAGTGTAAATATGTATGTACATGAATGTAAGTATAGTAGTATCAAAATTGTCATGAAAAGTCTAGTGTTACGTATTTTATCTATTCCTTGAAAATGGAATCAAAAGAATGTGTAAATGTTTGTTTCAATATTTTTCTATTCATATAATCCTTAAAGCAGTTTGAAGTTAATTGTGACCTTAGTAGTCCTTTAGGTAATTAACTATCAATAGTTGAAATTAGAAGCAGAAGATATAAAACTGGTGCCAGATGTGTTTGTTTATGTCGAATGAAAGCTGTTAAAGTGAATACTGTTGAACCCATTGCATTTACTTAGCCCTATCGGGCGCAGCCGCGCTGCCAGAACTCATTGGGTTATATAGTTTGGTACAGTAACAAATTAAATATACCTTTAAACCGCCATATTCGATAAATGTTTCAATAGAAAACTATATAACCCAATGAATTTTGATAATGATTCAGGAGTATTTGTAGTGGTATTGATCCCACTTGACAGTTAAATACTCCGCAAACGAATTTGTGCAAATACATTTTTTTCACGTTAACTTTACGTTGCAATCATTAGGTGCTCAAAATAATTAAATTAAATTTCGTCAATCTTATGCAAGACATTCCAAAGTTACCTAAAGATATATCCTATTTCTGACATCCATTATCAAATAAATATTCTTATTTCTCTTCTTTCTAGATCATTGGACAACTCTGCTGACCTACTGGTGGATCGGCCTCGGTATGATAGCTATCACCACATTCTTAATTTATAACACATTGTTTTCAATAGCTTTGTCACAACCGACAAACAAAATACCAAAAAAATATGCAAGTTTTATTACACACACAGTGGAACCTAAATATTCATCTCATCCTAGTGTATTCATGCATTTGTTTATCAATGACAAAGAAGAAGAGAATTTGGATAAATATATTCCTTACATAGAAGTGTTTGCAAATAAATACAAAAATTTTACGTACAACCTCATTATAGTAGCGAATGATACGAGCGATGAAACAATCAATTTAACACAAGAAAAGAATAATAACCAACACGCAATGGATTCGCTTTGGGCTAACGACATAAATTACGGCAATTTAGTTCCAAGCAATAGTAATATTAAAGTGAAGTATGTTACTTTATCAAACTACTTAAATCAGTCTCCTATATCAAAGTATTGGAAAGATTTGCCTTATCAGTTCATTCGTTTTCTAGTCAGAACTGTATCAGTCTGGGAAAAAGGAGGAATTGCTATCAACCCGATTATATTGACACCACAATCTCCTCATGGTACTTATGTGGAAAAATTCGTATCTATTATTAAAAATTTCAAGATATATAAGAAAAAAAAAGCTATTCCTATAAATGAACTGGAAAAAACTAAGGAAATGAATAAAATACAACCCAAAAGATATAATAATATACGTGATATTATTAATGCTTTGGAGAGTGGTGCCAGTTCTGGAAATCTTGCACAAGATTCATTGCATGCAGCGGAGACTACAAATGATCTCGTTTCTATTGAAAATCTAACTACAAAAATCCAAGATCAGCTGACTCGTAAAACAAATCATAAAAATGCAGAGGCTGTCGAAAATACGGATTCTTCAAATGAGAAAACTTATTTACTTCCGTTGTTTTTAGATTATCTTTTCCACAATAGAAAATCTAATGATACATCTCATTCTTCTACAAGGAGACGTCGAAGCCCTACTGCTATTGACACAAAAAAAGATAAGGAAAATCATAGCATAGTGATGAGAGATTTCTGGAATGATATGAAAATATCCGACAGTTACAAACCAATGATAGTTAGTGCCAAAGGATTAGTGAATAATACTATTACAAACAATACGAAAGCCATTTATGAGAACAATGAAAAACTGTTTGAACTTACTGTTGATTTGAAAGGAAATATTATTGCTACAGAAATACCATGTCATGCATTTATTGGAAACGTGTTCATTAATGCGATTCATCACGACGAAACTGAGAATTTAACTGATTTCATTATAAAGGAACTGTCAATTTTCTGCAAAGGGCTTTTAGCTTCTTGCATGGGGATTGATGTTATTTTAGTGTAAATGTTGTTATTAGTTTCGTATTATATTTTGTATCAATTAAATTAAACTGATTTTTCTTAATCGCTTTTCTTTTTTCAGGATTTTATTGAACTTGCCGTGTTAGTATGTGGTCAAATTTTACAGCAGCATTTTTAAGTCTATAATCGTTTAGGATTTTACAAAAATAGACACATTACACACCTAATAATAATTTATTGCATTCAAACAATACCACAAAAGTCGTGTTCAAAATAATATTAATTTTATTATAATATTATTTTGTTCACAAGATCTCAATATCACCCCATTATATTATGGCAATTTCCATTTTAACGTAATATGTTTCTTTTTAGTACGACTAGATTACTAAATTTATTGGTTTACCAGCGGTTTTCAATTATTTCTGCTGATCTATGGAAATTCTCGATATTTATGAAATATTTAAATATCTATGACACATTGTAGTTTATTAAATAGAAACAATCCGTTAAAATGTCACAACCTAAAATAGACTACATTATTCTATGTTATTCTAATGATAAGCTAATATTAATGATATGAAATGGCTATCTTCAATGTGTTAAAATATCAAAAACATTGCACAATTCATTCTTGTACACTATCACAATTAGCTTTCCATTTGCCTGCATTATTGTCTTAATGTGCCACATTCTTCCTATCTATTGGTATATTCCATCTGTTTTTCCAATCGTTACTAGAGCGTTTGCAGTCTCTTATATTTCTCCCTTGTTCACATCGTTTGCTAATACTCCAGAAAAGATATCCTTCGGGGCACTGATGCACGTAACCTACAAGTTTTCCAGATTGACTTTTTTCGCATTTCAAAAAGCCATTGGAGCATTCGACATTTTTCTCAAGTGCATAATAGCCAACCGCTGGACATAATAGTTTGTTGTCCACAGTTATCTGAAAGAAAGAAACCATGACTACATACTTATTCTAAAATCTAATAAGACAGTGCATTTAATTAAAAAAATATACTTACAGGTTCTTGAGAGTCCCTATGCAGTCGTTTGAATCTGTGCCGCCTGGCTATTTCGCCAGTACATCCTTTATCAGCGTTCTTCTGTTCAACACATTGAGTTTGGCTTTCATCATAAATTGTTTCATTGGGACATTTGAATGAAGCAATTTTTATTTCGTGAGTATCGTCGTCCTCTGTGCACTGGTAGAACATATTGCAGTATTTAGGATGTCTCTTAAATGAGGTCGGACATACGAGTAAATTTTGATCATCCTCAGTGTCTGGACATTTTTTATCAGAAGTTGACTGTGTGGTAGATTCTTGGTTACTTTCTAATGTAGTGCTTGTTTGTTCTGTGGTTACACTTTCTGTTGTCCCTTCAGTAGTTGAAGATTCCGTGTTTTCGCTAGTTTGATCGGTAACTTGCTCAGTAGTTGTTTGCGAAGCTTGTATCGTAGATTGTTCACTAGTGGTAGATTCTTGAGTTGTAGATTCAGCGGTTGTGTGCTCGCTTGTTGGTGATTCTTGAGTCGTCTGTTCAGTCATCGTAGATTCTTGAGTGGCCTGTTCACTCGTCGTAGATTCTTTAGTGGCCTCTTCACTTATCGTAGACTGCTGTGTAGTGGTCATTTCACTTGTTGTTGATTGTTCAGTAGGTGTTTGCTGACTGGTTGACGATTGTTGAGTGGTAGTTTGTTCACTAGTGATTGACTCTTGAGTTGTAGTCTTTGCAGTTGTGGTAGATTGTTGAGTTGTAGTTTGTTCATTTGTACTAGATTGTTGAGTGGTAGTTTGTACACTATCGGTTGACTCTTGAGTCGTAGTTTGGTCACTTGTAGTAGGTTGTTGAGTTGTAGTCTGCTCACTTGTAGTAGACTGTTGAGTAGTAATCTGTTCACTAGTTGTGGACTTTTGTGTCGATGTCTGCTCCTGTGATGATGTTGTTTGTTCTCTAGTGGAAGATTCAAGTGTTGTTTGCTCAGGTGTTGTAGATTCTTGTGTAGTGGTTTCTTCTTGCCTTTGAGTGGTTGTTATTGTTGATGATGAAGATTCAGTTTGTGATTGTGTCTGACTGCAATCACGAGGTGGATAGACTGATTCTTCGTGATTACATGTATCCAGCGATGGGTCCCAAATAGTACCCTCCCCACATTCGAAGTGATAAACTGAAAATCGTTTACCATCTCCATCCCAATCTACACATCTATAAAATTTCTTACAGTCGTTTGGATTAGCATAGTATCCAGCTTTCTTGCAAGTTAAGTCTTTGTTACTTGCAGGTTTTTTTGATGAATCTTCTTGTGAGCAATTGGTGGATGATGATTGACTGGTACTGCTACTTTCCATTGAGCCCGATGATATTGGTGAACTTGTTGTCGTAGAAGTTGTTGAACTTGACGTTGTTTGACTGTTAACTGCTCCACTTCCCCCTCCTTCTCCTACTGACTTGCAAGAAGGATTTGTGACGTCCTGAGGATGATTACATGTAGTAATATCTTGGTCCCAAATTGTTCCGTCACCACAGGTGAAGTCATATTTTGTAAGTCCACCGTTGCCGTCATCGACACATCTGTAAAATTTCTTGCAATCCGTACTATCTCCAAAGTACCCTTCTGATGTACAACTGTCATTACTACCAGTTCCAGATTCTTCAGATGTTCCAAATTCAGATGATGTAGTTCCTTTTGTGGTGCTCGCCAAGCCTTCTGTTGTTTGAGTAATTTCTTCATCATTCATTGTTTGTTGAATGTGACTTTCCTCTTTGTTCGTGTCTGAACAACTGTGTACTTCATTCAAATGATTACAAGATTGAATATTAGAATCCCAAGCTGCACCTTCTCCGCAGTCAAAATCATATTTTGTATACCCACCATCTCCATTATCTACGCATCGATAAAATTTCCGACAGTCATTTTTATTCGCAAAGTAACCTTCTGATGTGCATTCATCAGTTTCAGTGTTAGACGGTTTCTTAGATGTGAAGTCGCTTTCGTTTTGCGTTTGGCTTTCCGTACTACTGAAATAAGTAGATTCTGTTGTCGAAGAACTCGATGTATATTCACTTTCGTTATCATCTGGTTTCATTGTAAATTCATTTTGATGGCTACAATTCTTTATTCCATTATCATGGTCACATGCTTGAATTTCCTGGACCCATATTGTACCTTCAGCGCAAGAGAACTCGTATCGAGTATATTCTCCATTTACATTGCTTACACAGCGCACAAATTTTTTACAGTCCGTAGGATGAGCAAAAAATCCCATAGAAGTACATTTACTACCAGATGGTGATGCAGGTGACTGAGTTTCGCCTGTTTCTGAAGGAAGGCTTGTTGTAGATGAAGAACTGGGTGAACTGTCAAGCTGTGAACTACTTGTTGTAGTTTGGAGCTGAATACCACTTTCATCTACGGGCTTGGATCCACTGTTTAAACACTGGTTATCATCCGATGCATGGTCACAAGCTTGTATTTCTTGATTCCACGCTGTACCATCGCCACAAGTAAAATCATACTTCGTGTAACCACCTTTACCGTCATCTACGCAGCGGAAGAATTGCTTGCATTCAGAAGGATATCCGTAAAAACCTTCGGATTCACATTTACCTGATGATGCTTGTGGTTTTTGAGTCTGATTAGACCCGTCACTTATGGATGATGGTGTAGAAGTTAGTTTTATAGTTGTTTCAGTAATCATTTCATCATTTAAATGTGAATCCTTCGTTGTTGATTCATAATTGCCGCATGGACGACTTGATGATGAATGATCACATGCCTGAATGTTTGAATTCCAAGCCGTGCCTTCCCCACATAAAAACTCGTATTTAATATAACCACCTTTGCCATCACCAACGCATCTATAAAACTTTTTGCAATTAACTAAGCTTCCAAAGAATCCTTCTTTGTCACATACCCCATCGTTCACTTCATTTTCAGAGGGGCTCCCAGTTATTGTTGTACTTTTAACTGTCGTATGCATAGTTGTCTCTTTGTTTTCAGCTGTACTTATTGAACTTTCTGATGTAATTTCATTATTACTTTGTGGATTATTTCCATTTGCCCCACACTCTTTGACAGCCCAGGCATGATTGCAAGATGAAATACTTTCATCCCAAACTGTACCTTCGCCACAATAAAATTCGTACCTAACATAGCCACCGTTTCCATTATCTACGCATCTATAGAATTTCCTGCAGTCGTTCTTGTCACCGACAAAACCACTGCTGCTACATTCTTGGTTCGATGTTGATATATCGTTTCTTACAGTTGTTGTCGAATTTTGAGCAGTCGATACAATATCCTGGTGTTGTGTGGTCAGTTCATTATCTTTCATATCGTCTTGCAAAGGATAATATGAAGTGGAGGTGTAAGTAGAGCTTGTTGATTGAACTGTACTACCACACTTTTCTACTGCCCATTCATGATTGCATGCTTCAATTGTGGGATCCCATAAAGTGCCCTCGCCGCAAGTGAAATCATAACGGGTAAACGAACCATCACCATTGTCCACACATCTATAAAAGTTTTTACAGTTTTGACTATCTCCCATGAAACCACTGTGATTGCAAATGCCATTACGATTTGATTCTGTTGCTGAAGAAGACGTTGTTGACGTGTGATTCGATTCATCTGTATTTTCATCAGCGTGAGTTGTTTTAGTAGTGGTTATCTCTCCATTCGCTGGACTTGTAATTGGTTCAGATGTGTGAATGCTTTCAGTTGTGTTACCATTTTTGGCACATTTTTTTACTGCCCAAGCATGGTTACATGCTTCAATACTAGGATCCCAAACTGTCCCTTCACCACAAGTGAATTCATGTCTAGTATATCCTCCCATCCCATTATCCACACATCGGTAAAACTTATTACAATTACTTGAATCCCCCATAAAACCACTGGATTTGCATTCATTGTTATTATTATCGTGTTGGGGTTCTTTTGTCGTTTTAACAGCCGTTGGTGTTGACTGTGGATGTTGAATTCCATAACCCATATCATAATCATCTATATTAGACGGTAATTGAGTAGTAGTTTGAATGAGGTTCACAGTAGTGTAAACTGCGGATGAGGATGCTGAATCATTTATTTTTGTTGTAGTTTCATCTTTGTGACTATTAGACGTACCACCACAATTTTTAACGGCCCATTCGTGGTTACATGCTTCAATGTTTGGGTCCCATACGGTTCCTTCTCCACATTTAAATTCATGTTTAGTAAAACCCCTGCCATTGTCAACACATCTATAAAATTTCTTGCAGTCATTAGAATCCCCAATAAAACCAGTTGATGAACAGTCACTATTGTCGTGTTTAGTGGTATCAATTGTAGTGGTTATTAAAGAAGTTGTAGATGCAGTAGTCACGTGTGATTGAGCTGGGTTTCCGTAACCCATATCAATATCATTAGTTTCCGGAGTATCAGAAGTACTGGTATGGTAACTACCCTGAGAAGATGCTTTTTGTGTTGTCGAAGTAAATGCGTAGTTAGTCGAGGCTTTAATAGTGCTCGTAGTTTGTGGTTCACTATGACTCTGGCTTCCGCAATGTTTGACAGCCCAGGCGTGGTTGCAGGCTTCAATACTTTGGTCCCAGACTGTTCCTTCGCCGCAAGAATATTCATACTTTGTGAAAGCTCCTCTCCCATTATCTACACACCTATAAAACTTTTTGCAGTCATTGGGATCGCCAATAAATCCACTTTCAGAGCATTTATTGCTATTTTCATTGGATTCTTGTTTGGATGTAGAAGGACGCGTGGTCATAATTTCATTAACTTGGATTTGAGATTGACTAGATTCTTTTGAGTGATCTATTTGCAACTGCGTTTGAAGTCCTTTATTTCCGTAGTCTATTTGACTCTGTGTTTGACTTACTGCAGATTCATGAGCAATTTGGGTTTGATTTTGTTTTGCAGTTGATTCTTCATTTTGTTTTATACGTTCACCATAATTAATTTGCGTCTGATTTTGAATGACTTGATTACTATGGCTAATTTGTGTTTGGGTTTGAGTTACTTTTGTACCATAATTGACTTGTAGCTGCTGTTGAATCGTTTTGTTTAGTTTTTGACCATATTCTTTAGTAGTATGCAATGGTTGATTAGGAAATGTTTGTTCTGTTGGTGGTGCGATAGGATCTTGCTTCTTATTGAATGTTAAGCTTCTTCCGCATTTACTTCTTTTTACAGCCCACGGGTGGTTACAACTCTGTATTGCTTCATCCCAGACTGTGGATTCGCTACAGAAGAACTCATATCTCAGATATCCACCTCCCTGATTTTGGATACATCTATAGAATTTTCTACAGTTTTCAGCATCTCCAGTAAATCCGTCGCCAGTACATATATCATCTGAATTTGATGTTAGTTTAGGTAATGACGTAATTTTAGGCAAATTGTCCACCGTATTTCCCCACGCTGAAGTAGTAGCGTAATTACTTTCTGGAATGTTCTTAGATGCGTCTTGAAATGAAGACGCAGATGTACTTGGAGATTGGTGTAATATTGTTCCGAAGGGACTTTTGGTTGATTGAATACGTTGACTTGAAGCAGTCCATCCTGAAGTATATTCTACTGTAGTTATTTTAGAAGCGAGTACGTTGCTGATTGGTCGTGGTATTTCTTTCTGTGTATAGTATATTTCATAAGGAAGCGTGGTTTCAACAGTTTCATCTCTTGGTTTCATCACACCACCACATTCAGTTCGTCTAGTGTTTCTCGGATGGTTACATGTCTCTATATCTGGATCGTAAACGGTCCCTGGTGCACACTGATACTGAAAAAATAAAATTCATGTTTTATATTTCAATTCATAAATACTAAAATTCGCCTTTGTATTAGTCACAATCACTTCATGCATAAATACGCACAGTGCGAGTGGGACGGGTTCGGCGAAGACGAAACCCATTTAAAGTTATCATTGTGGTAAACTTTGCCCATAACAGAAAAAATCGTCTTGAGACCATACTTAGGTATGGGAAGACTGCGTTGCATTGTATTGCGCCCATAAGTGTGTGACGTGGATGTGGAATAAGTCACGTGTGCAAATAATTTCACCGTGAACCACAAACCTTTCAAACCGAAGTACAGTAGTGCTTTACTGCTTCGCTGCAGAAATAGGTTAGGTGGCAGTACTTCGCAGACAAACTTGTTACTGTATACTGCTTTAGAATGTATCAAATGTTGGTTTATGAAAATCATTTGCTGTGAACAAGCATTCTTATTTCATACCGTCGTATACAGTAAGTATAGTATAGTAGGTATATATACGTTGCTCGCGTCCGTAAGTGATTATTACCCTTTGAATCCCTACACGTGACCCCCGAGTGGTGCGAAAGGAGCAACCCGAAGTAGCAGTAGAACTTGTGCCAGGTTCACTCGGAGAAGTACTGCCACCACACTTGGTAATCCGCCGCCAAGCAGTGATGCACTCGTGTTGCTGTGTTCCGGTGGAAGGAAGTGGGTGCCGGTGAAATTGCAGGCGCATGAGACTAACATCCTCGTCTCGGGTCGATAGACGCAACGCAATGCGACTTAGGTCATCTCGTACTTTGGTGGAGAAGACTTGACTTGAGGTGGAGAACAAAAGCAATAAGACTCATCCTATTGCTTTTGTCTATGGGCAACGGTTACCACTTAACATCAGGTGGGCCGTCAGCTAATTCCGCCACCCGAATCACATTAAAAACTTCTTACGTACTCTGAATACGCTGAATTTTCCACTTCTTTCTTTCACACAGCGGTAGAATGAGGCGCAGCTGGATGGATCGGCTTTGAATCCTTCGCTGTTGCAAAGATAAGACTCTGGACGATGTCCAGAATATACCTTTACTATTCTCCCGCTTACACGTGGCACTCTTTGGATGTCCATTGATGAGTCTGTCAATAAATATGCGTTCAAAGCATCATCAAATCAAATATCAAATAATTTATTCAAGAAACAATTTTACAGCCATGTTTGAAATAACTAACTAAACTAACCTACTTAAAAATAGCTTAAAATTAAATTTACCTTTTTACATCAGTATAACAATTTAGGTTAAATTGATAACATGTTCTGAAAATCAATAATCATTAATTATTAAAGATTTTGAAATAGGTAAGTTTGCTACTTGAATATAAATAAAGTAATATCTCGAGACACATCATAAAACCACCATTTCTTACTCCTTTATTCCAATTAGAAACTACAAAGCTTCATGTTTTTTTATAAGTACGTGAAGACACGGAACAAAAACTTTGAATCATATTATACACTAGCTGCGCCCCGCGGTTTCACCCGCGGAAGTTCCGTATTTTCTTACGGATCCCTAATTTTTTGAAAATAAATTATAGCCTATGTTACTCCTCGATAATGTAGCTTTCTATTGGTGAAAGAATTTTTGAAATCGGTTCAGTAGTTTCTGAGTTTACTTCGGACATACATACAACATACACCTTACCAACATTATCTCTTTATAATATAGATTTGCCACGGTGCGAAAACCTAACCCGCGACCTTCGTGTGTCAGCCGGTTGGTAGAATTGGTATGTCACCGAATTCATACCTACTAAGTTCTCAGAACGTGAAGTAAAACATCCACAAATCAAATCCAAAACCACACATTTGAAGGCATTCAACATCCGGGCTGAAATTCTGCAGAAGATGAAAGTTCATTCACCCTTCCTCTTAGAAAAGAGCTCGAAACTCTGGGCTCCTAGTCTAAGTTTTCGTTTCCATCCACTGCTCCTTTGGATGAGGATTAACGTTCCCTGACGGATTTATTTGGATCAACATATAGTTTTTTGAATATAATCTAATTAAGCTATTTGAAGGAGTACACACCATTGCTGGCAGACTCCGCTCCGATGGAAGACACGAGAAGGACGGACAAGCAGAACCGTATGTACTTATCCATATTGCTCATTGTAGATCATAATATCATCATGAAACCTGTAACAAAATATATATGATCTTTCTTTCCCATACCTAAGTGGGAACGATACACGTCGTTGCTTTTGTTAAAGACTACCATTGCTTGCTACCAAGGAGGTTACCATTGGTTACCACAATGAAAATAAGCCCAATATGGGTCTGCCCACCACTTAGAGAAAAGAAGCGTGATTACACAAAGTCTCTTCTTTACAATTAGGAGGGAAAGTAAGGCCATGTTTTATTGATCACAAATAAAAAATAAAATGAAGCTTGAAGTCTTTAAAAATGCGGTATAATTTAAAAATGACAGAGCATTTGTATTGTACAGTCGTTGTTTTGCTATCGGTACGGGGGACCAAAGTATCGCTCATTATTATTTACATTTTGTTATGATCCAAAATATAACAACATATTGAAAATATATGATCTGGTTTTCATTCCTTATTTATTCTTATGTATTACAAGTATTAAGGTCCAAACACACCGAATGTTTCAAAAATGTTCAAACCAGACTATCCATGTCAATTCTTATGAGCAGTTTTCACTCAGTAGGTTCATATACCATTTGTATGGGAATATATAATGTCCGAAAAAAAAATGTCTCGCAACAAATGCCAGTCTTGTTCCCTCGTTGCACAAATAATTATTAACACTTTCTAAACTAAAAAGGAAGATAAAGTTTCATATTGCACCAGATAAACTTATTATAAAAGTGTCGTAGTACTTTTTCCATTTATAAAAAAACATACCACGATAGCGATTACATATTTAAGTCATCTTTACAAACACGATGATCATAATATGGATCCCATTTACAAATTGCTTGTACCATTACTCAACTATTAGGGATCAAAAGGGAAAAATTACCCCACGACACATGATGGCTCATTCCCTATGAATACCCATCTTACGGGCTATTTTCTAAAGGTCACATGTGAACAACCGATTGACCGCAGGGTCTAACTAAGTAGGAAAACAGAGCAGAAAAGTTCATTAGCTTGTAGATAAAATAGACATATTGAAAAAAAGAAAGAAAAATTCTTAATTTTGACCACAGACACAATATTATTTACAACAATGGACACGTAATGTATTAAAATGTACGCTTGTACTTATTTATTTACGCTACCATGTTCCTAGAAACTCTTGTGTGAAGGAAAAAAAATATAGAGTACAGATAACAGTTTGTTCAGTTACCTATAATTAAGATAACTATTTACAGAACACTTTCTCTTAGCTTCTTAAAAAGTCACACTTTCAAAAAAGTAGGTACATATTTAGGCGGATAGCTACCTAATCTGTAATTTAGCCTACATCCTATATATCCTTATACCGTTTACATTAGTATGTATAAATAAATAATAAATATTGGTGGACGTTACACACAGCGCCATCTAGCCCCAATGTAAGCTAAGCGTAGCATGTATCATGTGAACCATATAAATGATATAAAACTTATATAATTTGTGTGAATTCTACTGATTATTATTTATTACTTTAAAAATATGTCTTTATTAATACCCCATGCCCTTCCCCTGAGTGCTGCCCTGCATTCAGTTAAACCTTCACACATATCTCTTTAGTTCTCTGGTTCATTGGCACGGATAATTACGCGATGATGTTGCAAACAGACCAAAACAACTCGGCTTCTTTTTATATCGGGAATGTAGCCTGTTATTAGTAGCTGTAGGATTACCATTCTTATTATGGGACGTGGACTCGACATGTTTCTAAATGAGATGTAGTATCTTATTGATGTGTATACATTCTTCTTATTATTCTTTCTTATTCCTGAAGTCCTACTACTACTACTCCTACTAGTACTAGTACTATAGATTGTACCAAAGTGCGCCTCATAGAAGCTCCTTTCGCGCACTTGTCAAATGTCTTCGTATTTGGTTCTTGGAAATTCAGTTTGCTCACGATATATATTTTTATATCCATTTCTTCGCATTCGCATTCGCGTTACTGTGTTCCGGTTTGAAAGGTGTGGTTGCCGCTGAAATTACAGGCACATGAGACATTCCACCTTCACGTCTTAGATTTACGGGCGCATGCGATGCGACTGGGTCTTATCGTACCTAAGTAAGGGAAGACCCAAGTCGTATTGCTTGTAAGGGCAGGGCTTACCACTTATCACCCGACAGTCTAGTGTATAATTTCTAATAAAAAGAAAAATAAATATTTAAATTTATGTCATACTTATCTATGTCGTACTTGATTCATTGTAACTTTCTTAGTTTTAATTACTTATTTCCTTTTTAATTTTCTATGAGTGTTATGGTAAACGTTATGTATACTTCTAATTGTCATATATATAATGTCTTTTTGCTATTTTATTTTTATTTAATTATTTAGTGTTTGTGATGTTTGTGTACTTAATAAATAAATAAAAATATGTTAAAAAATTCAGAAATAAATATAATAAAAAAGGCGGATAATTTCAGCCCTGTAGAAAACAGCTCAGATTGAAATAAACTGGCTTTCGATTCGAGCTGAACACACTTAGGGAAGCAGGTAAAGTTGGTGAGGGCCTTGCCTCCAGAAATAAAATAAAAACGCCTTACATAACCAGCTCCGATTGTTTATTGCAATCGAACGCAATGACAACTGGTTTCCCATGAAGATTCCCTTTCCAGGTGCGGCATTCCTGCGGTCGACGATATCTCGATAATATCTAGGAATAAATTGGTTGCATTCAGCACTCCCAATCCCGGATTGGTTAGCGCTGCTATTCCCGCGGTACAGTGTAATAACATCGGATGCATGTACAGCGAAGATGCAATCTATAGGTACACACAAATAAAATTGAAGTGTCTGTTTGTAACGTCGAAATAACAGCTTTTTATTAAATACATATGAAAGTTATATATTGGGTACTTATAACAAAATAAATTAATTTTATATATTAATTTAAATGATTGAATGTTTTGTTTATCTGTCTGTTTGTTCCGGCTAATCTCCGAAACAGCTAAATAGATTTTGTCTTCCGCTGGCAGATAGCTGATGTTATAAGGAGTAACTTAGGCTACTTTTATTAAGTTTTATTCACAAATTGATAAAAATGACTAAGCTACGTAGCTACTCTTTTATTCACAAACTGAATTTAACGCGAGCGAAGCCGCAGGCAAGCTACTTGTCTTAAGATAAACGACGAGTTTGCAACCAGCCAGTGCTTCCACAATTTTTATAAATTACACCCGACAGACTTTGATGTTTGTTCAAGTATTTCACATGCCCCTCAGTAAAACACCTTTCGGATAGTCGAAGTTGTTTAATACTTCACGCCCAGAATATATTAGAAACTTAAGTATTTTGTATTTTGTAAAAACATTTACAAAATGTTAACGGATGCTGACAAGTTCTATAGGTACGAGTACAATGTGACAAGTTCTTCTGCATTGCATACTTTAAGTACCTCTATAATATACTCTTGTTTTCAGGTTAGCTACTTTCAGTACCAAAGTAGTAATTTGATATATTATTTTTATTGGTTCTGCGCTGTATTGAAAGCAACCCTAACATATATTCGCTGTGTATTATCAGCATGACACTTTTATCGAAGAAGTATACTTCTTAAGGGCATAAAAGGGTCTATCCTTTTATTCCTTTTTAGGTAATACTGCAATTCTTAGGTCAAGCTGCAACTGAGTAACTTTTATTCCTTTTCTGGACTGGGTTTTATATATCTCTTCATTTTTTGCCCTCAGCTTGAGGCAAATATTATAGATAATATAGATAAAATATAATGTAGCTTTTTCAGTAAATTTTTTGCAATTTTGTGTACAATAAATATAGTGTGGTGATGCTTAGATCCCGTAGTGACGTAGATAAGGCACATTTATATACTACAGATACATTCACACTTTTAATTTTTGACGAATATTTCTTTAATGTTGTATTCCTGCAACTATTTTTTATAAAGTTAGTTTATTATTACTAGATTATATACGATTTAACCGAAAATTTATCGAAACTAGGGAAAGACATTCCACGTGCATCCGTAACTTGTTCACATAAAAACATATGTAATAACATAAAATATATAGTAATAATGTAGAATTCAATAAAATAAAACATAAATTACATTAAGTGTATCAAAGTTATCCAATTATTAACATCCATGATATAAAGACCAGTGCGGTTTCAAAGAAAAAACTTCGTGCAACGTATATTGTTGATTGTTTCCGCGTGAACATCCTGTGATGTTCATTCATTAATTCATCTCATCACTCAACAATATTGTTTTGTAATTTACATAATAAATTGCGTAATTCTACTACAAGGAAATACTAACAAGGAAATTAGTAAATTAACAGCTTACGTACGTTTTAATTACGTAAATAGGGTACTTGCCTGATTTTGAGGTGAAAAACAAAAATATTAAAAACTATTATATTGGGGGGGGAGGACAAACATTTGTGTGACAAATATAGATGTTTGTTCTGTGTCTGGGTGTTAATATGTGTTATTTGTATGTGTTTACAAAAATTATATTATGTATTCTATTCGTTGTTTGGTTCCCACAGTACAAGTTATGCATAGTTTGGGACTAGATGGCGCTGTATGAATTGTCCGCTAATATTATTGATATTATTATTATTATACAAGAAGTGCGAAAAAAATTTAAGCGGATTGCTAGTAAATCCATGTGCATCTTAGTTCTTCGTGTTACTTTTTGAAAAACCGACGTTTTGTTGTTTTTGAAATGTCTCGCTACAAGTTAACGACTCATCGGGAGCCGAGTAACTATATTCAATTAGAATTATCTTATAAGCCCTTGAGGCACCATTCCTTGCTTTTATTCATAGTATATTTAACATGCCAAGATAGGGCATCGATAAAATATAAATATTTAGGAGTTTACAGTAAGTAAGCAAGGTTCTCGAGTTTCCATAAAAGGTTTTGAAACATTGTAAGTATTCCTAAGAAACAATGCAATGGTCAAGTAGGAATTTACGTCTGGGATGGCATTATTAATATAGCTTATATTATAGGTAACAGGGTTTTATAGGGTCTTTTATTTTATGCAACTCAAACTATCTGCAACGGCCAAGATAATACCTCCGAACTGATGCACTGAGCTGCTACGCGAGTTTAGTTCACGGTCAAGGTTACCTGCGTTTGCCGCGGGTAAACGCTTAGTTGACCAATAAATAACTTTCATAGCGTTCGTTTTGAGTTGAGTTTTCATTTGATCTTTATGCAAATAAAGTCAGGTATGTTTATTAATGCTCTTTGAAATTAAAAGTAACTCGTAAACTTATCTTTGGTAGAAGGGTGGATTGCATTATTCAAATGAATTCAATTTGTATATTATATTATTTATTATATTTTATTTTAACCTGGCGTTGCTTGAATTATTCAAAATGTTGTTTGAAATTCGATGGTAGATGGGCCAAAGCTCAAGTCACCATTGGCGGTGGTTAGGTATTATTAGCACCATACGAAAACTTCCTTATCAATTAGTTTAGTATTAATATGCATTTTTTTTTATCATTATATTTATTTTTATAACAATTTTTATTTTGTGGGTCGGTACACAGGGATGCGTAATATTATGTGAAATGTATTTCACATAATTTTTAAGTCAATCAAAGTCAGTAAAAATAATTAAGGGGAGATATTATAAGTATTTTTGATGTATTATTTTCTTAAAACTATGAGTAATTTTTTTTTAATGGGTTTATACATATTGATTCCGCACATATTTTTGCTGAAAATTATCTGTGCCCGCATTTTTTTTATGTGATATTGTAACGGAACGAGCCGACCGACGCGACGCCCATAACAACCGATGGGACTTGGGTCCTTCCTACTAGATACGACTAGACCCAAGTCACATTGTATGCGCCCGTAACTCTGAAACGTTAGGTAGAATGTCTCATGTGCCTGTAATTTCACCGGTAACCATACCTTTCAAACAGGAACACAGTGACGCGAAAGCGTTACTGCCTGGCGGCACAAAGGGGCATGGTCCCAGTACTTCCCCGGACGAACTTTGTAAAGGGGCTTATACATTTTTCGTTGATTCTGTACATATTTTTGCTGAAAATTATCTGTTCCTGCATAACCGCAAGGCGTGGAATAATGACCATCATTAGAAGTATGGACAATAATAACAGTTGTAATTGTACCGGATGTGACCTATTTGTGATCAAAAGGATTACTTTATTACTACATCTGAATTAATTGTTATTCATACTTGTGCAATGTCAACTAAGTAGCGTTTCGCACGCAATGTTATGAGATGTTTCATAAGTTAGAAGAGTTTGCTTGCAAGGCAATATTTCAGGTTGCACAGTTGGTCGTTTTTGCACCATCTGATTCCGATAAAGGCAAAGGTACCGATTGGAGAGATTGGATACATTATCACAACTCTGGGTTCTCCTTATTTTTGGGTCTCAACTAAGGAGTTGAGACCCAAAAATAAGGAGAACCCAGCAAATGCACAACTTGGAAATCCCAGAAATACCACATAGAATAATATAAAACAGTTAAAATGACAAAACGTAGATATCCCATTACAGAAGTATGCGAGTATTCAAACAATTAAATGATACATATATTACTTCGTGAATACCACCTATTAACAACGATTTATACAGGCATGTTGATCATTAATATACCTACCAGTTGAAATATTACAATGATGTAATTATTTCTGTAATACAAAATATTTAGAGCATCCTTATTACTTTGATAAAATCAAAATAACGTTGATAGAAAAAAAATCTACGCTCGTACAAAACGGTATTCGAAAAAATTCAATTATACAGGAGAGGAAGATTGTTACGCTTGGGTTTATTGCATCTTTAAAAAAGTTTCCTGTTTTGAAAACGGCTTTATGAATGCATAAGTGAACAGTTTTTTGAGACACACTCAAACAATCGGCAGACAGGACATCAACGATTAGAACTTGTAACACAGCGTGATACTTTACATACTTTTTTTTACACTAGATTTTTAGGACCGAATACTTTGTCTATTTGTGGGTAATAATTCAATGTATTTATTCGGTAATTGTTTTGTTTTAGTAATAGATGCCTTTTGGTGAACTTGTAAGCTGGTTTTTAAATGGACTTTTAAGTGGACTTTTCGCACATCTCCATCTAGCCCCAAACTAAACATTAACAACACTAAAATGTCATCGACAGTTACCTTTCTTGTTAATGCTGAAGTTATACCAATTAGGTATCACGGTAGATATAACTAATTACATAATAATTGACTGACCAAGTGTAACTTACAATTTTCCTACACGCTTCTCGCCTTGACCGACAAATTGGCTTCCCATCAGGATCCCATGATGGGTCGGTGAAGCCAATCTTCCAATCACGATGCTAAGGCACGCCGGAACGATCAACGATGACTTCACTGGCAAAGGATAATTTACTAACGCGTAGTCATGACTGCCTGGTACTACCTGTCTTATCACAGGTGAAAAATTTAGTCTGGCTGAAGGTTACTGAACATTAATTTAGTTACCAATTCCAAGGCTTTTGTTCGCACGTAGTTTACAGGCAGTCGTAGCACTAACGTTGAGGCATGCATCGTCAGTAACAATATTAATTTTGTGTAACAAGATAGATAGAAGATAGATATACTCTCAGTCGCTTAGAGGTCCGGACAGCAGACTCAGACTTGAGGTCGCAGATCCGATTCCTGTCGACGGCTAATTTGACAAAACTGCAATTTATTGTTTAAGGGATAGGCGTTGTGGTAATTACCAAATTGATTTCAGTGACGCTGATAATCCTACTCTTGAGTTTTTATATATTAGACAAGTAAGTGTTTCTGTACAATGTTATTATATTGGAGCAACAAGATTTTCTGTTCTGAAATTAGGGCGATGAAATTTACACAGGAGTAGTTTTCTGTAAGAACATGATGGTTTTTGCTTCATACATCTTAAACACCAGAGAGGTATGCCAGAACCCACATTGAGCCATTTTCACTATTTGTTACAGAATAATTACTAGGATAGATGACCTCATTGTCTGGAAATAAAATAGCCTATGGCAAACAAACAAAAACGTAATGATAAGACAGCAAACTTAATAACACATTAATAAATAATGATACAGTCCACTCAAATAATACCGAAAATGATAGATCTGTCGTTCCCAGCAATTACAATATTCATCTAAATTGATCCAAATTTAAAACAGCGCAAAGTTTAAGGTGATGATGAGGAAAAAGACCCACGGTGCACTTTATTCAAAAGATGCATCTCTATTGTATTTCTATCTCTATTTATATATGCATCGTGGGTTCGATTCCCACCCAGGACAAACGTTTGTGTGACGAATATAGATGTTTGTTCTGTCTCTGGGTGTTAATATGTATTATATGTAGGTATGTATTTACAAAAAATATATAAAATTGTATATAATTATATGTATTCTATCAGTCGTTTGGTTCCCATGATACAAGCTATGCTTATTTTGGGGCTAGACGGAGCTGTGTGAATCGCCACCAATATTTTTAAAATTATAATTATTTATTATTATTATTAGCCTTCACCTAGCTTCAGAGTTCCCTATAAATCAATCCAACCGCATATTTAGCAACACGGACTAGATCAGTACAGATGGTATCCGACCATCCGGTGATTCTACAACTTGTGCAACTGATAGCTAAACTACTTTCTTATTGTTTCGTCTTAATTACGAGGATGTGACTTCTGAATGTGGTTCAATGGCGTGTTTTTGTCTAGTCTTCGAGGTCAGAGTCAGAGATCAGAGTTAGCACTAACTTGTAATCGTTGCGTAGCTTGCCTAGGACTTCCATCGTCGATATGGTTATACTGTGTGCGCATTATTTGGATGGATGATCATTATTGGTAAATGAATTAAACTGTCGGGAGGCCTGTCAAGTTGTACTCAAAGGTTATAGGTACACGCCTTCTCTTTTTGAATTTCTTTATAAGTTGGTTAACAACACTATTACGAATTCGGTGTGGAGCAAGGTGGTAGATGACAGGTAGGCAGACAAGAACGGTGTGTTTAAAATAGGTAATGCTTAATTAGCTTAAACGTTATTTTTCGTGTCTTTACTAATTACGAGCGATGACCCCACAACTATATTGATTGGTTCAGATATATCAACGATAATTTTCTTGTATAGATCCTTAACAACTTAATCCTTACAGTTATGATTGCTGGTCAAAGAACTTATTCGGAAATTTAAGTTGGAATGTCGAAATCATCAAATATTTGCATAAATTGAACACTTTCGACAATTAGCACCTATTCAAAAAAGTCTGATTCGCAGTCATTAGGTTTTAGGTAGGTATATATATAATAGAATAGCGGCTTATGATTCTCATTCATAAACACAAACATAGTTTTTTATGCGAATAAGGTAAACTCTGCCCAGAACAAAAACAAAACATCTTAGGGTTCTCACCTACTATAGAAAGATAGTATACTAAGACCGCATCGCATTTTTTTCTACCGTAACCTTGAAATGTGATGGTGGAATGTCTCATGTGCCTGTAATTTCACCGACAACCACACCTTCGGAATACAGTAACGCGTATGTTACTGCTTGGCGGCAGAAATAATATTCTTACTTCTCCCCACAAGAGTGGGCAGAAATACATTAGGTCACATTTCACCGTGTGGGTTACACTGAGAACGAAGACATGACATGTGGTGAGCTCAACACCGTTGATTCACCACGAATAACTCAGCTAACAATTTCTTTCTCAAACTCATACTTCTCTACACTTCATAATCCCAATGCGAAGGCAAATTTTATACTAACGATATTACAAGCAAATCCGGTCTTTATCGTAGGTATAACTACACCTAGATAATAGCTATAATCACATTTCTCTTACCGAACATACAGACACCACGGCTAGTAATTATATATAAATTATACTATAATGTATAGTTACAACAAAAGCCCCTTCTGTTTGCAAAATGATACGAGACAAAAAACAAGATCACGTTCACTGAGTCATAATAACATAACGTACGAAACAATACATCATCTAAACGTGTGGTCTGATACAGATCTATGAGTAATTATGTTTTTGGATTAAATTCCTGCCTATCAATGAGTTCATTGACATTGAATTACTCGATGAAGATGCTGATGAAAAATATTATGGGCAACTGTTATTTCAAAGTCACAGTCAAAAACTAGAAATAGACTCGTTTCCACTAATTAAGTCCCGTGGCGAAACCAGGAACTAATTTGGAACAATGTGCTTTCATGCAGACACTAGCGCCACAGCCAAGGGGCTTAATTTGCCGAATAAACTCTATAGAACTCTTCTTAGCCATTTCGGCTTGCAAACGTTAATAAGTAATATTCAACATACGAGGTCACGCGTATCATTGCTAAGGTTGTGCTAAGGCATGTTCAAACTATCGGACCCTCCATGGTGAAAGCACAGAAAAGAACAAAAATGTATTTATTACTTTGACAACATAATACTGGAATTCTTAATATATTACTACATTATTTTGTATGTCGTTTAAATCATAACAGTCCTATGTATACCTATACATATATGCTTGAGAGGATACCTAACTATACAAATAAATAAAATTGGATTGTCTGTTTGTAATATTAAAATAACCGCTTTTTACTAAGTGCATATGAATGTATACGGTACATATATCTACCAAAACAACATTTTTTACAATTTTTGTCTGTCTGTCTGCTTGTTCCGGCTAATCTCTGAAATGGCTGGACCGATTTTGACGGGACTTTCACTGGCAGATAGCTGATGTAATAAGGAGTAACTTAGGCTACTTTTCCCAGGGTTATAACAGGGGTGCGTGATAAAACCGAATTCCACGCGGACGAAGTCGCGGGCAACAGCCAGTTAGTTATATAATTAGACGAACCACACCCATTTCAAAATTAATTCTGTAATGGCCGGTCATACGAGACGTCGCAGCTTTAAAAGCCTTCAATAGCTATCACGTGTCATATATTAAGCTTGCTTCTAGTTTCCTAAAACTGGTCATATTTTCACTAGGTAGTAAGCTAACTGCCTCTTAATGTTTCCGCTGGGGACAGGGCTGCTCTTATACATATAAAGTTTTTCATATCCATACATTTATATAAAGATATACCATAATCGAATCAATAAAAACAATAGGCCTGAACAACAAAGTAACTGGAAGAAAACAAAAAGAAATAAATGTGAAAGTTGAGAGTTGAGATTAATATATTACTTGATTTAGTAATCAAGTAATATATTAATCTCAGTTGTTTGATTATGAATTTGTATTGAAGTAAATAGATATGAGAATCCAAATTCAAAGGATATTTATAGTTCATTGACATGGGTAAGCAATTGTGAGTGCTAATTTTTAAAAAGACTGCCTATTTTCATAACTGTCTATGTAAACATGCTTGTGAAGTGTAAATTACTAAGTTAATGGATTGTGTATGAATGAGGATTACTTCTAACAGATTTATCAAACAAAACAGGTAGGAAAAACCATTAAATATAGGTTACAGGACTAAAAAGGCGTATTTGAAATTGCCTTATTTCCTTGATAAAGATCTGTTGATCTAGTCATTGTTATCTTGACACAGCCTACTCAAAAAGCCTTTTTATTTTGGCGCCTTACTACTTTGCTTAGTCGTAAGTCCAGTCAATCACGTGAGTTCAAATCCTCAGATTACATATATACGTTTCATTCGTTGTGTTCCCTACATACCTACTTGCATTTTGGCAAAACTGCCAAGTAGGTCCAATTGTCTCAAGTTCAATGCCAAGAATGCCTGTTTCAATGACACAATATTCAGACTTTCCATATACATTAATTCAGGTTGCCCGTTTGGCACGGGCTAGATTATCTTAATTTACTATTGTTCGCGGTTTAAGGTCGAGATCCACTCCAGTTATGGTCACTTAGGATTCTGATCAGATACATATGCTAGATAAATGACGGTGTGGAAGAACAGCTTAGCGAACCTCAAGGACCCAGCGCCTAGTAGACCAATCACCACTTATTCTTCTCACTAACAGTAATTCACCTGTGTGAGATCTGTGTTGACTGTTGGAGAACTAAAGTTGGAATTGCAGAAAAAATGTCTGCTGATATTTGTGGCAAAACAATGAATTCGATGAGCTCACCACGTGTCGTGTCTACATTCCCACTAGCTATCGTAGTATCTAAAAGCGGCCCACTGCGGCATTGCCTATCCCTTGGGAGGAAAGGAGGTGAATCTATGCAGGCACTTATTTAATTAACCTCCTTGTTGGTGTCAGTTATGACTAACTCTTACTTTTTAGTAAACTTTAAGTAACTAATTCGGATATTAACGGAATCTGGTTGCCGAAGTCGAAAACCTATCGTCGATACACCACAGGGGTGGGGTCTTCATATATCACGCTTAGAATTTGTCGTCATCTCTTGACCCGTTAAGTAGGTATATTCAGACATCAGGTATAATCTGTTTGAGTTAATGTTTCTATGCAGTTTTAATGCCTTATAGGGGGCTGATGGATCGTAATATTTGAGATCGTACATAGGGTTCATACATTATTTAAAGTTTTACAACTGATAACAGAAACAAGTTAAAACTTGTTGAGACTTATAGATATTTATATTTAACTCATCTGGAACGACCATAAAAAATAAATGTAACTCAGTTAAGTGTTCCTATAACACTGACCACCCAGTACACGGTCACTAGCTATTTATTTGAGTCAACTTCAGGTTATTTTACTTTATTATTTCTATAATACATTGCTCTTGTCTAAGCGAATGGGCCGTAGTAATTCAAAATTGAACTGGTTTACAGATACTCAGACCGTGTTCAATAATATTAGTATTTTATGCGGCATGCACGCAAAGTTTACTTTGCCAAGGGATGCACTGTAGGGCCATCATTACTTTGAGTTGAGATGGCACTGAAATAAATAAATACTTTTAAAAATAATCAAAACGAAAAAAATGACTTCATTGCCAATGAACGAGAATGATTCCTCGTTATCTCGTACTTGGATGACATAATTTCTGTAGTTATTTTGATTTGAAAATCAAAACACTGAATCGATTTTCATTATATAGGATATAGGACTAATCTGAATGAATCAAATAAAAAAAAACAATCTGAATCTTTCCGAATAAAAAATACCGACCCACCCAGACACAGAACAAATATCAATGCTCGTCACAGAAATGTTTGACTTGTGTGGGAATCGAACCCACGACCTACAGCGCAGAAGGCAGAGTTACTAACCAACTGAGCTCTAACAATAGTTATGATACAAAAGAGAACCTTTTACAAGTGACATATCTACTTGATCTTGATTAAAAACCTCTCAGGGCATATGTCGTTCCCTAAGTTCGCCCACATTTTTATCTTTTATATTGCCAATAGGTTCCAGTCAGGATTAAATGGCACAAAAAGTATAACAGCGAGTAAGTTACGCAGAGCACCTGTCCCGGCTCAGATATGATAATGGAATTGTGCCTTGGAAAATAACACCAAGACTATTATTAGACTGGGATATAAAATAAAAATTTATGACACTTATAACTTATAAGTAACCACGATAAATTTGCCAAAATTATTAAATTTTTCTCGAGATGCAATGGAATTTAATAATGTTTTTTAATACTATATAACAGCAATAATGGAGTAAAGAAGTCATCATAAGATATATATTATAAAGGTGAATATCCTGACTGACTGACATACGACGCATAGCCACTGTCCATAAATTTAGAAGCACGGTCTTACAAAGTTAAAAATTTCAGAACTTCGTGTTAAGGTAAATGTCGACAGAAGGTATCCAAAACCTATGTATACCAAGTAAAAAAAGAAAAACTCAGTAAATATTCAAAAAAATAAAATTAACCTCTATTCTTCATAGATAACATTTAATGACTCCTAGGAGTGCAAGACTTAGGACTCAAAGGAAGTTACTACACATCACTTAGCGGTGTTCCCTCACTACACATAATGTTACTCCCGTTTTGTACGGTTAGACGTAATCTAGATTTGCATGGCAAATCACCATGAAAGAGCGATATGTGTGAGCGATAAGACCGGCGACCCGAGTGCAAATGAATTGGATGCGATCCACCATAGATATATCAGTGGCGCATTGCATACCATTTGAAGACTGCAACTTGCATCGTCAGTCACTGATATGTCTACCTCTATACTTGGTGGGATTATTTTGCTTATGTGCAACGGCTTCTGGACTATAATTTTACGAAAACAAAATATGATTTAGGAAGCGATGGCCCGATGTGAAACAGTTGTTTTATTATACCAAATACGCTGTGTGCCATTAATAATAAGGGACTAATAAGGTATTTTGTACTGACATCTTAAGTCATCACAACCATCTCAAACTAGTTTAGGACTTACCTAGTTGTCCAAGACTATAAACAATAATAATCGTTCTTAAGTATATTGGTTTCAATTCATTGTATACTTTCAAACTATGTCCACTATACAACCTACATATAAATATGTCTTTCTAGAGTTCTATAAGCAGACTGTAAGAATACAAGATTGGCACAAATCATATTCTGTGCATTGTGCATTATGTTAAAGAATATTTGCAACACAATAATTATGAGCACCCTGCTCAAGCTATTTTTAACTGGAAAGAATATTTTTCTGGAAGACCTCAGGAATCCATGCAATTTTATTTAATTGCATATTATTACAAAGTATTTAAGTTGTGTGTGGTAGATATTTTTCGCAGGGATGCTTAATGTTGTTGGTTTTGAAATGTGTCTCATAAGTATGTTTCTCTTCAATTTACAACTGGAAAAATGCAATTTCAAACAAAATATCAACTATTCGGATCAATTTTAATACGCGTGTAGGCTTAAGACTATTAAAATCTACATATTTTTATATGATAAAGTTATGGAACGAGCAGATGGCCCAACTTGTGGTAACCTCTGCTCACAACAAGCAATACGACTTGGTGCCTTTAGTACTTAGATTAAGCAAAACCCAAGTGGCGTTATTGTGTTTCTATTGAAAGATGTAGTTGCCGGTGAAAAAAGTATATAAGTACTAATACTTTTGCGTTAAAACCAGCTCCAAAATCAGAGGCCTTATTTCGTTAATAGGCTATAAGCATATCTGTTACATATCTCGCAGTTCAAGCTTACAAATATAATTGCTGTTATGGATATAATCTGTCTACGTTTGGTGGGGCAAGCGCTTGTTCCATAACTATAACAGAGAGTGCTCTGCCTTAGCTTTTTATTAAATCGTTAAATTACGCCTTTAACATTCCATAAATTAAGCAGAAAAAACAACCGGGCATATTTGAAGTCAAGTATTTCTCTAGAAACAAGGAGTCTAATTATTATCGATCGTAACAACACGAGCCGAGTCGTGCCATCCGTGTATCTTTCCGTACACGAACAGATCCGTTGTACGTTCCCTCCAGATATTTGCGAGTAGATAAACCACACATACTCGTACTTCATTACGGTAAAATATTCGGACTTTGAATGTTTTAAGTAGTGGGATACATTTTTTTTATAACTGAAATGTTTGGTTATTTTAGTATCAAACTAATCGGGTTTTGTATATATGTTACACATACGATACATATTACATTACTATATATATTGTGTATCATGTATATAGAATATAAATATTTATTTATAGAGTGTACAATACACTTGACTGTGGCGCATTGTGCAACCGGACAGTCAAATGGTGCCACGAACTATACCTAATTTTTCACATAGCGAATAATAAAAATTGTGTACCAAAACTCTAGTACTCCAAATTCAAATAATTTTTCACGTCGAAAAATAACTACCATTTACACCTGAGAATAATTAAAATAAAAGCAAAAAACTCACGCCATAAACCATGTTCGTAGGTTTACGACTGAGTTTATCGATTTATTTTTAAATGACTTCCAAAAAGGAGGAGTTTATTACTCGTTTAAACGACGACGCTGCGGTTCAGTCTGATAAAAGCACTGCATCACGAAATGCATAATGAAGGAAGCCAATACAAGCCAAGTCGAGAAATTGGGATCAGTTCGTGATTTTAACTGACTACTTTTTAATTTTGCGAATCTTATCGTACGTGACTTGGATGATCATTAACATCTTAACGGTTCTAATATGTTCATATTAATCACTTAATAATCATATTAATCATATTAAATCACTTAAAAACCATGTAAATTGTTTAATCATGTCATAAAACTTCTCAAAATAAGTGATGTAAAACAGCTATTTACCATACTAGGCCCTCTATGTCTATTAGTAAAACCTTAGTAGATGCGCAGGATTACATAATTTATTTCTTAGCTTTAAAGAACTGATTACACTGAAACTGCAATTGGACTTTGCGGTCAGGATATAACGATGGCCCACAGTGTGTTATTTACTAGAGCTTATTTTGCCCCATATTTTTTCTTCACTAACCTTATTGTGACAATGGCGAAACAAAATCAAAATTTTTTGCATTTGCTGTCAATTGAAGTAGGTAATAAGTAGGTAGTAAGTAATTAATAAATAGTATCTCAGTAGTTAAAAGGTAATACAAACATTTAAATGAAATATATATCTCTACCACTAAATGGGTTAGGAAGAGAACATGATCAATGATAAATGGTTTTCGCCAATTTTTACCCACGGGAATCCCACGTAATCTACAAAATTCAAACACTTAACTTTTTCGTACATTAGACTTCAACGCACTGTTTGATCTACGTATTTTCAAGTATTTAAATGAACAGAGAATTTATCGCTTTAAATTCACTTACCTTTAAGCAGCTTTCAGCAATATTATTATTGTACTACTTTAAACACTTCACAATATTATTTATTAAAATCCTGACTGAAAAATTATAAACTTCAAATGTCTATGTTATTTTACATTACGTTATTAAATAAAAAAGTTATAATTAAACTTTTTCAAATAGAGAACATACTGCCGGGCTCGTTCGTTCGAAAATGGCGGGCAGTTTTTCGTTGGGGGCTGTATGATGCGTCCTTGCGATGCCGACAAGGTCTCAGCTCAGCTAGCGCTATGTGGTCGGACGCCTCGGATCATTCGCCTTTATATCTAGTACGTAACGTTTACCTTACACAGGTTAACGTAACGTAGTAGGTACTGCTATAAATAAATCCTGCACAATTACTGGCCCTCTGGTTTATCTGGGACTATAAATTGAGATGTTTTTGAATAATGAGGTTTTAAGCGAAGACCTTGAAAATAGGTATGATCTGTAAAAAGAATTCACCCAAGCTTACCAAAGTTTTTATCTTCTGAAGATGATTGACACTCCGCTACAATAATGTGTCATCAATAAGGCATATAAGGACACATTTCATTTACCTAGAGCTATTTATCCGAGAGGTAATGCTAAAATAATATATTTATTATATGAAGATTTCCGACACCGAATTGACTGGGCGATTTTATTCATTTTATACGGTCAGGAAAAACGAAAATTTTTAAAGTAGGTTCATATTCTTGTCTTTAATAATATTGATTAAATGTAATATATTATTAAGTCCTCTTGAACTCAGGATGTTTTAACTAATAGTTAAAAATCTCTACAAATGTTTTGTCAGTCTTAGCTGGACGGAAATTGGGAAAAACACCACGTATTGATTAATAGCGCATGTCACTGTTTTGTCAATAATTAGATAAAATATTCGTGAGTGCAAATCGTTGCTAAAATATGCGTGGTCAATATATAAATATAGTTCTAAATTTATTATATGTATAGATATATCTCCTAATGAATCCTGGGTCCTAGGCAATATATATTCCTGATTGCTGTTATTTGCAAAAATAAAATATTATTTGAGTTTTCATAATTATCCCAAAGAAATCTTACTAATATTATAAACGTGAAACGTTGTGAGTATGTATGAATGTTTGTCACACTTTCAAGCTCAACCGCTTACCACTCCTTATAAATATATAAATATAAATATTGGTGGACATTTCACACAGCGCCATCTAGCCCCAAAGTAAGCTAAGCATAGCTTGTATCATAGGAACTAGACAACTGATATAATACTTAAATACTTTTTTGTAAATACATACATGTAATACATATCAACACCCAGACACAGAACAAACACCTATGTTCATCTCACAAAAAGTTTGTCCTGGGTGGGAATCGAACCCACGACCTACAGCGCAGAAGGCAGGGTTACTACCAACTGAGCTGCGAGGCCAGTCACAATTCTTATTCTTATGTACACTTCCGGGCCCGAATTTCGATCGACTCTTATTTATTCTCTTCGTTTGTCTTCCATGACTCTATGCAAATAAATAAAATTGGAGTGTCTGTTTGTAATATTAAAATAACCGCTTTTTACTAAGTGCATATGGATGTATAGACGGTACATATATTAAAACAACATATTTTATAATTTTTGTCTGTCTGTCTGTCTGTTTGTTCCGGCTAATCTCTGAATGGCTGGACCGATTTTGACGGGACTTTCACTGGCAGGTAGCTGATGTAACAAGGAGTAACTTAGGCTACTTTTCCCAGGGTTATAATAGGGGTCCGTGATAAAACCGAATTCCACGCGGACGAAGTCGCGGGCAACACCTAGTTCTTATAATATGAACGTTCTCATTTTTGCTCAAAATATTATATGTATATAATATTTTGAGCAAAAATATTTCAGTTATACATATACCGTACGTTACTGCTTGGCGGCGAAACAGGTTTGGTAGCAGTACTTCCCCGGACGAAATTGGCGTTTGCTCTACCGCCTGTAAAAAATTCCGTTCGGGATCGGTGTCACAACGCAAAAGCATAGTTTTATTTTGCGTTTTGCTCTTGTAATGATCGTGGGACTTTCAATTAGACATGTCAGATTATTATGAGTGAGGTACCTACCTACATCACAGATTAAGTAGATCCCGCAAAAAACCAGGATCTATATTATATTTTCATAGCCCACCTGTTGTTAAACGGTATCATCTAGACATAAATACATAAATGTGACTTGGGTCCTTCCCTACTAAAGATTGGGAGGATCCTCCAATAAGACCTAAGTGGCATCCAATTCTGGCTGTCCTCTGAGATTTGGAGGTGTAATTTCACCGGCAATTCGAACCGAAACACAGAAATGGGAGAGAGTTAACAGCTCCTTAGCGGCAGAATAGGGTATGGTGGACTTCCTCGGAGTGACACTGTGCATGAAATATTCAACTGCTTAAAAAACCTGACCCTAAACCACAAGAAACCTAACACGTGTTGTGAGAACTCATACCCATTTATGCCGCCAAGCAGCAATGCGTTTTGTAATCGTTTGAAAGGCGTTGCCAGTGATATTACAGGCACGTGAGACATTCTACCGTCACATCTCAGAATTACGGGCGCGTCTTTATGCGACTTGGGTCTTGACGCAATCAAGTAGGTGAGGACCCATGTTGCACTACTTGTTATGGGCGTTGGTTATTAAACCAGCACTCAATCTTCCATGCAACGTAAATACGCGAACCTCTGGTCCGCGGGATACGAACATCACAGAAATTACTCTATAATAGAATCCTGTGGCTACCCCTTCTTGCCAAAGACGTTACCTTGAATGGGCTCCTATACCCAGGCGCATTGTC
This sequence comes from Chesias legatella, assembly GCA_947359385.1. Taxonomy (NCBI): domain Eukaryota; kingdom Metazoa; phylum Arthropoda; class Insecta; order Lepidoptera; family Geometridae; genus Chesias; species Chesias legatella. Next base: position 5,658,197 of record OX375773.1, on the reverse strand, counting down.
CTGGCCTTAAGTGAGACGTAATTTAGAATGAAATAAATTAGTGTAAATTACTTAATTTTGAGTTATTTTATGTCAAGCCTTTACAAAAGTTGTTCTCTTTGGACAAAAATGAATTTAACCCACACCTTACATCGAAATCGAATAGTGAAAGAAAATCATGCGTAGAACTGCATGTCTCGTGATGATTAGCTAGATTAGGTATCTGTTGTAGCTTAGCCTATTCATTCCCGCTTTTCGATGGTTAGTATACTTGTTACCCGAAATAGAAAATTCCTCTGGTTGTAAGAAGACTTGTTCTTAGATTTACTAAAAACTTGTTGTATTTTATTATAATGTTACATGTAAATAATTACCGAAAAATTGTGCCCCAAAATCCTCATCGGAGTGTCCGAGAGTAAAAATGCCAAATGCGATAAAGGATGACCCATATTCGCGCACTTCGCATTTGTGAAAGGCTAGGCACTAGGCATTTTGAAGCGTGTCAGTAAAAATGCGAATTGGTAAAGAAAATTTACAAAAATGTATTTGACAGGTAAATCACAGTTTGGTTTTCAAACGACATATCAAACAACACGCGTTGCAATTCGTTGTAACAACACACCTCGAAATGCATGATGTTGAGGGTCCCGAGTAGCCGATATTCTGTGAGGTATCGCTTTAGATGCACGACTTGTCACGATTTAAGATTACAATTCACTTACAGCTCAAACAGATACTGCTAAGTACTTGCAGCCGTATTCACAAACGATAAGGTCATTCATCATCATGGAAAATATCTTTACATCTGTTAGTTAAGTTAAACAAATAAAAAACGCTTACACATTCATATCATTTTTCGTGAATATAGATAATTTATTGCCTACAATCATTTTTATGTCTTAGCATTTAATGTTATAATGTATTATTATGTTGCCGATTAAAAAATAAATACACTTTTTTTTTCTTTATCACACCCCAAAGTAAGCTAAGCGTAGCTTGTATCATGGGAACCAGACAAATGATATAATACTTACTCGTATATCAATAAACATACATCTGTGTTCATCACACAATTGTTTGTCCTGGGTGGGAATCGATACTACGACCTACAGCGCAGAAGGTATAACTACTACCAACTGAGCTGTGAGGCCAGCTTTATTTTCTTATAAGTAAAAGCATTTACTTGTTAGGTCATAATGTATTGTTTGTGAATACAGTGCTTGTGATCACCTTTAGTTACCGCTAACCGTTATTCCGGTATTATTGCAACAAAAAAAATGGTTATAAACGCACCCATCAGTGGAAAACATTTTGCGTGCTTATGTAGCTAATTGGGCACAATTTATCACTTCTCTTTATTTATAATATTAACTGTCATCAACAAGTTTTTTAATAAGGTAACATTTTTTCCATCGGTTTGTAATGCGTTTACCGAACGCTGACAAATGGAGTTATTAAAATCGATTTGCATTGTGAGTGAGAATTATTTAGATTAGTTCCCGGGGCAATTTATGATGAAGATTATTACGATCGCTTTTATTAATTTGTTAATCACAGCTAATTTATACACCTGCCTATGTAAAAAAAAGACAAAATGGTTAAACACCATTTTCTCCATTTTTTTTTTTTTATGACTGGACATTATGCTGTTGGCCGCAGATGGCCTTGACAGCGTTTACACGGGCTTTTGGTGAGAGCAGACGGCTCTCAACCGGTAAAACTTAATATTATACACAACGTCACCAAGGGCACCACTTAGGTTCGGACCTCGGCTTGGGGCGTTGCGAGTCGGGAGGAATTGGAGAAAATGCGCCCCGCGCGGGCATTTACGGAGATACTTCGACCCCGCCGGCGGGGTCGGTGCGAAGGTTGAGTGTTTTCTCTGTGGGGGGCTGACGATAGGAATAACTCCGTATAGGCGGCCGTTATCTCGTCAGGGGGGTCACCAAGTACGTGTCTTGGTCTACGGAGAGAGCGGCCATTTTCTCCAGTTTGTGAATCATTTTTTTTGTTCTATAGCTATCTATGAGCACCTGATACGAAAATTTGTTGGCTAGTAAAATCGAGCGTTAACGAGTAGCGTAATTACAAATATCATCGCAAATAAAGAGAATATTTTTCCTAATTTTTTAGTTGCTATATTTTTCCGAACTTTCAAATTTCTGATATATTGTTTGACTTCAAATGTTACACAAGATACAAAAATACGTTTCATGTAAGGGAACCCCCGAATCAAAATGTTAATTGTTATTTAACTAGTGGCAACACTATTGCGTATGAATAGAATTATGTATTCTTCAGCTTTCTACAAAAGACAAAAGATGGAGGCAGCTTCTTGGTTTTTGATAATTTAATTACTCCAAAGAGAGAAGACCCACAGTATCGTGCAAAACAAAATATTTTACATCCTGTTTTAGAAATATTATAAATAAAAAATAAGCCAAAATGTAAAAATTTGTATAATATTGTGTAATATAAAAATATATTTTTTTATAGAATATATTCATAACATAGTTTAGGTTTTTTTTTCATTTTGGACCATTTTGTTTTGTCCTAAACTTTGGGGCTAAAATCATATTATTGGGTCCGAGTATGTAGCAGTAATCGCTTCTGGCCGGTACATCTGATCTTTTCTCATCTCTACGCACATACTTTTTTTTGTTGCTAGTTATTATTCACAGTTCGTCTACAGTCCTATAAAAATATTTACATGTTATTAAATTTGATACTGTAATATATAAACACATTCATTATAAGCCGTGGCAGTCTTTCAATGAATTTAATCTGACAAGCTGGCAACACCGTCAGTGTTCAGAAAACTGAATAACTGATACTGATGTAAAGAAGAAGGATTAGTCAAAGCTAATTTTATAAATTTTTCGTTTCACTGTGTCTTACTACTAGTTCATCGCAATATTATTTATTTTAATTATTAAGTAAATAAAACTATTTCTACACCCAAGACCTCTTAATCAGCTGAAATGCCACGAGGTAAGAATATTATTGCTACGTTGTTTTTCTCAATGTCGTCCAATGATATGAGAATGTGCTTTTCTGACTCGAATTTTATTTTAGAACGTGTTTTAACTAATTGTTTATGTGTATGGCGAGCCTTTATATATGTTATATTCATAATTTGTGCAAGTTTATTACTGTGAATTATCATAACCTTATGTTTTAGGTAAATACACCAATCACAAAGGCCGTAACCGTAAGTTCACCAGCCCGGAAGAGCTGGAGGAGCAGCGAAAGCAAGAGGAGCTAAAACAAAAGTAAGTTTATTACTTTTTATAGATACACACAGGCTTTTACACTAGGATCCCTGTTTCAGGTAGCATGCAAAAATATACACAATGCAATCGTACAAGATCCAATTCCAGCTGTGTACTTATCACTTTACCCCAGCTTGAAACCTGAAACAAGGTTTTACTACTTAACTAGGTAGTGCTAACGTTGTAGGGTCATCTGGATTTGTTTAATTTCTAATTATAATCAAAGTTATTTCAGCCTACAGTGATTCAAGACTGCGCTCTAGGGTTGTGCTGTGTTTGGTATGCTGTCTCATCAAGAGATGCATATGTGATTCAGCATGGTTCAGCACTACACATTAGATGTGAGAATCTTGTTAATATTAACGCCAACAATTTATTGAACTTCAGATGGAGAAAAGAGCATGGTGGCGAAAGCCCTAGTGAGGAAGAATCAGATGACAATAAGTCTGGCTCTGGAAGCAGTGATGAAAGTGATTCAGACGAAGATGTAAGTTTTATCATACTTTTATATGGATCACTACATTTTTCATAATTATTCTTGTATAGCCTTTTCGGCTTTTATTTTGTAAATGTGGAAAAATGGTAACATGTCTTAAAATCACATAAAACTATTCCATTTAAGGAATAGTCATTTACTCAGCTGCAATGAGAATGTGATGATTCAGTAGTTTTCCCACCATAACAACAGTAATATGATTTAGTTCATCCCTTAGGTTTTATCTAAGTTGTTGCCTCTAAAGATGTAAATATGAAAAATTTCTGTGAGTTCGTAATTTTAATTGTATTTGGTTTAAATTTCAGCATCCCACCAAAGCGAAGGGTGTGTCAGGTCTCATTGAGGTGGAAAACCCCAACCGTGTTGTGAAGAAAAACAAGAAATTATCTAACTTGGACAATTTGGGAGAAGTAGAGAAGCCCCAACTGTCAAGGTAAAATCATTGTGTAGTTAGTTGTCTGCAGTAAGTTTGTCCTGCTGAGTACTGCCATAGTACCCGTTTCTGCACCATCAGTAATTAATTTATGTTACTGTGTTTTGGTCTGAAAGGTGTAGATGTGGTGAAATCACAGGCTTTTGAGACATTCCACCTTCATGTCCCAGAGTTAACGATACATACAATGTGAATTGGTTCTTCTTGTACCTAAGCAGAGGCGGACCCAAGCAATATTGCTCTTTATGGGTAGAGGTTACCACTTAAAAACATGAGCTTGTTATTTATTTTAATTTTTATTTTTAATTTTGCCATTGTTGCAACTTGAACAGTCAGTGAGGAAATAATAAGAGGACTCTTTGACTGCTTGTTAGTGGTGTAAAGACCATTCCATTCCTAGTATTCGATCCTAGTAGAGCTTCTAATCTTTTGGTAATATCTTATGAGGGAAGAAAGTCTTAAAATTCCAGAGCTCAAAAGCAAAAATATCATCCATTCGCTTATTCCCTATTATACTCTTCTAGTAAACCAGCTGATTGCCGATACACACCAATTAAAAATTGCATCACTTGGAATGCTGATGACTTACCAGTTGATTCTAGTAATGTGCTGGTTCTTCTATTTGAGTCACTGGTTCTCTCGAACTGGTGTGGTGAAAGGATTTTAAGTGCTGGTGAAAAGGCACAAGAGACATTCAGTCTTCATGTTTCAAAATAAGTGGGTGCATTTTACTTCTTACATAATTGAGGGTATTTTTTATTTGGAAGGATTTACTTTCAGACTGGTTCCATTAGAATTTTATTAAAATCCGTTCCATAGTTTGGTTGTTAAATAAAAATAACTGGACAAAATATGTCACCGAAATACGAGATAATGTTGAATGAACCCCATTAGAAGTATGTTTTTCAGTTCTCCAACTAATTATTTATTACTGATACAATTGAATCGTTCTCCAGGCGCGAACGTGAAGAAATAGAACGTCAGCGCGCCGCGGCAGCGTACCAGAAAGCGCACGCGGAGGGCAAGACGGAACAGGCGCGCGCCGACCTCGCGCGCCTCGCCATCATCCGGCAGCAGCGCGAGGAGGCTGCCAAGCGCCGCGAAGCTGACAAGAAAACTAAAGACGAAACACCCAAGAAAAGGTCACACATATTTTTATTCATATTAAGGCTCTCTCTCCCCTCTCTCTAAATATAAAAGGCTCTTATTGCATTCTTCTCGATATGTGGTACTGCAGTGGGCTGCTGAATTGAACAACCATCGCTTGTCTCAGATTGTGAGGGTCCATCCGAGATTTCTCTTCTTATTCCTCTCTTCTCTTCATCTTGTCCCAGTCACAATGATTTTCATGCCCAGGCTGAAATTAGTGGTTTATTCAATGTGTGTCGGCATTTTAACTTAATCTCTACTAAAACTATAAATAAATGTGGATTGTTTAGACACAAAGAGGTATTTTCTCAATAACTCGGAGAAATGTTGCAACTACTCAGCTTGTAGGTTGATTGAATTCTTATATTCTTACATATAATATCATCGATTGAACATACTAGTTTGGGAGTCAAAATGTGAAATATTTTTTGAAATATATATTATAAAACTTTTAATTCGCCTCACGGCTCAGTTGGTAGGTAGTAAATCTGCCTTCTGTGCCTCTCTCTCTCTCTCTCTGTGGTCGTGGGTTCAATTCTCTCCCAGGACAAACATATGTGTAACGAATATAGATGTTTGTTCTGTGTCTGGGTGTTAATAATATTATGTACTATGTATATAATTACAAAATAAAAGTATATATGTATTCTATCAGTTGTGTGGTTCCCATAGTACAAGCAATGCTTAGTTTAGGGCTAGATTGCGCTGTATGAATTGTCCACCAATATTATTAATAATATTAATCTGTGCCAGATTCACTTTACTCATAAAACAATATTTTGCTGTTGCAGGTAATTGACTACAGGAATACTGGGTCTCGCGGGATTATGTATGAATACTCTGCTGTTTCATACACATGATGCACACGCCAAGTCATACAAAATCTCAGTTTTTTTTACTAAGTGGATTATTCGATTCAGTGTTTGCTGTGGAATTGTATAGTCAATACATTTTAATTGCATAACATATACTAAATTTTAATACATATTGACACATTTAATTTGACAGCCAGTTCAATGTTCTGTCAAAATAAAATAACTACTTACATAGTTGAAATGTTTTTTTCGGTAATTGAATATTAATTAGACCTGTCTGTAGATAGATATTGAGATTGTTACTAATATGTCTTATCATCGAGTCTTTGTCCATTGTCTAAGAAACCCGGCAAAATTGGTAGATCAGAAAAATCTAGCATTATGGACTAAACAAGAAACACTCATAATCATGCGTTCTCTACAGTTTTGTTTAATCGCGCACAGTACATTAGAACGAGCATTTTTTATTTTTACTCCTATCCAATTTTTGTCAACGTTAAGTTTATTCGGGTTGTATTATATTCGTACTGCGTTTTTTTTATAGCTACGACTATTTCTCATAATCTTGCATGTATGTAAAAATACTTAGAGACCATTTTCAAGCCTTAAGACGGATGTAACTACATGACTTCAGTTTTGTAATGGCAGGTGATACCCCGCATTGAGTGGGACATCTGCTCGTTCGGACACTTGCACAAACAAATAGGTGTGGTTGAACTTGACGACTTAACTTTAGCGACATTTGAGGTCAAAAATTACACTTCCTTCATGCCTGAAATTCGGTCAACAAAATCAGTCAATTTGCTGCTGAATAGGCTGATATCCGCGCTGATATCCGCATTTGTAAGTATCTCAAAATGTATGATTATTTTATTGGTATGAATTAGGAAGTCAGGCTTCCTAATTCATACCAATAAAATAATCATTCGCATTGCCGCGAAAAGTAACAGAATCTAAGCGAAAATCCGTTGCATTTTGAAGTTTCATTTGAAGTGTTATTATAAAATTCAATTCGCTTCAGTTCTCACCTTCCGCGGCAATCTGAATCGACCCTTACAAACTTGTAGATGGATTTAATAGATACGACTATCTACTGACCTAACATCGATGTTGTACGGATGCGTATTAGGAGTATGTTGTTACTTGTGTACTGAAATTTAGTGAAATTTATGTAATTCGCCATTATTATTATATATTATTCAGTGTTGAATTTTAAAAAACTCTTCTCAATGAAATGTATTTCATGGTAAACATATATATGATTGTACTCAATATTCTACATATTTAGCAGAAAGTCATAAAATTCCTATGATGTTAATCTAAATATTATTATATTATTAAAAAAATATGAAACTTATTAGTTACTTATTGTTTTTTCAAAAATATTTCCCTTTCAGGTGGAATTGAGGCCGCAAGCTCAAATTAGGTAGCTCGTATGTAGGTGGATCTTAAATATTATAGAACACATCATTAGCAAAATTAGATACTATTTACGTACTTATATGTGAAATGAAAATGTGATCAAAATTTTTATTTTCGAATCCTTGGAGATTGGAAACTCCACTTTTGGTTATTCCGGGGCCTTGAACTGTTTTGTTGGTAAAATTTTAAAGAAGAAAAAAGGAGTATTTATTTAACCCTAAAACAACACAAAGCAAATTTCATGACCTTTATATCCAATATGTAACAATGATAGGTTGCAACATTAAGATATTTTTTTATGTAGTTAAGTTTCGTGTGTACGCAATTTCCCATCCAATTGCGCCGAGAAATTATCCGTCTCAACAAACATATTATGGCGTAATTGCCCCAGCCTAATCGTGCGGGCGCGGGCGGCGTGAATGACTCCTCACGCTAAGTTGGTAGTCACACTGCCTGCAAAGCGAGGGGCGCGGCGTCGATCTCCTATCGGGGCAAGTTTTGATATAAATATATAATCAGCATTTATACAACATTTTGTTCTCGGTACTTAACGTGTCGTATGTCTTTGTTCATGCCACCTTCGACACATAATATTACTAGCTGCGCCCCGCGGTGTTACCCGCGGTGAATAAGTTATCCAATGGGAACACTTCACTTTTCCGAGATCAATGAAATCCAGGATATATCCTGGATTAACACACAGGCTACTTCGATATAAGTATATCAGCTATCTTGATACCAAATTTCATCCAAACCATTCACAGAACTTACTTAGATTTCAAACAGGAATCCCCACATCCATAAATTAAGTATTCAAAACACTTTGTATATTTGCAAGCTCAATTTGGAAAAGTGAGATATAACATTACCGTTATCATTTACCCACCGGCGCGGTTAGGTATACTTTCTTTACGCGTCGTTATCTCGCGGCGGGGTAATGGTCCGTTACGCGCTGACACGCAACCTCGTTGCCTTTATTTTGTTCAAAACTTCGCCTTTCCACTTGCTTGAGCCGTTCCTTGATTAGATAGTAGGGGAAATAAAAAATAGAATATATCTAGTAGGGGAGGACCCAAGCCGCATCGGTTGTTATGGGCAGAGGTTACCACTTAACACCAGGTGGGCCGTCGTCTCGTTCTGTAACTGTATCACATAAAAAAACAAAGATAAAGCTGCACCTACGTCTTTCTATACCTTACTTATAATAATTTTAAATTAACTTCTTTTCCCATGTAAAATTAACGTTTTATAGGTTTTAGCTTCCCAGATTTCTGCTTTATTCAGATGTAACGTCGTATATATAAATATGCGCATGCATGAAACACTAATGAAGACGTTTCCGCGAGGAAACGCTTTTCTTTTATGCATAATACTTTACCTACATTTAGTGGACAAAACATCTTAGTAGCGAACACAGATCTTTCGCCTTGATATTCAGATTGGCATAATAATAATTAATCTTTATTTCAGACCCGAAATCTATTTTTACATACTACGCATAAGATACTATTAGATATATCATTAGAAGGTACTTAGCAACCTAAAAGTCCAAACACATTTGGTTTCATAATGGTAAAAAAAATTATAACCACAACACGATAAGTCCATTTAGGAGGTACTTAATAAGTATATATATATATATATATAGTATACTTAAAGAATATACAGACCATAATATTATAATAATAATATTGATGGATATTTCACACAGCGCCATCTAGCCCCAAAGTAAGCATAGCTTGTATCATGGGAACTAGATGACTGATTTAATACTTTTTTTTTTTTTTAATTACATATATTTCAACAGCCAGATACAGAACAAATAACTGTTTTTCTCACAAAAATGTTTGTATCCTGTATGGAAATCGAACCCACGACCTACACCACCACTCGCAGAAGGCAGGGTTACTAACAACTGAGCTATGTGGCCATTCGCAATATCTCAAACTTATATTTGAGTAAGCTCACTAAACTTGAAATGATAATACCTTATTACAAAATAATATGTCAGTTTCCTAAAGTCTGCTGAACTACCATCCAATTACGTTTTCCCCACGTGTGAGGTCACGATCCTCAGCGAAAACATGATTCCAGCCACCTTCGTGAAATATAAATAACCCGTGATTTACGTGAAACCTCCCGGAAAGTTTTAATTCTGTTAGGCCCAGCTCCTCTTCAGGGTTCGACTGAGACTGCTAATCAGTAAAAATTTAATATTAAGTTTAGTAACATTTTTGTTATTATTTAGCTACCAGCAATATAACTTATATCTTCCCAACTAACGTATGTAAAAATCCATGTCCCCATGTGACTTGAAGATAAACCTTGTGAGTTTAATTTTCTCCGGCACTATTCAATCCGTACCTCAGCAATATAAGTGCACTGTCTTATCTTGCCCCAGAAATAAGTATGGCGGCAACTTCACCGAACGAACTCTGCACATAAGTGCAGTTGGTTTTGCTGTTTTTTATTATTTTTACAACCATAAAAATATTCTGCAATAATTAGGTAGGACCGAGAAATCTCTCCAAGATATTGTGTCATATTACAAAAGTAAGGCCGTTCTTAGTGCCTACATTTCAGCAATAATATTTAAGACTATTCCTGCCAAATGAAACTGTTAACGACAACATGCATTACCAAGCAGATGCCTAAATAAATTTATCATTTTTATTTTTTCGTAGTCAAATCAAATGTTTCGCCCGTATCAGTTGTCCAAGTCAATACTGTATGTATCTCACTGTCAAAAATCATCAGTAAAATGATCGTTTGAAAAATAAGAAAATTGTAATCAAGCCTTGGTAAGGTAAGTATTAAATAACATTTTCACATTTTACAAATTGACTTCACGTTCGATTCTCGGTGACCTAGTCGTATTATTTTGGCCACGGGGTTGAATTTCCGCGAGGTTGGTCGAACCTTATCCACCATTTAATTTCTCTATTATTTATCGCGCGCCGACTAACTTAGACACTTTGTTTGTTAGCTATTCAATTAGGATGCTGATAGGCAACTTTGCTAATTTGTGAGTGTTAAGTTGAAATTTCAATTGGAAATTCAACTTGCTGTAACTTTGAATGACAACTGAAAATGAGGGATATTATTAATTATATTAGGTGGATTGCTGATTTAGGTGTCAATGTTAGTAATGGTGATACCGATACGCAACCCGATTATGTCCTAAAACACAAAATTCAAAAGTTAGTTAAATTCAATAAATTTTATAATTTTTTTTTAGGTTACCTATACTGACTCGCAAACGTCAAAACTCGTGTCTCTGTTCTCAGGGGAATATGAGAAGGCTGGTGCGATGCGGTGAGAGCGATATTATGATATTAATGTATTTATTAGGTCTTCGTGGAGAAGGAAACTGTAAAGGAATCCATGTCCTGAAAATATGAAGTAATTTGTGAAATGAACGAAAGGTCCCTCCTAGATGCACTTTTATCATTTCACCACACTAATTCTAGAGATTCTTTAAGAGACCCTCGTTGCTCGCGTCTGTAAGTGATCAGGTGATTACCCTCTGAATCTTACTTTACACATCCCCCGTCCCCCGGGTGGTGCAAAAGGAGCAACCCAAAGTAGCAGTAGAACTTGTGCTAAGTTCGCCCGGAGAAGTACTGCCACCACACCTGATAATCTGCCGCCAAGCAGTGATGCACTCGTGTTGCTGCGTTCCGATGGGAATGAGTGCCGGAGAAATTGTAGGCGCATGAGACGTAACGTACTTTGGTGGAAAGGACTTGAGTCGAATTGCTGTTGTCTATGGGCGGCGGTTACCACTTAACAAACGGGTGGATCGTCCGCTCGATCCGTAACTTAAATTAAAAAAAACTCCAATTTGCTGACTGGTTACACTATTAGATACTCTGTGCACTGTCGAGCCTGATTTATTTGTTCTCTACAAACTGTATGCGAAGCGAACTAACAAATTTAACTTAAGTTTGAGTTCTGCTTCTCTTGTTTGCGTTACCCAAGTGTATGTGTAATACAATGGAAAGTTTAGGAAAGATTACAAGGAAATATTAGAATTATATTACATTATCTGCCAAAATTGATTCGTATCTACAGATGTAGGTTCAAAACTTTGATTATATACCTGTCGAAATATTGTGTTATTACATAGCTACTTCGTTGGACAACACGCTGAGTCAACTGCATGATAAAAATTACACTATTTTAATTTGTTTCTTTAACTTATAGTTGCTTTAAGTGAAACTTACCGATGATAGATGACTTAAGTTGTTTTCAATCATCCTTTGTAATAAGAGAGCGTGGCGGTCTAGTGGTCCTGACCCCGAGTTTCAATCCGGAGGTCGCCGGTTCAAATCCCAACGTGCACCTATGAGTTTTATGATTGAAAGATTTATGTGCGTTATAACACGTTCTTAAAACGGTGAAGGAAAATATCGTGAGGAAACCGACATGTCTTAGAACTCGGAATTCGAAGACGTGTGTCAACGAAAGGAGCCTCTTTGAGGCGCACTTAAAATCCTTGCACCACAATGATTCGAGAAAACCAGTGACTCGAATAGAATATAATAGAATCCTTTGTAATTCCTGCAACCTAATGGCGCAAATCGCCATATTTTATTTACCTCAGAACACCTGCTCACCGTAAGACGACGCTGTCGCCGCTAAACGCGCGGAACGTCTTTATGAACCGACTGTTGGCTGATATTATTTAAAGCGTTTTTTTCTCTCTATCTTAACAGGTTTATAATCAAAGGTTCAAAATATCGCATCAAATTTAATTTTCACAATTTTCATATTATTATAAAAATGAAATATGACCAAAACTTCAGATAAAAGTTTCAATCAAACAAAGATGACTGTGAATCTGATTCAGACTCTCAAACTAAGCTTTGCGAGTTAGATATATACGCAAGTTTCGAAACTTTTCCCATTTACATAAGTGACTTAACCTTCATTCATTTTATATTCAAACCCTGCACATTGCCAGGGAAGCGCATTTCGTAAGCGCATTTACTTTTTAATACAAAAATTACCATTTTGATATTTCTAGTAAACTATTCATTTTTTTATATATTTATATAAAAACGTAAGATGCATTTGTGATATGAATACCAATAAACTAAGTAACACTTCTTATTTGCATGAAAAAAAAATGAAAAATAATTATTGGCCAATTTGCTTAGTGTTGAAAGTAGTATGTAGGAGATGATGAGGATTGAAATGGGTATGCTGACATGGTTTGCGCATGTGAAGAGGATAAATGAAAATGAAAAATAACGTTTAAAAAATTCAGGTAGGAAAATAAAAAATTTAAATCGTTATGCAAAAGATTTATGAAATAATAAATTATTATTAAGTCTATTAGGCGAGTGTAAAAGGAACGGTTCGAAGTCCCTGACACAGGTTTTTTATATATTTAATTTATTATTAAAGATACGTGTAAGCAAACATAAGAGTGACGTACTATATTTGAAAAAAACGTCTTAAATACTATTTTATATATTACCCCAACCTTTTTTCTTCAAGAGTTTAATACAAATCAAATTTTGTATAATGTATATTATTATACTATTAGTTATAAATTGAATAACATATCAAACCGAGTCAAAGCGTTCTTTCACAATACGCGGCAGGGAATGCTCTCAAAATATTACGACCATCCAATTGCTGATCTACTTTTGCCAGACGTAGAGAAAATTTTACTTTTGTAGCGCTAAAATATCTAGAGAATAATGGATTTCTGGAACTAAGCTAAGGTTTTTATGATTTCTCTTAAGAAGATAGGACTGGTTTTTTTAGAGAGACTAGCTGCTCCCCGCGGTTTTACTAGCGGTGGATAAGTCATCCCACTGGGACACTGCACTTTTCCGGGATCAAAGGAACCTATGTGTTATTCCGGGTACCAAATTTCATCCAAATCTGTTCAGCCGTTTGAGCGTAATGCGCGCACAAACAAACAGAGAGACAATAAAAAATATACATTCTGTTACTTATTTCTAACGTATCCCAGTTTATTATTTGCAAAAAATATTTTATGTATACACAAGGCATGTCTTCGATTTTATTATATGTATAGTCTAACTAAAAATAATGTAAGTATTAATGAGACCACCTCGAAACGGTGTGAGAAATCTACTAAGAAAACTGCCTTTGACCAACAAAACGGATCGGTGTTATATTATTATTGTCACAGGAAATTGATCTTCACGATTTCGGCAATTTCATATTCGTTTTATGTCATAAGTATGTTTATATCGCAAATTTATGTTTCAGTTAAAAGATCTGAAAACTGTTCGAAGCATGTGATGGTACTGTTGTCTATGCGATGAAAAATCAATGGCCCGGATGTGAACCAGCGACCTTCGTATAGCTTGTGGATCCATTGTGGCAAGAGTTGGCTAGAATCTTCACTAAATGGGTACTGATTAGAAAATTAGTCAATTTCCCCTTACGTATTAGGTAGGTATTATTTTCTCTTTGGGACTTGGAATACCAGTCACACATTCAATCAAATAGATTTAGTGCATTGACATATCTTTTTATTTCGTAAAAAAGTTTGTTATATAATATAGCTACTATATAATATATGGAATCAGAATCCCAAGGTGATTGTCTTACGCCAGGTTTTATTCATATCCACGGTCTCGGCATAAAATAAACACTAGTGTCATTTTTGTATGAATGTCTGAGTGGTTCGTAAAAGTTCTGCCTTGAAAATTATGTTGCTCACCGTGCTAGTGAAATATTTAGTGAACATCACTTCAGGTCCTTTTGAAAGATATTGAGGTTACTTTTTCTTGCTACTGTATAGTATTAAACGAAGTACGTAGATGTTTTATCACACTAAATCGGAAAGCGATCCATTTGTTAGAAAACAGATATTTGTTATGTTTCTGGGAATCAATATGTTATACATGTGAGTAATGTATGTATTTAAAAATAAATAATGTGATCTACCAGTTATCCGGTTCGCAAAGTACAAGCTTACTTAATTTTTGGCTAGATAGCGCTGCGTGAAATAGACACCAATATTTTTTCATTTAACTTCGTCCTGTAATAAACCCTTGTCTGTTTTTGACCTTTCTCACTTCATTATAAGTACTATCAACGGAGCTTTAAGGCAAGTCCGTGATATTATAATAATAAATCATTTATTCAGAAAATCAACATAGGATCATCAGTAAGTTAAATTATGTGATAAATTATTAAATGCTAATATTAGTAACAAAAATGACACAACACACTAAAATACTACTAATATTGACGACTGAATATAGCAAATTTTTCAATATTTTTAGTGAAAGAATCACAGACGCCTCTTCAAAAGCAGCGATTAAAAAATCAGTCTAATAAATCTCTATTGAAAGAATCGTTAAAATGCCGATACCAGGATGAATTATTGATTAGTCCGTAGTCCGATTGGGATAATGGTGGCTGAATAACCTCGCCTTCCATAGCCAGGATTTTAATTTGTAGGTAGTCGACAGATAAAGGAAATTATGCAGTAGTACCTACTTACTTTTTATGTGCAATAATGAGTTGAATAAACAAATTCTCCATTTACCTATCACTATGAAAGCTCAGTTGGTAGTAACGCTGCCTTTTGCGCTGTAGGTCGTGGGTTCGATTCTCACTCAGGACAAACATTTGTGTGACGAACATTGGTGTTTGTTCTGTGTCTGTGTGTTAATATGTATTATATCTGTGTATTTACAAAAAAGTTAATAAGTATTATATCAGTTTTCTGGTTTCCATGATACAAGCTATGCTTAGCTTACTTTGGGGCTAGATGGTGCTGTGTGAAATGTCCACCAATATTATTATCATTATTCGTGTACCGTTGTGAGCGCACCGTTTAGCTCACGTATAGACATCCTAGAAAAGAACAAATATAGGTATATCTCAGACTCAAAAGCCAATTATCCTTTCATTAATTACGAGAAATCCAGAGGGTATGTTTAAATTAAAATGACACCGTTATGAGTACCGATAGCCATTTTAAATTTAAAATGCAGTCATAAACTATGCATTACGTTCATTGCTTTTGCCCATTATGCCATTTTATGAATACTTCTACCGATTTCATTTCGTGGGGCGATGCGACGAAATTACTTTACGATATAATTACAGCCATCGTTCTGTGGCTGCGATTCGCATTCAGAATGGTTAATATAATGATACGAATTTCGAAATGTTTCCAAATTTTTGACTGTATTTCCTTAAAGTGAGTCACACGCAGCTCAGATAATAATACAAATAAGATATCTGTATTGCGCGCATATCTCTCAATATCGCTCTTCATAGAAATCAATAAACACGTTACACGTTCACACGTATAATGGCTTACCATAGTTTGTAAACATGTTTTTTTTTCATAGTTTTCAGTTAGCGTAGGACATATCTCACGAGGAGTTTTAAATAAAAGAATCAAAAATATTTCACTAAAGATCTTTATTTCTTTCTTTTAATACAAATAAGTAACATTATGTACAACAAAGTAAATTATACATTATTACTTTAGTGTCTTAATAATATTGGGTATTACATTTTTACATAATACATTAAAATAAAGGTACAGTAAATTTTTGTAAATCTTTGTAATAAGTAGGTACTTGTCTTGCTAAGAAATAAGCGACACAGCGTCTCTGTCAATTTTCAGCAAGTTTCGAGGTTCGACAGTATTTAACGTTTAGTAAATTGGTACTAGGTATGTATAGCTAAATTTGTCTATGTGTAATTTAACCTGAGATATAGTTTTGGAAAAGCAACGTCTTGTGAATTGTATATATTTATATCTGCTCATATATCTTCTTATTTCACGAAATCTATCATAAAGAGAGATAGACCTTGAAAGAAAGGTTTAAGAATGTTACGAAATAAAATTGTTTGGACTGTTGGTGAAGATTAGGTATTTACTTAAATTAAATTATATTAGATTAGAGTTAATAATAAATGTAGAATTTCTAAACATGAGTGCCTGAATAATATCAGTACAAAACTATTTGGCTTTCTGCTTCTTGTCTTGCTACATATAACATGCATCAGTTTTTTATAATGAGGGCTTTCATATAATTCGTAATATATAAAATTTTATTTCTCTATTATTATTTTTTATTCTATATTTTTTCGTGTAAACAAGAGCCAATTCATCGAACTTGCATCAGACAAGGACAAACGTTAGGACCGTCGTGAAGGAAACATTCCATTAAATTAGACATTTTTTCCTACAAACATCAATATTAATATTTACTTACATCTGCGAATTTTGTTGCGCAGTTTCTCCCCACGCAGATAAAAGACGGTGATCAATCCAACGCATGTTAATTTATGAGGGTAGGTACTAGTTAATACATAAGTAATTCATTGAGGGTCTACCCTCAACTAGCTGGTTTCGTAACTTTTGAATTCTGTATAAAGTAAGGACGAGAAGGTAGGGAAGTAAGGAAAGTATAAGAAATGGAACAACTGAAAAATATTTACAACAATAAAATAAACATTGGCACTAAATGTAATAATTAACAAGTTCAATATTTTCTTGTACATTAAGGTAATTTGGTTTAATGATAATATTATTTAATTATCATCGCTTCCCTACAAATAATAGTATATAGCGCTAACATAATTTGTATTCAATTTTAACACCTATATACACGGCACATTTGTTTAATTAAACGCTATCTATAATAAAATGTTATTATGTTAGTGCTCTTTTAATATTTACACAACGTTAACTAAATAAAATAATATTAATGAATACATAACGCTAAAATTGTTAGACGTGGCAGCTTTGTTTCATCCTATACATATTACACTAAACATTTCTTCAACGCAAATTGCCACAAGGTATGTATAATTTACGAGTGTCGTATAATGAATAATAAAAGCCTCTTTTTATACCAAAT
Organism: Chesias legatella; assembly: GCA_947359385.1. NCBI lineage: Eukaryota > Metazoa > Arthropoda > Insecta > Lepidoptera > Geometridae > Chesias > Chesias legatella. The sequence goes on along the minus strand of OX375773.1, from coordinate 5,640,750 downwards.
GAAATATTGTTTATGCCGTTCAAGAGCCTCTTTTATGTCAATAATTGGTTTCGCTCAAATTCGCCACGTCTAAATAATTGTTGTTTTAATAATATTTATAGAGTTTTCTAAGTTAAGATCACTTTCGCTAACTAACGAATATTATTTTACTATTAAATATCTGGAAAATGAGGGTGAAGTTTTAAGATGATTTAAGAAAATTTATGTGTTTTATGACATTGATAAGTTATTTCTAACAGGCACCTATTTAATACATAATAACTTTTGTTTAACAAAGTTCACGTTGTACGATCTACCCAAAGGTCAAACCGTTATTACAAGTACATTTCTAATTTTGAGTTCTCTGAAATTGTGTGATGTTTATATTTACTACTTGCAAACTACAAGTATTGCGAATGATATACTAGTTTTACTCGTACATCAAACTTACACATATGTAGAAGAATTATCACCATATATTTATAACGAAAAAATATGTGATGTTAATGATGTGGTTATATCTTATGAAGTCTATGACAATACTTCTGAAATTTACAAGTAAAGGTTAAAAACTATTGGATCACCGCCTCTAATGGCCAAGAGCGACAACGCTTTCGGACTTCTAAACGTGAGAATATGGCCGCTACGACATTGTGGTTCCAGTAACCATATTCTTAATACATAAAAAAGTGATATAACTTAAACCTAAGTTAAATCCATTTGTTATAAGTGAGCCAGAATGTCGATTTCTGAAGGCGGTGGCGGTGTATCGTTGAGTGCGGGGGAGCCTGACACAGTGACTATGACCGGCTGCGAGTCTGTGTGTACTATGGTGACGAGGTGTTCGTCCGGGTCTTTCTGCTCGGTCGGGGGGAGGGGTTCGATTTGTGTGTACTTGAGGTCGAGGGGGGGTATAGGTGCGTCGGTGAGAGCGGCGCGGGCGGGCGGGGCGGCGCGGGGCGCGCGGTACGACGGAGGCCCGCTGTACTCGGAGTCGCACCACGCCGCGCCGGTTGATCCTCTGTGGAAGATACTTTACGGTAAGTCTAATATGAATGAATGAAAATTCTTTATTCTACACCATTAATATACGGCATAAACGTTTAAAACTACTCACGATATACGTACAATGGACGGTCTTATCGCTAAGAAGCGATCTCTTCCAGACAACCTTTGGATGGAAAGGATATGTTTGTGTAAGACGGAGACGCGACCAATTTATCAACCAATGAGATGCACGGAGGTGCATACAAAATTTGGTAGCCGCGATAGTGAATTTAGATTGAAAATTCTATGTCGCAGGTATTAAAAAAAATATAAGTTTTTAGTACTTTAAACACAAATACTAAAAAAACTACTTAAATACTACGTTAATGGGCAGTCTTATCCAGATTATCCCAAAGTCCAATGCGTAAATTGTATAAAAAAAAAAAACAAAGAAATATGTAGGTAAAGACCAAAATTCAAAGTAACAGAAACAAAATTTTAGTTTAATGGCAATTTATTTAAGAAGTTTTTGATAAGTTAAGGAACTTATCAAATTAACTCTTAATATCCATCCTTTAAAAGACTAATCAATCAAATGTTTGAGACGTCTAACTAATGTGATAAATTAATTATTATTTTGTAATATCGCTCGCTCTGAACACAAGTAGTCCCCGTGAATAGTCGTGCAATCTCGCGCAAATGAGATAGTAGTGTTTCAAGCAATACCGTACCTGACTAGACTGGCTGAGTTTGATCTGTACGTAGGGGGCGGAGACACCGCTGGCGCACTTCTATCTAAGAGAAGTAACCTGGAAATAAAAGAAAAACTTATCATTCAGACTGCCCTCACGCTGTAGGTCGTGAGTTCGATTCACACTTAAGACAAACATTTGTGTGACGAATATATATGTTTGTTCTGTGCCTGGGTGTATTATAATATGTATGTATTTACAAAAAATTATATAAGTATTATATCAGTTGTCTGGTTCCCATGACACAAGCTATACTTAGCTTACTTCGGGGCTAGATGGCGCTATGTGAAATGTCCACAATTTTTTTTATTCAAAATCAATAATAAATTATTGTCAATTGTAATTGATTGAACGACACTGTCGAACTAAACTGACAGAGCCGTGTAAGTACTTTTAATTATGCTAGTGTGTGACCCATCTGTTTATTATATTATTTATTAGAACTGTAGGGTCATATGACACAAGCTATGCTTAGCTTAGGTACTCTTCGGGGATAACAAATAACATAAACATAAGACAAGTTAAAATTTCTCCTTGACTTTGGTGCGGATGCTCAATAAAGTAGGTACCTGAGTCTGTACTCTTGCATGGAAGCTTGATACGTTGGCGGCGGAGGCCTATAGTGGAACTCTGGATACAGCATGGCCGCGTACGGATGGTGTGGTCGCGCGTAACTCGGGGGCAGCCGCGGCACCAGCCGGCGACAGGACGCGCGGCGGAGCCCTAGCAGGGCGCAGGGCGCGTCTCTGGCGCCGAGCCGCCACGCTAGCCCGGCTGCTGTTACTAGCACCACTCCTATACCTGGAAATTGAAAATAAAGGGTTTCATGTTTGTAGAATGTCAGTATATTTATCATAACGTAAGGGAAACTGTAAAACTAGAAATGCATAACTTATTACATAGCAACTCGCTGATCCAAAAGTGTAATTAATTAAGGCAAATAAAGCTAATTAAAATACATATTGAGTCGAAAATGTTTTTTTTTTTTTGTTGTTTATGTTATATGTTGATGATGAGTTGATATTAGATTTTCATGGAAGGTTTTTAAGAAGGCAAGGGTAAGAACTTTGAGTGAAAAGTGGTAGCAGAGTTATTTGTGGAAGAGCAGCAACCACTTACCACTTATTACGTCAATGTTCCCACGAGTATGACCAACAAGTCTGACACTCAGAATGAACGCAAAGATATCCGTCCACTTTTTGAAAAAAAAAAACGTGATTGATGTAAATGCTGCAGTAATTGTAACTCCGTTATAAACCTAAATTATTATTCGGCTACCATTACTAGAGCCGACTAAATTGAGTTTGGCTTTATGAAACAAAAACTTCGCCATAACGTACCGCGATGTCTGACGGCGAGTTTTAATTAATTTACCTCACAGATAATACCGACACCGGTGGGCTATTTGGCTAACTAATTATTTTCCTCCTCGTGATCACGAACATGGCATACTAATGCTAATATTATATACTACCTACAAAACCAGGTATTTATATATATATAACGTAATAAATGATTTGAAACATTCAAAATGACCACTAGAAATACATTTTTATGACCGAGTTGCTATATGGCATAATACAGTGGGACTTGAGTCTTCCAATACCTAAGTTGAGAGGACCAGAGACGTATTTCTTTTGTTTAAGGGCAGATGTGCCCCTTATCATTAGGTGGGCCATCTTGGTCGTTCCGTAACTTATATAAATAAAATAAACTTCTCCTCGATTTCACACCACCAGCTTTCATACACCGCGTAAACAAGCAACCCGTATGACGTAGATATGTTCCCGTCCCCCGACAAGACGCCACGCGTGAATTAAGCGAGTGAGTGACGCGTACAAATGACTCGTCCACGCACACTGATCGTTCCCCTGTAACAATATCATCTGTCCCGAACGCTAATGAAAATCCAATTAATTCCGCTCCAAAACTCATTTGAAGTTTAATTGAAAACTTGGACGATGAAGGGCGCTGTGAATGATGTAATGAGATTGCAGCGCGATGCTATTGTCACTGTGGACACAGTCAAGTATAATGCCAGTGAAACACTTACACACAGAGAGTTAGATAGTCAGTTTTATTCCAGACAGGATTGATCTCGAAAAGCGAGAATATATATAGCCTTTATTTAAAACACTTAGGATCGTTAGATGTATAATAATACCTTCAAAACTTTTAGCATTGGCCTTACTTAACGAAATTCGTATTCTTGACAGGCTTCACAGCTCAGTTGGTAGTTAACTCTGCCTTCTGTCGTGGGTTCGATTCTCACCCAGGACAAACATTTGTATGACGAATATAGATGTTTGTTCTGTGTCTGGGTGTAAATATGTATTATATGTATGTATTTACAAAAACAAAAGTATATAAATATCCTATTAGTTGTCTGGTTCCCATGGTACAAGCTATGCTTAGTTTGGAGCTAGATGGCGCTGTGTGAATTGTCCACCAATATTATATTATTATTATTATTATATTTTATCTATAGGTATGATCTGTCTAATATCATTGTTTTTTTTTCTAGAGATGATGGAGCTAACGCAAATAACTTATGAAAATTTAAGCTTTTTCAATGAAACTAGTGCTCCAGCGATGTGAATTTTATCGTGACGCACGTGGCTTTAATTATAAGCTTTTACTATCCCATGGACTATTGTTGACTGTTTTTTTTTATTATTATTATTATTTAACTTTTAATATTCAGTATCGTTACTGTTGAGCGCCGCTACTGTTTCCTATTGTCGCATGCACGCCGAATAACAGATGAGACCGCGCAGATTGTTTCACGGTTAATTACGGTCGCCCGCGCCCACATTCGACACACGCCCACTTGAATATTTGAAACCGGAAGTGGAATGGGGAATTACTCAATGTTTATAATATTTTGGAAATTTTGTCACCTCAGTGTAGGTGTTTGTACAGTACCAATCCAATAGATTATAGGGTGACGATTGTTCGCAAAATTGAAATATTAAAGGTTTAATTTTTACACATAGCAAAAACTTATATCGTCTGTTCTTCCTCATCGAGGGTCGAATAGGGTTTGAATAGGCGTTAAACTTAACGATATGTAATCGTGACATTATATTTTCAATATTATTGACGTTTCCAAGCCATTTCTTAATGAATTCTAGGGAAATAAAATTGTTGTCTTTGACAAACTATTGTTTTTTTTTTAAATTATAATGATTTAATGATTGGATTTTCAACTTCAATGATATATTCTCGCTAATAAATTTAAATATATCAAAGATCTTAAAAGTAACTAAGAAAATTCGAAAGGCCAAAGATATCAATTAAAATTCTCCTTCGGAGAATCCACATAATCCAAATCCTCTTAATAAGCTCAATGTCTTAAGAATCACAATAATTTCATGCAACATTTTACGCATTATTAACTTTATTATCTATAGACTTTCGAGATAGAATTTCGGTGCATTATCGACAGACTTTGAGAACAGGATACCTATTTAATTACACGTTTGCTAAAGGCTTAAGTACACAGGTTATTTGCTCATAATGACCATGCTTATCGTTTTAGAGGAAAAATGACCATCTAAGTTTAATCAAACAGTATTACATTTTTACGGCTGAGCAAACAAAAAACTACTGCACCGAAGTAAAGTTTTAGGGTGACCATGAAAAACATATTCTGACCAAAAGTAATCAATGGTGTAAAAACATGATTTATGCTCGTGAACTTATCTAAGTAGACTGCGAATATTTTGCCATTATTGCCTATGAAAATCAAGACTTGTAATTTTGATATAACAATTGAACATAAATAAATAAATATTGGGAGCATTTCACACAGCGCCATCTAGCCCCAATGTAAGCTAGACAACTGATATAATACTTAAATACTTTTTTGTAAATACATACATGTAATACGTATTGACACCCAGACACAGAACAAACATCCATATTCGTCATACAAATGTTTGTCCTGGGTGATAATCGAACCTAAGACCAAGCATTGAAGGCAAGGCTACTACCAACTGAGCTGTGAGGCTAGTCAGAACACGAAGCTAATAACTGTGTTTTTCCGTAGATAAACGCGACATAACGGAAAAAATAACGCAAAACGCTAACGGTGTATGAAATCTTGAAATCGTCTGTCGCGAATGGTATAGGTATCGTTTGTGATTAGGCCCTAAACTAGAGGATTATCGTTCTCGTTTTGCTGCCCCGTCCACTGAACCGGATAAATTTAATCAGCTATCGAGAAAAATGCTTAAGCGTGAAATGAGTCGCAGACTGTTAGACGATCAAAGACTTTCATAATGCCTTTTTTATGGAGTTTGGCTTTAGGTTTGATTTCAGTTCAGTGTACCAAGTAGTGTTTTATATTATTTTCAATATTTCAATATTTTCAATATTCAATATCAGAAAATAGTAAATTTGTGGATTAGTCATCTGAAATAGGCATTTATGTATTAAAATAAGCTGTTTGCAATTTTATCTTTGAAGTGTGGAGTTGCGGGTTCGATCTTAACTACAACAAACATTATTGCGATGAGTTTAAATACTGTGCTAGGACATTGACCCTTATTTTTGGATATAATGTTTGTGCCACCTGCGGTACAGAGAATCCGTACAGGGTAAGATTTTTTTATTGTAATGAGAATCTTGATTTATAGATTTTCACAATAGGTACATGGAGTCTGATTGGACCATATAAGTGAAACTTGCGTAAAGAATCTTGGAAAAAGTTTATCTACTACGTATAGAAGTATTATGGTAAGAGGCAGCTTCAGTGCTCCTAGAATAGCGCTGCTCTCATCACGCTAAGCAACATGACGCACGAATTCAGAGTCGGGCCCGTGGCATGATTGCAACTGACCACTTGTGTCATACCATCGCTTTAGGACAAGCATCAGCCATGAATAACTCGACTGTCATGAGTAACCTCAGGGGTATTCGATATATCGTAGTAGAACTCTCGCCAAGTTCGTCCAGGGAAGTACTGCCACAATGCCCATTTCTGCCACCAAGCAGTAACGCATTCGCGTTACTGTGTTGAAAGGTGTGGTTGTCGGTGAAATTACAGGCACATGAGACGTTCCACCTACACGTCTAAGGATTACGGGCGTATACGATGCGACTTGGGTCTTGTAACTTGCAGGGAAGAACCCGAGTCGCATCGCTTGTGGTCCGAGGTTACCATTTAACACCAGGTGGGCCGTCGGCTCGTTCCGGCCTTCGCTTTAGAATACACAGAAGCCCTAGATGTCTCACCTATCATGAGCAGCAGTAATGTGAGGGGGGCTCGGGGATACGGCCGCAGTGCTCCGAGCACCGCGCCCGCTGCTACCAGACACGCTCCCACCACGCCCAGGAACAGCACGCACAGCCTCAGCGGCGGGCGGCCGCAGCACGACTTGGGAGCGCTTCCATCACCTTCAGAACATGCGTAGGCCGCTCCTCTACCGGATCTGCAATAGAAAGTTGAGATAAGAACCTGTAGTTTTAATATGGATCCTTTTAATCGATTCTTTTATGTAGACTGTTCTATGCGTAGACTGAAGGCTAGGTTGAAGTGTACATTTCTGATTGAAGCGTCCGCTTGTTTTGAAGTACATTGCTACGTCATCGCCAGCTTATAATCGTACATACTTCCTAGTTATAACAAAGTGAGTCCATATTTAATGTTATTAACAAAATTTAATAGAGATAGATGTACTTAAAATTGGTATAAGCTTTAGAGTTTAGTTTAGGTAATTTAGTATAGAGAGCAGTCAATTAATCATTTGATGAGAAAAAAATTTTGTTAAAGGAATTATAATGTAGTCATGAAGCTGGGATATTCAGATTTTATTGACTATGTAAATCGATTGCAATTCACAAACACCATTATTCGTCATGACTAGGTAATCGAGATTTGAATGATCACCTTCTCCTGTAAATGAAGGATCATTATTTTCCACTACAGTGCAGTGCCAAACCAATAATTGCTACCGTAATGGTATCAGTTAACTGCGACTTGGCATCTTGGCACCAAACCACAATACTATTTATTTTTAAAGTAGATTAGAAACAGATAACTCAATAAGCGACCTGCTTCGGGCCAATTGCCTTGCTCATGACCAATAACTTTACTAATAGAATATATAGTAATACTAGAATATTAGAGAATACTAGAATACCGCCTACACCTTCTTACTTATCTTCTGTTTGAAAATTATTATATTACATTATGAAGACATAATATTTTTAGTATCATTCTAAAGTGTTCCTTACACCTATAATAATCTTGAGAAGTGATTATCTGCACAAAAAGCAATAATTGCAAAAGTCATAATCTACATCCTTAAAGAGAAATAAAAAATGAAAAAGAAAATCGTTTATGGAGCCATTGCCGGTTCAAGGTCTAAAATGTTGATACCATTTGTAATTACACGATTTTCATCATCTTTATTATACAAATCAGAGCTTAATTCAAAAGCCCACGATTTCCTTAATTTCTCTTATTAAGTTTCCTAAACGAAACGCCTAAATCCTAATTCTTATTACATACGATTTTTCGTGAAGAACAAAATATTATGAGCAAAGAAATAGCTTCCATAAATACGTAGAGGAGTATTTCTTGGTAAATAAGAGAGCCTTTTCTTCCGAGTTATTGGCGTCACCTCTGTTCACAAAGGACTTTGAATATAAACAGGGTTGGCAAGCAAATATTGCGAATATTTCTATGGGTTGTGACTGGGTTAATTATATTTTCATTTTCAAAGGGCTGGAATTATTATTCCATTTATTATTACAAAAATGACGGGAGCTTTGAACTCTGTTATATTAGTTTACGTGAATCGTCTTCATCGGACTAGTAGAAGTACGAGTAGAAACTCTTATGGTAGCCCCGTATGTAAGGTTCTTTTATCATTTTCCTTACGCGCAACTCAAACAGTTCAAAACGGATTCGAACGGATCTAAATGAGCTCTTACCAACTTTTTCGTTAGAGGTTTCATAATGATACTATTCTTACTACTTGTGTTACTGGCTCTCTTGAAACCATTGCTGTGAAAATGTTAAAGGACGCCTCAAAGAGGCACTTTTCAAGCACGTAGTACTTTTAATGGCAGATGACTGTGTGACTTTTATCGCTATGTGAAAATAAATAAATGTAGTCGACATTAATAAGATCTCAATAACAATTACACACTAATTTCATTTTGAATTTCCCTCATAATTTATACGCCTTTTATTACAATTATTTAATAGATTCCATCAGCATTGCATGAATGGAGCTTTGCTCCGTTAAATAGGAAAAAATAAAAAAACAGCCACACGACCAGTGTTTGAGCATTATTGGAATAATTCAGAACCCTATGAATACCGCAGTGGGGACAAAACGACCGGGACCGGGAAACCTATATACAGTACAGAAGTGTATACACATATGAGAATTCTCACATGCTAACTGCTAGCCAACTACTCGTATGTAATAAATAAATAAATAAATAATGGTGGACATTTCACACAGCGCCATCTAGCCCCAAAGTAAGCTAAGCATAGCCTGTGTCATGGGAACCAGACAACTGATACAATACTTATATATACTTATTTTGTAAACACATACATATAATACATATTAACACCCAGACACAGAACAAACATCTATATTCGTCACACAAATGTTTGTCCTGGGTGGGAACCAAACCCACTACCTACAGCGCAGAAGGTAGGGTTACAAACCAACTGAGCTGCGAGGCCAGTCAAACAACTCAAAATCTCATATGTATGTTTTATACGTAATTAGCTCCACGTAGAGAGCGTGGTGGGCTAGTGGTACTGACCCCGAGTTTCAATCCGGAGGTCGGAGGTTCAAATCCCGACGTGCACCTATGAGTTTTTCGATTAAAAGATTTATGTGCGCAATACCACTTTCTCACAACGGTGAAGGAAAACATCGTGAGGAAACCGACATGTCCTAGAACTAAAAATTCGAAGACAAGCGTCAAGTGCACGAAAGGAGCCTCTTTAAGGCGCACTTAAAATCTTTTCACCACACTAGTTCGAGGGAAGCAGTGACTTGAATAGGATAGGAGCCCCACGTGCGCTAATGTTTTATATTGTAAAGTAGCTTATGTATAAATTGATATTTTATTTGGTTTTTAACAAATGTCAGATAATCATTATCAGGAAAAAATACACTTTATTTTTTACTTTTTTTTTTATTTTAGTGAATTTGTTTGTAGTTGAGGCAATAAAATTTGCTTAAAATAAAGTCACAGGTCCTCATTTAACAGATTCTACAATTAAGTGTAAAGTTATAGATAAACGTTGTTTTGTACATAAAGTCGAGCACATAATTTGCATACTTAGACTAATTAGGCCTAACTAAACGCTACTCTAATGGCCTTTTGATGTTGATGCCAGTCATACTCTGCCCAAAGCTTTTTGTTTCTGACATCCCCACATTTAAATCCTTCTAAGATCGAAAGTAACTTTGCCACGTCCAAACAGTGAATGCATAGAGTCTCGTATCTGTATTTAATGTGTGAACTTTAACCCCTCTTTTGTACTGCATTCTGTAAGTTAACGAGTATTATTGAAGCGTACGATTGAATGCACACGAGTTTGTCGACCCCATATCGACCATGACCCATATGACCCCCAAAGGAAGAGGGTTCCTATAATGTTAATAGTATCGCACACAGATAAAACTTTATACATTATCTGTATCACGCACGATCAATTCAATCTATTCATATCGCTGAACTCAATACAACGACACTCTTCCCTCTAAAGGTAAGTAAGAAAAGGCCGCATTATTTCTATTGAAATGAGACAATTGGAAAGAAGTAAACACAGTAAGCCACCATTAGTATTCCTGCCGTGATAGCTCTAGAAATAAAACCGTGCCATCAATGGCAAAACATTTTATCTTTTCCAGCGTACCGATCGCATTAGAATTGTATCTTGAGCGTAAAAAAGCAATAAGACGAAGGCTTTCGTCGGATGAAACGTAAAGCTGGCACGGGCGATAGTTGCCCGCCTTCGGACATTTTGATAAATGACTATTGGTACAATAACATTCATTCTGTTGGCCGGCCCTCTGTTTTTAATTTGACTAGTCATCGCCTCATTGAGTGGGAAAAAAAGCTTCTCGTTTCGACACATTTTCTTTTTAACCCCAGTTCAAAAGACTTCGGACTTGTTTCTGGAGTCATTCGACGAATTTTACATTAACGTTTTTGTAAATTATAACTTACGATTACGTTATCAAATCTGTATATAAAATAAGTTATTCATGTAATATCTCATGTAAAAATAATATCAAGTAGTAACTACAAACACTATGGACTTATGGACTTTAAACAACATTACACTTATTATAATGGAGTGTGATGTTGGATGATATATTACAATTAACGCATTAGTTACCTACTGCCAGATGCTCTGATCGCCCATAACAGATGACACAAATTTATGGCCCTGATAATGACGCTCACAATTGAGCAATAATATTTTATAGGTCGCATTTATAGAGTGAATAAGTAACAAGTTGATTACTTATAGCTGATTTAAGTACAAGGATGGGATTGATAAAAAAATATGAAAGATTAATCAATTAACCTATTTACAGGTAAATTAGACCACGTTCTTTAACATATTCAAAGGAACCTCTAATCTTTTAAATTTGATTATTTTACTGAGGTTTTTAAATCGTGGTGCGCTTTTCCAGCGCGTGTTCTGAATAACAAATCTTTTTCAAATGCGCATTTGTATTTATAACTGTCCCAAGAATGCTCAAAAGTTTTTTTTTTTTTATTCATGTATTTACATTTTATCGTGAAACATCTAATCCCGAAGTACGCAACAATCGTTGCTGAGTAGGTTGGGCGTGCTTTCGGTACATAAAAGGGAATAATTGTGCTTATACGTAAGTACTATGCAACACTAACTGGTCGTATGGAGTAAACATTTGTCATTTTAAGTGGTCCTTTTGCTAGAACCGACAATGTCGTCAAGATCAGATTATAGAAGAACTTCTGTGATATCCATAATGTGCTTGGAGAGAGTTGGTGCCGAGTAATACGGTTTTGAAACAGCAACTTTCGGATTGAAAGTTCTCATCCTTTCAACATGAAAGTCACTGGCTAAATCTGGAGGAGGCCGTTAGTAACATTTCATATGCACGAAACATCATTAATAAGTGCTAAGACCATCTCAAAACTGCTTCGTTCTCACCGGGATATCCTAAAAAATATTCGACGTATGCATAATGTATGAAAAAGTAACTTTTCTTCAGACCAACAGGCTTAATGGTACATGTGTCTGTTCGGTTTTTTTTAATCATAATAATAATACTTTAATAAATTTAATTAACGGCGTAGATAAAATCTAGTTAGAATAACCAGTTTAAATCTTCAGCTTAGTTGCTAATGAGTTATGTTTTCGACAAAGTGAATCTCATGAAATACTACCTACTTATTTCCCTGAAACAAACCCTTTTACTTAGCATCCGTAATGGTTACCACCCTAAGTAGAACCATAAAGAAGACTATACAGATTAACAGCCGTTTAAGTCTGTTGGCCTACTCACATTGTCCCTACTACGGGTTCACAGTAGTCGCACAAGATATTTTAACAAACACTATTTGTCTTAACGTTTAACCGTGTTCGAATTCAATATACAGATAGATAGATAGATAGATAGATAGACACGTCACGCACGTCACGTCTCAAATTACGGATGCACTACAATGGACTTGGGTCTTCCCATACCAGCTAGGGGAAGACCCGCCTCAAACGGGAACACAGTGATGCGTGTGCGTTACTATGCTGGCGCCAGAAATAGATGTGGTGACAATACTTCCCCGCACGAACTTGGCCCAAATTGTACTACCTCATTTCCATTATGATATTTATGACTTGTTGTTACTATGTGATTATCTAAATTATTGAATAGTGAGATTACTGCATAAATAATCAATCCTACCATTACTAAATATCATCTGGAGGAACCAAATCTTAAATTCAGACGTGACAACAGAAAAAACTCAGCCGAGGGACTTTATAATATGTGGTGATGATATTTATTATCTTTTTCATCGTCATAAGCCGAAATTGGTTTAAGAATTTGCCCTTCGACCCGCAGTTTCTCACCTTTCTTTCTTTTACAAGTAATCCCACCCGAAATATGTTGGAGGAATAATCGGTTTTTTATTCAGCATACAGCTACTTATTTTGTTTAGTTTACATAGGGCACATAATGCAAGGAACAAAAGCACAATTCTACAAATATTCCAAAATTGTAAAAACTCATGGTAGAATCAAAGAGTAAGACAGTACAGTTCCTACCCTCCAAGCGTTGAGTGTTATGCGCTTATTAAACCCACATCACATTCTGGAGTGCGCTTCCAAGCGCGAAATTTATGTCGTTAATAAGGGCTCGGGAGTTTAATTAGCTGATTTATGTTGGCCATATTGTGGCGCGTGGTATGACTCACAGGGTTATTATGGAAAGCTGGTTTACATTTGAGTTTTTTTATTAAAGTGATCAATAAATTTAAGTGATAGCACGCAGCTACGGCGGCGTTTGCAGGTTCAAGTCCTGTACACGCAGAATATTAGGGATGAGTTTAAAAATTGAAAAGCATGCTGAACCACAGTTCAGAACTGTAATATGGCATGACTCCTTGTTCCTCACAGCTAAGTTTGTTAACTGTTTATAAAAATAACATTATTTAGTATTAACTAGGACATAAATTGAGATTTTATTTTAGTAATAAAAAGCCAAGTGAAATTATTTTTGATAGTCAACCCGTTTGTGAAAAGGATTCTTATTTTTTTCATAGAAAACTCAATATTATCAATTATACTATCAATAATAAATAAAAAAGGGTTAATAATACATAGAAAAACTGCAAGGAACAAAGACTTTGAGCTAGCTATTTACGAGCGGCTATGGTTAGCCCTGTGTCATTGACAGTTTAATGGCCTCCGCTGTAGGTCATCTTGCTTTCCGCGATTATGATGAAAGCGAAGACGCAGCGCGATGTGTGACCAATCCAATCGTGGACGGGTAATCGATGATTGTGAAACTTGTGTCCGGAGTTTGTATAATCCGCGTTTCTACATACCGGTTTTGTTTGATGACGTTTATGTGGTGAGAATGCTGAAACAATTATATAACTATTACGCTATTGACTATTACAGACGGTCAGCCATTTACGTGTAAAAATATTCACTGCATGCATTTTTTACCAATTTTTGAAATATGAAAATATCTGTTGGGTGTTTCTAGTTTGTCTCTAGGCAAATCTCATGCAAGAAGATTTTTCAATTATTTAAATTCAACTTAAATTACCCAAGCATGAGGAGCCTTACTGAGGCGCATTTTAATCCGTTCACCACACTTGTGACATGAATTAAGTAATTCAACTTAGTTATTTAATCGGGTGTCCACTCCTATACCCTATCGTTTTCATTTTTTTTTCATTTGATAATTATCATGAAAATATTCTTTAATATGGCACGCTACCCTAACTGTATAATATAAACAACAGTATCTTCATAAAAATGATAATCCTTCCCTTTCCACATAGTCAGGCGGAAAGCACGTATTTTTGCATTTATTGCAATCTCTTTTCCCATCTGGGTAAATAGCATCGTTTTCGTTGCAAATTGACGCGTCGCGCAAGTAATGGCTGAATATGATAGTCGCGTGCCATAAAAATGGCAATTCTGCGAACAAACAAGCGTGTCCCCCTCCCAGACACAAGCACGCTCTATCGAGCTTAACGCCGCGCCCCGTATAAACAGTTGAAGCTCAACGATTTCATTGTAATAATGCAATGTTTTTTTTTCTACTGCATTTATTTTTAAACTTGATTAAAGTTGTGCAATAGCCTCACTAATGTATACTAAAGTTAAGGATCTTATGACGGGCGGATTGCCACAAGACTTGCATAATAGATCGATCGCCGATTCGGGTGATCACGACCAGATGTTTCTCTGATAGATACTATTATACTAGAGTATTACACGCATTTTATCTGGAATTAAAAATAAAGCTTACTTGATTAATACAACGATTCTAGTGAAACCTAATAGTCGGGAGACTGGAAACGACTTACGAGAAAGCGTATGACGCAATGGACAGCTTAAAAGAAAGATTAATTCGTACATACTGTGTGTATTTCCGAACAGTTTCGACCGTTAATAAGGAAGGAATAATATGTTTTTTTAAAGTGTAGCAAATGTATTCGCATCGTCTGAAAATAAAAAGGAACGGTGGCTTTTCGCACCGAAAATTCAGCGATCTGAAGCCAGACTGTAGAATTATACGCAAATTATTTAAACCAACGAGTTACAGCAAGACAAATTTTTCACCTTGCATTTACAAATTGAAAAGAAATTCAATTATTAGCAAAAATCGATAGTATTTTATCTGACTCATCCCTCCTAAATACTCGCATGCAACGTATACCACACAACCGAGCGCCCTATCGCAAGTTGTCTGTAGTGTACCGGCTCGCGCCCGCATCCTGTCCGTGTCTATGGTGGCGTAGAATAAACGCTAGTACCTTTAAATATACCCTTTTGTAAAATAATACATCAAGAAATGTTTTTCGTAATTAACTACTAATAGACCCGTAGCGTTTAATGGCGCCACGCATTGCCTAGATTGGAATCGGCTCTCAGTGAGGGTACCGGGATACGCCGTTAGTGCTTGGAGGCAGATTTTCAACTCGAGTGTGGTAGCTAATTAGCAGGGCATTAGCCCTACTATAAAGCTGTGGTCTCCAGCCGTTGTTTTCCTTCACGGTTCAGTTGGTTGGATCAAATCCGTCTCACTTCCAGCTAAGCCGCCATCGCTTAAGCCGAAGTTTTGATACGAGTATTATCAGTACCCATCATGTCTGTTAGTCTTATTCTATTGAGTAATCTCTAGGAGATAATGAAACTGTTATAATGACGACAAAAACTTGGATTATAATTATTAAATGTAATAAGTAATAGAACTGAGTTGAAGTATGAATTTTGTGCATTTGTCTGGTCTATAACCTATTAATGTGACTAGAGTGAATTGACTCCTTTTATTGACGTTTCCAAAACATTTCTTTATGAACTCTATGGAAATAAAGTTTTGGACTTTGACTTTGAGTTAATGCAGAGCAAGGCAAGCGCATTATCTGTCTAGACCCGTCATTACGGTGTTCGAGGAGATACAAATCATAAATGTATATTCGCTTCATATTTAAGTTAGATAAGGTTGACCCTAAGGTGGGCCTCTGTGACCTGTTTGAAACATACACAATTTCCGCTAAGTAACTTTTCATTTCCAGAAAATATCTCACTTTGAGAATTGAGTAAAATATGTGCTTCAGACGTTCAACACCGTAAGTAACTCTGGAAATTGGAAATATGGGAATTGCTAGAAGCTAGCCAAATGGATTGTAGTATCAATAATATTTGATTTGATTTACAAGATTACTTGTGATGTGGAGAAAAAATCGGATAATTTCAAACGAAAGCGTTTTGGGTTCCCCTCACAAATATTTGTGCGTTTAAATAGATTTGATTTTTGAATTTTGAAAATTTATATTAAATTATAATGGCTTCTGTGGCTTTATCGGTCCCTGCCTAATCAAGATCTCCAAGATTCGATGCTCGGTAGGATTTTGTGTTGTTCTCTGGTCTGTAGTCAATTCGCACTAAACTTATTGTTATGCTAAGTAAATAAAAAATGCATGTAGATTCTACAATCCCCAGGCATACCTTTGTTTGCTTTGAACATTCTATAAATAAATTCAACCTATATTCATGTACCGTGTGAAATGATATTGAATAGAAATAACAAACATCCGTCATTTATTTTGTTATGTATGATACGAAGGGCATTTTTTGTACCATTTATCTAGTAGTGACTAACAGTAGACGATAAAATAAATTAGTCTGTATATTCAGTAATTAAGCGATTTAATTAATCTAAATGATCAGAACTCTAAATATGGATAACGTGTTTCTATTCTGGTAACATCAATACGACTGTCGGATAATTAAAGAATTATTTACAGACTGGCCTTACAGCTCAGTTGGTAACTCTGCCTTGCTGTAGGTCGTGGGTTCGATTCCCACCCAGGACAAATATTTGTATGACGAATATAGAAGTTTGTTCTGTCTGGGTGTTAAAATACAAAAACAAATAAATATATAAGTATTACATCAGTTGTCTGGTTCCCATGATACAATCTATGCTTAGCTTACTTTGGGGCTAGATGGCGCTGTGTGAAATGCCCACCAATATTTATTATTATTACTTTCTAAAAGTTTCGTGTGACAACAAGCCGTTATAGATAACCACTTCTACGTCTATGATCCCTCGATAATTTAAAACACTAGCTGAGAAGTGGCTAGCTATGGCTGTGGACGTGAAAAAGGCATGAATCTATATGTAGCATGCATCTAAAGTCCAGCAACTGAGATTCATTGTACTGTGAGTGTGCAACCAGGAAGAGGAACCTCCGATCACGACTTAGATCAACGTTCTCATGCGTGTTCGCATTATTAGTGACGATCCACTTGCCTGTCGTTGAACCGTTTTGAACTATTTCCAATGATCGTCGCGACTGCACGCCATTACCAAGCATTGTGTGATGAAATGTATAAAGAGGTTACCTCGAGTCACTACATTTTCAGGTTGTTTTTTTGACTGAAACTTAGTGTTTCTAGATGAACTGAGATTAGAATATAAAACGTTAATATTAAAACCCAAATTAAAGATTATTCTGAGGGTATATAGTTTAAAAAAAAAAGGTACGCAAAAGTACTAACGTCATATTGCGAAATGAAAATGTAATCTATCAGGTTAAGGAAAACGGCCTGAAAATACGGTAAGAAAACATCCAATCCTCAGTATTGTGTTACTAAGCCTCGCAGGCGGTGGCAATGTTATCGTGACTATCAAAACGTGTCGCGTGAAAACCCGCTGAAATAAATTGCGGGACACGATAAGCGCTCCCTTTGACGAGGCCTGTCGTCGGATTACGCCGTGAAACATGACGGCTTCGGGCTTACCTACTCTGTGACGTTACAAGTATTTTGTTACTCGTGACATCTCAAAAATGGTCACCCATTAACCTTTTTCCGCTAGGTCATTGCTTATGTCGACATTTCATATTGCACACGTCTGCATAGCATAATAAAGTGATAAAGTTTGTCTGTTTTTACTTCCGTGCGGTCCTATTTTTCATTTAAGTTACTTGTTACCAAGAAAATATTAAGAACTTGTTTCTGTTCGCGTAACCACTAGCGTGGTTTAAAGGTTTTTTTATGTGATGTAGGTGATAGAACGAGCTGATGGCCCACCTGATGTTAAGTGGTAACCGCCGCCCATGGACAATTTGACAATTTGTGTGATTTCAGGTCATCATCTGTCAATATTTAAAATCGATTAATCAGTTTTAATTCATTCGTTCAGTCAGTCGTTAGTCGTTATCCATACATAATGATATATAGTTGCTTTTAGTGTGATATTGTCGTTCTTATTTTAATAGGTTGGCAGGTAAAACTTGTAGAATTAGTATGTGCCAATGTAAAAGCTTTTTATATTATTTAGCATTTGACTTCCAACTCACCTATGAAAATGATTAGTTCTCGAAATATCGAAATTTAAAATGCCAACAGCTCTTCAAATGAGATATAAACTTTTTATAAACTGAAATAATTTCAAATCACCAATCATTCTGAAACTAAGCTACTGCAAAATACTCAACCTTTTTTCAGACATAGACATTTTTAATAACGGTTAAAGTATTTTCTATGTAAAAATTTCTTTTTCTGTACTGTATCAATGTGTAATATAATTTTATTTAGCGATCTTTTTTTCAGTACTGGATCAATCATTCTATTGTCTTTTGCGTACGTTCGTAGCACAAAGTAAAAAAGCCTGCCGAGCCATCATACAATGTGGATTTTCAAATATTGAAATTTTAAAAACTGACATGAAAAAATCTACTCTAACTAAAACAGAGTAACAATAGAGGTATAGCGCTATGCACACAGTGAACTGTTTTTTGCGATTGAATCACAAGTTTGCATTTTTGTTAGCGTGGTAGTAGGCAGTAGTCGTGGTGGAAGTAGGATTTATATACAAGGAAATAAACCTCAGAAGTCTTTCACAATTATTAGCCAATTTCGTAAATTAGTGTTTACATTACTTTAAACACACATAATTTACTTCGATGGGTATTTTTTTGATGATAAGGGAAAAGAAAAAATGACAGTCGATGCCTTGCACTTTTCATAATCAACCTTGTAAAGTATACAGCAAAAATTTAACCCGTCTTATGCAATGCCTTTTTGTTTTAAAACCGCAGAGAAAAAACGCAGATTACAATTTTACGATAAGACAATTGGAACCAATATGATCTAAATCCCACAATACACACAAAGTATTAAAACTATGTAAAGTAAATAAATAATTAAGGATAGCAGGATATATGTAATGTTAAAAAGAGTACATACAGCTCAAGCTCAATGAAGCCTCAGTTATCATGCGGTTGTAAGGCAAAGTTAAAACAGTTTAAATTAGTAAAGTTTCAAACTTTGTGATTCAACCAACCAGAATTACAGTTTCAATACTCGTAAACCTACACGTGGCGTTGTCATTAAATTTGAAATTCGCCGTACGTACGTACGCGTTCATACCTGCGGTTGGCAATATATATTAATGAAGAAAGACCTGTTTTTTTTATTAATTAAATTATTTCATAATTTTCTGTGGTACCAATAACAGCGTTGACGTGTTGTTAAATAATACAAGAAGCATTTTACTGGACGCTCTGAAAATTCCCACTCATACGAACTTATTAAGTTTAGCTTTGACTGGAACAGAAGAAATCCATAAAAATTTTAAACAAGTTCTACTGGGGCATCATAAATTTCAATTTTTATATTTTTGCAACAAATTTCGTCTTCAGTTTGCAAAAGGCACAGATAAATGCAAACCATGATAAAAGAAGTCGAAAGTACACACGTTATGATACCATGTGTTGAGATCGTTTGCATTTTTTACACGATGCGGTACCTACATATTCTTAGCTTCTGTCAAGCGGTAAAGGTAAATTACGTTACGACTTTCGAGTGTCTTTACGAGTGTTCTTCTGGGACTTGCCACTTTTCATACTAAAACATACGCTTATGGGACATACAATGGAAAGTCTCAAAGAATGGCTTAACGTTAATTTATTTAACTTTTTAACTTACTACAATCGTCGTATTACAAACATTTTTACAGTGTTGTCACTTAGGTCACCAAATGTATCCAAAACCTGTGGGGATAACATAGGTGCCCAAACTAGGAAATCCTGTAAGATGGCAATATTCGGGTGTAGCCCCAAATGAGTAGTCATTTTTGTATATATATTTTATGTAGTCGTTCTGGGTGTATAATTACTAAACTTACAATCTTTACTTAGCGGTGATTAATAAATCAGTGATTAGTTATCCTCCGCAAAAAGTAGTTTAGAATTCAGGCAAAAAGCCACGACTTGACTTGTCGCGGTAAACGATTTCAATTGGCTTGTTAAATCTGTTACCAATTTTGGAGATAAAGATATTTGACTAGCTTCCACACGCAAATTCGCCCGCATGGTATTTGTAGCCTGTGTGTTATTTTACGTCATTGATAGTAAGAAGTAACAAACATTCAAACAAACATAGTTTCACATTTATGTTTTTATAAGTGTGGCTAAAGTGAGTTTGATGTCTGATAAAACAACCAACATCTATCAAAGAAACCTCACCATAGATTTCATCCTATCTATAAACGATTATTATGTAAGTAATAAAGTGAAATTGGATACGAAACTTAGCTCAAGTTTCTACCTAATTTGATAGGTAACCCTGCCTTCCGAGACTGGTTTCGATTTGAAGCATAAAGCTGTTTCTAGAATCTTGGCTTGGTTTTTTTTTGTGTTTATGTATGTGACTGTGGCACCTACGACACAGTGAATTCTGCAAGTAATGTGCATAAAGTTTTAACATTAAATCGCTTGTTTCGTGAAGGCTGAGCTACACTCAATTAATTCCCATCAACGTATGGTATGGAATGTTCTCTGCGCCTTATTTGGCCACGGACGGACCACGATCAAAAGTTAGATAATTATTCACGCTGTCTACAGTGATTGAGCGTTTACCGTATCAGCCTCCACGTAGGCTAGTGTAACGATCCCAACTCTGTTGTACCACCAAAATTTCTAATCAATAATCAATTCGAGTATTTTATTTGAAATCAATGTATTTTATTAAAACCTTTTTCATTACTTTGCATTAAATACTTTTTACTCCATATAGGAAGATGACAGAAGGCTACAGGAAAAAGAAAAAGGTTTTGACAGGGGATTCGGATTGGAATAGCGAGCTTAGATGTGTGAATCGAACAGATTTTTATTAAAATATTATTGATTTTGCAAGTAATTATAATAGAAATTTGCATTAATGTGCATAGTTTTGTGATACACATTTAATAGTGTAATTGTTTCCACCCATGAAACAGTTTCCATGATATTTCGTGAATACGGGATTTTGTAATGCGTAGTTGCTGTGATGACGTCTTAGAACGTAATATGTTAAGTGCGTAATTAGTGTGGATTTTATGAAAATGTTGAAGATTCTCTTTCCTAAAAAAGGAAATAAAAGAGAATTATTATGGCTTAACCATTATATTATTTTGTTGTGAATATTATCAATATCTGTTCGATGAATACCAAAACCCATAACATGGTTTATGGTCTGCTGGCCTGATCCTCACGGTGTCAACGAAAGCCAGGAGTCAGGGATCCCTTGTTAGTTAGGCCCAGGCAATTTGAGCGAACTGGGTGTTGAGTTTTCCCTTTGTTGGGCTCAGCAAAGCTCCCACATTGGTTGTTTCCTGAACTTGGATAATGGGGACTTGTCGAAGTGGGTCATGCCTTCAGCACCCATACTAAATCTATTTTCAGGATCCATTTGATGTGGTCCCTCGCACATCTCGCGGTACACGTCTTAATTCTGCTGTCTTTGGCTACGGCCTGCAGGAGATAGACCTTAGGGCTGGCACTAGGAATACAAAGTCGAGAAAGCCAATCTCGCATACATTAGTCAGAATAGTTAGAAAGGTGCACATTTACAATCTCTTGTGTTTTGTACCTTCATGCACAATTAGAATTAAATACGGAGTAAGGACGCAACTCCTTGTTTTGCTCTCACACATATTTGTAGCTAGTTTAGGTATTTAGGAACACAACTGATAATTTCAGAGTTTATACGGATGTTCCTTTTATTTATTGATACTGATTCTACTGGTTTAAATCAATGATTCCAAGAATAGTTGTGTTGGTTTTATGTTTTAAGTTATAAACAAATATTTTATAAATAATTTTACATTTATCTAATACATTAGAGTATCTCAAAGATCAGACGTAAATAAAGTATTTATTTAATAGACGATTAGATTATTGAATAGACGCTAGATCCGCTATTATCTGTAAAGGAGCTCCATTGTATAGATTAATGCCTTCTGATGATACATTCACAGATGTTAGTTGGAAATGTTTTATATTTATTATATTGAAACAACTTGGTCCACGTTACCAATCTGATGTGCACAACAGATCATTTAACCTATCATAGTTTATATTTTAGTATAAGATAGAGTGAAGATGTAATATCCACTTTGTATTAATTTAATGAATTGATTTATATTTGAATGATGAAATTGGTTCACAGATGTTGATACATTAGCACTTACTATGCTATTTATTTTTAATTTGCTTTTGCCGGCTTGTTGAGCACAAAGGTTTATGAATAAGTATTTCTATCAAATTACAATGTTATGATATTACTAAGCTGTGTCTAGTTTTCGTAATAGCTTTCCAAAGTGAGACTGGTAATCATCCATTATTATCACTGTTGCCGAACTTACCACCTACTCTTACTTTATTTTACCGGTACTGATATATTGGTTTGAGAAACCCAGATATCTCACGGAATTGCTAGTTAGGCTATGCGGTCTGGTCAAAAAGGGGTACAACTCCACCTAGCTGTAATACCTAAATGGTCAGCATATTGGTTTGTGAGATCTGTAACCACCTCAATTGATCAGTTTTGAATTATTGTTAGGGTTGAGACACATTGCTAAGTACTGTCATTTATTATGATCTTATATATTGATAATGTGCTCTGCTTGTTCTGCATTATGGCACTCTACCTCAGTTACAATCCCAGTACAAGTTTAGGAACTTACTGAATGTGAAATACATTCATTAGCATAAGTGAGCCAAGCTCTTATTTATAATTTAATTTAAATTACTGTTACAGTACAGTAAATCATTGTGGATATAGGAGAGTTTTATACTCTTTTCATCATTAACTCTTGCTCGTATGCTATACGAGTTAACTAAATCTCTTCGGAGAATAATAGGACCTTTCCTCTTCTTTTGATTAAGGAGGGTTAAGTTCCGCAGGTTCGATGGGATAATACTTTATTATACCACGAATAGAGGATTTTCTAGACGACAAATCCTAGGGTTGTCAGGAGTCGAAATTCATAGCATGGCGCGGGGAGGGGCGTCGAGCCATAGTTTGTGAAGGTGCCGTTGGCCCACAAACTATGTTCGTGGTATAAAATAATTAATAAGCTGCAATTTTTACAGCAATATTAAATAAATTTGTTATTCACTTTTCATTATTAAATTAGAGTGTGTACTATTCCATTAGTTCAAACTTTTAATTAATTATAACAATCTACTTTTGTAATAGTACATTTATAATTCTCCAGATCTAATATTTATTCTTAGGGACTTTCTTCACTACGCTACCCAATACCATGTCTTATGTCTACTACCAGCATACCTCTTAAAGAACCTTCTACTTAACGGGTTACTATGAAACACAACGTACAGTCCTACTACTAATACGATCACATTATTGGCCATTATAGATATTAAGATTTAGAATATATTTTCGAAAAATTTCGATCTGAGTGTCTTATTACGGATGGAAGGGGGAGGTCGGTTACAATTGGTGCCGTGACCAGGATAAAGGGGTCTCAAATGTTGGCAAGTAGCTAAGAACCTTGGGGGCGTGAATATGTTTTTAGAAATATAATTAATGATCATATTGATAATAATTTTAAGTTTTTATTGATGAGAATCCAAATGTTAAATGAGCTTGAGAATTAATGAGAAAATGTTAAAGAAGCTTAAGAATATTGGGGCCGTCTTTTTCTTCTTCGAGTCACCGGTTCTGTCGAACAAGTGTGGTGAAAGGATTGTAAGTGCGCCTCAAAGAGGCTCCTTTCGTGCAATCGACACATGTCTTTGAATTTTTTAGTTCTGGGACATGTCGGTTTCCTCACGATGTATTCCTTCACCGTTTTGAGAACGTGGTATTGCGTACATAAATCTTTCAATCGGAAAACTCATAGGTGCACGTCGGGATTTGAACCGGCGACCTCCGGATTGAAACTCGGGGGTCATTACCGCTAGACCACTACGCTCTCGAAAAGGGCCGTGAAAACAATTATTGATTTAGACTTTTATTTCTTTTGTATACATTTATTGATTTGTTTCAGTGTTTCAAATCGGTTGTGTTTCAAGATAATGTTAATCTAAATTGAAAGTTATTAAAATTAAATTCTTGTGTAATATAAAAAAAAAATATTACATATTAGAAAAGGCAAGCATGTATTACTGTTTATTTGCAATTGATTCGTGTTTGTCTATTTAATTTATATTCAAGGCAATTTGTCTTGTGTTTTCAATTTTAAGAACTATATGGGGGCGTATTGAAGAATGACTTGAAATTGTTTACGGTGGTAGTATTATTCATGTTATTTCTAATTCAATAATAACTCATGTTCAAGTTCAGAAGTTGGAACCTAACTTAATTAAAGAGTATTTATAATTTGCTAATACTTATAATTGTTTAATGTAAAAGTTTGAGTGAATATGAATAATCTAGGCTTGCAAATTTAATGCTTGTTATTATTAAAAAAGAAAATAACTTGGGTTTGTGGGTTTAAAGGAAAGTGATTCATTATAAATATTAAAAATAAAGTTTAAGTAGACCTCTCGTGCGAAAGAAGCGCAGTGAATGTTGAATGTTTGAAGATCCGTACTGAAAGGACAGAGCCCTGAACTTGAGGCGATTTGTCAATATTTGGTTACAAACTATAGAATACACTCAATGAGTCTTTTATAGTGGAGAAGTTGGTGTTAGGATAAGTCAGCATGGGTCTGGTTGTATTTTGCGCCAACCCAAAGACATTCATCAGTACCGTCTGATTCTATAGAAGATTCATACTCTACCATGAGGAAAGAATAGTACCCACACTGCACATTCACCGAATTATGGAGGGCCCCGTTCAAGTTTTGATTTTGAGTGGCAAGTGATAGGGCATGGCAAATGATGCACTCACTCATAGGGAGGATAGACACTGGAGGGTCTTGTATGTTTGACTCAAGTAAACGGAATTTGTTCACTCGGGAAGAGCTTACTGGATGTCACTAGGACTAATCTGCCTCGCAACCAGATTCTCTTACTTTGTCGATGCCGAAACTGGTGAGTTGTTTTCGTTGGTTATGCTTGTCACTTTATAAACTTAAATGATGGCTTGGATTGTGTTTCTTTGTGGTTCGGTTTAAAAACACTTACGTTCATCAACACACACATACATACAGACATTTTACTCAATACTGTTTGAAACCATTTATTGATGAATAAATAAAACTTTGTTTGCTGTTTGAATTGAGTATTGAGTATGAAAGTGAGTGAAAATTATTTCACTCACTACTATTACTATTAAGTAATAATAACTATTATTTTAAAAATAAATATATTCAGACAATATAGTCTAAAGTAGAGGCAAATCAAATTGAGAAGCATTAAGTGAATATTATTGGGGTTTATGAAAACATCAAGAATTGAAGAAAGGAAAATATCTTGATGGATTTTATTCAGATTTGGTTAGGTTACCAATTTCAGACACTATTTTCGATCAGTTTTGCGTAATATTGTTAATAATGTAAATAACAAGTGTAATTGATTATTGAATAAACTACCAAGTGTAATCAATCAATCATCAATACTTACATAATTTTGAAATTTAATTTTCAATTAATTAAATTCAATTGAATTGATTAGATCTGAAGAAATGGCATTTCCATTTTCAGTTAAAATTTACATGATTATTTTAGGTATTTACTCAAAAGTTTAATATTTTAAAATGCATTACGTGCTCTTTCCACTTATTTAAAAAAAAAAAATATTCAGCTAATTATACTAACTTACTAAAAATTTGATATTTAACATAGTCAAATTTTTATTTTCCATGGAATTCTTAGTTTTTATCATTTGAGTATTAAAATTTTGGAGTTTATACCATAGTCATGGAAGTTTATTTTCTATAAAAAAATATATTTATAAGGATTCTTGGAATGTTTGATTTATTTATTTTTATTGTATATTTAATACATGAAACTAAATATAAAAATAAAATATTGACATAATTTACAAAATAATTACATTAAATAACAACAAAATTGTTTAAATTTATAAACTAGCACAATGCGTCTTGGTTTAATAATCAGAGAGTTCTGTGACACATAGGCTTTTTACAACTGTTTTCATTCCTTTCTTGTGTAAACTTTTCTTGTTTAGATTGTCTTTGCTATTCTAACATTATCTGTTCATATTTTTATTTGTTTATTTCATGTTATCTTGTTATCAAATGATTGCGACTGTTACAATTTTGTCCATTTTATCTTGCTGTTCCTCTTCATATATTTTGTCTATTGCCATTTCATTTTATAATCATTTATTATTAATTTTATTTTGGTGGTGAGTTTTGATCTTTTGTTAATGGTGTATTATATCTTCACAAGTTACGTTATAATACAGGGGGCGATTGTAACGATCCCAACTCTGTTGTACCACCAAAATTTCTAATCAATAATCAATTCGAGTATTTTATTTGAAATCAATGTATTTTATTAAAACCTTTTTCATTACTTTGCATTAAATACTTTTTACTCCATATAGGAAGATGACAGAAGGCTACAGGAAAAAGAAAAAGGTTTTGACAGGGGATTCGGATTGGAATAGCGAGCTTAGATGTGTGAATCGAACAGATTTTTATTAAAATATTATTGATTTTGCAAGTAATTATAATAGAAATTTGCATTAATGTGCATAGTTTTGTGATACACATTTAATAGTGTAATTGTTTCCACCCATGAAACAGTTTCCATGATATTTCGTGAATACGGGATTTTGTAATGCGTAGTTGCTGTGATGACGTCTTAGAACGTAATATGTTAAGTGCGTAATTAGTGTGGATTTTATGAAAATGTTGAAGATTCTCTTTCCTAAAAAAGGAAATAAAAGAGAATTATTATGGCTTAACCATTATATTATTTTGTTGTGAATATTATCAATATCTGTTCGATGAATACCAAAACCCATAACATGGTTTATGGTCTGCTGGCCTGATCCTCACGGTGTCAACGAAAGCCAGGAGTCAGGGATCCCTTGTTAGTTAGGCCCAGGCAATTTGAGCGAACTGGGTGTTGAGTTTTCCCTTTGTTGGGCTCAGCAAAGCTCCCACATTGGTTGTTTCCTGAACTTGGATAATGGGGACTTGTCGAAGTGGGTCATGCCTTCAGCACCCATACTAAATCTATTTTCAGGATCCATTTGATGTGGTCCCTCGCACATCTCGCGGTACACGTCTTAATTCTGCTGTCTTTGGCTACGGCCTGCAGGAGATAGACCTTAGGGCTGGCACTAGGAATACAAAGTCGAGAAAGCCAATCTCGCATACATTAGTCAGAATAGTTAGAAAGGTGCACATTTACAATCTCTTGTGTTTTGTACCTTCATGCACAATTAGAATTAAATACGGAGTAAGGACGCAACTCCTTGTTTTGCTCTCACACATATTTGTAGCTAGTTTAGGTATTTAGGAACACAACTGATAATTTCAGAGTTTATACGGATGTTCCTTTTATTTATTGATACTGATTCTACTGGTTTAAATCAATGATTCCAAGAATAGTTGTGTTGGTTTTATGTTTTAAGTTATAAACAAATATTTTATAAATAATTTTACATTTATCTAATACATTAGAGTATCTCAAAGATCAGACGTAAATAAAGTATTTATTTAATAGACGATTAGATTATTGAATAGACGCTAGATCCGCTATTATCTGTAAAGGAGCTCCATTGTATAGATTAATGCCTTCTGATGATACATTCACAGATGTTAGTTGGAAATGTTTTATATTTATTATATTGAAACAACTTGGTCCACGTTACCAATCTGATGTGCACAACAGATCATTTAACCTATCATAGTTTATATTTTAGTATAAGATAGAGTGAAGATGTAATATCCACTTTGTATTAATTTAATGAATTGATTTATATTTGAATGATGAAATTGGTTCACAGATGTTGATACATTAGCACTTACTATGCTATTTATTTTTAATTTGCTTTTGCCGGCTTGTTGAGCACAAAGGTTTATGAATAAGTATTTCTATCAAATTACAATGTTATGATATTACTAAGCTGTGTCTAGTTTTCGTAATAGCTTTCCAAAGTGAGACTGGTAATCATCCATTATTATCACTGTTGCCGAACTTACCACCTACTCTTACTTTATTTTACCGGTACTGATATATTGGTTTGAGAAACCCAGATATCTCACGGAATTGCTAGTTAGGCTATGCGGTCTGGTCAAAAAGGGGTACAACTCCACCTAGCTGTAATACCTAAATGGTCAGCATATTGGTTTGTGAGATCTGTAACCACCTCAATTGATCAGTTTTGAATTATTGTTAGGGTTGAGACACATTGCTAAGTACTGTCATTTATTATGATCTTATATATTGATAATGTGCTCTGCTTGTTCTGCATTATGGCACTCTACCTCAGTTACAATCCCAGTACAAGTTTAGGAACTTACTGAATGTGAAATACATTCATTAGCATAAGTGAGCCAAGCTCTTATTTATAATTTAATTTAAATTACTGTTACAGTACAGTAAATCATTGTGGATATAGGAGAGTTTTATACTCTTTTCATCATTAACTCTTGCTCGTATGCTATACGAGTTAACTAAATCTCTTCGGAGAATAATAGGACCTTTCCTCTTCTTTTGATTAAGGAGGGTTAAGTTCCGCAGGTTCGATGGGATAATACTTTATTATACCACGAATAGAGGATTTTCTAGACGACAAATCCTAGGGTTGTCAGGAGTCGAAATTCATAGCATGGCGCGGGGAGGGGCGTCGAGCCATAGTTTGTGAAGGTGCCGTTGGCCCACAAACTATGTTCGTGGTATAAAATAATTAATAAGCTGCAATTTTTACAGCAATATTAAATAAATTTGTTATTCACTTTTCATTATTAAATTAGAGTGTGTACTATTCCATTAGTTCAAACTTTTAATTAATTATAACAATCTACTTTTGTAATAGTACATTTATAATTCTCCAGATCTAATATTTATTCTTAGGGACTTTCTTCACTACGCTACCCAATACCATGTCTTATGTCTACTACCAGCATACCTCTTAAAGAACCTTCTACTTAACGGGTTACTATGAAACACAACGTACAGTCCTACTACTAATACGATCACATTATTGGCCATTATAGATATTAAGATTTAGAATATATTTTCGAAAAATTTCGATCTGAGTGTCTTATTACGGATGGAAGGGGGAGGTCGGTTACACTAGGAAATGTTTATGTAAATTGAAGATTGAAATTTTCTGTAAACACAGAGCCGTTGAGTCTCGAATTTACCGAACCTGTATTGGTGCAAAGTTTTCAGCTGATTCTTTATTCATTCGGCACGATTTCCATAGGAAACAGGGACTTATTTGAATTTCTTACGGGAAATGTTCTATTGATAGAAATATTTTGTTTTCGGGATATTATTATTTGGGAGTTTAAGACATGTTTAGAAACAGTTGACAAAGTAATAATTTATCTTAGCTTTTATAGATTCCATCACATTTATTGGTCACTGTGATTA
The DNA here is from genome assembly GCA_947359385.1 of Chesias legatella. Lineage (NCBI taxonomy): Eukaryota > Metazoa > Arthropoda > Insecta > Lepidoptera > Geometridae > Chesias > Chesias legatella. The sequence continues at coordinate 5,610,991 of OX375773.1, read as the reverse complement.
GGGTTTTTTTTTTAAGAGAAACAGTATTTCACTTGGAAAATAATAGATATAATAATTACTGGTTTTCACGCTTATTTACAAATTTCTCAACCTAAGCTCTCATCCAAGATTTCACATAAGAGAACAAAGAGTAATACTAAGTACGCCTGATATAAGACATAGCCGACTTGTTGGTTACTTTGTTGGTATCAGAATAGTGCTAACTACTGGGTTACATAGGCATGAATTAATGGAATAGTGTGAGAAAACAATGGAAGCGATGAGCTCACGCCTCGTCACGTCTACGTCTCCAGGATGGGTAACACTACCACATAAGGTGAAATTGGTTCTCTGAACCTTTGCCTACCCTTTCGGAGATAAAGGCGTGGATCAATGTATTTAGCAGTAGCAGCAGAACTTGTGCTAAGTTCGCCCGGAGCCGCAAAGCAGTGATACAGACTTATTGCTGTGTTCCGGTGGAAGGGACTGGGTGGGGACTGGACGGTGAAATTGCAGGCGCATGAGACGTAACGTCCCCGTCTCGGGGTGATGAACGCAACGCAATGCGACTTGAGTCATCTCGTATTTTGGTGGAGAGGACTTGAGTCGCATTGCTGTTGACTATGGGCGGCGTTTACCACTTAAAATCAAGTGGGGCGTCAGCTCGTTCCGACAATTATGTCACATAAAAAATGTAGATATTAAATAACACAACATAGTAGGTACTTTATTTTTTGCCATACTTAAATCGAATATTTAGATAACTAGTAGGTAGGTAAGTTATCTACATACGATCTTAGAAATAAATTGTTTTTCCCTATCCACTAGGTACTAATGGGTGAAATTTCGTGGTCAATTCCAATCTCAGGTAGAAAAACGTCAATGTGTGTGTCACTTTGGCACAAAGAAAAATAAAGTGCTCTACCTACGTTTTGTTAATTCAACCGGAGGGTTCTTCAATTTGGTTTCGGGGTTGTCGGGCGTTGCGGGTAGTTTTTGTCGATTACACGGAACACAGCTGCTGTACTAAATCAACCAGATGTGGTTCAATGCAATCTACCTCTTACGAATTTTACATCTGAAATGCAAAAGTCAGTGTAGAAGCAAAAGAGTTCCAGCGAATTTTAAACTCAATTCGAAGTATTTCTAAATAAACGACCAAGAGAGAGATAATAGAGATAATAAGCAGAATAAAGTAGAAGGGTTATTTAAAGTTTGTCCATTTTTATAAATTAATAAACAAGAAAGCTAAAGCGAAATCAGGTAACTTATTAAACCGATGCTTGTTAAGTTGACAAGCGTACCTAATCAAAACATAATAAGGCATAACTACATTTTATAAAGGTACTTTTGAATTGATTGAAATTATTGACGATTGTATTGAAAATTTTGATTTGAATTTTCAATTTAAGTTACACATCTGTTACATTTTTCAGCTGACCTTTATAAGACGGGTAACGTAACCATGAAGCCGAAGGGTTTACAAAACATTAACTTAATAATGTATGTTCAACTAAACGACCTTTCCAGAACTTAAACTTAAAAAATACCTATTTGAACTCATTAAATGGCAATAGATTAATTTTAAAGGGTACTTATTTTATGTTATTACGTTTTAGTTTTAATAATTTTGGTTGTACTAACCATGTTTAATGTGTGTCACTAAGTACGTACATACGTAAAATAATGTATACGTAAATGCGTACTTAATATGTGAAATCTTTACTTGAATTTAAAAATAACCCAATATAATTTTCAGGTAAACTCGACTCTTGTAATTCTACCAATTTACAGCGATGGTTGACGTCCGTTCCCGGAGCAGACGCGGTCCGTCCCTCACAATTTAATTTGGCCACAGTACATAACGTACAGAGGTCGAATTCAGCAATAATCAAATATATAGCCCACTCAGATAGACTACAGGTTAGAGGTGTGGGGATTTATGAATAAATACTTTTTCTATCTGTTATTGAAGCTACCTACGACGATGAAAAAAAAACACATTAAGTCTATTCAAAATTAAAGTACTGTAATGACGGTCGCCAAGCATTCATAATTTTAATCTCGTATTAATGTGATATAATTAAAAGGTTAACGATAACAACAACAAAAACAGGAAGCTCACTCAGGTCACTACTGGCAGCGACATTTTTTATTGAGTATCGCATATATATATGATTTTCATTATTGAAAAATGAATTATATATATATATATTGATTGATAGACTCTGAATATAAATTCTGAAATTGATGCAATTTTTTTTTTGATTGCTAAGTTAGTACTTGTGTACCCGCGCGGTTACTGCGTTTCATTCTCTTCTCTTTCAATTGTGACAATGGTGTGTCCCAGCGCTTCAGGGTGATGAAAAATCTCCCTTTCAAATTATGAATTTGATACTGTCGTCACGCGCTTCATCAATTTAATTACTTAAGCAAATTTTGTTTCTGTCTTTATTAAATTCGTTATTCTTCCTAGTCACGTAATTAATAAAAGTTGAATTTCAATGAAACAGGACACAGGTGAAACGTGAAACCTTCAAAGAACATTTAGAAAAGTTAAAATTCAATCAATCGCACTTTTAAGCGAGGGACATAGTATATATTTTTTTTTAGATAAAAAAGTCTCCATTTAATTTTTATCGTTCATTTTCAAATCAGCCTGCTCAAGTTTATTTATGTGAATAAATATGTGATAAGATCTGTCCATAACAATGCGATAAGTGCGACTTGGGTCTTCTCCTACACAGTTATGGGACAACCCAAGTCGCATCATATAGCCCCTAAGTCTGAGACGTGAAGGTGAAATCTCCTCCCCGGACAAACTTGGCACGAGCTCTGCTGCCTGAGAGAGATCGTATCATAAACGTTAATTAACTCAGCAATGCAGGTATATCTTACCTTTATCAAGATCAGATAGTAATATCCAGTTTTTATTTATATGGTTCACCTTATAAACCAACGGTAACGTTAGGAATATTTTGTATTTTAAGAGCAGTAGAACTCTCGCAAAGTTTGTCCGGGGAAGTACTGCCACTACGTCCATTTCTGCCGCCAAGCAGTAACGCATTCGCGTTGCTGTGTTCAGGCTAGAAAGGTGTGGTTGCAGGTGAAATTACAGGCACATGAGACATTCCACCTACCTACACGTCTTAGAGTTACGGGCGCATACGATGCGACTTGGATCTTGCACCTAGTAGGGGAGGACTTAAGTAGCATCGATTGTTATGGGCCGTGGTCACCACTTAACACCAGGTGGGCCGTCGGATCGTTCCATAATGTATCACATAAAAAAAATAAACTCCAGATAGAACAACTTATTTTTATATCATAAATTCTAATCAGTTTTAGTGAAATCATTGGCTGAAAACAAACTGCATACTGCATAGGGGCTTCAAATCCTTAAATACCTCCTATTGAAGTCACATTATGTAATAGTGAGTTATTCATTATGTAAATTACGTGCTTAATATTCATTACGTTATTCACTTTCTTCTATTTATATTCACAAATCAGATTGTATGTAAACAGTTTTTACAGCCCTATTCATCCGATTTTTAATCAAACGATAATTTATTCATATAATTTACTTGCTAATTCGATTTAATATGTATACGACCTGTGAACTTGACTACCGTTGATGATTATGCAACGCACTTTAGAAACCAATATGTATTTAAAACCGGTAATATAAGGTTTCTTTGAAAAAATACTAATTTATTAGTTATTTAACATTTTGGAACCATTATTGCTAAAGAAGAAAGATAAAATACATTGAATTTCTAACAAATTAACCTGTGGCAGTATTGTGGAACATGAAATAGGATAATGCAAAATAGAGTCGAATCCTTTATTTTACGAAATTTGATACTATTCTCTGACTATACCGCTTAGTAAAATAACATATACCGTCCCTAGTATATTTCTTTAAGAATACTTGTAACTTAGTTATTCGACACTTAAGTAGCATTCTCTAATAATGTTGTACACTGTGGTCATATTTTATTCAAAAATATATTGCAAATGAAATAATTTTCAGAATACATTCTTTGATTGAGCACTTCGTTAGCGGAAGACTCAATTGATCTGGAATTGTGTCAAACCAATCACACTTTCGTCAGCATCTCTGTGGATCGCTCGGATCGGAACCGCTGATTTGCAGTCATCACTCGTCTATTCATACCGTAACTGAAGTATCAGACTAGGCAAGATTATCTGAAAACGATGTATTTTGAAATTGGGAACTTACTTTTTTGTTGTATACGCAGCAGACTAGACTAAAACTAGCGTAAATAAGCTATTTGAACGAATGGGGGGGTGGGCGGAATATCTTTCAACTCTGGCTCATTGAATGAATAAAAAGTTACTTAAAGATTTGCAGGATAAAAAGTTAGTAGGCATTTTCTGTTGTCGGAGTTTTAAAGTAAGTAAATAAAGCTATCAATTTGTATAGTGTTAGGTACTAGTTTCAGGCCATACTAATAATAACCGTACTTGAATACATTCATGCTTCAAGTACGGATATACTTCGTTGTAAAAATCATGGTCATTACAGTAAGTTACTACTACGCTTTTGTTAGTGTTAGAATAATAAATATTAGTGGACATTTCACACAGCGCCATCTAGCCCCAAAGTAAGCTAAGCATAGCTTGTGTCATGGGAACCAGACAACTGATATAATACTTTTATACTTTTCTTTTGTAAATAGATGGATAGATAGATAGATAACACATTTATTCGGCACACAGGACACAAATACACAAAAGAGCAATGACTATTATATGTATTACATACATATAATACATATACACCCAGACACAGAACAAACATCAATGTTACAAATGTCACATAAATGTTTGTCATGGGTGGGGATCGAACCCACGACCTACAGCGCAGAAGGCAGGGTTACTATCAACTGAGCTATGAGGCCAGTCAATCAACAGAATTCCTTACTGTTATGCATCCCGTGGTACTATTATGGGATAGACTAATCCGTGCCCAACTTGGTTGTATCCCTTCCTACACGTTTGTGTCTATGCCACCTGCGACACACGAAATATATGTGTAACTAGGTGGAGGCGTAACATGTTGAGATGTTATTGTGTTATAGACGTGTAACGAAGGAAAGACGACTACGCGGTTACCTTACAAAAACTTAAGATCATGATGCACCATTCCAGTCTACCGGCTACAAAACATCTTCATACGGAAAGTAGATCTAAGACCATCTCGTGGCCATCACCTCAGACTAGAGCGCGACCATGCAAAAACTCTCGCTACACATCACTTCCAAAGCCAACAAACAGATTAGTAGAACTCACGGCAAGTTCGTCCGGGGAAGTACTGCCACCATGCCCATTTCTGCTGCCAAGCAGTAAGGCGTTCGCGTTACTGTGTTCCGGTTTAGAAGGTGTGGTTGCCGGTGAAATTACAGGTACATGAGACATTACTCTTACACGTCTCAGAGATGCGGGCGCATACATTGCGACCTGGGTCTTGTCGTACCTAGTAGCTAAGGACCCAAGCCGCGTCGGTTTTTATGGGTAGAGGTTACCACTTAATACCAGGTGGCTCGTCGGCTCGTTCCGTAACTGTATCACATAAAAAAAGAGTAGTTCACAGTTGGAATCTGCTACCGCATGACATTGTTTCTACCACTTCTTTGAATGCTTTTAAAAACAAACTCGACAACTGGCTACGAACAACCAAAATATGCTTAAAAAGTGAACCAATCAATAAAAGACTATTCTTTACGACGCTGTATGAAGTGGCCGTTTCAGCGAAATCTGCCCGACCACAATTAATAAACAAATAATCCATGTACCGCTGTCGTCGTATTTACTCAATAAAACATCAATTCCACCTCAAATTTCTCATTGGTTGAGTATTCATAAAACATTTATTATGCCATGACTAAAACAGGCTCTAACGCGTTGGCTTTGTTCATGGGAGAACCCATAAAGCAGGGTCTGCACTAAAGTATCCCATTACGTAAGGTCGGCTCCTGTATTGTTGATTCAATCTACTCTACAATCATTCTATAAATTCATATATCATGAATATAATCATAATAATAACTGAACATTAAATTCACCTACAACTATTTAGCCTTTCCAAATAAAAATGAGAGTGGAGATTGCGACCGTGGAAGTGTGTTTTTTATTACTATAAACTAAAGCTTTTCACTATATTTTTAACCGATTTCAGAAAAAGGAGGAGGTTCTCAATTCGTGTTTTTTTTTTTTAGTTACCTCAGTTCTCCGTCATTTAACTGATTTGGAAAATTCATTTTTAATTGAAGGTTAAGATTGGTCCCATAGATATTTCATCAAAATAGGCTTTAAACCAAAATAACTGGAAATAATATGTCATCGAAATACGAGATAAGGAGGAATGATCATTTCCGTTTAAAGTATCTAATTAAAGTCCCTTCCAAGTGTTTTAGTCAGTCTGTTTGTATTTTGTATAGACTATTCTCAGAAACTACTGTATCCTGTCGAAAGGATTTTCATCAATATATAAAATGTTTGAGGACGAAGGTTCGGATAGAATTTACGGGTCCTACAGCCATATTATGTGCCACCGAAACGTTAAGCGAAGCCGTGGCGGGACATTAATAATATTATAGTTTAATGACTTATGTATATAATTAACGATCGGTCCATTATTCTTTGGAATAACCGATTTTAATCCCAACAAGTGCTGGAGCTCCAAAGCCTGCACGATTAAACAAAGATAATTATTAGTATCGGCTATTTTTTTGAATAATATCTTAATTATAAGAAAAAAAATCTAAATCTCTTTTTCATGTTATTTTATTTTTAAATAAGGCACTTATAAATATGACTTCTCATTAGAATTTCATATTCATTCTGAATTCATAATTAATATCTCACTGACGCTGTGCGTAATTAATACTGCTTTCGTCTAAAAGGTCGTTTATTTTGTTTTTTTTTTTATAAAATCATATCAAAAATATCAAAATCTCTTTGACCACAGCATTACAATATTGGACTTTCATATTTTGTTTACTCCACGTACAGCACAAACGAGAATACAAAGCTTCTAAAAGCCCGCGTACATAAAAATGCCCTTATTCTCTAATGAAGCTTTGCTCGTTACACACTAATGGGTCATTTTATACGAGTTGGTAACGCGACACTTTTTGTGATATCTGTATGTTTTTGTTTTAATGGTCACCTTGCTTGCGCGTAAAGTATGTGACAAAAATTATAAATTGTTATGAATAATGTGAAAAACCCTTCTTCTACTGCTTATTTCTAAAATTATATTAGACTATATCTACATCTAAACGACAATAAAAATTTGGCTAAGCACATCAAACATGTTCTAAGTGTCTTAAGTTATTAGAATTTTGTATTTGTATTTTGTAGCAGCGACTATGCTCAAAATAACTTAAAGCATGCTCAATTTCTTAAAGAGGCGCTTTATTCTATGGAACAAACCTTTTTAACATTGACTTTGACAGCTTCTGTGAGTTTAGTTGTCGTGTCAAAATATTTTTGTTTTGTTCTCCGTATTATTCCAAAAAAATACCAATATAATTAAGAACAATTTGAATTACACGTAATTAAAACTCCATACCTTTTAAATATTTGTATACGTATGAAATGTGAACTCCACACATGTCGTGTAGACATATTTAAAATATAAATATCAAAACCTGTCTGAACAGTCAAAATATAAATTTATTAAAAAAAACCGCTACTCCTGTTTAATAAAATATAATAATATCTATCAAAATGTACATTTATAGTTACTGTTTTACTTCACTTCATACGTTATGAGCCAAAAGGGCGGTTCGTGTAATAAATCACATAATTCACTAAGTTTTAATTACAAAGGCTTATCCCTTTTGTTCCTGTCCGTTTGCTGGCACAAACAAAAAACCAAACTTTAGTCTCTTTTCGGAACGGATTTTGTAGCTTAACGTTTCCTATTAATATGTAAATCCAGGATTTAAACCACCTCTCCCAGTATTGATTCACTGCGGTTCAAACAAATCGAGTTATTTTATAAAGGGGCTCAACATGTTTCCACTTTAAAGCAAAATTATCAGCCCTCCTACTTGGCGTATTCTTGATATGCTAAAGTGAAGTGTTAAATTCCAAAAACTTACCGTTATCTACACTACACACTACAGGTATCTCAGATTGCGGTTTGTTTCTCACCGCGTGCCTATTGGTACCGCTTATGATCAGTGTCTAAGTCTAAGATCCAATTCCGTTCCATCCTAGACGCGCTTGCATTGCGGCCACCAGCCGACGCGTGCCTTTAGGAGCTGTACCCACTGTCCTTGAATTGTTATTATTTTTATGTTGCAATGTCACGGAACGAGCTGATGGCCCACTTGGTGGTAAGTGTTACCTCTGCCTACAACAACAAACCAACTTGGGTCCTCCTCTACTAAGGTAACAAGACTCAAGTCGTATCGTATGCGCCCGTAACTCTATGATGTGAAGGTGGAATTTCGCATGTGTCTGTTGTTTTATAATGACATCTACACTTAGCAGACATGAATGAACAAACGCTGAAAACATGATTAAGCATACAAGTATCGAGCACAAGCGAAGCCAAATGGAGCTCGATGATTGGATGATTCGCTGTTCGTCGAGCATGAGTGCTCGAATTTTGTAAGTTAGCGAGGTTACTCGGTGGAGGACCTCCAGTGGTACGGACACACGGTAGTCCGCCTGGTGAAGGCGAACAACGGGTCCTAGGACTGCGCGAAGCCAGGCTGGGGCTGTATGTTAGGCACTGTGCTTCTGGCTGTATTCTGCAACCACCGACCATATTGCGTTGTTTGTGAGACCGGGACTTACAGCAGCTCCCAGATCAAATGGACTGCTGTACTGTGTAGAAACGGATTCCCCAATATCCGTCAAGTGTGGACCAGGCTTAAGTGTCTGGTCTATCTATTCGAGTCATTGGTACTCTCGAACCAGTGCGGCGAAAGGATTTTAAGTGCGCCTCAAAATGGCTCCTTTCGTGCAGTTGACACATGTCTTTGAATGTTTAGTTCTAGGACATTTCGATTTCCTCACGATGTTTTCCTTTACCGTTTTGAGAACGTGGTATTGCACACGTAAATCTTTCAAGCGAAAAACTCATAGGTGCACATGGGGATGCGTCCGCAGTCATCGAGGACGCCACTTCCCGACACCTGGCCGCGGATGTCCCGACTCCGACTGCTAAACGTACAACTAATAATCGTTTAGAGAACAAAGCCTATCCGTTCCACGTAGCCACTTTGTGCTGCATAACTTATATTCCGGTTAGCCGGTTAATAGCGGTAGAAGTTATCTGTGAATGTGACAATTGCAAAAAAACGTTTTGTTGGATAACTGATCACATCATGTCCTGAATTTCTCCAATCCCTGATTATATTCAGATTTCCCAGCAAGTAGAACTTGTGCCAATTCGTCGAAGGAACACTGTACATTTCTGCCGTCAAGCAGAAACGCATTACGTGTTCGCATCTGAAAGGTATGGTTGCCTGTGAAATTAGCAATAATAATTGTGCCTCTGACCTTCACGTCTCTAAGCTAGGGCGCAATACAATGCTTGGAAAACTTGGGAGCGGAATTTTTCAGTGCCATATTATTCTAGTCAAACTATATCAAACCTTTCTTTGAAGCGAAACTTGAACGTGAAACATCATACAATTTTTGAAAGTACAAAGAGTTGGAGCTGGTTTTCTATTTTTAACTAGCTTAATGTCTAAGTCCAGATCAATATAGTTTAAGCACGGTCAATTGATCACAATTTATGAGTTCCCTTTTTCCTTGAAGCCAATAGATGCGTTTGATATTCGGCCCTCAAGAGGAGACAAAAAGCCGTCTCGGGCTGCGATCTTGACATCAATCTATTGTCCACTACAGCATTGTATTTCATGTTGTTATAGTTCCAAGATGACACGCAGTCTGTACGGAGGAGGTGGGGTTTCAAATTCGCCTGATATTGATTGATGGGGGATATTTGTTACGGTCTTTTAGGGTATGGCCCGCGGCGGAGAAAATGTTTTCCGTTTATACGACGACCCTAAATCTATTGCAGGGGAAAGAAATGAAAGGTTCGGTTCGGAAGTTGAAGCGAGAAATTATTATCCAAACTTCAGTTCAATAAAGAATGTTGGTCATTGTTAATGAGGCTTAGTAGGTGTGTTTATGTAAGCCTGGGTTGATTCCACAGAACTAATGTAGGTAATGATATGGTAATGCGTACATTAAATATTTTACCCCGGCAGATTGTATTAATTAGGACTACCAAATACAACACGTTATTTCACGCACTGCATATTGTGAAATATCCCACGGATATAATTCCGGTCGAAAAACAAATCTGAACCAAACTGCATTAGTATTTTGTTTTGTCCACAGTAACCTTTGCTGTGGTCAAACTCTGCCATTGACAGTGATCTATTATATTTATGAACTTTTTGCTATACCTAGCTGTGTCAAATATCCTTGTTGTTTTTGCCCCAGCAAAAAGGCAGTAAGCGAGGCGGCATTATTGTGTTACACTGTAATGATTCTACCAACAAAAAACATGAGGTACGAACGCCCATTCGTTAAAAAATACAGTCGCTTTGGTTTCAAGAGCTTATTTTTATAGCGCTAGCGTATTTACGTAAAAGAAAATTTACATTGATAAAATATTTGTCCCTTTACAATTTTATTTAACTTCCGAGGTTATTACTCAACCATAAACGAAAAAAGTTAAATAAACATTATTATGAGAATTTATGGTATGGAATCCCTAGAGGTAAAATATACCTAAGAAATTAAAAAGTGTTTGTTTTACGATACAGCTTTAAGATCATTATTTCCACTTCGCATTCCACCGCAAATTTGACTATCACGTGTTTCCATATGTTTCAGGACTTCTTGGCTCAAAACTAAATTATGGAATGGTGTTTCAAAAAATAAGATTGATGATTAGGATGAAGAAGTGATGCTACTAAAAGTCTGGATTCATAAAATTGTTTATTAAAATACTAGTGGACTACTATTACAATTACTAGTTGACTCGTCTACGACTACGTTTGTTTTAGTGGAATTACCCTCGTCTTAGCGAGTGTCTAAGTCCTAAAACAAAACCCTACGCAAACTTTTAGATTCGTAGATATTGAGCAAGTCAGTCATTTCCTCTCGACATATTTAAAAAAAGTTACAACGTGTATAAGTGAAACCACTGCTTGTGAAAAGGTTTTTCTTAAATATAGCAGACAATGGCATAAATTATGATATACCTAAAAATATCTGACGTCACTCCGTGGGAAAACAGAAGTAATTTTCATACGTCCATTCAAACGGACCGTATGGTGACTGTGCATTACTGTGGACCAAATAAACATTAGTAGGCGCCTTATTAATAATTTTGAACAAACATTTGGAAACTACCCTTTGTTTAGTTATTTAATAGAAAAATTGTGAATATTTCATACTTAGATTTAATGAAATGAAATTAAAAAAATGTTCTACAATTTACCAATACAATAATATCTTATTTAAACTTGTCGATGTAGTGTATGTTCATTATGTTGTCCTTTAATTTGAGGTGATACATTTACCACCAACTTCATTAAGTTGCAGTAAATTCAGATCGATTCTACCGTCTTGCCCTGTCAGTATTTTCCAGCCTAGCCAGTTCGATAATATAACGACTTTAGCAAATAAGAAGGCATTTTGGCATTTTGTTGGTGGCAGCGATAGCTACCACCAACAAAATTAACCACAGCAGAAATTTTACCTGACATAATTAAGCTTTATATTTCGTTAATTCAATAATTCTATGTTTCAGTTACACAACATATTTGTTTAGCGGAAACGTTAAATCTATGTCCATGATTCATTTAGTTATAATTTCCGAGCACAAAGCTAATTGTTATACAAATACACATTATTCATACACGCGTTCGAGGTACAGTGATCAACAGAACTGAATACTTTTTTGACCATAAGCTGGATAGTCAGTTATGGATTGATCTAATTGTCAGATTAGAATCTTAGAAATCCCTAGAATTAGAATTTAGAATTAGAAATATATAATAGAGATTAGAAATTAGAATTGGAGCTATAGATTAGAGTAAGATTTTAACCCTGGCCATGTTTTTACTATTTGGTAGGTGGTAAAGATATACACAAATTAAACGGTACACTCATTCAATTACCCAGGATTTCCAAATATTTATAGCAATGGAAGTTTCGGTTTTCTTTTTTTTGATGGCTGTCTATAGAATTGGGTTTTAAATTAGGCTAGGTTGTGCAGTCATATAGTTAAGTTACTAAAAGTAGTTTTATAACATATCATACTTGATACCTACGGAATACTAGCATAATTTTTTTTTATGTTATATAGTTGCGGAACGATGCGACGGCCCACCTGGTGTTAAGTAGTAACATCTGCCCATAACAATGATGCGACTTGGGTCCTCCCCTACTAGGTACGGCAAGACCCAAGTCGCATCGTATGCGCCCGTAAATGTGAGACGTGAAGGTGCAATGTCTCATGTGCCTGCAATTTCACCGGCAACCACACCTTTCAAACCGGAACTCAGTAACGCGAATGCGTCACTGCTTGGCGGCAGAAATGGGCATGGTGGCAGTACTTTCCCGGACGAACTTGGCGTGAGTTCTAGTGCTCTTAAATGAAGCTCTTAATAATTACTAAAGATATAAAAGCCAGAAGTAAGACTGTGTTGTATAAAGTGATTAATGTTTTTGATATTTTGTGAGGAATATTAAATCCGTACCGTACCGACTCATCTAATTAACGGCGGCATTGACCTCACACACGAATAACACGCTTAATTCACGCGAGCAAACTAAACAACACCTTGAACTGTTATAGTTTGCTTTATCTATCAGCAGGTACGATAAGGCACATAAAAGAATATTTGCGTTCAAAAGCTTCTTATATTTTCAATCAGAATAATTTAGTTTCAGAGTCACAGAGTACGGCACCAGGAAGCATCTAACGAGCCCCAAACTCCGTATTTTTAAGAGAATAACTTGGCTACTGTAGTACCCATTCTTGAAGTATTTGTATCTATTGTAAGTATTCCAAGAAATAACCAATTTAAAATAAACGAAAGTCCAGATATGATATCTGGATTCTAGTATGCGATATTTATGAATGACTAAAAACAGTTTCCAATGAAAATAGATTGAAAACCGAAGAAATACATACAACTTAGATTTTTTTATAGTTAGTTACTATTGTATTTTGAACATACAGAGAAAGTGTCAACAATTGTTACACTCTGAGATCCCAGCTTTAACATAAAAAGGTGATAAAATACATTAGGTTTGAACCGTTTCCCATTTGCAAGTGAAGTTAACCGATACATAGTGAAATCGGAATTTTATTTGCACCACATAAAACCGGTTGGCCACCGTTCGGAGTGTATTAAAACGACCGAAATCTCATAAATTTTATGTTCTCGCATGACATCGTAAATACGAGTACACCCAGTAGGCAAATGAATAAATCACGAACGAAACGAGCATGTATATGCTCTTTGCTTGTAATAGTAGTACAAGCAAAGGACAAGGCTTCGAACATGAGCGAGTTCTTGGTGATACCAAGGCCTGTTCCCCTGTGATACGGCACTCGTCAGTATGAAATTTTCGATTTACTGAAGCTGTCTCTACTAATGTGATGTAGGCGGAGTGAGCCAACTCTACAAAATTGGGCTGAGAAACTTCGAATGGTTGCCAAGACACACAATGTCTAAAGTCTCATGTCTTCTGGCCGCTGAACACTACTTGAGTTGCCTTGCAACCGTAGAAGGAATATTAATCAATACTTAGGGGGTCTATTATATAACTTTTCATTAATTCATATTCATTTTAAATGATACGTGTATGGATTTGATATTAAAATTAATAGAAACTGACTGAAACAAAGTTACAATATAATAATAATACTGCTGGACATTTCAGCCATTATAGCCCCAAAGTAAGCTAATCATAGCTTGTATCACGGAAACCAGATAAGTGATATAATACTTATATACTTTTTTGTAAAAACATACATATTAACACCCAGACATAGAACAAATATCTATGTTCGTCACACAAATGTTTGTCCTGGGTGGGAATCGAACCCACGACCTACAGCGTAGAAGGCAGGGTTTCAGACGGGGCACGTTTAATTCTACAGTCGTGGATGCTTTAAGGCTTGACCTTTTATTTTTAATAAACCGATTCGAGTTTCAGCTCAGAAAAATACAGATTTCTATTTTGGTTCTACCGAAATTGGAAGAAACTCAAGATCTATAAAATTTCTTAAGTCAATTATTAATTCAAGACTACGTAGGTTTGTCCCGTAGCTTATTTATCTACTAAAAAAATCTGGCCCACTCCCGAAGTAATAAAACCACACGCACCTTCATAAAAATATATTTCACAAGTGGTAGACCGCATGGGGTATCTTCTTCCATTTCCCAACCGCAATTGGAACAAAGGCTGGCCGAACGCGGCACGCCACACGATTGCAAGAAACGCCCGGTGGGATTGCGACACAATACAAAACTTGGGGAAAAACAGCTGGTTCAATACAAGTTTCCTTTTAATATTTTAAGTTCAAATTTATGTGAATTATAACAAAGAAAATATAAACGCCATCTTTATCGTAGCTGTTAAAATACTTAATTAAGGTAAGAATGTTAGTGAGCTCTTCATTTGACACTAAATTTTTCGAGGTAATTTACACGCACTACTGGGATACTTCAAACAAATAACAATTGGTAATGTACTACGACTTAAGATTAACTTATACTTGAAATAGCTATTTATGAACATAATAATAAAACAGAAAGGCTAGCTTGTGGTGAGCGATTCGCACATGGCGACACCAAGAATTCCAATAATCTGTGGGGTAGATTAGGCTCAATATGCCAGATTTAACCCGCGGTTAAATCTGGCACCCTCCATGGATAGTATTTAAGGGCATACGTCGGGAGAAGCTTTTGGTTAAGCCGCAGTAACCTCTCGAAGCCCTGTAACCATCATCACCACCGTTGCCCCTTACGCATGCCCTGACTATACACTGACATCACACTAAAGATAACAATTGAACTTGAATCGACATTACAGTGTAATCACCAAAGAAATTAATGCTGTGAAACTTTAAAACTCATTATAAAGTGAACGAGCTATACCCCTCTTAGCTACACCGCGTGACCGCCGCACGAGCCTTACGTTTTGTTGCTACATAGGTAGATATTGATAACCACTCTTTTGTAGCATGAACGTAACAAATAATTTATTCTAAGGCTTAAAATGAGCCATTCAACAAATTGGAGTCATTTGTAATAATGGATTCCGCTTTGTTATAGGTAAGATGACGATTGATGCCAACAATGAGAAGCTTCGTTATTGATAACAGACAATAGAAAACCAAGAGTGGGCTTTGACTGATCCAACTGCGGCAGTCTTATTCGTTGTCGAAGTTAACATTAAGACTCGACTGTTACACAGACTAACATAGGTTGTGGCGGAAATGACACGTTATGCTCTAGAAAATTAATTAGTAATTTCACTGATTCTTTTGTAAAATACTATTAGACATGGTAAGGTGCGGCAGCGTGCATTGATGTGACTGAAGTCATTGCGCATTTGCATAAATATTCAAATTATCTCTCATTACAGCCGCCGTTAAATATTAAGACATAGTCAAAGTCAAAAACTTTATTTTCATAGAATTCATAAAGAAATGGCTTGGAAACGTCAATAATATTCAAAACATAAGGTCACGCGTACTTATCGCTATCTTTTGATGCCTGTTCAAACCCTATTCGACCCTCCATGGGGAGAACAGTCAAGAAACCTCTAATGTCGGGATTCCTTTTTAAGGATTTTGATAATAAGAATTTGTGTGTCACTAGATGTTTGGGTACATTTGGAACTGGGTCGACGTTTGCCTTCAAGGCAAATATAAACCAGGTAAACCTTGGAAAAACCTCATATATCAATGTCAACTTCGACTTTTAACTAAAATTCTCAAACCCCTAATCACGTATGTCACTAACTGTACGCATTGTCAAATTTGCAATCCGCCGGATACTAGCGTAGTAAGTGCCTTTAATTACGTGTCCGTGAAATGTTTAGAGCCTGCGAGCGCGGACTAATGACGCGTAAATTTCGCATTGTTACAAGGTTGTGGTGATTATGGTAATATTATCAAGGTAAATAAATCGTTCGATTGTAACGTGCGATCAAACTGGATTCGAAATGTTTCAAACTATCTGATACACTTCTATAAAACGGTAGTACTAAGCAAACGGTTTGTTAAACAGTGTTTTGTCATTCTCTGTCACGGGTAATTTTTAATTAATAATAATAATAATAATAATAAATTCTTTATTTCTTAACTTATAAATGAAACATTCTGGGTTTGGAATCTCCTTTTAAGCAAAGCTGTTTTGCTTGTGTTAGGAGAAACCGCTCTGCCATTAACATGATTATATAAATTTATAAGTAAAATATACAGAAAAATGAATGAAAATATTGTATGAAGAATACGTTAGTGATTGCATTAATATTTTGTGTGTGTGTGTGTGTGTGTGTGTGTGTGTGTGTGTGTCTGTGTGTGTGTGTGTGTGTGTGTGTGTGTGTGTGTGTGTCTGTGTGTGTGTGTGTGCGTGTCTCTGTGTGTATGTATGTTTTTATAACATCATTGTTTGTACCATACTCTCTATTTCATCATATGTTTTGATCTTCATCCAGTCGGTAACAGTTTTTGTACAGTGAAAGTAATTAAGTGGATAAATTCCTAGTTCACTATTTATAATATTATAAATGTAGGATGACTGTCCTGAGTATTGCCTTTTGGCGAATGTTGTTTTTGTAAAGACTATGGGAGCTACTTTTTTCTTTCTTTTTTAATTAAGCCAAGAATGATAAAACCTACTCAGCTAAAGAATCGCTAACTAACATTTTTATGTAATGATTGACAAACTATAAATAGTAGTCAATTATTCATACACAAAAAAAAGCGTTTCTGATCTGGACCGTATAAAGAAGAAAAGAATATAATGTGCTTTAATTTTTTTGTAAAAATAATTATAGCATTTAGTTTATCTGAACAAAAGTACTACGACTTATTAGCTTACTCCAAATAAGGGTTAAGATCGGTAAAATAAAATGACTGAAATGATGTAAGGTTCCAAGTATCGTACAATTATATAAAAACGTCCGGATAAGTCGCCAGGCGCCGCCTGCCTTCATGTGATCATAGCTGACTACTACAGCTTTACATGTTTATATATTTAATCTATAGGTTACAGTTACTTCTACGCATAAAAAAAAGAACTGAATGCAGTCTCGAGGGAATCCCTGCTATTGACATAGTCGATAGAAACAAGCAAAGATCGTACAACACAAGCCATATCGGTCGAGTCTACAACACTATTCATACATGGCGTTAAAATAAACAGCCGTATAATCAAGATTTTGTCACAAGTATTCTACTTCTATATTACTGGTTTTTGGTAATAATCATTGTTACAAACCAAAATAATCTGTTTTAAACATGAGCAATAAGTTAGTCGTAGCCTCGCCCTGCCCTGGGCTACACCCTGGGCTTGGCACTGTCATTTTTTATCACGAATACTGTGCAAACTATGATAATGAGAGATAACCTACTAGAACTAGAAAGTCAGCAGACATAGATAATGTTTGCATTGAATCGGGGTTGCGAAAGAACGGAACAATTGACAAGACATTTTGTGCTTTTCCTGAATACATGTGTTTACCCTTATTTTGTTTATTTTTAGGGCTCCGTATATACTCAAGGAAGGGAAGATATTACCAGGCAAGCGTACACCGTCCGTCCGCCTGTATATTCCATCTTTAAACGATCGTCTCTATCACTTCTAATATAATTATAGGTGTAGGTACAATTTTATTGCAGTAGTTTTAGTTTTTATATTGCTATTTCGTAAATTATGTTACGATTTCACTGTAATTCAAGGTTTTGAGCATCCCATTGCATTTTCACGATAAATACATCTCTGTACAGTACCGGATATTTTTTGTAAAATAATTTGATCTCGTGAATTTGTGCAGTATTCCTAGTAATATAACTGAGTTAGACTAACTCATTATGACTGGCCTCATAGCTCAGTTGATTAGTAACCTTACCTTCTGCGCTGTAGGTCGTGGGTTCGATCCCCACTCAGGACAAACATTTGTGTGACATTTGTAACATTGATGTTTGTTCTGTGTCTGGGTGTTAATGTAAAAAGAAAAGTATATAAGTATTATATCAGTTGTCTGGTTCAACAAGCTATGCTTAGCTTACTTTGGGGCTAGACGGCGCTGTGTAAAATGTACAACAAAAAAAAATGGTAAAACAGAGTATACAACTACTTAAAACTGGAATAACTGAACTGAACTGGAACTGAATTATCCAATTCCAATACTGGATAAGGGGAGTCTGACTTAGTTCAAAATTAATATCGTTAAAATCCAAGTTTAACTTTCAAACCCTATCCGACCCTCCAAAAAAAAAAGCATTTCCTCTTTGAGGGGTTTCTTGGTTGTTCTTACCCAAAGAACAACCAAGAAACCCCTCAAAGAGGAAATGCTTTTTTTACGAGCACGATCGTTGTAATAATTTGATTTTGAAATCCTTACGGGAAACCATGTTGCAACACAACATACGCCTTCGATCTCAGAACTGTCACGAAATAATCATTATATCAGCGAAGGCTCCACAACAATAGATCGATTGTCTAATTGGTGTAGTTACTACAATTAAATCGACCTTAACCCAACGAGTGCGACGTCCTCACACTCCACAATCGGATGAGACGTGAACCGAATTGTAATGCGGTTTGGCAATGCGGGCAAGGTTCCTCATTCCCGTGATATACTTTATAACATAAACACCAATAACTACATACGATAAACATCGTGTTTTCAATATTTTACTTGCTGATAAGCAGCCTATTTTGTCTTAATGCAGAGCAAAAAGGGCCTGGGTTTTTCAATTAAAAAACATTTTTTTGTGAGTTAGGTAAAAATAATATGTGATATCTCGTAGCTATGTCTTATATTAATTTTTTTTTAATTATTATCATTAAAAAAAACATTATTTTGCACTAAAACTAATATATTGTATATATACTTGGTAAGAATTTTAACATAGGAATAGGTGATTTAGAAAAAAACTTTTATCCTAATATCCGCGGGTGAAACTGCGTGCACGAGCTAATTACCTTTTATTTATAAGGTACAATTGCAAATCACTGGCAAGTCAGCTTCCCCACACTGGCACGTACTGGCCCTTAAATAATTCCCTCACGCAGTTTCCTGTTATTTATTTTATTATAGTAAGTTGTTGTATTTATTGGGTGTCTTGGATTATTTTCATATTATATCAGGGTATTTCATGAGTATTTCGTTTATTTAATAGAAATATATGTGAATATGTCAACTTTATCGTAAATTTTATGGCCCCCATTAATTTTTGTGATTGTGGGAGAGAATGGGAATCAAATCAATCAACACAAATTATGGCAGATAAAGTTTCTATTTACCTCTGAAAATAATAGTTCATACATACCCAACATAATAATATATTTGGAAATACCGATATGAAATATGGAAAGGTCAGAATTTAGGAAAATCGACAGGCCTCACAGCTCAGTTGGTGGTAACTCTGCCTTCTGCGCTGTAGGTCGTTGGTTCGATTCCCACCCAGGACAAACATTTTTGTGACGATGTTTGTGGTGTCTGGGTGTATAAAAAAAATGTATTGTATCAGTTGTCTGTTACCCATAGTACAAGCTATGCTTAGTTTGGAGCTAGATGGCGGTGTGTGAGTTGTCTACCAATATTATATTAAATTATATAAAATACAAATTATCTCTGGTACAGCATCCATTGTTACACGTAAAATCTCACTATGTGTATTGCGTGTGTAGTACCTACTTACCTTATACCGTAGAAGGATGCGTATTTTCTTAATCACGCGATAAAAATCGCTTTGTATTACCTGTAACAAATAATTTACCACCTTTATTGTATCGGTTGAAACCTTTGTAATTACAAAAAAGATGTTGGATAATGAATATAGAAAATATTACACAAAGCTTGCAACTTAGTTTTGTATTAATTTAACTGAAATCGTATCGCATCAAACCATTAGCGTGTTTCAAACTCATTACACGTGACAATTTCATTGTTTCAAATCAATTTATAAACAACATTAAATTTATATGAACGCATTCAGAACAACGTGCGTATAAAGCAATCAAAACTATTTGCGACTTCGTCATATGTACGACAATAATACCATAAAAATCTGAGCAGGTGTTACGTACGGCTTAGCTATAAACAAAGGACCAGGGTGTGGTTTGCCTTACAACCACAATCGACCACACCTTATTTGCTAATAATTGTAATTAGTTTAGTATACTATTATGAAGGCGCCAGGACTTTCTGCCTTGCGGTTTGCAGGAGGTCCTGGGATATGGCCACGTGGCATGGAACTGTCGAAGGACGGTTCGTCTAACCTCTATCAGGTTAAAGCGGTACTCTAAAACCTCAGTAACAAGAGTAAGCGAATTAGTGGACTGTATTTTTGCGATTTGTGAACTTTGGAATGCGTATCCATATGGCAAGGTGGATATGGAAGGGAGCTGAGGAATTGGGAGAAATAGGAGGCAACGCCTTACCTTTATTCTGTTCCGATGATGCTCAGCTTGCATTCGTTGTAGTCGGATGCTGGATTCCTCCGATAATTTGAGGTAAATGCCACGCCCGTACCAACACGTTTCCCCAAATCACCACGCTTGCGTATCTCACTGGAATGCTATCAAAGTCACTGAACGTAGTGTTTATGCACGATATTTTGTCCGATAATGTCCTGGTTTCTCGTTATTGTTCCACGAAACAACGATATATATGCGGGAGTAGTATTTGCGGCGGCGACTCGAAGCAAGTCTTTCTTCAATATATCGGCGGCGGCGGCTCGAGCGCGACTGGCTAGGCGTTGCTATAGGATGAAGCGGGGGCGGGAGCGGGGAATGGTTTACTCTATTCCTACTTCAGTGTCAAATCGAGTGAACGTATAATATTGTAGTCTATGGCGGTAACATTCCCCCCGACCTTAAAGGGTTGCCTTTAAACCAAGTCATAAATATCCTAGACTAGATATATTGCGGTAAGTTCTGCTCCAGGTGGAGTCAGATTATATTGTACAGCGGGAGATATGATAATATGATATAAACTAATTGGCATTATGCCTAAAACTAACCTAAACGGAAGCAATAATACCTAACGGAAACCTAACCTCATTGGCTCGGTAAAGGGCACACGCGTACGGCAGGACGAACCAACAGGGTTCCCTTACCCGTCCGAATTGTTAGCGAACGAGCTACGCCATCCTTTGCTGTGTGAACAGCTTCTACCAAACCTAGAGGCCATGATAATGGCGGTGTGTTATCAGTGATGATAACGACAACTGAACCTAACGGAATAGAAGCGGACGGTGTATTCCACTTGGCCCTAGATTGCAATTGGTGCAAGTATTCTAGGCGCCATCGCTGCCAGAATGATTGCACCATCTTGTCTAAAAGAGAATGTCTCTCGCGTAGTGTAACGTTCTCCACATGAGGCGCAGGTAGAGAACGGAGCGGAGCGGTATTAAGAAAATGAGCAGGAGTTAGAGCTGATGGCTCAGCGGGGTCACTACTCATGGCGGTAAGCGGGCGCGAGTTAACAAGTGCTTCGATTTGCGTTAATACAGTCAACAACTCTTCGTAAGATAGTATTTGTTGGCCGATGACTCTGAACAAATGAGATTTCACTATCTTCACCATGCTTTCCCAGCAGCCTCCCATATGGGGTGCTTGAGGCGTTATACGCTTCATGTGTATGCGGCTTTCAGCTAGTTGTTGTTCGAGGTGTGGGCGATGCTCATCGAGGAATCTATAAAGATCGCGGAGGTAAGACTTACAACCAACGAAATTAGTGCCATTATCGGTGTACAGAACTTGCACGGGACCACGGCGCGCTAAAAAACGCTTTAAAGCGGCAAGAAAGTTGCTAGTGCTTAGTTCCGTCGCGATTTCGATATGCAAACTTCGGGTTGTCAGACACGTAAAAATGCAGAGCCAAGCCTTACGGCTTTTGACGCCTCTACCACGAGTCGGTGTGTATTGTAGTGGTCCCCCGTAATCACATGCGCAATAACTGAACGGTTTATCTGCCTTATTCACGCGGAACTCAGGCAACTCAGCCATTATTGGGAAGGAGGGCCGCGGTTTCGCTCTAAAACACGTGTTGCACTTGTGGATACGGTGACGAATAACTCGTCGCGCTGCCAGTATCCAATACTGATTCCTTAACAAGGACATTAAGAGTTCTGGGCCGGCATGCAAATGTTTGCGATGATAATAATCGACCAGCATGTCGATCACGTGATCGCGTCGCGGTAACACATATGGGTGTTTTTGTGAATAATCCAGCTCAGCGTAAGAGAGCCGGCCACCTACGCGGACAAGACCATTTGCATCCAGGAACGGCCTAAGTTTTTGTAAAGCGGGTGAACAAATTTCATTGTTCTTCAATTTATTTATATCGTCAACGAAATAGACGTGTTGAATTGCGGAGATCATTTTTATTTCTGCGAACTCTAAATCGGATCTACTGATGCATGATCCGCGCGGTAATAATTTTAAGAAGCGGTACACATAAACTATTGTGCGTAGTAATTTCGACCACGACGAAATGCGCTGCGCCAGGTCATAAAGCGGCAATTTGATGTTGTTGCTCACCGTCACTGCGTGAGCAAGCGGTTTTAGTTCAGGTATTTCACTGACATCGCGATCAAATTCCGAAATAGGCCACTCTGAAGGGTGCCTAGAAGCCCAAAGTGGTCCAGAGAACCACAGAGGATGTTCTTTAAGCTGCGCGGGTGACAAACCACGCGACAAGCAGTCAGCGGGATTTTCAATACCTGCTACATGATGAAAACAACTGGCGGGAACGTTCTCGACAACCTTTACCACCCGGTTAGCTACGAACGTTTGCCAGCGGTGCGGTGAGGAATTAATCCAGCAAAGTACAACTTTCGAATCAGTAAACGCGTAAACATTCGAAATTTTATACCTCGGCTCAAAATTATCAAGCACATTGCGCATTAGCTTCGATAACAAAACTGCAGCACACAACTCTAAACGGGCGATCGATGTAGTTTTGAGTGGCGAGACCTTTGACTTTGAACAGACTATCCTAACTGATGTATTGTCATGCTTGCTGACCTGCAAGTAGACAACGCCTCCGAAACCTCGCTCACTAGCGTCCGCAAAACCCATGAGGTTAGCTACACAACCTTGTGCTACCCCGAGATAACGCGGGATGCGTATCTCGTTGAGCGCCGGAAGTTCACTACAGAACTGCCTCCAAAGGGTTGTGATACGTCGCGGGGGTGCCTCGTCCCACTCACACTTTAATAACCATAACTCCTGAATCAGGAGCTTGGCATAAAGTATGACGGGCGCAACCAGGCCTAAATTATCCCACAGACGCGCGACGACCGATAAAATATTGCGCTTGGTGCAATCGACATCAGGTTCTGTGACCTTAAACTTGAAACAGTCACTTACTCTATCCCAATGCGTACCTAGAATTTTATGAGGTACGTCCTTGTCGATCTCGAGGTCTGACGAATTTCGATGCGATGCGGGAATTGCGTGTAGGACAGTTTCAGAATTACTCGTCCATTTTACGAGGTCAAATTGACCGGACTTAAATAAATTTATAAGTTCGGTACAAGTGGCGATAGCGGTAGCCTCGTCATTCAGCGGAGAATCGTCTGCCATAATACTATAACAGACGTCGTCCATGTAGGTTGAAGATGATGCTATAGCAGCTGCGGTAGGGAATTTATGTCCTTCCTCGGTGATCAGTTGATGAACAACACGATTTGCAAGAAATACGGATGATTTCATTCCAAAAGCGACTCGGGAGAACTCAAATACAGCCAATTTATCTTCAGGTCAAAACCTAAATAAAAATCTCTGGTATTTTCGGTCGGCTTCATTCATACCTATCTGAAGAAACATTTGTCGAACGTCAGCCGAGACGGCGACCTTAAACAGTCGAAAGTTCAAAAGAATGTTGTTTAAGTTACCCTGTAAATTGGGCCCCGAATGAAGAACATCATTCAAAGAAAAACCTGTACTGGTTTTACTGCTAGCGTCTAAAACCATGCGAACCTTGGTGGATTCTTTGTCTGGACGCTCCACACAATGGTGCGGAAGAAAATGTGAGGCGGCGGAAATATAACTATTTGTAGGCCCTACTTCGATCACGTAGCCCTTATTAACATATTCACGAATTATATCGTTGTAAGAATTGCGTAGAAATTCTGACGATTCCAGCTTCTTTTCTAAGCATAGGAAGCGTCTTTGTGCGGCGGAGAATGAGTCACCTAATTTGTATACATCGTCACAAAAAGGTAACGCGACTGTAAACCTACCACTGACGTCACGTGACGTGGTGGCTTGGAAATGTGTCTCGCACTCAAAGTCATCCTGACTTTGGGCGGGCGGAGCTGACACCTCCTCAAGTTCCCAAAAACGTTTGAGAAGGCTGTCCAAGGGTTCTTGGATAACAGCACAACAAGCGGATGTGTTAGACTTATTAATAGGTAATCGAGCAGGTGCATTACCCATTATAACATACCCTAACACCGTTTGTACGGCGGGCGGAATTCCACACACATTACTGTATACCGTACCAGGCATAAGCAAATGTGGAAAAATAGATGCCCCTATCAGGACGTCTACTGCGGCGGGATTAGCAAATGTACTATCTGCGAGCGGTAGCGAGTGTATGTGGGTAAACGCGGAATCGTCCACGGGGACTGTAGGCAGATCGTCCGTGATGCGATCCACAATTAGACCACACATATCGTAATAAATATTTTTATTAAAACGGGAAAATATTCGGAAGTCTGTGGAACCCCTTATAGATTTTTCAGTACCACCAAAACCCCGAACAATCATTTGAGTATTTTTATTAGCGCTCAAACCCAAACGCGCGAAACAATTTGAACTTATAAAATTGCTCTGAGACCCAGAATCTAACAAACATTTAACTAAATGAGGCATTCCATTTCGATCATAGATAACGACTTGCGCAGTGGACAACAATATCGTAGCAGGCCGCATACACTTCGCTGCGCGTTCGTCATTACGAGCAATGGATGTGTGCAACGACGAAACCATCGGAGCGCTTATCTCTGACGATGGCGTGTGAGCGAGAGGGATAGTGCCGCTTGAGCGAGGTGGTTGCGGGTGCGTCGCGCGCGTGTTGGCGTGTGCGGGTTCGATTCCTGACAGCGGCTGCGCCAGGTTATTATTATAATTGCTAGTTCGCGGTGTGGTTTGATTTTCAACCTTATTGAAATGCAATAATGTGTGGTGCCTTTGATGACAATTTCGGCATTTAATGTTTGAATTGCAATCACGCGATTTATGTTTGATACTTAAACAATTAATACATGCACCACAATCTTTGACGCATTTAAATCGAACCGATGGTGTCATGTTATTGAACTTAGGACACCTAAACAAATGATCATGTAAAATATAATCACACAAACATTTTTTACTTGAACCTGTTACAGTTACATACGTTTGCGGATTAGGCAATTGACTGCGAGATTTAACGGAACGCACGGAGTTACCAACAGTGCTAGATTGCGTATTTTGATAAATTTTATGCTGACTTCTAATGAAATTGGTAAGATTATCAAAAGTAGGTAATGCGACATCTCGATACTGAGATTCAAATGATCGAATCGTGTCGCCGTCCAATTTCTTTAGTGCGATATGTAATAGTATGAAATCTGACAAGTTGTCAAGTTTTAGATTATTTAAGGCGTTCGCGGCGGTGACATATTTGTCTATAAATAACTCAAAATTTGATGAGGAAGCGGGACCACTCAATTTGAAATTTATCATCTGGTCTAAATGCGTAGACGCAAGCATACGCTTATCTTCGTACCTATCAATGAGACATTGTAAAATAAGCTGGTAGTTTGCGGGGCACGGTGTGATCCCAGAGAATACTGTTTGTGCCTTTGTTGACAATTTGCCGATCAAATAATGTAATCTTTCGGCGTCTGTCAGCGATGTATTATAGTGTATTGTCGACTTAAAACACTCATAAAATAAAGGCCAATTTCGAATATCGCCGTCAAATGATAATATTTCTAAAGGCGGCAAATTCGGCCGCTTAGACCTAATGACTAATGGATCAGCGGTGGCTTCACCGGTCGCCGTTGTAAAGGGCGTGGGTTCAACCTGCTTCAAGACACGTTTTATACGGCAAAATATATCATCGAAGGCTATCAGTGGTTGATAACTAGGTTTTTCTGTAGGGTGAATTTTCAAAAGTAGCCTATTGTACTCGTTTACTAATTCCCTAAATTCTGTTCGAATCTCATCGATAGTCTCAACCGAACATAGGAAAGTCTCTAAAGATTCCGCGTCCGTGTGTGCCCTTCTCGAGTTTTCATATATATTTTGAGCGAATTCAAAAAGAGTATTTCGTTTTGTTTCCAATAGAAGTAATTCTGTATTAACTTCCGAGGAAGCGGATTTATCGGCGATAACTTTCTGCTTCGCATCAGCAGCAGAAGGCTTCGACATTTTAAAGTTCAATAATTAAAACGAAATATACCCACTAAGAAATAAATTGCGGTAGGTAGGCGGTACGCGAACGTCGCACTGAGCGAATTTTGCTAGCGCGTAAACAACTTAGAACTATAATGTAATAAGCGGCGGGTCTAACTAAGGTAGTGTGATAAATAAATGTTGCTGATTATCGATTATTTAACTTAAGATCTATAGGCAACTCTTATAAGGCGGTTTTAAACAAATTACAAATTGCGGTAGCGTGAACTGAACTAATTCAGCTCAAATTAGTGAGCGGTATTTAATAATTATTGAAGGTGCTTCTGATAGCGGGGTCAGGATATAATGGACAAAATATCGAGGCGCGACCCGGATCTTAATGGCCAAAATGAAGGCGAGATGGGCTCGCAAGGATCAAATGAAGGCGAGATCCGTCTCGTATAGGATCAAATGAAGGACGAGATCCGTCTCGTATGGGACCAAATGAAGGCGAGATCCGGCTCGAAGGACCAAATGAAGGCGCCAGGACTTTCTGCCTTGCGGTTTGCAGGAGGTCCTGGGATATGGCCACGTGGCATGGAACTGTCGAAGGACGGTTCGTCTAACCTCTATCAGGTTAAAGCGGTACTCTAAAACCTCAGTAACAAGAGTAAGCGAATTAGTGGACTGTATTTTTGCGATTTGTGAACTTTGGAATGCGTATCCATATGGCAAGGTGGATATGGAAGGGAGCTGAGGAATTGGGAGAAATAGGAGGCAACGCCTTACCTTTATTCTGTTCCGATGATGCTCAGCTTGCATTCGTTGTAGTCGGATGCTGGATTCCTCCGATAATTTGAGGTAAATGCCACGCCCGTACCAACACGTTTCCCCAAATCACCACGCTTGCGTATCTCACTGGAATGCTATCAAAGTCACTGAACGTAGTGTTTATGCACGATATTTTGTCCGATAATGTCCTGGTTTCTCGTTATTGTTCCACGAAACAACGATATATATGCGGGAGTAGTATTTGCGGCGGCGACTCGAAGCAAGTCTTTCTTCAATATATCGGCGGCGGCGGCTCGAGCGCGACTGGCTAGGCGTTGCTATAGGATGAAGCGGGGGCGGGAGCGGGGAATGGTTTACTCTATTCCTACTTCAGTGTCAAATCGAGTGAACGTATAATATTGTAGTCTATGGCGGTAACATATTAGTTAGAGCTTACTAAAACACCTGGTTATGTTATTAAAATGCTATTTTAATTAATTATACGTTTTATTTGTAGTTTAGAATAATTTTTCTTTCTTTCTATTCCTTCTATACTATTTTGGTGATTATATGGCAACATCATTCTAGGGCATAATAAAATATTATTAATGTTCTGCACTCAATCATCTTCATGCCACAAAGGATGTCGAATGTGAAAATAAATCATGTTATTTCATCGTCCTAAACCACCACTAAGGGAACAGTCTGTCGTTCACATTGTAACGGTAAGACTGTCAAAAAGTCGTCCTACCTTATCTATCTCGATATATTGCTGTGATCAGTGACTGTATATCCAATGAAAACAATTTGTGTCCCAATTAGGTTGTATACAAAGCAATCAAAGGTAGGCATCAATGTTGATTATTCAAATGCGATCGCGGCACGCGTACCCCCCAACTATGCGTTTACGTGCGAAGCATGAATCAAGTGATGGCAGAATTACGCAGTAATTAGCAAGGCTGGAGTGTTACTTCATGATTATCACGTGATTTGACGCAAATTGAACGTCGGTATTGCTTGCCCGAAATGGCTTCTAATTTGAAGTAAACAAAAAATTGCCTACTAATATTAATAAAAAAAAAACTATATTATATAAATAATAACTATTTAACTTGAATATGACCGATAAATATAATGTAGGAATAAATAAAAAATAACCACACAACACAGACACAATGATTTTATTTATGCTAAGATCATTTCCGTTTACTACATTCTAGGGCGTTAAGGCCCAAAAGCTTTAAGTATTTATTTGTATAGTGTATATTCGAATAATAAGACAGAATTTGTTTTTTTTTGGATGTTACTTCGGGTAGGATATAGAAAGTTTACAATCCCATTTTAATAATGATCGTGATAAACTACGCTCTTCAATAATTGTACGGTTTCATAACGTTTTCATACTTTTACTCGCAATAAAGACGTGAGATCAAAAAGAATCTACTAAAATATAATCTGGGTTGCAACATCCAGGTCAACACGTAGCGTAGTTTCATACCGAATAAACGGTAAACACACCAATTACTTAAACGGCTTACAACTAAATTGTTTTGTAACGAGCTAGCTTAGTTCATATGCCGCAATTTGAGCTATAAAAGAGAGCATATCAAATTTAAAACGTTATTTGCTTGTTATTGTTGAGTTTACTTGCTGGCAGTGTGTTTTTACCGTTAGCTTTTAACCCTGTTTCATAAACAATGTTGTATTCTAATCAGTTTTAATGTTAACTTTAGACTGAACATGAATCAAACAAGTTTATGAAGTGTGTAGTTAGCTTGGTGTCAAAGGAAGGGACCTGAGTTAAATGAAACACTAATTATTTTCTCTGACTTCACCCGGCTGATATATCAAAGGTTTACGAGGTAATTTGGATGGATAAAAGTTCCAATTTGTTCCGTCCAGGTGATCGGTGTAAAATCGACCAAAATTCTCTAAGCAGTCAAAATTTTACTGGAACTTAAATTATTTCTTAGAATCTCTCCGTTGCACAATTTATGAATATTTGTTTATATTACATACAACCTGCCATTTTATTTATATAATTTATTTAATTTAATTTACTGAATAACAGATGAACTGTTGTTAAGTGGTAAACCCTGCCCATAACAAAAGTGATAGGACTATGGCCTTTCCTTACTTAATAGGTACGGGAACACCCTAGCCGTATCGTACTGCACCCGAAAAGTAGCCCACTGAAGCTCTGTCTACCCTTTCGGGGATAAAGCCATAAATATTTATGTATAACCGATGAGCTGAGAGATGCTGAAGATTTTACAGCCAATCTACCAAAAGGGCCGTTAAAATGTGGCCTGCAACAATATATTTCAACCGCACAAGTGTTTATCATTACGAATTTTTATTCACAAAGTGAAACTTATGTACTTTTTTGGTTAATAATATTAAAATGTAATTGATCTAGTAGCATTACTAGTCTAGTAGTCTATCTGCCTGATGTTAAACGGTGTCTCTGGCTATAAAATCAGCAATGCGAATTAGTTAATCCCCTACGGTATGGGATGGCTCCACTCGCGTCCCATTGCGCCAGTCACCACAACACATTATGAATGAAAGTCATGTGCCTGTAATAGCAATACGAGTGAATTGCACATATACAGTTAAATTCACTGCCTCATGAAATGAACAGAAGACTTAACAACTGCGCGAGTAAGTAACGGTTATGAATTTTCGTGCTGGAATCTTCTAGAATGCATTAAAAAGCTGTGATAACTTAAAAGTTTTGGGCTGTAGTTGACGGCTTACGGCTTGCCACTTTTTCATAGAAACTTACTTGTTATCTACAAAGGGAGGAAGCAGCATTGGTCGAAAGACACCCATGACTTATATGTAACACCTGATATAGTTGTTGCATTTTTTCAATGTGTTACAATTACAGAACGAGCCGACGGCCCACCTGGTGTTAAGTGGCCATAGCAAACGATGCGGCCCTACTAGGTAAGACAAGACCCAAGTCCCATCGTATGGGCCCGTAACTCTGGGACATGTAGCTGGAATTTCTTATGTGCCTGTTATTTCAATTAAATCTGTTACCATAAACAATTTTTTTTCTATACAATGATTCGAAACTTGTAACACTAAAAATGCGACATTATTCCCGTAAGCAATGAATCTTTTTGTTTTCTCATTTTTAAAACTTGTGATTTTTCTGCCCTTCGCGGTACCACCTTCGTGCAGCATAGATTCGCCACGAATGCGAAACTCGACCCAGTTCTAACATACTTACTACAGTTCTGTGCTATTGCATCGTATTTGATTTACACAGACACACATATCTTGGCTAGATTTGTGGAGCTTATACCGCAGGAAACCGACCCAAACCGTGTGGAACAAAGGATAGGTATAACTTCACAAGATACTGTTCAGTTGCTATTGATGCCAGATAATTAAGAGCTCTTGCAGTTTCTAAACATCTATATTAATTTCGCTTTTATATCTTTTGTCTGTTATTTCTATCTGCTTGTAAATGATGACCAGTTCTAAATTAACCATAAGGACCATTTTGTGATAACTTCATGATAAATACATATTTTATAATTAAATAAATGTTGGTGGACATTTCACACAGCGTCATCTAGCCCCAAACTAAACAAAGCTTATATACTATACTTATATTTTTTCATATTACAGAATATAGCACCCAAACTTATAACAAGCACCTATGTCATCAACACACAAGTAAGAGCAGTAGAACTCTCGCCAAGTTCATCCGGGGAAGTACTGCCACCATGCCCATTTCTGCCGCCAAGCAGTAACGCTTTCGCGTTACTGTGTTCCGGTTTGAAAGGTGTGGTTGCCGGTGAAATTACAGGCACACGAGACATTCCACCTACACGTCTCAGAGTTACGGGCTTATACGTTACGACTTGGGTCTTGCCGTACCTAGTAGGAGAGGACCCAAGCCGCATCGCTTGTTATGGGCTGAGGTTACCACTTAACACCAGGTGGGCCGTCAGCTCGTTCTGTAACTAAATTACATAAAAAAAAGAAAAAAAAACACAAATGTTGCCCAAGGTGGGAATTGAACGCACGACCTGTAGGTACACAAGGCAGACTCACTACAAAAGGAGCTGTGAGGCTGGTAAAAAAAGGACTCATCGAGGATTCTTACAAATTTTATTAATATAAATAAGTAGGTATTTCGTCGGAACTAAATATTTTTTGTGCCCATGATATACTACACTTATTACTAGTTCTACGTAAATATTACGAACATTACTCAAGGTTTGTTACTTAGCAAAGTTACAAAAAGTTTCGCAAACAACCTTAACTCACAAGAAAGAAAGCTTTACGTACCAATAAATCGGTTCGTAGTAAGTCTGTTTGAGGGCAAAACTATAGGTAGTTATCGAAAGTGTAATTAGGTATAATTTTTACTGTATGTCAACTAGAGACTTAGATCTTGGAAAAGATAAAATTGTATTTTTATCGTGTATTATCATGTCGTATTTTTTTTTCTTTTAAACTATCCAATATAATGAAAGAAAGCTATGGCTTTGAATGTTGTTAAAATCAAACAACAATTTGAAACTCCGAACATACTTGCAATAGAGTCATTCCATTTACCCGAAGGGGTAGACAGACCTTATATAATAATAGCACACTTTAATATTATGGATTATATTGTCTTGGTGGACGTCACAAACGATGGGTGATGTGTGGTAGCTCATCACCTCTGTTAATTTCCCACGAATTACTAGTCTAATTATTTCTTTCGGTGAATCATTCCTTAATAATTTGACAGCCAGGACATATCTTAAACTAAAGAAGTTACCAACAATTCTGAAACGTTCCAAATACCAAAATAAGTTAAGTTAAGGAGTTAATAACACAATAATTTAATATAAGAGTTAGTAGGTCTTTTTGAATGAAATCTTACATAAAGTTTCGATCTTCACAATGAACAATCCAATATGGACTAAGAGTTCTATAACAATATATCATTTTGTCCGAAAAAGGTTTTATAACGGTACCTAAATGTAGCTGTAAGCAGACATTT
This sequence comes from Chesias legatella, assembly GCA_947359385.1. Classification (NCBI taxonomy): domain Eukaryota; kingdom Metazoa; phylum Arthropoda; class Insecta; order Lepidoptera; family Geometridae; genus Chesias; species Chesias legatella. The sequence continues at coordinate 5,578,567 of OX375773.1, read as the reverse complement.
ACTTGTGCTCGTAGAAAACGATTACGTACGATATGTGTTAGTATTTATAAGGAACAATGGTTCTACCTACACAAATAATTATAGAGAGTTTCCTACATATGTATTGTATTCTATATCGCAAGGTTCCAGTTGGTATGGAAGATGTGACAAATATAATTTAAAATATCTTTAGATATTACTTGCTTGTTGCATTTATCTACCTAACGCAGTTCAGCATAGCATTTATTGATTTATAAAATTTTTGTTCAAAAAGTTTAGTAGTTAGTAAACTAATATTCCTATTTATTAAGTTACTCCCGGATCTACACAATCTTAAAGATAAATACTTAAAGGAATAAATTCAATATTACCTAGAGAGATGTTCAGTAGCTCCTAACCACTAGAAAAGAGTAAAATATTAAAATACTTTTTTTTCAAGTAAATAATAAAACGAGCTGACGGCCCACCTGATGTTAAGTCGTAACATCAGGTGGTAAAATCAAATTTAAAGATTAGATATAAATTAGATATGATTAGATAATTGACCCCATGGAGGGTCGGATAGGGTTTGAACAGGCGTCAAACTTATCGATAAGTACGCGTGACCTTATGTTTTGAATATTGACGTTTCCAAGCCATTTCTTTATGAATTTTATGGAAATAAAGTTTTTGACTTTGACTTTGACTTTGACAATATTTCCTTCGTATTTACGAGTTTGTGTTTGAAAATCAGAATCAGAATCATTTATTTGCATAAAGCCTGGTAATATGTACAAGATCTTAAAGTTAGCCATACAAAGAATAGCACAACTCAAACATATCACGTGAATCATTAACAAAACAGTTAACCAATACAAAACACTGAGAACATTGAAGCAAAGCAAAAACTGATCCTTTACTTACCTCTATATGGAAGCTGCTCGCAACGAGTGGTAGGTACGAGTATACACATGGGCTGTAGTCGCACGGTCAGTCTGCCCGTACTGGGTTTATGTGTCAGGGCGAATACGAGGCTAGTGGACTGCTTAGTATTACAACTTTATCTTTATACTAGCTGATGCCCGCGACTTCGTCCACGTGGAATTCGGTTTTATCATGCACCCCTATTTTACCCCTCGGAAAAGTAGCCTAAGTTACTCCTTGTTACATCAGCTATCTGCCATTGAAAGTCCCGTCAAAATCGGTACAGCCATTTCAGAGATTAACCGGAACAAACAAACATACAGACAGAATGTTGATTTGGTATATGTACCGTGTATACATCCATATGCACTTAGTAAAAAGCGGTTATTTTAATATTACAAACAGATACTCCAATTTTATTTATTTGTATAGATGTGTTAAGTAAACTAACGCCTTAATGTACCTACCTATATATTATACATATGTTATTATGACCTATTTAATGACTCGCTATTGTCCTTTCAAAATTTGAAACTCCCTGCTTTAGAGAATGACAGAACAAGAAAATAGACAAATTATTATTCAAACTGAAATTAAATTGCGAATGTGTTCATAATCTCCCCTGTAGAATCACGATTCCTCAAAAAGAAATTGAAATAGAGTACAAAGTTAACATCGCTTCCATACTACAGTTACAATCATCCTCATCCTTTAAAACTTACATTATATCTTTCTTAAATTTTAATTACTATATAAATTATGAAAATGGTTCAGGTATTAAATTATTTCGTACTTGATTGGAATTTTAGCCTCAAAAGAATAAGAGTAATAGATTACGACACTCGCTAGCTCTGGTCAGATCTTAAATAGATTAGCTGGCTAAGTAAGACCATCCTTAGACATAGAAAAATTTAATGATAATATATTTTGGCTTAGTGTTTATGCCTGCTTCTAGTTGGCGAACCCCTACATTATACAATATTTTCAGGATTTTTGTTCTAAGTATAAAATTAAACCTAATAAAATAACATTTATGAATTTGTGTATTGCATGAGCCATTTTAAATATGTTCATTATTTATTTATTTACTAGATGGACTGATGGACTAGATGTATTTGACGATTGAAAAACGAGGCGTCAGTCTATCATAGAAATTAAAACAATACTTGATTTATTTTTTGTGAACTAATTACTTGATTTGAAGCGGCACTTCTGCTCATAACCAAAGCAACTTGACTTGAGTTCACCCTCACTTAAGGATAGACCCAAGTCGTATCGTATTACATCCGTAACTCTGAGACGTGAAAGTGGAATATATCAGGTGCGTCTCCTTTCACGGGCAACCACACCTTTCGAACCGGAACTATGTATATATGCGTTACTGCTTGGCGGCAGAAATAGGTAGTACAAAACATGATATAGTCGTTTTTACAACGTAACATAAAATAAATCAGCTATTTCTTAAGTTCGGCTTTCAAACTGCAACACTCGAGTTCACAGTTAATTATTTCGTTCCTAACGAAGTGCTAACTTGAAATACACCTACGTACACTTTCGTTTAATAAGTCCACTTTGGATGTGGTATACGTCAGCGAGAAATAACTTTCCAGGTTCCTTGGCTAATGGAACAGGAAAATTAAAACGACCACGCGCGAGTTTATAACTGGGAATAATTTCTGCTACAGTAACACATACTTAAATAATTCGCAGCAAATACAAAAGTCGTAGATATTTTGAACTAAATTTGCAGCCTATCTTACTAGACAGATAGATACAAATTATTACACAACAGCATGGCCTGGTACAGACAAAGTGTCAATACAGAGGTCGCTGGTTCAAATCCAGACCGGTGCCGGTGGCGTAAGAAACCGACATGTATTAGATTATTTATGAGCAAGAGAGATAATCTGTGAGTAGCACTTTCATTGGATCGTACGCGCCCATAACTCTGATGTGAATGCCTCGTGTACCTGTAATTTCACCGGCAACCTTTTCAAATCTTTGAAACGGAACACAGTAGCGCGAATACATTACTGGAGAACTATTGGTAATGGTGGCAGTACTTCTCCAGACGAACTTAGCATAAGTTCTACTGCTTTCAGTCATTTGCCAAAATGTCTCTTATTATCACTTGCGGAGTCATTAGTGATCCTGTAAGTTTGGTTATTTATTGCTTGAAATCTACCGGATGAGTGTGGAACGGGGAATGTGGAATCTAGTCAGTGAGCTGTGCAATTAGTTGAAAACACATTGTGTCCGATGTGACTCCCCATTTTGTGGATACCAACTATACAAATAAATAAAATTGGAGTGTCTGTTTGTTATATTAAAATAACCACTTTTTACTAAGTGCATATGGATGTTGAAAACAACATTTTTTTAAATTTTTGTCTGTCTGTCTGTTTGTTCCGGCTCATCTCTGAAATGGCTGGACCGATTTTGACGGGATTTTCACTGGCAGATAGCTGATGTAACAAGGAGTAACTTAGGCTACTTTTCCGAGGGGTAAAATAGGGGTGCGTGATAAAAACTAATTCAACGCGGACGAAGTCGCGGGCAACAGCCAGTAGAAAATAAATAACTTGACCCAAAATACTGTGAGTGAGGTTACAGCTTAAAATCTGTTGACATGTATTAAGTCAATAGTTTACACTTTTAAGTTGCATTTCTATCATTTTATCACTATCGAATGTCGCCGCTATTCAACTATTTCCGTTTAGATCGCACTGGAGTATTTTTAGCAGACGTAATTTTCTAATTCAAAAAATAAACTAGTTCTCTCGCGCTCTCATAACTCATAGTCACCTTACTAAATTGACTCTCCTAATTAGGTTTTTCTAAATTAATTACTTTTTCCTATATTAAATAGGAAGATGTTAATTTAAGGCTTATGAAAATACTCGTCTAGAACGAACGAAGTCTTATTAATCATAAGTTGCGTTTGCATTAGTTATACCTAATTCATAAATTTTGTCTGTTTAGTAAATTTTGGAACATAATTGTAAATATTTTATTTTTATTTGCAGTATGCACCTGTTTTGTAACTGATTCTTCAACAAAATGATATATCAATAAAAAGTTTTAGTATCAAAACATATGGTCACTAAAAAGCTATATCATAATGAAAATCTACGGGAATAATAAATAATAAATACAGGAAATACAGGGGATACAAATTAGGTGTTGTTCTTCAATTCTTCTCGAAGATGTTTACAATCGAAAACTACCCTTACTTATATTTTATTTGCGTCGTAATACGAGTATAATGTGGTTAAAATTTCATCTGATTACTTCGTAGCTAACCAGCACTGCTTACAAAGTGAGAAATCTCATGATTGTTTGTCTCAAATAAATACTAGACTCATTCATAACTTTGGGGCTAGATGGCGCTGTGTGAAATGTCCACCAATATTTATTATTATAATACTTCTTTAGGTTTATTATTTTTCTTCTTAGTTAAGAGGCTATTTGAGTCTTTCTGTATAGTTCCCTTGTAGTCCGGGGCAGACATTGGACATACCGGTTACATATCAATCCGGTGTAGTTCATAAAGCTGTTTCTCAGATCCCTAAACATTTGTGAGGTGACCATAAAGTTTTCTCTCACATTTTTGTATCTGTGTGTGACTTGCGACATGAGAAATGCTTGTAAAGACATGTGCGAGCATAATATATAAAAAAAGCGTAATAATGCTCCAACTACCATATTATATCACCAGTGGTGGATACATAAAACCAAACATATCATCATACATACTGATTGAAACACCTACATGAATGCATCGATAATGCCGTATAAGCCTCATTAACTGCAATGAATATTTGTATTTCCACTACTATTTGTAATTTGGTGCCTCTGGGCTTTATTTGGCAATGTTGCATACTAAACGAACGAAACGAACATCTGAACGACTCGAACCTTCGTCGTACAAACTGAGACCACAATCACGTTTCGACTTAGATAGTTTTATATTTCCGCTACAGAGTCCACTGTGTTGCGTTGCCGCTAGCTTTCACTTAACTATTCGATTAAAAAGTGTTCGCTTTCGTTTAGTCGTTCTAGACTCAATATTGTTTGACATTATATAAAGTTCATTTCGAAATATATCATGTTTTCAGCCGTAATTCATTCGCTATTTTCGATTTTAATATTAAATTATTGAATAATTAACGAGTCATACACATGTAGTTAAAACAAGATAAATCGGAATGATTCATATGATATTATTATTTTTATGTTGGTGACTTTATAAGCTGATCTGAAGACATTAATCTGATGCTAAGCGGTGTCCTCTGCGAATAATACAACTTAGATCTTTCCTATTAACGTATTATTATTAATAATAATAATATTTATTTACTACAAATGTCACTTATTTCAATTTTTTTACAGAGTTGTCTCTTAATGTATCGAAAATCTGTGGGGATAACATGATGCCCAAACTAGGAAAACCTGTAAGATAGCATACCTATGCAATCCGCCGGACATTAACTAAGTGTGTTCAAAGTTTAAATTAAGCAAACATTTCCTATTGAACCACCCATGAATCGCATTGCACCAGTCATCATGAGTAACGAACATTTCTGCCTGCAATTTTTCGAATGAGCCTATTTACCTTGAATCCTTTAACCGCACCGATTCGGGAACTTGTGACACGAGTAGTAGTAGAAGTAGTAATTTTTCCCAACTATACTCTACGGAATCGGAACATAGCAAAGCGAGTGCAGTATCACTTGGTAAAAATGAGTTTGGTAGCAAATACCCTAACGAAATCAGTTTACACAAATAGTTTAGTTTACAAAAATACAGTTTTATCAAATTAGACTGCTAGCTTGGCAGCTGTTTAAAGAATATCGAACATTCCCAGGGGAAGAATAGATAGACATAACGGTTCTTTAAAATGAGAGCAGTAACACAACAGAACCTCTTAAAAGTCCATTCGCCCACTAGCTCCACTGATACATGTTGGACACGACCAAAGCTTTAAAACATTATATAAATAAGAAGTGATGAAACTAGGACGAAAAAAATAAACAAATTATAAACGTCTCTTAAAAATAGCTTCACGGAAACAACAAAGGAAGCTCTATCGTTGTTTACACGTGTTACTTTCAACAAATTTAAATCAGAAATTGCTTTCGGAAACTAGAAAGAGAAATAAATATGATCTATATTTACTCGGCTATACTCTCGGTGACAAATAATTCCTAATGCACCGTATCGCGCTCGTAATTGGATTTTTTCATACCTTAAGTAAGGGAGGATCCCAGTCTTGTTTTTATTGTTATAGGCAGATACCGCTTTACATACAGGTGGGCCATTTGCCGGTCACATATAAAAATACCGCTACGACATTCCGAGTTGGATAAAGTTATAACTTGTTCAGTTCTTGCAATACTTAAGTGTAAATTTTCCTGTTTTTTATCTGTAGTCCAGTACATATTTATTTATTTAAAGAAGACTTTTGACAGAGAATATAAATATAAATACACAAAGCTCTTTTGTAAAACACAAGTGGAGTTCCGCGCTACGTTGTGTATGAGAAATAATATTCGACAGAAATCGAAATAGTTAAATGAAATAATAACCCCGCACAAATAATCATAACTCAGAATCGAATATTCCATGCAACATCGAACATAATCAGAACTGCATAGAAACCGGCCATAATCGACAAATTATCAAATCTAGCGTAACTGTAGACAATGGGTCGTGCAATGCACTGATACCTTATTTTCAACACGTGAGATGCTCGTGAAATCTCGATAAAAAGATTTCGTGCATTGTATTGTTAAATTTTTGTTCATTAAACGACTCGCTTGTTGTAATCGTTTGCTAAGATGTCATGTAAGCTTTTTTTCTAACATGTGACCTTCAAAGTACACCTAATTCTTATTGCTGTTATGACAACTGAGCTTTTTCGTCATCTATTACGAGTTTCCAGTATCCAATGTAGATATGCAAGCAATATGCAAGGAATAAAATTTTGCTGGAAACGATATTACACTTAAGTGTTCCGCTGCCACCATCACCTGTAAACCAATACAGCATTCTATTATTCTAATATGTGCTAAGCTCAAGGTAATTTCAAGGGATCAGATCCGTTTTATTTCTACCATATTCAAGATGCAAGTCACTGGTTGAGAATGAAGCTCCATCTGTCATTACCTGAGTATTATTAGGCGTCAACCGCTATGGAATAGACGCAATGAAGCGTTAGAAGATAAGCATTACAACGACGATCGTGAAAATGTTATTCAGTCGTACAAATTAGACCGAATCTTAGTAAGGCTTTAATATAAACGATACCGTTATACCATTTCCGCCGTTTAAGATTTATATAGTTTTTACTTTTTCGTGATATTTATTGATATAGCGCAAGGAATAAGGAAGTAATTATGTCCTTAAAATAAAAGTTCCAATGCATGAAAAATGAACCAGTCTGAATGAAATGTATGTCGCGCAGTGGTAGCAGATCAATTACTCTGAATAGATTTTGGTGTTGTTGTGGCGCACAAACTGTTCCAACGAAATTGAATGTGAATTAAAACGCGAAGTAATGTTCTCAAAAACTCTTTACCATGCCTTTAGGCGTACACCTGCCACTCACGATTACTAAACGAACTCAAACCGTATAAAAATACTAAATGTCCGAAACAAATCCAGTGCCACGTTCTGAATGGTGCCGGTCTAAGCATTTTAATCGGACATTCCTGAGTAGATTTTTGTATAGATTCATGAGGAAATAGAGTTTTATAACACGAACTTCTTGTTAAATAAATCTCGTGGTATCCTACAATTCATTAAGTAACAAACACCCAGTCAGTGTAGAAATCAATCTAAATAGATCGATCAGGTTTTATTCTATGGAGAGTCAAAGAGATATACAAACTGTATAAATAAAGACGTGTAGATATATCTACTCCATGGTAGAACTGCAGATATGTATAGATCTCAAGCGTTAAGCCTTTTCCAATAAAATAAAGCTATCTTCCCACACGTATAACCACGTCTCGAGGTAAATAGTCAGCTCAATGGCATCAAGAAGAGCATCTATGCATTAGAGTGCAACCCATTAAAACCAGATGTGCGCTATGTCACCTCGCATTCACACCCAGCGCATCTCAAAATTACGACGCATATGAATCACTCAACTCTGTACATATGCCAGGGCAATAAATATAAATTATAATTTACTAAAAGTTGGTGTAGTTTTCAAAGTAGAACTAGAAACCTGGTAATTTGTTTGTTCAGGCAAAATACTGGTAATAAAAACAATAATAATTGCTCTTCAAAAAGAAGATGCATTATCCAATTTAATACCAAAAAAATCGTATTATCCTCAGCCCACTTCAGGATTCCCACACTATCACAAATATATATATAATTATATAAATGGATTTTGAGAGTAAGTATGAAATTGACAATTCCAAAACCAGTAGACAGATCGCCATGAAAATTTTCACATTAAATGTTTTTCCTTGAGAGAGTTTTTGTTATTCATTTTACCCGATGACGGGGGTGATGGACGCAACGCAATACGACTTGAGTTATCTCGTACTTTGGTGGAGAGGACTCGAGTCGTATTGCTGTTGTCTATAGGCGGCGGGCGGTTACCACTGAACATCAGGTGGGCCGTCAGCACGTTCTGTCACTAATATGACATAAAAAAAACCTACGACAAAACATCGTCTGGCGGGATCTGGTAGTCAAATATAAATGACATGGATTCAAAACTAAAACTGTACAAATTGACTAAGATAATAGTTATATAATCACCCTACAGATGCACCTTACCTTCTTCTCGCTTCGAAAGCGATGGACTAGTAGTAAGATCAACTTGAAATTTGAATGACTAAGTCTGATTATGTTTTTTTTTATATTTTAGTTATGTCAAAGCTCGAATACTTCCGTAAAGAAAAACATCATGATTTAATAATAATTTAGTTGTGGGTCATTGTTTGCTTTCTGCTGCCTCCTAATGGCATTTAGTTAGACAAAAATGTTTGTCTAAAAAAAATTATGGATTGCTTCAGGAAAAATCTTTACCTCTCATTCAGACATACTCGCTTTAAACTTCGTGAAGACACAAAATTATGTACAGCCAATATTTAACCGTAATAAAAATTCTCTTCGTGACCCAATCTTGATACAGTAATGAAAAAACGCGCGTGACATTATGATATTTTAGGAAGTTTATTAAAATACACGCTTTGTACTTTCGAAATTATAAATAATATTTTTGTTTCATTAAATTCACGACAAATTAGATTGGTGTTCATCACAGTTTTTGCAAAATTCGAGAAATGACGTTACATAATTTTACTGTAATTAGTTAAAACCACCTCCTATGCCTTGTGGTAAGAAATATGATGTCGGTAGGTGCAGGAATTTAAAAGGTGAAGAATTTTCTCACTTCCTTGGAATGAAAGTAGTTTGTGGTAACAAGTAATGAAATAGACGGAGCTTTTAAAATTATTACAGAATTGAAAACATTTAAATCTCTAAGCACTCTTCTAAACAAGCATTCAAATCGGATTAAAGAAGCACCTAGAAAAGTACCAGTTATTGAGTTTTGCCCGCGACTTTGTGTTCACTCTATAATATGAATATAACTATAATAGAATACTGTATTCAATCTCAGATATATGAAATAAAATTACAGAGACTTATGTCTGTCTCTATAATAAAAGAAAAAAAAAGATAAAAAATAATAATAAATAAATAATAATTATAAATAAGATTTTACTAAAAGATACAATCAAGCGGATTTAAAGGACCTGTTAAGTAAAATACATGAAATGATTTGTGAATGTTTTAGAAAATATATGTAATTTAAATTATTAATATTACATGTGTTTTGTATTGTAACATTTTTTTTTTTTTGTGTATACTGTGTTTTTTTTTGTGTGTTATAACATCGCTTCGGCGTCGCTGTTAAGGTGTTATAATTAATTCTAAATAAATAAATAAATTTGATACCAGTGAAACGACATCCCAAGTGCATGAGAGGTATTATCTTCATGTATAAATAAAGGTGACGGTCATTATGCGATGCAACTTGGGTCTTCTGATACTTAGTTGGAGTAGAACCTATTCATATTGTTGACATGAGCAGAGAATACCGCTTAAAATCAGGTGGGCCTCGTTTCATCTCTTTGATGATGAGTACAATAATCAAGCTTATCAAAGCATTAAAACAAATAGAAGTCATAGTTCAAAAAACAGTTTTTCATAGCACTATTGCCTAGTTCTATTTTTAAGGTATGCTATGTCTGCGTACACTGGCATCATAACATTTGATAGATACAAATTATATCTTACAAATCTCCGTTCATCATTTCGTAGTTGGACTTCCACCAACACCTGTTTCCCTGACCCTTCGCCTTGAAACCAGCGTTTGCTCAGTAAATTACAGCAATTTAAAACGTTTAGCTAATTTATTATTAAAACGCCCAAATAAGCACAAATTCGGAAAAGAGAAGTATGAGATTCATAGCAGTAATTTATTTTAAGAGCAGTAGAACTCTCGCCAACTTCGTCCGGGAAAGTACTGCCACCATGCCCATTTCTGCCGCCAAGCAGTAACGCGTTCGCGTTACTGTGTTCCGGTTTGAAAGGTGTGGTTGCCGGTGAAATTACAGGCACACGAGACATTCCACCTACACGTCTCAGAGTTACGGGCGCATATGTTGCGACTTGGGTCTTGTCATACTTAGTAGGGGGGACCCAAGCCGCATCGCTTGTTATGGGCTGAGGTTACCACTTAACACCAGGTGGGCCGTCAGCTCGTTCTGTAACTATATTACATAAAAAAAAAATTGTGCACAAAGCTTTCGCAGTTTGTGTGGAGTTCCAAAATATTTATTCCGAGGGATTAAGAACACAATTTTCTCAGCTGCATTTAGTTGTTTTTATGAATCGCATTTGGGCAAAATTTACGCGTGTTGTGCTAATTTATGACAGAATAACTAAATCTTGATAATTTAGAGTGTTTGTTACTGATGCAATGTTTGCTAATCTTCTTGCTTAGAGACTTCTCAGTTTATTATCATTACCTATCTATTTTTAATTGACTCTAAAATGAACGTTTTTTGGAACTGTCCTGTACCTATAATTAATGGTTCAAAACTTTCATATATTTTGCAACCAGAACTTCCAATAAAAACGCTTCTTTAATTTGTAATTTATCGGTGAAGGCGAACATCTATTATGTTTATTTCAGTAAATTTTATTAGGACCAGATGTGTCCCGCGCGATCCTCCGCTCAAATAAGTGAGTTTTATTGAGATCCTTTGATGTATTCTAAAAGCAATTTCTTTTATGTTTATGTACTAAACGTAAACATTTCTTACTTTTTTTTGTATATAACAAAAATAACCATGTTGTGTATACCTATATTTTGAGTATATAAAGAAATGCTCGTTTAAAATAGGGATCGTATCCCACTCAAAGATAAAAAATCGTTTTAAAAACAATTTCCTCATAGTGACAATTGTATTTAATTGAATAAAAGAAGAAGATTTAAAACAAACCATTACAACATCAAATGCTTCCTGAAATCTTGAAACAGTCCCTAATTGAATATTCCCTTTTCGTAATGCTGTCTTACTTCACCCTTTAAAATAAAATACAGGCTGAAAGCGAAACATGTAAATTTTATCGTGTCTGGGCCCAGCCGCTTGGGACCGAACGGATTTTTTTCACCACCCAAAGGTAAAATAGGAAACTTGGCTCGTATTTTCAACCAAAAGTTGTACTGCAATGCTCAAGGAAATACTTTGTGACTTACGGACCGAGTTACAAAAGAATTGCGTATTGTGTAAGCCGGCCCGAACCAACAAATCATTTTGGGGCACAGACATAACCCGCACTCTGTTTCCTTGCCCGAAAACGTTAGGTTTCTTGTACCATCCCTTACTTAATAAGTTAACTTCTAGTAAGTGGAGCTAGCTATATTTTTTTGGGATTCTATGTATGTCTGTATAAATCTTAAGCTTATCAGATCTTAACGACGTTGGGATACCCTGTTAACAGCTTATTTATTTTTACACCTTGATGGTATAGTAAAATGTAGATAATCAGTAAAGTAACGCATAATTCAAAAAAAGGTCTCCTATTTAATTAGAGGAAAAATCTAGGTGTGTACAAAAACATCCCTGTTATCGACACCAGATTGAAGAAAGATATCGACAGTCCAGACAGACAGAGTCCAAATACATACCAACTAGTATTATGTCATGACTATATTGGCCAGATACAATTGTATACAAACACACGAAAGCAAAAAGACAAACATAAATAACATGCTAAGTGACCTCACTGACGTGACGCTCTGCCTATCCTTTTGAGGATAAATATGTGAATCTATGGGTTTATACATAGTTATAGGATGAAACCATCGCATAGAAATTTTTGAGAATAAAGTTCCTTAATCGCAAAATGTTTGCGCCGACCTGGGAAGCTGAACCCGGGACTCCAGCTACGCAGGCAGGGTCACAACAACTTAACCACGTATCCGCTATCATTTTTTCATACTTTTGAGAAAATATATCGTATTTTAAAAAATTGCTGGAATTCTGTAAACTTTTTCGCATTTACAATGGCGCGCCGCGCCGGACACGTCCAAGACATTGTCTTCGAACATTTATTTTAAAAGCAGCATCATTCTTTAGTTTAATGGAATTCTAATATACGAAAGAATTTCGAAAATTTTTGTAGAAACTTTTGTAGCATTTATAGAAGATAATATTATTTTGCCTAATCAATACTCAGATGGTATCTTGAGCACTTTACTTAGCGAAGAGATACAGCTAGCCCTTCGATCACACATAAATAATAATAGCACAGTATCTATGATCAACAAGTCTAAAAACTTGATATCAATAACACAAATTATTGTTAAAATCAGCGGCTAAACAAACTATAAACAATACTCAGCCAAGTTCGATCTCAGAAACAATAACATTTGTGATATAGTTCAGTTGAAATATTCACAATGAAGTTTATGATTTAGAGAATAGAGTTCAAATTGCATGTGATGAAATGCAGACTACTGCAGAGTCGGTAGTTATTCGTGGGCAGTGGTTTGCCTTTCACTTGGCAGGATCTTTGTAATAGATATAGAGGTTGGTAGCGTATTCCATGATGATCTTTTGAAGGTTAAATAAATGATTCACAATGAATTAAATGAACTATATTTCCACATTTACTCTGAACTTTTAATTGTTATTTAGTTGTCTTACTAAAACCATCTTACCAAATATCATCATGACTGAAATTCTAACTATTATTGTTTACTAGCTGTTGCCCGAGGTGAATAAGTCATCTCATGGGAAAACTGCACTTTTCCGGGATCAAAGAAGCCTATGTTTTATTCCGGGATTTAATCTATCCGGGTACCAAATTTTATCCAAATCTGTTCAGCCGTTTGAGCGTGATGCGAGCACAAACAAACAGACAAAAACAGTTTTTTAACAGTTTGTTACTTATTTCTAATGTATCCCAGTTTATTATTTGCAAAAATGTTTAATGTACAAACACTTCATGTCTACGATTTTATTATATAGATTATATTGTATAGACTATATTATATACTTAGTTGCTATGTAGATTTGGGTGTTGCCGAAATAAGTAGGTATTATTACAGGGTACGAAGCGCATTTCTGAAATAGTGGCCAGTGTGTCTAACAAATAAATTTATAATATAAAACCATCTCAAAATATTTTTAATTTCGCATATTATATGATCCGCATTTTGCCTTATGAACTGACAGATTCATAAAAGTTTTTGTTTGGATCTCTGGAATCGTTTTATACATTAATTGTACCTGAGATTAGATACAGTACTTATAGCGGTTAGTTAAAACTAAAGAATATTGGTGGTGATGAAATCTATGAAAATGGGCATTATTTTCTTCATATCTTGAGTATAATTTGCGCCAATTAAATACATTGGTAAATGAAATTTTAAAAATACAAATAAGATAAAAAGTGTTGATAAACATGTTATTTATTTCAAAAACCCTTTTTTAATATTTAATAAGCCCTGGTGTTTAATATTAAAAACAGCTAATTTTACAAAACAATCTGTCTAAATTGCGAATAACGTTTACCATTATTTCAGCCTGCATATCGCGTGTTATTTAATATGACTCAATCCCAAGAATTACTATGTTCCAGAAAGGATTAACCTTCCAAATTACCTATCCTAGAAAAAAAGTTGCTTTCCTAAAATACAACGTAGAAAATATAAAAATACGCTTTTGTCAATTAGGTACACTAATACTAATACTTCCGTTCTGTCAATGTATCAAAACGAAGAAAAAAAGAGTCATAATAGAGTAAGAGAGAGAATTATATTTCATCGCATATACTATACGAGTAGTTCTAATTTTTTTATCTATGAAACTGTAATGATCTATCAGCGACTGACAAAAAAAAGTATGTTAGTGTTATCTAAAAAAAAATTTTTAATATCTCATTTTTTTTTTATTTTCAGCTCATAGCCTATTACGGTTCAAAGATACCTTTTTATAGACAGACAGACGACGGATATGGTAGGTTTAGTAACAGAGCCCGTCCTTGAAACACGGAAGCCCAAAAATACGAGTACATCTTATATAAAACCATCTTTATCGCGGTATCTTGACTATTGACTTGATATTAGTATTAGAATATATATATTTTTCTAAGCACCATGTTCTGAGAATAGTGGCACATTGCCTTATTTTACCAAACATTAATAATATTGTTATATTATAAATATTTTATTAGTTTCTATATTTCATCTAGATTTTTCCATCAAGTGACTAATGGAGTAGGTGTGTCAAAACAAAAATCTTTTAGAATGAATTAATAGAAAATACTCGCTTCTACTTTTGATTTCTATGTTCTGGTGCAAGCGTGCCAACAATGTTCGCATGGCTTCCGACGATAAAACAGCTGCTGCTAAAATATTAAAGGCAGTACGTATTATGTTTAAATACTGCCTCGGATGTACCGGATCATGCTAAGCATTGTTCTTAATTCATATCTTAATGTTCTTTTCGTAAACACACAATGTATACATTTTAACATACATTTAAGGTAACAGTTTGCTACTCGCACATCTAAGTTTATTCAGTAAACATAATAAAACACTTAATATTCGTGGACATACACAGCGCCATTTAGACTTCAACAAAGCATAACTTGTACTAAAGAATCTAGACAACTGTATGTATACTTATATACTTTTAAAATACGAAATACCATATACATATATATTACCTAGCACTGACATAGAACGAAAATCCACGTTCGTGACACAAATGTTTGTCCAGAGTGAGAATCGAATCGACGACCTACTACGCAGAAGGCAGTATTACTACGCTGAGCCGTGAGGTTGAGTTATGAGGTTATCTCATGATAAAACATTTGTCTTAGAATGCTAAAGCTACTGAATTAGGCAGTCAGACAAGTACAGGGCTAAGAGGTCCAGTTTTCAGTGGTACCTACAACTGAAAACCTTAACGTACCTACGTTATAAGCATTCTCATTTTTTTTCGAAGCATCAATATATGGATCATGTATCAAAACTTTAAAACAGATAACATTTTTGTTATGAATAACTGTATTAGTACATAAAGTATATGTAAGTTATGTAATTTGGATTGTCCATAAACGAATTCGCTCAACTTCTAAGCCAATTTGCCTGGTACTATAAAACACTGATGTGTAGTATACTGTAAGATAGAAAACGCGAATTTACGACAAAACGCGTTTATGAGGGCATTTTCAGTTGTCACTATTTCTACTAAATTTTTCATGGATTCCGACGGTCGTCTACGGCAAAATGGCTTTTATAAACGCCCATTACTCCGTCCAATAAAGTTTGCCATATTGTAGTTTATACGATTCATTTCAGTATTCTATGGTAAGTAAAAGTTACCCGAAGATCCGAGAAAGTTTAAGAGCAAGGTGAGATAATAGTGCGTAGTACAGTTGATATGAAAGAAATATTTTCCTTATGCTTCTTAAAATATCATACCAAATACTAAATTTGAGTTCTACCCTCACTTGTTTCTTAGGATTATTAGATCCATCAATTTATAATAAACTAGCGACCCGCCCCGGCTTAGCACGGGTGCAATTATAAATTATATAGACAAACCTTCCTCGTTTGTCGCTCTTTTTATTTGTGGAAGCCGCATCAAAATCCGTCCTGTGGTAATGAAGTAAGCGGAGAAACAGACAGACAGACGCAAATAGCGACCTTATTTTATACTTGTATTTGGAAATATGGTAGCAATTTCATTATTTTGACCATTTTAATCATCCAGTTTTAATGCCCCTTGCTTTCGTTTTGGAAGGGTATACAATTTTATAGGGGAATATTTAGGTATTTTTATATCATGAAATAAATAATTATCGAGCATGTATCAAATTACTTGGGGAAAATATTAGAAAAAGGGTGAATAAAATTTTATTTAACAAATCTCCGTCAGAATCTGTGATGCATCAAAACTACGGATATACTATTTATTATTTATACTATTTATTACTTTACTATTTATTTTTATAACTTAGGTAAGTTGTTAAGGAGTTTTGACATTGTATTTCCGCATTTTACCATTTTGGTTATAATTTAAATATTTTATCACAGTTTTTAGTAAATTTTGACAGTGACAAATTATTCACTAAGTCTAACTCAAAATAAACAAAAACACTGTAAATTTATTAGTGATAATTGCTACCAACAGCTACTTTACCACTTTCCATTGTATCAACATTTGGAGAAAGCTTAATATTTTACTGTTTTCAATTTTTTTAATGACCTAAAACTGTTTGTAGCGTACCCATAAAAGTTATATACACTATATACTCTAATATGTGAAGAATATTTTCTTTTATGCTGCTCTTTTGCATAAATAAATAATAAAGTATTGATTTTTATGTCAGCGCTTTATCGCTACAGTTTTTGCAATACTTAAAATTATTTATTGTGGCATATCCTACATGAAATCACGTAAAAGCTGCGAAAAAACATACGGCTTTGTTTCAATCATAACAACCACCCAAATGTTTACCGAATATAATGGACTCACTGAGTGGAAACATGACGGCAGCTGATTGAATAGAAATAGTGAAGGTAATTACGGGAAAGTCAAATATTTGTCGGGAAAACTATATTAGTTTGATAGTGTATTAATGGTGTATAGGCTTTATTACAGAATATGCATTTACTGCTGACTTTGGCATCATCCAACATTCAGAATGTAAAGTCGCGCATGTTTTTGATTGATTTGCATCATTGGTCTACGAGTATATTACTCTATGCGAATATACACTCAGTGCGAGAGGTATGGACTCGGTGTTCGAAGACGAAAAACTTTATTGAAAAGTTGCAAAGGATTTGTTCTTTATTCTTTATTGTACACAAAAAAGATATACATAAATTATCTTATATAAAAAATATATGTACAAAGGCGAGCTTAACCCTAAAGAGAGTTTTCTTCCAGCAAACCTTTGGACTTGCGATTTCAATGGAAAAAAAATGGTACGAAATAAGTAGCTTGAAATTTGACTTCATTTATTTCAAAGCCTCAAAATTTCGGGATTTGCGTTATAGGTGGGCTTAGAATTTGCATTAAACGTTAATTTTTAGTCGTCTCTCGTCTGCGTCGATACTTCAAAGATCGTAGAACGATTGAACATCGGCATCAAATCTTTCGATAATTCTTCAAAATGAGGCGATAAACTTATTACTTGCGGCGCCCAAAGGATTTTCCCTTATTCTTATCTGCCAGAAACTCGAGAGAGATATTTTGGGACATAAAACGTATAGTCTGGAGGCTTGGCTCGGTATGCGTAGCGTTTACAATTCTGTGGGATAAATTGGATCCCTTGGGATTTACTAACGCCTTCACGGAACTATCCCTTCCCTACCTCACAGTTTACGTAGAATATTCAGACCCTGTCGAACCCACTTTATGTCTTACCGTGGTATTGATAGTACAAACTCTTACCAGAGTCGTGCTGTCATTTTGTTTGCTAAAGTAGGTAAAGAACAACACAACGGTTATACAATATTTATAAAAATAAATTTACTAAACTCTAATAAAGGTTTTATAAGTTTATGTTGCACGTCTGATGGACAGCTGTCTAGCTATAGTCTTTAATTATTATCCGCGAAAACTTTTATTAATTTAATTATTGGTTACTTTTCATCAGAACGGCGCCGGCGCTTGGGACGCCTAAGTATTTCTATGACTGAGTTATAGAAATAGCTAGTATTGGCAAATAAATTTCACAGTATTATTCAGAATTTTATCCCTTTTTGATGCAAGAAAAGAGCCTATTTGAGGTGCACTTAAAATCTTTTTACCGAATAAAATAGAATCCCTCTAACGATCCTATAATACGATTTTGTGCTGTACCTACTAAAGTTCCGAATACACACAACCACGCAACCCACCACATAATGCAAATAACGTTCCCATCTTGCAAACTTCATGATTTAAAGCACCGCTTCAATTTCCCTCCCTATAGGTCGTTATCATTAGGTACTTCCACGGCATACAAATGACAGTAATCAAATGCACCCTTCTCAGTTAATATGCGAGATTTAGTAGTCGAGGTCCACAGCTCGATGGTCTTCTTGCCTTTCATCTCAATGACATGGACTCCAAATAGTCATACTGCAATTAAAATCGCTCGTGGCCGTACAAGCGAGCAAGTGAAATGGTTTATGTTGATGTTCAAGGTATTATCCTCAGTTATAGACAAACTGTTAAAACTTGTCCCAAATTATAAATGTGATCTAGTCGTAATGATTTCTTATTCTGTTTACCAGCGGCGACAGCTTAAAACTGTTATTTATTTTATTGCAGCGATGATGTCTTTCTTGCAATATTTGGTGCGAATTTTCAGGAAACAGAACTTAATTATCTTGATTTCCGAAGTTTTATACAGTATAATTTTCAAATACCAGAACTAGATGTCATGAAAAAAATAATATATAATATGTACCGAACCGACCGAAATTTAATTCAAAAAAGAATAAACATGATTAAAGCAAAAACTAAATTGAGTAAATTTTATGTAAAATGGATTTAACATTCTATATAGTATCTGCAACGGCTACAAATAAGCATCAAAACTTGATAAAAATACGCTCAACCTTAAGCAGTTCTTATATTATCAGCTTTGGGAAGCAATTATAAGATATGAATGTTTTTACTGAAATAAATGACATCTAATTTGAACCATAGGCGAGGTCGAGGGTCTCGCAAGAACACCGACTAGTAATTGGGTCCGGCCCGCGGGGTATCCATTTCAAATCCCTAAGGTGAACCGGGATTGGTTTAATGACGCACATATCAGGAACTTTTCATACGGAAGTAACAAAATAAGCTATTTAGGGGTCACTGGCCTTTTAATAGCATATAAACAATTTCTACACAGCGAAAAGGATTGACTCATTGACACGACACAAAAACTTTGAAACGGCCTATGAATCTGAAATTTTCAAGACACGACACCGAAGACGGGGTTTTGGAAAATTGCGAGCAGATGTCCTAATAAACCTACAACTAGAAAAAAGTTATTCATCTCTTACTCTCATGGGAACTGGCTCTCATGGGTGTTAAAATATACCTATTATATGTGTCTTGACAAAAAGTATTATGTATTCTATCAGTTGTCTGGTTCCCATAGTAACATCTATATTTCGTTTGGGGCTAGATGGCGCTGAGTGTCACCATTATCATTATTATTATTATTATTATAACTAAAAGAGTTAGCAACAATTTTGTAGAAACAGTAACGACACCATCGTCCTACTTGTACAGAATTTACAAATAAACTCAAGTCCAGAATGGTGACCGTCCAATACTCTTACACTGTCGTGACCCGATTTTAAAATTGCCTTTGTTCGAGTGCATTCTCAAACGCGCTGACAGTAAATGGATCGTCAGCAAATGGGATACGTCACATTTGCTGACTACGCGCAGACGAGTTACAGTCCAGCGTGGGAAATGTAGGGGATTTTTTTCTCATAACATACTAATACTCTAAAAGCAACAATAAGTGCAGAAAAAACGTTTTTTGTTGAAAAAAACGATTTTTGTTGAAAAAAACGAGGTATTACTGAATTGGCTAATCGCGTAGGTATATCTTATAAAACTAAATTTAAAACTTGATTTAAATTAAGTTGTACATACTACAAAGGAGCAGTTAAATAGAAGCGACTATTAATTAACACATGGTAAAAGCAGTTATACCTATCTAATTTATCTCTTAAAACACAAATAATTATCCTGGGATTCCATGCGTCGCATTTCGCATGGATAGTCCAGTCCACACACTGGCTCGTGGTCATAAGAAACGATGTAATGTAAAACAAAACTCGTATAAAAGAAAAGTTTTAAAACTAAAACCCATTTGCATCTTATTCTCAATTCTCAAAGTCTGTATCGCATCTAGTTCAAGCAAAAATATACTTGTCATTTATAATTCACCCGCTGAACACTGGAAAACGGAATATACCGTCAAATACGTGACTCCAACTCTCTGCACCATCTCATCGCGGTAACAGTTTTTATACTTTCCTACTGTGACCGCAGCAAAATGGATTTACGTAAGAAGTACTCTATTCTCTTTATTAACCTCGTTTCGTTTGTGGTAGATTTGAATAAGACAACGTTTGCTTTAACTAACAGTAGTATCGAAGAAGCGAAATTAATGTTCTGTCATTTGTTATTTATCCTAGGTATTTTATTTATTTATTAAGGTACTTACCAACAGCTACAAATATATGATTTTAAAAATAAAACTTATTAAAAGTATTTACAGCCAAATAAAGGTATCTCTAGTTTACATTTTTAAGCTAGTATACCTTATAGCAAAAAAAATTAGTTAACATTTTAGTAAAGTTTTTTTAGTTTAAGTTAACGTAGTTGCGTTTGTTTCAATTATCATTATTTATTGCGATAATGAAGGAACGAACAAGATGTCTGACCTGATCTTAAATGTTCATCATAACTACAGCAATGCGACTATTATCTGGTGTACGAACGTGAAGCGACTACTATATGAGCTGTAGCTGCTTGGAGGCAGATTTTTAAAGAAAGCTGCCAAACAATATTTGCCCTACCATCATTGGCTGGCCTCATCAACGCTGCCTTCTGCGCTGTAGGTCGTGGGTTCGATTCCCACCCAGGACAAAAAAAAATTGTGACTAATATAGATATCTGTCTGGTTTTTTTATTATGTATTATATTTTATGTATAGATTTTACGTATTGGTTTTTTACAAAAAAGTATATAAGTATTATATCAGCTGTATGGAT
This sequence comes from Chesias legatella, assembly GCA_947359385.1. Classification (NCBI taxonomy): domain Eukaryota; kingdom Metazoa; phylum Arthropoda; class Insecta; order Lepidoptera; family Geometridae; genus Chesias; species Chesias legatella. The sequence continues at coordinate 5,557,353 of OX375773.1, read as the reverse complement.
GTTCCCATGATGCAAGCTATGTTTAGCTTACTTTGGGGCTAGATAGCGCTGCGTGAAATGCCTACCATATTATTTACATATTATTATCATTCCAAACATGTCTATACCTATATCAATACCTATACCTATCTAGACTAACGTAATTTCCTTCCGCGGGAAGCTCCACCATGTTGTACAAATCGAACCCACAAATTACAGATGACAGTTGATCAACTGACTAGGTCTACTAGCTCTCTTGGAACTAGTTTTCAAATTATATAAAAAAGACTATTCTGATACTAGGCGGCTAATATAAATTCATAAAACACCATATGACCATATGCTTGATTACAATTTCCGCCTTCGTATAGTTGTGATTCTATAAATAACGTAATAAGTACATAATAATGCGCTAGAGTTGCTTTACTAATTGCACTCTCAGTTTATGGAGATTCGATGCATGGTAACGGTAACAGCGGACTGGTTTAACCGTTTCTTGCATTCACGTAGATGTTATCAGTTATCTATAATACAGTTCGTAAGGTTAATATATATATCAAACTTAAGATAAAACATTCTCGTGTGTTTTGATCATAGTATCGATCCTGTGTCATTAAAATAGGTATTAGTTAATATATAATTTATATGTATATAATAGATATGGGTAATACTAAGTATTTTCGGCCGAAGACCATATATAATATATTATATACACAAACCTTTTTCGTGAATCAGTCTATGTATCACGACAACCATGTCAAAATCGTAGTTTTTATGGTATCTCGATCATACCTGTAACAAAAATAATAATAGTTGTAACAACCTGATGATTGTCAATATAATACTTTGATACCTGATAAACACTTGATTACAAAATAAATTTTAATAATTATTGCCAGTGTAACAGTCGCAAATCAATTACAGTATAAGATTGGCCACAATGTAGTAATGTGTATCTAATATAATAAACTATTTTTTGCATCAAAATAAAACAAGCGAAGCAACATTTTTATTGCCACGTTGTCTGATATTTCATCGGTTAAACAATCTGAAATAGTCACTTTTAATAGCCATATTTTTAACATCAGTTGAAAGGTTTCTCATATTCTGCAAATCAAAACAAAACTCCAAATTCTCAATCCTTAAAATATATTGTAAGCAATATTTTAAATAAAGTCCCATATGGACCATCAGAATCATCGCAAATACTTTATCAACTGTCAATCCACGATATCAGTCTCGCCAGTTAAAATATTTTAATCAAATAAAGAAATAACATTCCCAAATATGTATCGGAAAAAGGTTAGAATTTGTATCACGCCGCGAGATATTCGACCGAGAAACCGTGAACCGATTCCATAAAAAATGTCTTTGTCGCGTCAAGAATACAAAATACGTGGCAGAAGCGAGAGCATTCAATTCAATCACGTATCAGATAAATAAAAATCAATGACCCCAAGTGAACACTCCCACAAATTTTTGTGAATTTGGTTTGGAGCCCAAATCAATTTTGGATTCCAATAGGGAACCCAATCCAACAAATGCTTTATAAAGAGGAATTGGGAAAATGCCATCATTTTATTTACACTTAATTTAAAAGGGTTACTTTTCCATACTGGAGCTCCCCGCCGATATATAAACGTCGTATTCAACTCAATTTCGTCCAACTGAAATCTATTTTTGTAACATAAGGTCACAAAAACATTTGAATTAATATGTAACATGTTTGTATTTTTAAGAATATAATTCTGATTTAGTACGAAACGAATATAATATTCATCACATATCAGGCCCGGGCCTCTGATATTTTGAAATATTATTCGGCTATATGTACGAATTAATTGTAATTATTTAAAAAGTTTAAACAATATTATAGGAGAAATGTGTTCAGAGTAATTTTTACTCAACCACTATGGTCAGAAAATCTAAAAGAAAACGTCATAATCATCATCATCATCATCCCCAAACATATAGGTATTTTAAGGAATCGTCATTTGAAATATTTGGATATATTGCATATACAATCAGTACAACGTACTACCAATATAAGTTCTAAGGAAAGTACTTCATCATCATAAAATGACCCATTTCCGTTAACTAAAGAGGAACTGCCTTTTATTTAGCTCTCACAGCTGCGAATACAGCTGCAGAACCAATCGCAGGCTTTTATCCGAACATTAATTTAAAACGGGTGAAACATGAGAGGGATTGCAACCTTAATTCAGTTTATTTCATGCTCGCTGAAATATTTCGAAATACAGACCTCATGCAAGTAACGAATTGTGGGGGAATTTCCCGGAGATTCCATTCGTGAAACATTATGTAATCCTTCAATCAGATGATAGAATTTCTCTGGTTAGGATTTTATCATAATTTAAGATGAATTTTAGAAGTAGCAATCTGCGTATACTGGCAACTTTTCTTTTGACTTAAATAATCTTTAAAAACTGTTGCCTCCCTTATCGGCGATAAGCCATTCTAAGTGGGTTATAAAAGGAAAGCAAAATTGGTGACCAATGAAAACTTAAGACTGGAAAGCGCTACACACTTTAAGTTAGATAAGCTGAAAGGCTGAATGAGTTTTGCGACATTGTTCATTCACTGCCACTGACACCGAAGCACAGAGCAAAAGAAAAGATAGTAAAGTAGGCATTCTTTGTAAATTACAAAAAATTTAACTGATGACGATCTTCGTTAACGTTGAACGAAGTACGTTATCTTCTACGTTCCCACGATAGTGCGACAAGTCGCTTATAAAGGCGCTGCCTACCCCATACATGTAGGCTTTAGGAATTGATTGAATTATAAAGAGCACAACACCAGGTTAAGGTTTTTCAGATTCCATTCTAAAAGCATTCGGAGGTTGGCAGGCCGGTTCGTTGCCCCATTCAGTGAGCCTCGCGTAAATTAAAAATTTGCACGCTCACTGACTTCATGCTGACTATCATCATTAGTTGCCATTATAAAACAAACAACGTCCATCGCTATCACTGAACATTATGTTCCTCTTTCCGATTCATGTAGCATGTTAGTTATTTATTGTTTTTGTTCGACTTTATTTTCACTACAACCTCATTGGTATGTGCAGAAGGCGAAAGTCGCCAGTGTGTCAAGGACGTGACACTCAAAATGTTTCATCAAACTTCACCAAAGAGTTTCCTAGCGCGGCGCGGCGCGGCGCGGCGGTCTCACATGTACGAGCGTCGACCTCGCGGTACCGGTTTAGTTGACTAGAGTCTGCGTGCGCGCATTCACATCCACTCTCATAGTAACCACAGTGTTGTTACTACGGTACAGATAGGACACCCCGGTAGTCGAGGGTAGCATGTACTAAATGTAGTACTTAAGATGCCTCAGATGATAGACGCCCGGATATATGTTGCAGTATCAAAGTAGGGGAGGACCCAATTAGTATTGCTTGTTTTTGGCAGAGTTTACTTTTTAATCCGGGAGGGCTGCTCGATCCGTAAATTAAACAGAAAATAAGTGAATCGACAAACCACTTCAAATCTATCCTTACATCATCCTACCAATATAATAAACGTGCAAGTTTGTATGTATGAATGTTTGTTACTCTTTCACGCTCAAACGGCTGGATAGATTTGGATGAAATTTGGTACCAAGATAGCTCTTGTCCTCGATTAACACACAGGCTACTTTGATCTCGGAAAATTGGAGTCTTTCCGTTGGAAGACTTATTCACTTATTTACAATATAGGCCCCATAGAACTTTCATCAAAATCGGTTCAGTAATTCGGTTTTAAAATCAAAATAACTGGAAAAATATGTCGTCCGAGTACGAGATAATGAGGAATCATTCTCGTACATTGCCTATGAATTCGGTTTTTTCGTTTTGCAGCGTTAAATAATTAATATAATGATTTATTTGTTACAAAAAATTTAATTACATCGAAGCACTTAAATAGATACCTAACAATAGTTTTCAATACTTAACTGAATCAGACTGAATAACAGTGCAAGAATGTGCACTAGCAAAAATTAATATATTGCATTATGTTTTAAAAAAAAACGTCCTATACAAGCTGCCTCATCTGTGTTTCTTTGTAAAGTAGCATACAGCTAATACAGAGCTGTTCCACGCTCCGGTTCGGATGTGCACGTTTGCGGAAGTTTCGCCGGTGCGGTGTCAGCTCAGCCAATGGTTGTCACATTTATTCTGCTAAAAGTGCACACATCGCATATTTTATCGTACGAAGAGTCGATATATCTTTGTAATATTAGATTTATACAATTCACGTATTTTCCTATTATAATGACATTCTGACTGGCCTCACAGCTCAGTTGGTAATCTCCCTGCCTTCAATGCTGTTGGTTGTGGGTTGGATTCCCACCCAGGGCAAACATTTGTTTGGCGAATATTGACGTTTGTTCTATGTCTAGGTGTCAATATGTACTATATGTATGTATTTATAAAAAAAAAGTATATAAGTATTATATCAGTTGTCTGGTGCCCATGATACAAGCTATGCTTAGCTTACTTTGAAGCAAATGGCGCTGTGTGAAATGTCCACCAGTTTATAAATCGCTTTGACTATTGTTATATATATTATATAGTTTCGGACATTATGTCTGTTTGCAACAGAGCAATTAAACTTAAAACTATAATTGATATATTCTATCACTTATGTGTTGCTTCACTGACATGTCACAATCACCGAAAACGATAGTCCTTAATAACTAACACCAAAATTTAACCACTTTACAAAAAATAAGTAAATAATGAGCAGATCGCGCTACCTGGCGTTTGGTATCCATGGCTACCGACGCGTGGACGTTCCACAGGGCTGCCCACAGCAAATCAGGCTGTTACGACATCACCTGAGAAGACTATTCACATACATACACGAACAGCATTTTTGATACAATTTGAATGCGAAGTAGGGCGAGCCTCTAATACGCCTCGATTACTTCTACCAACCTAGGTTTGAAGCGGTTATTATTACTTTCATATAGTTATTGCTACGAACGAAAATTTCGAGTTTCTTTTGTAGGATGCATTTAAATCAAAATGCAATAAAGTCACACAACCATTTGTTGCATATCATAAACGTTGCTCATTACCCTTTAAGAGCAACCAGGCAGAGTCCGCCTCAAGCGCATCAATTTGTAATAATGAAAGGAGTGGCACCTCACGCATTACGTTTGAAACAATGCCCAATCAGCCGATCGGCTGTTAAGCGAAAGGAACGACAGAAACCTTGTTTCCATCGGTTTCCCACGATGCGTGCTCTGAATCTGTCCTCTCTCTTTTCAATATAGAGAAACACACGAGCGGAACAAGGATGGAAGACCACATGCTACAAGTAAACCGTCCCTGGAGGAGCAGGTTTTAACAAAACAAAAATTGAGGTCAAGGCACTGGACTCAAGAGATAAATGGTGTAAATTGAATTTTGTGTTAAATTAAATCTAGATAACTTATATAGAAAAAATTATATAGCGTAAAATATTTGCAAGCATCTTCTTGGTACCTATTATTGGCGCAAATTGTATCCAAGTCAGTGATGAAGTCAAATTTTTGTATTACATTTATTTTTTGCCATGATACTCCGATGGAGTCCAGCCATCGTCTAAGCTTATCTAGGCTTAGCGTAAAGGAATCACAAAATAATACACACACTCCTAAACATTAAATACTTCTTCAACAGTCAGATAACATTCAGAACATTCAGAAAACGTTCTAAAATATCGTTGTCTATGACAAGACATTGTAAGCAAACGACAACATTGTAAACGATTTGGAGCAGGTACACGCCATTGTAGCGATAACTGTCCCTCGGGTCGGGGATGCTGTTTATTGTTATAACTCAAATCGGCAAAATTGATACGAATCTCCCGAAGGGTCTGCTACTAACAGATATTGCCACTTTAGGTAATGAAAACCGTAGTTCGCTTTTCATATACGATAATCATTAATGTTTCTATGAAAATAGTACGATATTTTCTGTATATAGAGATCATACGTTGGGATCTACAGAGGCAAAAACATTTGTTCAACAATCAAAACAATCGTTTAATGATCATCGCATAAACATAAGATAGGTACAGCTTTTTGAAGTAGGTAAGACATACAGACGAACGGCGTTGACATAGTAACAGGGTCTTGTCGTCCGTTCTTGTAGCAGATACGGAAAAAGGAAGCCAATTTTAACTCAAGCTCAAAAATAAAGGGTGAATTAAATGTATATGGCGATATGATTTATTTTTACACCCGAATTCATTTATGGTAAAGTAATTTAAATCGACCCCCCAAAAATTCAACAGCTTAAAAAATAACTAGGTAAGTAAATTTTCTGATGTATCTAATTAAATTTCTCAAAGCTATTGTTAAATATCAAGAGACAACTATTCCGTCAATTCCTACGACGATATCACCTACTATTAATCTGTCTAGCAATTCTGTTTCAAATTCAAATTCAATTTCAAATAAACACTTGAGACTAGCATCAATTCCCAAATGTATCCCAGTACAAGCCAATCAACCATACGGAGGATATACGATCCTGTTGAATAAAGGTTACATCTTGCATTCAAAGAGCTGTCTGAGTTTCAATAGCAGGTAGAGCATCCCTTGTCAAATGACGAACGTAAGCCACACGTGTTGCCATACAATAAATCACAGACTATACACAACTCAGGGACTACGTATAACAAATAATAGGCGAAAATTCCGTATCGAAGATAATAAAAAACCTAGGGACTTGTGTCTCCATTCGGGCATTTACTTAGACAAGTATATTTATACAGGGTTACAGGAAAAGTCGTGCTAGATCCGTTAAGGGCGTGGAGTACCCATCATTTCTGACTTATTTCACTATGAAACACCCTACCCTAAACTTAACCCTTTTCGAGATATTCGACTTTTAATTTTTTATTGAATAATGCCGATTTTTAGGCTACGAAATTTATTTTTGTTTATTTTGTGTATCTTATTATTATTATTATTGCATTTTTACATGTGTAATAAGATGCTTTAGGACATCAATCATTAAAATAGTGCATAAGTTAATTGAATAGACCGTAGTAGACAAGTGAAAGTAAAAAAATAAAAAATATATTAGCAAGCTTATTTTTCTCTAAGGGATATCTAAAAAAAATATTATGACACTTGTTCGGCAGATATTTTTTAAAATATCTACGTTTCATCAGCTATCTAACGAGGTCTAACAATCTAGGGTTTGTATTACATTTCGTGGAAAAAAGTAGAGAAAGACCCAGATTTTCTAAGAAATATCTTGTGGACGGATGAGTCCAAATTTGATAAAGATGGCATAACCAACTATCACAACGTCCATTACTGGGCCCCAAAAGAACTAAGGAATCCCAATAAGAAAAGAGTGAAAGGGTCCCAACGAAGATTCAGCGTGAATGTGTGGATGGGCATTATCTCTAATCATTTGATTGGACCTTACTTTCTCCCGGATAATCTAAATGGGGAAAGCTACGAAAATTTCCTGAGAGCAGACTTGAGTGATTTGCTGGATGATCTGCCACTCAACCTGATCAGGGACATGTGGTTCCAACACGATGGCTGCCCTGCCCATTTCAGGAGAAGTGTCAGAGACTGGCTGGACACAAATTATCCAAACAAATGGATAGGACGAGGTGGGCCGTTGCCATGGCCAGCAAGAAGTCCGGACCTAACTCCCATGGATTTTCATGTATGGGGGTGCATGAAAAGTCTTGTGTACAGCGAGCCGAATCCAGTTTTGTCTGTGGAAGACTTAAGAGAAAGGATTGTGGATGCAGCAAATAAAATGAGGACCACGTTGACCACTGGAGTAGTGAAGACTGGTCTCCGTAGAAGGATGCGACAATGTTTCAGAAATAGAGGCGGCCATGTTGAACATGAACTGTAGAATAAGAAAAAGTTGTGTGAAAACCTTTAATAAATGACATTTCATGCATACCTAATGTTTTATTTTACTTTTTAGGGCTAAGTATAAATTTTCTTCTCCACTGTCGCCTATGAAACTAATTTTTTTCCAATGCATTTGAATAAAACCCTAGATTATTATACCTCGTTAGATAGCTGATGAAACGTAGATATTTTAAAAAATATCTGCCGAACAAGTGTCATAATATTTTTTTTAGATATCCCTTAGAGAAAAATAAGCTTGCTAATATATTTTTTATTTTTTTACTTTCACTTGTCTACTACGGTCTATTCAATTAACTTATGCACTATTTTAATGATTGATGTCCTAAAGCATCTTATTACACATGTAAAAATGCAATAATAATAATAATAGGATACACAAAATAAACAAAAATAAATTTCGTAGCCTAAAAATCGGCATTATTCAATAAAAAATTAAAAGTCGAATATCTCGAAAAGGGTTAAGTTTAGGGTAGGGTGTTTCATAGTGAAATAAGTCAGAAATGATGGGTACTCCACGCCCTTAACGGATCTAGCACGACTTTTCCTGTAACCCTGTATAATTATTATTTTACGTATTTTTTTTATGTGATATAAGTTACGGAACGAGCATACGGCCCACCTGATGTTAAGTGGTAACCGCCGCCCACAGAAAAAGCAATGCGACTCAAGTCTTCTCCATCAAAGTATAGGATGACTCAAGTCACACTGCGTTGCGTCCATCACCCGAGTCGGGGATGTTACGTCTCATGCGGCTGCAATATCACCGGCACCCACTCCCTTCCACCGGAACACAGCAACACGAGTGCATCACTACTTGGCGGCAGAGTACGTTTGAGCTCCAGTTGTTCTCCGTTAAACTATAGATCGTTAAAACAAAATAATCTTACTTAAAAAACTATTTGTCTATTGATTAACTAAACTTAAGCCATATTTTGGGAAAGCACAACCTGAAACAAAGTCTTAAGTCTCGTTCGTACTTATCGTCATATTGTTTACAATGTTAAAATTGGTTTCAATATACAAACAGCTTTTATTTTCAACGTTATATAACATTGTAAACAAACAAAAGTCCGTTTAATGTGATGCTCCATTCTGAGTCATAGCCTTTTTATCGGCTCGGAACCAGTTGCCGGAATTAAAAAAAGACTCTACGATGTGACCTGCGCTCCCGCAAGTTCACTACGCGTTACTGTATCGGTGTGTGTAGGGTTGCCAGGTAGTAAAACCGAAATGCCGGACAGACTGGATAGTTTGGCCGGACATTTTGGTAAAAATGTCGGACACCTCTAATTTTTTAGTCCTAGTATAACACGCCAGTTTTTTTTAGTTAAAACTTGACTCTTTCATCATTATATCAAACCATAATAATTCTACTTTTTCATCTTCTTAAATTCTAACGAAACAGTAATAAAATTGAATTAGTGTCTTCGTTTTACCAACATATGCGAAATGTAAAGAAACGCTAATTTGGCCGGACACGCTACCAAAAAGCCTGACTGTGTCCGGCTTTATCCGGACGCCTGGCAACGCTAGGTGTGTGGGTAAGTCCGTTTGTGTGTCTTTGTGAGTTCTTTGTAGGCAGCGTTTGCGGGCTTTGGTAACACCGTCGGACAGAGCGCTTGCCTGTGTGTGTGTGCAGCGAGTCTTAACCTGTTGTGGTTGAATGAAGAGTGGCTCAGGAGGTAAGCTACTTTCTACCGGTTGCTCTGCAAACGGGCCACGCGATCATTCTGCCTTACCGAATTATAATAATAATAATAATATTGGTGGACAATTCGCACAGCGCCATCTAGCCCCAAACTAAGCATAGCTTGTACTATGGGAACCAGACACTGATAGAACACATTATATACTATTTTGGTAAATATATACATATTAACAGCCACAGAACAAACATCTATGTTCGTGACACAAATGTTTGGTCTGGGTTGAAATCGAACCCACGACCTACAGCGCAGAAGGCAGAGTTACCAACTGAGCTGTGAGACCAGTCAGTGCGCGATACTTTTGGTATGAAAATATTATATGATCAGGTTTCTGTTTGTACTTCACGTTTATACTGTACGAAGATTTAGATGTTTTACTCTCATATCTTACATTATGACCCATTTCCGGTTGTTTGACCGATGTGGGCAGACCGCTTGTTGCATCTTTGTTTGTTTCCTCTCTGATTCCAAATTCTAGCAATAATACACAATGTCTCCGATAAGTTGGGCCGGATGTTAAAATCTTTGGCAGAAAAAGGGGCACCCGTTTTCTGCCAAAGATTTTAACAGTCCATATTAATACATTTATTTCACGAAACGTAACTGAGAACACTACTATTGTTTACAATTAAATACCTGATTTTGAAACATGTTGGTGACAATTAATCAAACGTCATTTAGGGAATGCTTGAGATAAAACGAAAAACCTGCTAGTTCAGTGTCTCACCATTATTTTTCATTTGGCAAAATGATAAAAATTACATAAAAAAACATATATAACCAACTACAACTCATACATAAATGTATGTGTGCTTTCGTGAACGTGAGTGAATATTTGATTTAGCATGATGCTCTATTTTGATATGCCTTTTTAGAACTTCAGATAAGACTTAAGCTTTACCTGCTCACATTTTGAACGAAAAAAATATGAATAGGAAATTATCTCTTAGTTCAATCACGAATCTCGGATATCAAAACTTACAGCACCACTCTTAACTTACCCACCTTATGTTTATGACCTTCTGCCGATCACAGCAGTGATATGACTTTAATCCTCCACTATCCAAGAAGACCTAAGTTTCATCACAATGCGTCGCGTCGCCTCCCTTAGCGTCTCTGAACGAGAGGAGGAATTGAACAGGGATGATAAAATCGAAACGAATTCGCGGTTTGGATTCGCTATTTCCGAAACACCCCACATACATATAATCTCGCGGGACTGTCCCCGTATCAATGGGTCCTAATGGTGTGGACACGGTCTTTAGCAGGTTAGGAGACTTTTAAAACTGTCCTTGAATAATGGTTGATTAACAGTTTAAACAACTCTTTGTAAACGAATGAATTTTGTTTTTGAGGTTAAACAATAAATGTACTGTGATTGTTTATTGTTACACAATTTGTCTGAACAATTTATGTATTTTACGCATAGGCAAGCAGTTATTCTCCAAAAAGCCATTTTGTTTCATGGCGCTATGGCGTTGATAATCTACCTCAATGATAATGTCTGATAAAAGACTTTATACCAGAAAGAGTAACGGATGTTTTAATAAATGCATAAAAGTGTTTATGTTGGTATTTCTGTAACTCTGAAAATTAATTTCACTGACTAAAGAATATTGTATATCTGTATTCAATGACCTCTTTCGACATTCTCCTAGCTCTTACAAATGCACAGTCCTTTGTGCTCCTCCCTGTACCCAATTTCAGTCAATGTCCGAATTAAGACCCCGCGTTGGATTCGCACCTTCACATTTCCCCTTTTTTTGGGGCAGTCTCAAAGGAGGATAACGCTGTCTAGTTTATGCAGCAATTTTTTTATGTGTTTGTATTAAGCCCATGCGGCTTTAGCGATTTTAAAGTACGAAATAATGTTGGTCAAGGTTTCCATATTGTTTAGTTCTCAGAGCTCAATGTTAACCAAAAAACGAAGGTGACATTTTATTGGATTAATAAAAATAAAGGATTTAGAATTTCACAAATACACTCGTAAATTACTTGAATTTGGTTTTTAATAGGATTACTAATGTCAGTTTCATATCATCGATCAAATTTAATTACATTAGTAAAAAAGTAAGATATAAAAGAATTAAGTATTGATGGACATTTCACATTTGACACAATTCACCACCTAACTCCTAACTAAGCATATCTTGTGTTATGCGAGATTAAAAACTGATAGAACACTTAAAATTATATATTGTCATATTGTTATATATATTATATATATATGTCTGGATAGTTTTTTATTCAAGCGATTTTCACAGTACGCTTACAACAAAACATACAAATTATACTATAAGTACATATCTACGATGTATTTATGATGGATGCGTTTATTTACAACACAATTCATTGTGGGAGATAAGAGATCTCTCTGTAAGAGATAAATCTGAAGTACGAATAGTGCGAACAGATGAAATAAATACCCGATACAGTCAGACGTTTTAAATAAGTTACCATGTGATTCAAAAACTGAATCATCCATATGGTAACAATAATAGCAATCAAAATTGGATACGATAATACAAACCTAAATAATTATGTAGGAGATATTCATGGGAAATTCAATAGACACTCCTGTGAGCACTCATTGTTTAAACAATAACTTTAACAACAATGGAAACAATTCGATATCCAACTAAAACGATAAATCTTGGGACCCTTCTATTAATATGGGCATAAATTTACACAAGGGCGACTCCTCTGTTTAACTATAGGGTGAGTTTTCCCATACATATATCAATGAAAACTATAAACCAATAACGTAATCAACATTTAGTATAATAAAGACGACGTCCTGATCGACTGACTGACTGAAAGAGTGATGTATTTCTTTTTCAGATTATTAAAATTACTTAATATATTTTGTTGTTTATTTTGATATTTGTAAAACCATTTGTTTAATTATAATAAACTTATGATTAATATACTCTATCGGGATAATTTAATTAATATGTATAACTTGCTGTAATTAGTTTATCTCAAATATAATGTAAATACTATAAATTTATTATTCAGTCTGTTTGATACGTAAAAATTCAAATAATTAGTTGTGGTATTGTTCTCTCAAATGAGAAATAAATGTTTTTCCTCATGATAAAACATATAGAACGAACACTAATGAATACCTAACATGGGTGCAGTGCAGGCTATGCACACCGACTCATTTTATCCCGTGTGGTCTGCAAAGTATATACTTAACACTTAAAATTTCAAGCTTCATGTTTCAGGGTTATGAATGTCATAAGATGTCACATATGACTAGTTTTTCTTCAACAACATAACTAATATTTCCCACGTCTCGCTCACTGAAGTAATGATAGGCTAAGTCGTAAACAATGCCCAACTAGAATTGAACACAAATGTATCATAATTATATACCAACGTGATCGCATACACTTCACGTCTATGCTCGCAGCTCAGTTGGTTAGTAAGTCTGCATTCTGAGCTGTAGGTCGTGGGTTCGATTCCCACCCAGGACAAACATTTGTGTGACGAATATAGATGTTTGTTCTGTGTCTGGGAGTTAATATGTATTATATGTATGTATTTACAAAAAAAAAGTATAGAGATATTATATCAGTTGTCTGGTTCCCATGACACAAGCTATGCTTAGCTTACTTTGGGGCTAGATGGCGCTGTGTGAAATGTCTACCAATATTATGATTATTATTATATTTACAGACAACAGTCGGTACAAACCCTTATAAAATCTGTACACTTAACATTAACAAATAATATTAACGCTTTATGTAAGCCTAAGCCGCCTAAGACACGTTGAATTTTATAGACTGGCTTCACAGCTCAGTTGCTAGTCTTGGTAGTAACTCTACCTTGTACAAACATTTGTGTGACAAACACAGATGTTTATTCTGTCTGTCTTACAAAAGGCCAAAGTTTTATACGTGTTGAAGGGAAACCAGAGTTCTGTGTCTGGGTGTTTTGATATATATTACAAAAAATATTATATAATTATACCTATCAGTTGTTTGGTTCCCATGATACAAGCTATTTACTTAGCTTACGCTGTGTGAAATGTCCACTAATATTTATATTTGTAAAGTGTAGGTAGTTATGTTATACCCCTCGTCTCCCTGCCTTAGATTAAGCATAGAGTAGTTTTAACATACACTGATGCATTTCTCAGTAATGTTTTTATATTAGACTCAACCGTCTCCAACTCGCCGGCTGTGTCCTGCCTCTGTAATGATGTCATTATTAAAACGCCTCAAAATCGGTGTGGACATAATCATGTAGTTTTAATTTAAATTCCAATTTTAGTTTTTAAAAACCCACAAAACAACAACGTTCCCAAATCATCAGTAGGTACCTTGGAATACTTCAACAGGAAACCTCTGGTACATCACTACAAATAAACGTTATAAATCTATACAAATAAACAAAATTCGAGTGTCTATTTGTAATATTAAAATAACCGCTTTTTACTAAGTGCATATAAACAACATTTTTTACAATTTTTGTCTGTCTGTTTGTTCCGGCTAATCTCTGAAATGGCTGGACCGATTTTGACGGGACTTTCACTGGCAGATAGCTGATGTAACAAGGAGTAACTTAGACTACTTTTCCGAAGGGTAAAATAGGGGTGCGTGATAAAACCGAATTCCACGCGGACGAAGTATATATTATATGCAAAAATAATATACACTACATCCAGTTTTCCGATTTATATGTCTGAAATATTCCCTCAACGCTGGGGAATTCAACAGTTTGCCGTAGTACTCACAACAAAACTGCAACAGTTCCGACTAATGAAAGGTACGAGTAGATTCCGATCCACCTTTCATTCCACACGCTTTGAAGCGCATTTAAACAAGTTTTCATAGAAGTTACGAGCCATACATACGACTAATAAACATTCGAATACATAAACTCAAATACCTTCTTTGTAGAGAAAACTGTTGCACCATTTGCAACTATGAATTGTATAACAAACGATACATTAGCTTTAATCGTGAGTAATGATATGTAATTTGATGATAATAGGCCTCACATCACGGGTCCTACTCTCTGTAGAAAAAAAATACAAGAATTAGGAACATTTCGTAATAGACATAAATTGCTAACGATAAGTACCGTTCGGTACAGCAATCTGTTTCACAAACAGAACTAAACTTTATACCCGTCGCATAAAGATGCAATTGCAGTGAATGTTATATTGTGGTTGAAGTGCAAATGCGGACCCGCAGCGCCGAGGTCGCGTAAAATGTCAAGCAATCAAATCCGTGCCAGTGTCGCATAAGTATATGTATAATTTATACCTTGTCTATTAATTTGTCTACTATCACTTGCAAAACATTATAATAGAAAGGTCATATTTTATTTTTGACAAACTATAATAATGCGAGACACAAAAAATATGGATAAGATAGCGAGAACACGACATTTTTTTTAGGGTTTCTACTTCTAAGTTCAAAACCATGCCCTATTGCTGCCACCCTGCAGGTCTCTTACAAAACAATATGATGTTATTAACAGACTTCAAAACAGGAGGAGCTTATCAACTCTGTTGTATTTTTTTACCACATACATAGTCATTAATAAATCGAACATAAAAATATTTTTTTTGTTTGGGAGGATATATTTTCATATTTGTCCCATAAATATTTCAGGAAAATCGGCTCAGCAGTTTGGTTTTCAAATCAAAATGACTGGAGAAAATATGTCATCCAATCATTCTCGTTCATTGGCGATGAAGTCGGTTTCTTCGTTTTGCTGCGCAAGGTAGCATAGAAGTAAGGTAGTGAAAATCATGGAAAACCAATAGCAAAACAGTTGTATGATATTCTTAGTAAGTCAGACGATATCATCAAGGTTACAGCCCGAGCCCGTTCAATTTCGAATCACCTTTATTTGCTTTTCAAGAGCTAAAAGAGGAATCTGCTTAAACATTTTTTACAAAGTTTGTAAATATACCACGGTTGCAGATAATGCTAAGAGAATAACTAGATCTTTGTTGGCAATTATTAACATTTAAAAGGATCCTTTCTACGAAATCTGTTTTGAATGGAAATTTATCTTGAATCTATTATATAGCTATCTTAGCTAACTCGAGTCGTAAGTTATTGTATAGCCTAATTTACTATACTAGACTGAACTTTAAATTTGTTATTCTTTATTTCTTAAAATTTCTCCCTCTATTGCCTGAAAAAATTGTCACCCAAAAGAATCCTTGAAAAAGCTCTTGGTATCATCGATATGAAAATAATAACTGCAGCTGTTTTTGGCCAATTTTACAAGTAGGTAATACTTGAATAAGTAGATGAATGTTTCTAAATCTTGATTATTCCATATTTTGTCGGCTTCAAAACAGGAGACGTATAGACAAGTGGCATTGTAAGTATTCCTGGACAAATTCAATAATAAAGACCCCCTAAAAATGTCTATGAGGTTTTTGAAATTGTCTTCAAAAAATAAGTAAATCGAAACGCGAAGTGCCCCAACGTCTCTAACGTAACTAATGGCGCGCAGTTCAAAGTTCGTAAGCTGACAATTTGGAGACGCGTGATGGAACTGACCCATCATTATGAGCAAAGCATCACGTCAGGTCCGATTTCAACCAAGCACTCGGTTATTCGAAAATTACAAAATATTCAGAATGAAACAGAAGATGATATTAATTTTAAAAATCAAGTTTCACCGATAACTGATATTAAGTTAACAAGCTTCGCATGCCTCCTACCTACCAAGAAACAGAACTCTTGAGCATTAAGTACATATCTACTAAGTCAAATATAGGTAACGATTGGATAAACGGCGGGGGAGCATATATAAATGAATTATGAATTGTGAGTTTTCGATGGAAATATGTATATAAAAATCCACAATGCCAATTTGTCCAAAACATTTACAGAACTTCGTGCTCTCGTTCTATTACGGTTACATATTTAATTACATGTTTGTGACGCATACCATGACCGATTTAGATATTCTACTACATTTTCATACCTATCATATAACCATATGGTTTTATTCACCCAAGTTACGTAAATTTATGTAATATTTTGTAATCATGGATTATCCCTTATCAGAATAGCTATTCTCAGCTAGCTTATCCTGAACTGCTCAGCAGTAATAAAGAACAAACCAGCTCTCTTTCTCACCCCCTTTGTACGCACAAAATATCGTAATGGTACTTACAATCATTTTTTCGTTATTTTAACGGCGTTATTCCTCATGACGGAAGATATTAAAACATGTTACACATGCGCTTGTAAAAATACATAGTTACTCGCTCCAACTCGATCTGGATTGAGCCTAAACATCAGTCTGTGCCGTACCTTACCGTCATGAGCCGCGGTCGTTTACATAATGACCTTAGCGAGCTCGGTGAAAAGATAGCGGACAAAAAAGCCTCGTCGCTTTTGCGTTAATAACTGTAGTCAGTAGTTTTCGGTGTTACTCTGACCACGAAAAAAGAATCACACGCTTCATCAGACATATAATTTTGATCAAAGTGGTTATTATTATTTTAAGGCTGTATAATTATGAGTACATGGTTACTGACTCTAGAACGCAGTTCGGATATGTGAATTTATGCTTCTAATGAACAAATTAAAAAGCCAGAATGATCATCATGATCAATGAAAAACGCTTTCTCTGCTTCATTCTCATGGTAGCCGATTGGCTACTTGATTGCCATGCATTCTTCGCGATTGGTATGAATTGCGGTGAAATTACACAATGAGACATTCCGCCTACAAATCTCAGAGTTACGGGCGCATAGGATGCTACTTGGGTCTTGTCATACCTAGTAGGGGAGGACCTAAGCCGCATCGATTGTTATGGGCCGAGGTTACCACTTAACACCAGGTGGGCTGTCGGCTTGTTCCGTAATTGTAACAAATCAACAAAAATAAAAGAGTCTGAATCCAAAGCTCGTGAATTCAGTCTACGTTTACATAATCGGAACTACTTTGTAGAAAAATGCTAAATTTTGTTTATTTTATTGTAATTAATAAGACTTAAGTGAGTGCATTTAGCTTGGATCTAGAGATACTTGAACGTCGGTTATTCACTATTCCTTATCTTTCCGCTTTATGCCCGTAATTTTTTTCTCTTATCTGTTTCTATATCTCTATATGTAGCGTTGGTTTCTACAAACGATTAGTGTCACGGTCCCTTTAGGTGTAACAAAGCACTTAGATAACCCACATGAAAGTTTTTAATGTACCATTGCGTAACATTTTAGGCTGTCGATGAATAAAACCAAAAATGTGCGGTGAAGGTACAATCCACGACAGATAAAACTTCTTTTTTTTGTTTCAGATTACGTAACCCGCAATTTATTTGAACTTCCCTGTAATGTATCTGAAATTTCAAAGAGTTCTATAGCTTATTTAGAAAACAGACATACGGGTGTTTTATACTTTTGGAACTTTCAAGGCATTTAGTAGTAATACTTGCAGCAATAGCATTGGTGTTAAAAGTAATCAGTCAATTTTGTGACCTAACACTCAGTAAATAGTGTTTCAACTGCAATGGTGGCAAATATTGTTCTGAAACTAAAGATGACGGCTGTGGCAGAGATTATACTGATTTACAGGAACTAGAACTAAAATAGTTTGAGAGTTTATGAATACCGATTTCGGTAAAGGGTGTAATATATATCTTAAACCATATTTTCTCTGAGGATTCCATTCGAAACCATTCACCTGCACAAATTGCACCGTATAAATCTTGACGGTTTTGGCGACACACCAACACGCCTTTGCCAGAGCGCTTTTATCGCTATTATTAATGCGCACAAATCTGCATCTCAACATTTTGAAACAGCTATTCTCATGACAACAATATCATTTGCATAATTATCAGCAGATATAGATATTATATATAATCTATCCTATATTGTATAGTATACTCTATTTACACGTTATTTTTGGAATTAACATAGTAGATTTGGTCACTTTTTAAATTTACATGCATAAATTGTACTGATGGAAACTTTGAACAGATAATGAAATTATATCTCTGTAGTCGGTAAATAAACAAAATTGCAAAAAATATAAAGCTAGCAAAGCTCAATCTAAATCTAAAATAAGCAGTATTATGTGAGTAAACAATTTAGGAAAATATATATATATAGACTGTAAAGCCTTTTCATATGTATCTACGTAAGTTTTATTTTAAGTGATCGATCGTAACAATATTAAATTCATTAAAATTTTGTCAAGCACAAACACTTTTCAAATTCACAATACTAATTAAGTTATCTACAAATAAATGCCACTTTAAATCATTACATAAATAATTGTGTTCGAAAACTTTAAGCGGTGACTGTACATCACTTATCTATTCCGTCGACAGACGAGATTATGTAAGCGATGTTCCAATGCTTTGTTCGCTATAATGTAACTGATATAAAAGTAGATCACTGATTCCAAAATGTGTAATGTTATCGAACTGAATTAACACTGAAAGCGGCATAGTGACACTGATAAATCATCTGGGGAATTAAACCATCATAAGGGCTACCCAGATTGTACTGCCGTAGCATATTAAAGCCTATCACTCTTGGCTCTCGAGATGGGCCTGTGTTCTTGTAGAGATAATATTAGGAAGCTGGTACTACTTCCGTCAATCCAGCAGTCGATTTCTCGTATCATTTGGTATATATGGGTATGTGAAGTTGCAGGACCGTAGACTGCCCTATTTTTTAAGATTAGGGTCCGAAAATGTGATACCTACATTATATAAACTTTCTGTAACTATATAGGTATATGTGAAAATATTTTAGTATATATGCTAGTTTCCAGCCATTGCATGTGCATGACTTATTCCATTACCAACCCCATGTTGATTTGATATGGAATAATCTGTCTGTAGGGACGTTTCAATAAGCGAGTCAATTCTGAAAGCATGCAAACGCATACATTGCGTGTCCGGTGACTACACGGGTTGGACATTACGCCCGATTATTTTGTACCTATTTGTAAAAAATAATTTGCAATAATTGGTTTAAATAATTTATGCAACGGTGCTGATATTGCTAGTTGATAATTAATTTCTTGTTAATTAATAGGCATCAGACAAGCACTGATATATATCCATAAAACCTCATTCTTCAGGTTAGAAAATACTTTGAGGCAATTTCAACTTTTGGTCATTGTTTTCAGGTTATATATTTCTTTTGTTTACTATTTTGTTGAATTTTGTTTTGTTTCAGAGAACAAAATAGAATTTAAAGAGAATTTAAGAAAGTTAAGTTTTAGGTACCATATATGTAGATGAAAGGATTGAAGAATCTAGTACTTTTCGATTCCGAAAAATTTATACATACATAAAAAAGCTATTAATATATCAGCTACTTATCTACCCTCATCATCTTGCATTTCAATACACAGACAGATCAACTAACTTGCCCGCTGGACCGATAAAATAGGTAACCGCTCATCTGAACGAATCTAATTTATTAGTAAGTACATCGGAGAGTGAACGTCCCACATCGAATTACCATGATATAACGTGGGTTAATTAAAGCGTCGGCTATTGTTGCGGAAGTATTCATACACGCCCACCGACTCTAATTATTGGATTAATAGTTAAGTTTTTTTTTTATTATTATTTATCTTTATTCAGGATATAGCCGACAGTTATTATATAGATAATCTTAATGTTTCTCATCAGCATCATCTAAATTCTACATTCCATGTAAAAAAGTATTACCTAAGTAAAATTTGCGAAAAAGTATAAAGGAAAGGTCTAAAAAAAAGGTTTTGTCTCTGCGGTATTTATAAATAATAATACAATTCTCTTGGGTACCTCGTTGAAACCCCAATTTAGAAGTTCTAAAATAGAGCGACATTTTTGTTGAGAGGATAAAATCATCGTGCAAGCTCACATCTAAACGAATTCACGTATTAAGTTGGTAGAAAAGGTCAGTTCAGGTCAGTTGAAAATTGAATACTCTTCTACAAAGTAATGACCCAAGTTCATTCATTAAAAAAATAGTGAATAAATGATCATAAACATATTTATTGAAGTAACTCAACAAAGACATTCAAATTCCTGATTGCATTAGGGTGTCCACTCAATGAGACATTTGCGTCTCAAGAGATACGGGCGCATACGAGGCGACTTCAGTCTTGTCTTACCTAAGTAGGGGAGGACCCAGTTCATATCGCTGTTAAGGGCAGATGTTACCACTTCACACCAGGTGGGCCATCTGCTCGTTCCGTAACTTAATGAAATAAGAATCTCTAGTCGTGAACAATGACAGGAAATGTACTGCAAGAAATCTGAGTCAGGATATTTGCTTCACCGCCTTATTCCAGCACTACACTACGCTTCCGATGTTTTCTTGGAATATGTGGGGATTAACATGGCTTCAACCGAGAGAGTAACCGCTGCTTTACTGATTTAAAATAGATCATAACACCACGCAACAAAGTCGTTAATTAGTAACGCTAAACTCTTTTAGGATTATCATGATGAAGTTGGAGATTTAGTTTGGAGTTTCATAAATATAATGCTATTTCAAGACGGCAATGGATCTTGTTTGTCGAGAACTAAAATGAAATGAAATCTGAGTGCAACATGAAGTTTACTGGCCTCTTTTCGCAGAAAGTCTCAAGTAAGTATACTAACTGTTATTTCTTTTCATTTTATTCTATTTGTGGTGCTTTTGCAGTTCCTATTAGTATTATAAAGTTGTCTTGAGATGATCTTTTGATTTAGAAATTAAACGAAATCAAAGTCATAAAATATTATTAGGAACACATCATCAGAGATTTATGTTAATTTACTATTATCACTAGTACAGCCTAATGCATTAAATTTCGACGTATTACTTTTTGGGTTTCTTTAAACCTTAATTTCAATGTTACATAGAATTCGATTAGCTCTTTCGGCAACTTCTATAGAAAAATCAATCACATTTGACAAAGCGTGAACAAGTCGCTTGCCTTGGCTCTTGAATTTCGACACCTGACACTTTCTCTCCGCACCATTGTTAGTACGTAGATACTTGCCGAGTGAATCGATCACTTTTGATACGACTAACCATAAATTGATTTTAATTTGTTCAAGTTTTTTTATTTAATGTCATGGCGGTTTTTGTATCTATGCTAGGTACTAGTGTATTGTTACATACATACACAAAAGCGTGTATTTTTTCATTATTCGCTAGTCATTTTTAAACTGTATTTGCTGTATCAGCACTAGGACCTATCAGAATGACCAGCTAAGTCTTCTCTTTCGGTTAGGTTTACAATCGCATATAGAATATTAGAATAATAAACATAAAGAAAAAACATACAGAAATTTCATTAAAAATAGTATGATTGTAATTAGTTAATTAATCTTAATATTTGTGGACATTTCACACAGCGCAATCTAGCCCCAAAGTCAGCTAAGCATAGCTTGTGTCATGGGAACCAGACAACTTACATAATACTTCTATACCTGTTTGTACATACATATTAATACATACTGACACCCAGACACAGAATAAACATATATAATCGTCATACAAATGTTTGTCCTGAGTGGGAATCGATCCCACGACCTACAGCATAGAAGGCAGGATTACTACCAACTGAGCTGTTTGGCCAATCCAAATGATGGCACGCATAATTGCGAAAAAACAAAACAATGTGAGAAAAACTGGTCAAGTGCACGTAAGTACGGCAAATATAAGCACAGTGAGAGATGTAATAGACCCAGAAAATAACAATAGGTAAGTTGGCCGACCCTAACAGCTTGTCGACCTTCGATATTCACAATACTTTTAAAAGTTCATGCTATGAAATCGATTTTGTAGATTGAGCTAACGGGAGTCGCGGATACAGAAGAATTGAACAAGACGACCAAAGACGTTACTATAAAAATATTCTTGTTCGACTATGTAAATATATTAAAAATCGTTCAAAAATTATGTTTAATAATACATCTGCTACAAAGCAATGAAATTAACTTTATACTAAAACAAAGAACAGATAAAAAATCCACGATATTTTTTTCTAAGAAGGTTCTTTACTCAGCAGCTGCGTATAACCAAGGATATCGCTATTTACATATTATCGTAGGAAACGTGACCCAACCCATTCAATGTTGTGAAACACTTGTTCTATCATCTTTCATTGACGGACCTTGCAATTTATAGCTTGTGCAAACCCAAGCAGCATGGAAATAAAGATAAGTAAAATTATAGCGTTCTGTGAATACATTTACAAGGGGTGGAGTAGCACCCCAAAAAGAACAGACTGTTTTATTGCAAAACAACCATTTGGCTTGTTCTTTGGCTTAAACAGTTTAGAGTGGGCTCAACATTCGTAGACAACCGCACAATGCCCCACAAATTGGATTGCCGGTGCTCCGGGCATCGAAGCACCCGCAGTACATCCATACAGTACCGCAACATAGAACAAGGCTTTAGACTGATTTACCTTTATAAGATTTTGTCGCTTTGGCCCCATCTATATAATGAAGTCCGCTGTGTTTTCTTTTATTTTGTGTTTTCTTCGTATATACATAATAAAAAAAAGAATTGGCGAATGTAACGTAGGTACAACATATATCTATACAAATAAATAAAATGGGTGTCTGTAATGTCAAAATATAGCTGTTTTCTAAATGCATCTACTAAAAATCTAAAATAAATCAGGTGGGCCGTCAGCTCGTTCCGTAATTAACATGACATAAAAAAATGCATATGAAAATATATATTTTTTATTATTATTTTTGTCAATCTGACTGTGTCTGACTATGTCGTGTGCCAACAAACAATTTTTTTTTCCTAGATATTCTTTTTAGTTTGTCAGCCATTTACCAAATATCTTGTAAATAAATATACTAAAAGCTAACCTATGCGTGTATATACTGAAATGCAACATTTCATTTGAAACACTGCACAAGGTACACTATGTTTGCTGTGATGCAGGACCTTAATTGGCCGGTCGACCTACTCGAGTCACGAGTCCAGCCGCAATCTCGACCACCATTGGAACCACGAACTATTGTATCACATCAAATAAAGTAGCCGTACTGCTCACAATCACTAGAAACTTGACCTTATAAAAAAATACAAGGACGAGACCGAATTAGCATCTTCGCTGCCTTACGCTTAGTGTTTTTCAGCACTGGAGCGTATCGTTATTAACAGATTTGTAATAAACAAGGAATAACAATTTAAAAGGTCGAAGTGAAGATAATATTTGGTGTTAAATCCATAACATTTATCTTTAAAATCGAAGTAGAAATCAACTCAGAAGACGAAGAAGGGTTGGAAGAATACCAGAACCATTTTAAATAGATCAAACATGTCGGAAATTCACATTTTCTTTTCTGACCAGGGTTGAATGGTGGAAGCTTAACAAGATGTTACTTATAACTTGCACTTCTTGATTAGGTTAAACTGTATTCAAGACTATCCAGGCAAATATTGAGTCATTCCACTTTTAGTTACAATTTTCCAATATTAGAAGATTTTCTGGCGGCTGCCTCTATTCGGACCCATTAGGATGTTGGCGCGGTGCCAGCATCATTGCTCGAGGTGCTACTATTTATTTGTGAGCCCATTCAAGGAAGTGAGGGCTCTAGGAATAGATGTTCGGACGATAGAAATGTGATTATAAGATAGCTTGTTAATCCGTTCCGTTAACGTTGCAAAGGATTCTTATATGTTTTTCTTCTTCTATTTAATTATTCTGGATTCTTTTTTTTTTTTTACAAGTAATATTATTGTAAAATTTTGGCTCTACTCTTCTATTCAAGTCACTGGCTCTCTCGAACCAGTGTGGTGAAAGGATTTTAAGTGCACCTTAAAGAGGCTCCTTTCGTGCACATGACACATGTCTTCGAATTTTTGGTTCTAGAAAATGTCGGGTTTCCTTCACGGTTTTGAGAACGTGGTATTGCGCACATAAATCGAAAAACTCATAGGTGCACGTCGGGATTTGAACCGGCGACCTCCGGATTGAAACTCAGGGTCACTACCACTAGACCACCACGCTCTCGAAGATGTTTTGGCTATGATTGAATGCAGTTTCTAAGGCTGAATATGGTCTATAACATCGTGACTGAGACCGCACTTTATTGTGTTATGAAGATTTAGACAGTTATACATCCTAAGTTATACTGGTAGGTGTGATGCTATGCGCTGGATTTATTCAAACATGCTAGTAAATTAATTCAGCTGAATAGTGCTTATCTTATGCTAATAAAACCGTTACAGCTAGTAACATAAGCAACTTTAAGTTATTTAAATCTCGTTAATATCTATATCTACTATACTGAGGTGATTTGACTAGTAATTAGTGTGATCCATAAGAGGTAAATAAGTGATGGTATCCATAATAACTTTCCCGTCTTGGCTAAATCACCCCTTAATTCAAACGTCACTTAAAAAGTGTCTAATATGATAGTGTTTTGAATGTTTAAGGGCTTGGAAGCCATTAGTCATACAAAATTTAAACGGGCGAGAGTTCATGATGCACTATTCGTACTTAAACAGTCTGTCAATTATACCCCCAATTCAATTATTATATTAATATAGCTTTTCAAAAATCTTAATAGTTTGATTAGAAAATCGGATCTATAGGTTGAGTTTAACGACTAGCCTCATAGCTCAGTTGGTAGTAACCCTGCCTTCTGCGCTGTAGGTCGTGGGTTCGATTCCCGGGACAAATTATTTGTGTGACGAACATGGGTGTTTGTTCTGTGTCTGGGTGTTGATATGTATTATGTATGTATTTACAACAAAAAAAGCATTATATCAATTGTCTGGTTCCCATGATACAAGCTATTTACTTAGCTTACTTTAGGGCTAGATGGCGCTGTGTTAAATGTCCACCATTATTTATTTATTATTTATTAACTAATAAAATGAAGAAACTAAAGCTTAGAGTTCCCTGTATTGAAGCCAAGACGTAATTATGCACTCCAATAATGTAGGTCACCGTAGAAATAAGGTTATTTAGACTTAACATCTACTTCGGAAATGAGGCCAAGGTGCAAATACAGTCGTGCATACTAAGTATATACATATATTTATAACTGACGCCAGGAAGGTTGTTTGACGATTTTATCTTCAATCTGCTATACTATACCTCTATGATAACTTTGCTTGAATTTCAAAGTGTAGTATTTTATTTATGACGCGGAATTTGGGATCGCTCCGTCGAAGCACTGTAACGAATAGGTTCATTGGCAGTAATGCTTCTTTGGTATAGTTGGGTTTATAAAACTTTTTTATATAACTTTGGTTACTAGTGGCAGTGGTGGCTGAGGACTAGATATTTTTTGGGGTTAGTCACACTCACACTATTCGCTATAGAGTATTAATACTTGCATGAATTTAAAACATAATTAAGCGACTGCAAGTAAATACGAAAAGGCACTAAAAAGCGAAATATATTAAGTATCGATCGATTAAATTTTAAAGTATTACTGTTCTATTTGAAGTCGACGCCAAACCCGAAACAAAACAATACGTGGCGATATTAACAATTTAATTATTAACTGAACTTCTAATGAAATACCTACATATATGTTTTAAATGAATTTAGACCCACCTTTATCTGCAATACTTAAGTCATACAAATTAAACAACAAAGCATCAAAAATTCAACATAAATTGTAACACATATAATAGCCTAAAGCATTTGAACAATTTTATTTGAACTTAATAAATTGAAATCTAAAACCTTTATTACTTAAACCGTAACTATAATTTTGTTCTTTGTTTACGGAACGAGTGAGAGGTGGAGAGGCCCACCATTTACAACAGTCAATAGTAACTTCTGCCATTTACAAAGTTAATTCACCTTGCTTGTCCTCCCATACTTAATGAGAAGACCCAAGTCGCATTGTGTTTCACCCTTAACTTTGAGACATGAAGGTTGAATATCTCATGTAACTGTAATTTACTATAACAACCTTTCACGCTGAAACACATTATGATTATGCGTTGCTGCTTGGCGGCAGAAATAGCCGTAAGTATCCCGGGACGAAATTGAATTAGTTTTACTGCCTGAATATATCGACACATTTACAAAAGATGTTTGATCATTAATTTGATTGTAAATAATGACCTTCCTAAAAAATATTATCCATGCACAGCACATGGCGGATACGCCAGAACATAGACCCAGTTCTCAGTGGGTACGCGCACAGTTTCGCAATTGTGCGATATTGACCGACAAGCGATTTGAAGGGCGAAACCATTTACCACATAATCAAGACGCGATATTTGCTTACAACATAGAAACGCTCAACTCGTTTTGTTTTGATGCATGTGCACGCCGCGTTCTGATAAACGGTATATCACTAAAGTAGCACATCTGTTTGTGTTTATCTCCGCACGGTTGATAAACAGATATGAGGAATCGAATGCAAGTGTTTGGCCAAGTAACGTTTCTGTAGCAACCAATCAAATGCACTGAGTCAAAAGCGGCTATTTTGATGCGTGATGGCAGTTGAAGTCATTTAATTGGTTAAAAACTTGGTTTTGACAACTTTCCTAATTATTAACGACAGGTGATTTATTTTTTCTGAATTTCAGCCAATTCTTTGCAGTAGTTTTGGTGTAAAGACTCTTACTAGCAAACATCGGAATACCCCTGTTATTGTGGGTGGGCAATGAAAAGGAGACATTAATTGTAAATATAGCACCACACCAAACATAAAAACAGTACACAATTTAACTGGCCACGTAGCTCAGTTGGTAGTAGTAACCGTGCCTTCTGCGCTGTAGGGCGTGGGTTCGGTTCCCACCCAGGACAAACATTTATAAGACGAATGTTTGTTCTGTATCTGGGTGTTAAATATATATAATACGTATGTATTTACAAAAAGTATATGAGTATTATATCAGTTGTCTGGTTCCCATGATACGAGCTATGCAGCCTACTTTGGGGCTAGATGGCGCTGTGTGAAAAGTCCAGCAGTATTATTATTTTTATTATAGGTACTATTTTAACAAGTTCTATCCGTAAAATTGATTTAAATACTGTCCAAGTAATAACATTCACAAACATTTGTACCTTTGTAGCTTTCCCTACTTAATTATTCGCCCACGTGTCTTTCAAACTTTCAAATGTTGCTTAAAACATGTATGTCGCAAAATGAAGTCTAGCTCGATACAATTCTAAGCCCTGTCCCAGTATCAAACCTTATGTATAGAAATAGTATATACAGAATTGTAAAATAGAAAGTCGTGTCAAGTGGTAAATGTGAAATTCAGTGCATTGGAGACAGTAAATATAGTGTGTCACCTCTGTGTCGCTGGCTGCTAATCAATCACAGTATCACTTGTATGTACCAACTAAGATGCACTTAAATACATACACCACGAAAGCATTAAGTGCGCCTCAAAGAGGCTCCTTTCGTGCACTAAGACTCTTGTAAAACGATCTGTAGAACACGTCTTACTGCTAATAATTTTCAAAATCACCAGTCTGATACTTGAAGATGGAACCATGTGTCACCTTACTCACACCAGTGCAAGCAACTACTGCTTGGTGGCAGAAAATGGATATGTTGAAGCACTTAGCTATATCGCTACAACAGATCATTTATAATGGCTACAGCAACTTACGATTTGAAGGGTTCGGAAAAAGGTGAAATTAATGGCGCGCATGACTTTGCTTCTTTATGTATCAGAGTGATGGGCGCAATGATATAAGACTTAAGCCTTACTTAAGGTAATAGGTATGACGTACTGATGCTGTTATTATGAGCAAAAGATTCATTTTAATTTATTGACCGTATAGCTCCGTGGTTGGACAAGACTGTGCATTCTACGTGTTCCTTTGCATTAAGAGTTCGTGATACACAAAAGGGGAGTTTCCAAAGCAGTGTATCTATTAACCGGAACGTTTTTAAATAGGAACATGCAAAAATAGTTTATATGAGCTTTCGGCAGACATTGTCGGAACCCTAAACATAATTGGAAATACTTTGCTGCATAAAAAATGTTGACGGCGGTAATACAAAAACGATCAATAGAAACAAAATAATTTGAAGATCACATCCGTCTCCTCTGAGTTGAGAACTGCACTTGATGTGTGGAGAGCCGGTTTGCAAATCGGTCAAGTTCGTCAACATTTGACCAAACGTTTAGAGTTTGTAGAGTAGAAGTTTGTACGACTTCTAGAGGTACTATTACCAAGCTCTGCTGTTTATATGCTTCAATTCCTAAGCAACAGATAACAATATCGCAATCCAAATATAAACTAAGGACGGAATGATAAATTGTTCATGCAATTGGTTTGAACAGTTAGAAGCAATAAATAAAAGTACATTGTGCGAAGCGGTTTGTATAATCAGTTTATAATTGCTGATAAGAAGATGTACTATTTCGTCAGTTCATGCAAACGGTTATCTTGTGTTACAGTTGACAGAGTTGTTCATTAAAAGCAATTAGAAAGTTATTGACAAAAACTAATTTTCATAAATATATAAGTAATATGAAAGTTAATTATTATTATTACTATATATTTATTTATTTTTTATTTTAAAGGCCAAATTATTTGTTTTATTATTACTTGACTTTAAAACCCTTATCTAAATATCAGTTTCTATACAATGAAGCCAAAATTTAAAGTAGATATGGCATTTTTCTACAGCTAAGTAGTTCAGCTGGGGTCTGCATGGGTAGGCCGAAACTCGTCAATGTAACACTTTCATCCAATATTCCATTAAGTACATGGAATATTAACTGTTCGAGCTACTACCGACTCTGTCCGACATACATCAAAGCATAGCGCGACCAACACGGATGTAGCCGCAATGTGGGACAGACATACTCGCACAATAATTAAATTAAACTTGTACAAATATATTAAGCTCCAATACTTTAAGGCTGGTTTAACTGCATCCCTACTTATATTAAAAAAGGCGAAGTTGTGTTTATTGGATTGAACTTCTTTCATATAACTTTTAAAGTTAGTTAAATAAACCAAAATTCCTACGAAAATTCCTAATAATAATTTATGTATATAATATATAATAATTTATTACTAAATTTATGTCATTCGCTTTAACAGTTTCTCTGTATGTATTTAAATATAACCTAAAAAAATTCAAACAATATTATTAGGTATAATTTTTTGAACCTATTACTTTATGTTATTGATATTTAATGATAACAATATTTTTCTTGTTGATAAATATTCTCTAAATCATATAAATCAAATAATCAAATAAAATCTAATGTCTGAAGTAATAATAATGTTTCTCAAGTACATATAGGTAGATGCGTCATATTATATACCCTATCCCATCAACCCGTAGTTCCAATTATGAGTATTAATTCCAATCATGCCTTGTTCACTGATCTCCATATTATGGCTATAGTGCGGGGTTCATACACAAATCATTAAATTGTAGAAATGAGACATTAAATTATTATGGAAAAATAAATAATTTTATTTGATAGAAAACATGTAAACTGCTGGTTATTGTGCAAAAGGTCACGGATAAAAAGTGGCATAATTACTTATCAGTTTAATATATATTTTGGTAATTATTTTGGTTAATTAAATTCAAAACTACTGAACTCTTCAAATGTATCTATAGACACGAGGTCGATGCAGACACAGTCACTTTTCACTTTACGGCGGTCGACCAAACCGGTTTGAAATCTAACTCAATATTGCATTATTTACGATGGAATACATTTGAGGTTTGTAAATATCGGTATTCTTGCCTGAAAATATATATTTACAAAACAAATTAATATGAGTGTTATATCAGTTGTCTGGTTCCCATGATACAAGCTATGCTTAGCTTACTTTTTGGGCTAGATGTCGCTTTGTAAAATGTCCACGAATATTTATTTATAGTTATCGGTAAAAGCTAAATCTATTTTGTTAATTATTAATTAAGTGATGTGTTTAAATTTACTTAATAATGCACTATTTATTTTCTTATTTTATTTACATTATATTTATATTGTGGGTTACAGTAAAGAGTTTTCTATCTATCTATCTATTTATTTAGGTATGATTGAATACTTTAACGTTTCGGAACTTGTAACGTGTAAGTGTGCACTTTTGTATACGTTTTACATTAAAAACTCGTAAAGCCGTAAATGGAATATAATAATACTTAATTTTTCCTAAATTTACATTTTTTGTAATTTAAATATAGAAAGAAAGATAATATGTATTCTTAATTATTACTTTTGTTTATGTTCTAACAGCCATAAAACTTACATAAAGTTTAAACATATTAAATGGACGAGAAAAACGTCGTTTTTGTCATTAGAAATGCAAAAAACGGGGACCAGCAAACATTATTACATTTCCATTCCATTAGCAATGGTAATGAACTAAAAGCATACGAGTATAGTCGACGAACAAAGGGAACTATAACGGTATGAATTACCCTAACTAAACAGCAAAATAGTTATACCAACTAGTTAATGACTTTTGCTCATCAATAGATAAGTTGCTGCCAAAATTCTCTTGTGCTTAGAAGTATGGCAGAATATAATGATTTATGTTGGGTTTCTGTAACTTACTAAAAATGATTTTATCCATACCTTGCAGAATAACTGGGTGATATTTCGCTGAAAGTTTCATTGACCTACAATGTGGCCGCGGTAGATTTTGGGCTTTGCTTGTTTTCATATGTGTTCATGAGTAGGTGTTTAAAATAAATCCAGCATTAGAAGTATATGTACCGCATAAGCTTCAGTTACGATGACCAATTACAATTTCAATGTTTAAAATGCTCAAGTAAGTGTTCCTATTTATTTAGTAATACGGTTTATATGCACTGACATTATTGCCTACGAACGACCTTGCGAACTGAATATGTGTAAACAATCGCGTTACATAACGAGGCCGACTTTGCAGTTATTACTAAACGTAGCATGACCAAAACAATTGCAATTTGTTATAAAAACCGTGCGTGTTACAGATGTGTTAACTTTTTTTGCTCTCTGTATACATTGAGGTGCTTGTCCTCAGAATGTAATGGCCTTTATTACTCGGGAAATGGCTGATTGACTGAATAGTAATTGCTATTAGATGAGAATCGTAAGATGGAATACGATTATACTACATTAACGTAACAGAATGGTAGTTAAACGTCAATATTTAAGGAGCGAAGAAACATAAAACAATTACAATATACACAACCTTGGCCGGACGATATCTCGTAATGTAATGCATCAAAACGTAGGAGGTGGGGTTATTATAATACCCAAGGCTTAAACAGCAAATAAATTATGAAGTAACAAAAGTATAACAATATTTATTGAAGTTAGAAAAGTCCCACAGAAATATTGCAAAAAAACAAGTTGAAGAAACAACATTGCGAGTAACCACAAAAAGTAATCGTATGAAATCATATGGCGCAAACAATGTAAAACTTAGGAGGCATTGGTTGGAATGCATTTATAATAGAATCAGATTATTAGGTACTTTATGTTGAAGTGTACTTCAACTTAAGGTAAGGATAGATTAAATTCGCGAATTCTTTTTTGTTTCGATTTCGAAGATGATGCTAAAGAAATGCTGCTAAACACAATATATTATAGTCTTTTGTACATTACTTCTAAAAGAGGTTTTGTAGCAGAGGTGTAATATTTTAGACGTAATAATAACACTCGATGTGGCAATATTATAGAGTCCTGCACTCGGTCCTGCAACCATGCACACCAATACGATTAAATTATCTGAAAAGTTATTTCATATTTTCCATTTTTCTTATTGTTATTTGCCATCAGTCAGGTTCTACTGTATCCCAGGAATTGCCCTAGATGTTTTTTGTTTTACCCTAGGAGTTCGGCTATGTCGGATGTCTTGAGAATTATTGTTTTTGAAAACTAATGTTACTGTTTATTACAAATAAAACAGAACAATTTATCTTAGAAAGCGAAACCAATTCTAAGATTGAGATGAGATTTCCAAACAAATGAGACATTGAAATTTCTACAAAAGTTTCTTATGAGTTTGTGGACTTCACTTGTTTGTTCACTTGTGATAACAGAAAGTAACACCTAGTACAAAAATCATTGAATGTTTAGGATCGAAAAGCGGGTAGAATATTTGCGAAATTCGCATAACATTCAGTCATATATTAGAAAACGTGACTGTTGTAACATGCAACATAGAGTGTATGTCTCAATAAATATGCAACAACATTCTAAAATGTTAACTCGCTCGATGAGCGTGAAATTCTCTGCCGGCCATAACATACCACTAAAAGTAGGTAGGTAGGTGATCATTCGGCAGCTTTCGTTCCCAAAGCGATCATTGCTGTCATAGCCACGGATTCGCTCCACTTTTCACAGTTACTACTAGTACCGCGGTACCGACTGACAACTTTCTGGTCGTATATTTAAGTTTTTGTGTTTTATTTATTATCCCTTGAGATAAGCATGAATCTACTATTTAAGCTACTAATTTTTTTGTAAATCGTAGAAGCTTTTAATTCAAACTAAATAAATCAACGCACTGTGATATCGTATACGAAGACAGCTGTTTTATGTGAATAAGCCTGTTGAATGTTATTGTATTCTCACCGTCTTTACATATGCCAAACCATTCCTATTGAAACGAGCAATTCGTTTTCACTTTGAATTAAACGCACTACGCTACAACTTGAAATATTGGGATGAAATATATTATGGAAATCTTTCAAACCTGAGAGGTATCGGCTGGAAGGGAAACCGATGCGTGGGCGGGTGCTGCGCGATGATAGGTGCGGGTTGCGCGTGCACCGGCATCGACGGATGCACCGGCAGCGGGATCGGCACGGGCACGGGCAGCGCCGGGTGTGGGTGCGGCAGCGTGCTGTACGGCGGCGGCGGACACGAGTCCGGCTCGGGGGCCCGGGGCGGCCGCGGTCGCCGCACGCGACGCCGACGCGCCGGCTCCTCCGTCTGGCACTCGGCGCTCGCCACGCTCCGCTCCCGCTCACGCTCCCGCTCCGCGTGCACTGCACCGTTCACATTAGTAGCGGGCACCGCCGGTGCGGGCGCATCCTGCACCTGCACTATGTTCACGTTCACACTGGACACGTTCTGTCGGCTCGGCTCGCCCGGGACGCGCACAGAGACCGAGTCCGACTTGCGCAGCGGGGTCGGCGCCGGCACGGGCAACCGCATCTCGTGGCGGGGTGAGATCGCGCGGTACGACGCGCGCGCATGACGACCGCCGTTCGGCGACTGGGGCGCGGGCGCGGGCGCGGGCGCGGGCGAGGGCGAGGGCGCGGGCCCCCCGCCGCGGAGGCAGCCATCGGTGTGTGAGCGCGCGAGGGGCGGCGAGCGGCACTCGTACGGCTGCCACAGCAGCGAGGAGAGAGCCTCGGCGGCGGACGGCGGCGGCGGCGGCGCGGGTGGCGGCTGCGGTGGGCCGCTCATCTCGCGACCCGCGCCGACACCCCCCGCCTTACATCACCACCTCCTGCAACACAAATAACACGCTGGTGTCACTAAATTCGACCATCTTTGGGTTCCAAATAAATGGACTATAGAACTTGATAACATTGACTGTTATCTGTTATATTAGCACTTTGAGAACGATGGAGTAGTTTAAATAAATAAAAAGTAAGTAATAAGTAAGTAAGTAATTTTAAGTAAGAGCTGTAGATTCTGTTTGAAAAATAAAATAAAATGAATATTTTACTTTTTCAATATGTTTAAAGTCTGAATGTCTAGTAGCCACTTAAACTGACCAATTTATTTATATACCCACAGATATCACATTCATACTCTTTGTTGATTTGATGAGTCTGTAAAAAATTACAAAGTTATGTGCACAACAAATCCTCGTTTTATTTTACTTTTAGAAACAATAGCCAACAACCTACTTACTTTTATTAATCCTTCCAAGCTTTGAAGAATAGAGATTACCTCGGCAAGCTTAATATTATGCGGCAGGTTCTTAAAGAATAGAAAGCCCTAGACAGCTTTGAAACTTTATGAAATTTTGAATTCCATAGTGTAGCTAGATTATAAGGCAATATGACGAGACGATGGCAGTACCAAATATCTCCAATATTTTCAATATCTGTTCGATTTTATTTTTTATTTTTTATTTTTCTTTTTTTTAGTAGGCCTTAAGCAGTTTCAATTAATGGCACAGAATCTGAAGTATACTATTCAAAATCGGGAGTGCCACAGGGTTCTCATTTAGGACCCTTATTATTTTTGATTTTCATTAATAACTTACGTTAATATATTAGCCATTGTAAAATGTCCTTATTTGCTGATGATGTTAAAATTTACAAACCCTTATGCAATTTGGCTGATTCTTCTTTGATTCAAGATGATTTGAATTCCATTCAAACCTGGTGTACCTATATTAAACCGCATGACTCTCAATATAAAAAAATGCAACTATATTTCGTTTACTCGCAAGAAAAAGCCACTTGTATCAAATTATACGCTTGGTGGTATCGTCATAGAACAGGTTAAAGAAATACGTGACTTAGCTATCCTAATTGATGATAAATTATCTTTTATCCCTCAGGCAAATAATGTCGTCGTAAATGCCGCTAAAATGACTGGATTTATCAAACGTAATAGCAAAGGTTTTAAGCCGTATACAAAAATTTTGCTATTTAATGCATTAGTTCGGAGTCGTTTAGAGTATGCTTGCACGGTTTGAGTCCCTTTTATAGTAAACATTCACAGCATATTGAATGCATTCAACGTAAATTCACCAGACATTTAGCTTTTCACACACATAACTTTTCCTACAGATGTCCGTATAATCAGCGTCTATCGAAGTTTAAAATGATTTCTCTTCGTCATCGTCGTCAACTTCTCGATTTGTGCTTTTTACATAAATTCATTAATGGCAAAATACATTGCAGTCAACTTTTAGAGCGGTTCTCTCTTTCTATTCCTCACAAGTACCCTCGTAAACCTATCAATAATATATTTCATACACCTTGGTGTAAAACAAATATCGGTTTGCAACTACCCTCGACACGTATATGTAATGAATACAATAACCTCAACCAAAAAATTCCAAACTTGGATATATTTTCCAATAAAATACAAATATTCAAAAAGTTACTACTGAGCCACTTTGGCTCTTCTGCTTAATTTTATTTGTATGCCTTGCTCTTCTTATTCTTACTTCTTAGTCTTACTTAATTCATTTTAACCTTCAATTTTTTAAGTATTTATTTCCTTTTTTATTAATTTTCTATGTGTTATGGTAAATGTTATTTACACATATTATTGTCATATGTATCAGAACTGTCTTTTTGTTATTCTATTTTAGTTTAATTGTGTAATATATATGATGTTTGTGTACTTAAATAAATAAATAAATAGATTTCTATTTCGATATCGCAGTAAAAGTCCTTCGGGTGATACCAATTCCAGCGATTATCTACAGGGTTATATAGGTCATGTGCTTACATCCTCTTAGGGGTAGTTTATTTAAATGATCCTCAACAGCAATTATTCCACTTTATTTTTAATTCAAATTTTCTTATAACCATGAGGTTATTATTAAATCACCCAAAAACTGCTGATATTCACTTATATTATATTACTTATATTTATATTTATTTATGCATTCAGTATTTTCGAATACTTCTTTATCCATCTCTGTTCCCATTATTCGGGAGCATTTTCGAAACCAAACTTCGAAATATTGATGTATTCATGTTCTAGAAAAAATGAAGGTATGTTCTGCGTCTGTATTGTGTTGTGTTAATTCAGATTACATGTCTGTATTACCAGTTTTTCTATAACTTGCATTCAAAACAAATAACCCAAACGCTCCAAATAAATACGCGACAAGCGTGTTCCTAAGTCACGACTACGCCGAGCCCCTTGTTTAGATCGTACGTTTCGGTATTCACATTTCGGTGATCAGATAAACCGGCGACTACGATTCGCAAAAGGAGTTATTTCCTTACATGAGGCGTGTAATATCACGGGAGATCAGGCTTTACCCGCGGTTTCTCCGCAGAACACTTTCTCCAAGAGCACAGCGGCGCGGCGCCACATCTATAATCATATACAAACAAACACGGATACTGTTATATCATACGCTATTACGAACTTTCATTTACTTGACACGATATAAGCTGTCATTTACAAAACGACTGATTGCATTATGCAAATTGTTTTGTGTTATTAGCATTGAAATATAGATTTTATCGTATTATTATATAGTATCATAATATAATCTGAATGAATACACGCACCGTCGGGCACATTGTATAGAGTTATATAGAGTCCTAGTAATGTGTTTAAGCAGTATTTCTCGTGGTAGGCTTGTAGAAAGTTATGATCGGTAGGCAAGATGGCTTAATTTCCCTCGATTGGTAGCTATGTCATAGTACTTTTTATTTATTACCTATAATATTAATATTAATTTAATAAATTTATATTAATTATAATATTACCTGGCAATATTACCTATAGTATAAATCTTAACCATGCATAGCTGCATAGCTTCGATAAGAAGTATTTTAGTAAAGGTATATAAATCTTAACTATGCAATCGCTTCGGCTTCGATAAGAATACACAAATATGCAACTGATTAATATATTATTTAAGCCACAGTCTAAATTGCAAAGAATTCTTCCGTGAGGGAATCGTACTCGCGACATTAACTACCAGTTAATAGGGTCGATTCGGTCGAGCATCAATCGATATTAAAATCTACTTAGACGATTATTATATTACATATAGATACTAATTCTTGAAATGAAATAAAAATGGTTGTTTGGGTGCGTATTTTTGTTTTGAGAGCAAAATAATTGTTTCTAATTAATGTCTACATCGAACTTCCAAAATCGCTGGTTTTGAATATCATTTATTGTGATATACTGGAATTTTATACCGATAAATATACTCAAATGTGAATAACACTGAAAAATGTCGACTAATGTTCTTTCTGTCAACATGATCAACGTGAGAAAAGTTAATACATTATAAAGCAATTTATCAAGGGGACTTGAGGACGGCGCGGAAAGCCATCCATTCTAATAAGCGAATTCAAGGCGAATGTTATCAAAGCAAAATTAATCTGAAAGATAATAAGGTAATGAGAAAATTTTAAATACGTAACCTGAAACGTATTTTTTAGGAATACGTATATACTTAGAGGAAACAAACGTTTGTCGATGTGCGCATCAGCAATGGGAAAAGTGCAGGGTGCAATCCCATTGCAAATCTGCCTAACCGGGTCAAGAGACAACAATCAAATAGAGTTGGAACGAGCAGATGCCTGGATATATGCCTGCTGACCATAGCAATAAAATAAATTTTGTGAATTATTTTTTTCAAAAAAGCTTTTACATTCAGTCCCAGGATACCATGGTACGACAAGACCCAAGTCGCATTGTATGCGTCCGTAACTCTGAGACGTGCAGGTGGAATGTGTCATGTGCCTGTAATTTCACCGGCAACAATACCTTTCAAACCAGAACACAGTAACGCGAAAGCGTTACTGCTTTGCGGCAGAAACGGGCATGGCGAAATGGTATGGGTAATAGGGAGTCAGTACTTCCCCGGACGAACTTGGCGTGAGTTCTACTGCTCTTAGATATGAAACCCGTTCAAACCGAGACGAATTCAAATGAGATTCCTGCCTTCAAAATATTTGTGCCCTCTCAAAACATTCTGAGGAACGCCATGGAACCAGAATGACCTAGAAATTCTATTTGAAGACGTGTTAAGTGCTCGAATTGAGCATCCCTAATCCTTTCATGAGACTGGGTCGATAAAGTCAGTGACACTAGCAGTAGTCCAAGTAGTTGCTAGGAATAAATATTACTGTTGTTATATCTATCATGGTTGGTAAAATAAAATGTTCTATCTCGTGGTATTGATATATGAAATTTTCATTTCAATACTGCGGAATTTTCAATATTTTTTGTCCAAACAAACTTATCCGTACAGTAAGTTTGAAACAACATTCCATATCCAATGGAAAATTGAAATCGAAGCGAACTTTTGTTTATTTAAGATACCTTTTCATGCTCGAAAGTACAGACATACAAAGTTATTTGTTACCAGCTTTTACCCCTGGTTTTGCTTACGTGGTTCGCTATACTTCTAGATCTATATACCACAGATATTGTGCATATTTCTGAATAAAAAGGCCTTTATCAGTTTACGACACATGAACTGTGTTTCTGCAGAAAAACATCCAATAACAACATACATACACTTACACGTTATACATATATGTATATAATAACGATTGTTTTTCCCGTAGGGGCAGGGTCACCTTGGGCCCGAATAAACCATTTTTCACCTTGTGGATTACATTATCGTGGGAACTTAGATGTGGCAAGTGGTGAGCTCAACGACACTTTTGTTTTTCCCACGAATTGGCAATTGCTTCCTGCAATACGCTGCCGAAATAATTTGACAAGTTCAGGCGTAAGAAACAAACTTATGAATAAATAATACAAGATTAGTAGTAATTGAATTTTCTGGGAAACGAAAAAGATGTGTGAACATAAAATTAGGTTGCCACCAGAAAATAAAATAAAACAGAGATCAAGCCAGTTGCCATAATAAAATTTGTCTAAAATGATCAACAAATTACAAGATTACACTCAAACTAGCAAACTCAGGCCCGCAAGAGTCAAATGTTTACATAATGCTTTCACCAAAACGCAGTTCGCTGAGAAATAAAATAGAATGCACTCCCTTTGTGGCATCAACAATAGCGGCGCCGGAACTTTGAATAAAAATGAAAGTGGATTTGCCTGTTATTTTTATAAAGCCGGCAATCTTGTTCTCGTCGCGTTCCCATTAGCATACGTTGCTATAGTGACTGTTGTTTATACTACTGTCGCACTGGCCAATTGTCACACGAACAACGCAAAAAGTGTAATACGATTTGCTAGGACGGCCGACATTTTACAAATCTCGTTGATTTTCCTGAATCAAATTATCCTTGTTTGTTTTATTAGTATATTAAAGGAAAACTTTTAGAGGAATACGATGAATTGGTATGTTTGAATAAGTGAATACATTACATGCATTCACGCCTTTTCTCCGAATGTATAGGCAGAAACTTAAAGGACCATATTTCGCTTCGTGTTACACTATTACAGGAACGTATACGTGATAAGTGGTGAGCTTATCGCCGTCATATACTCCCTCAAATAACTCTTCTAGCACTTTCTATTGGTGATTAAGTACCTATTCCTGAAATTTTCTGACAGCCTGGACAAATTTCATACTAAAGAAATTCTAACTAATAACTGAAACAAAATGTTGAATTATGTATAAATATGCTTAAGTTCCGTAAAGTACCTACCTATAGCATAGCATGCAAATTTAAATTAAATATACGGATATCTGGTCCTATTAGAATTATTCATTGGCAACAAAAATCATTGTGAATGTGAATATTTAGTTATTCACTTTTACACACTTCATTTCATTTCAGTTATTATGTTTCAATTTATGTATTAACATAATAATAGTTATAAGCAATGTCTTCTTAAATTTCACAGTCAATGCGTTCGTTCCAAATAAAACTACAGAACAAATCTTATTCTAACAAAATCACTCCACATGGTACTTTTTTCCTCTTTTTATACAGATCTGAGCTCATCAAAGAAAAATTTTTGGTATTTGGATTTATCTAATTTTGCTAAAATCAAACATCTTTCACAAATTCCCATTCTGCCGGCGATCAATCAAAAGCTCATCAATGCTATGCGATTCACAATTTTTTTACTTCTCTTACTTTACCTACAAATAAACAATCTTTTGCTTTTCTTTGCCTATATGGGACTAATTTCGTAATTTTATTCGCCAAAATTTGAATATCAAACAAGTTTGATGTAGTAGGCTGTTTTGTTCATTATTCTTCTGTTGTGTAAGACTTGGCAACGACATAACATCTTGTTTGTGCTAGATTTCTATTAAATACCTATGTAAAATGCCTAAATCCAATAACAACATGATGATAATGGCATTTTTTTATGATATAACAAAATATTCCTCTCGCATTGCCTATCCAACTAGTTAAGACTGTTAGTTACCTTTAAGGCAACTGGGAATAACCCAAAAAATTTACGGACTTTTTCTCCATGTGACAATACTGTTTCCTACGAATGGACACAACGATGCATCCGTACATGTATTAAACAAACTCATGTGTACAATAACATTAATTAATCAAACAAAGATGAATGTGGGCATTGTCAGCGTTATCATAAAATAAGCTCTATAATAATAATAAATACTAATAAACATTTATTTCAGACCAGTGATCCATATTTCTGTGCATGTGCAGAATGAACCGGAGTTCACTTTCCCAAAATCTTCATTATATATAATATATAGGTAGCATTCTTCTGTACATGTGTATGTCACTGAACTCTTCTTGAATAGCTGGACCGAGCACCCGATAGGTGGCGCTGCGATCGGGTTCCAGGACAACGTCTGTCGGGACCGCTAGTATCTTGTAAATTCTAATAGACAATTTTTTATAAAAATCACTTCACATAGATAGGTTTTTATTATAATAGTACTGCATGTATTCTATGTTCTGACATTGATTTGATTAATTGATGCAAACAAATACACTATAATTTGATTGCTTTTGTTGAAACCAATCACTGGAAAGTCTGATTGCACTGTGAATTTTAACCTAAACAAATGTCAATCTCTTGCAAATATATAATTATACAGCATTTTAAGGCGTTTTCGATATTTCATATAAACTTCAGGGTGACGTGTACGCAATGAGATTCTGTCTTCCCATATTTTAGGGGAAGCCATAGCATCAGCCCCCCACTAAGTAGGGGTTGATGCTATGGCTGAAGATACCGCTTAAAATGTTACCTACCTACCGACCCACATGTTACCTATCATGTGGGTTAAACTGCTCTATGCATCACCGAATTGGCATATCAAGTGTATTAAAACCCAAACATAGATGTAAAATGTTTATAGGAAAACACATTAATTCATCTCTAAATCTCTAAATTTTAGAGCATACAAAATGAAGACCCCCGTGGCGTGCGCGCTTAGAGCGCTTGTTTTAATATGTCCTTTATTATTTACGAGTCTAGCTTGTACTCTAGTGTAGTTTCACTTATATGGGCATAATTTAGCGGGCTAACCTCCACTTTAAAATAAGATTTTCGAAGCATTATCTACTTAGGATCTGGGCTAAAACAAAGGGAAGCCATTGATGACGCAATACTGAGACATAATTTATGTAGTTAATGAGCTGGACATTATATGGTACTTACAAAAAATGTACTAAAAAACGCAACAGATAATGTAGTGTAATCTAACAGCGATGTCGTTTTTTTATGTGATACAGTTACGAAACGAGCGGACGGCCCACCTGGTGTTAAGTGGTATCCTCTGCCCAAAACAACTGTGACTTGGGTCCTCCCCTACTAGTTACGACAAGACCTAAGTAGCATCGTATGCGCTCGTAACTCTGAGACGTGTAGGTGGAATGTCTCGTCTGTAATTTCACCGGCAACCACACCTTTCAAACCGGAACACAGTAATGCGTATGCGTTACTGCTTGCCGGCAGCAATGGGTATGGTGGCAGTACTTCCCCGGACAAACTGGCCTGAGTTCTACTGCTGAAAGATATGCCAATAGAATATGAAATATATTTGGTAATTTTAATATCCCATAAAACATGTATAAATC
Source organism: Chesias legatella (assembly GCA_947359385.1). Taxonomy (NCBI): domain Eukaryota; kingdom Metazoa; phylum Arthropoda; class Insecta; order Lepidoptera; family Geometridae; genus Chesias; species Chesias legatella. The sequence goes on along the minus strand of OX375773.1, from coordinate 5,515,177 downwards.
CCAATATAAATCCTACTATAATTGTTATTTATATGGCAACCCGTGGCCTTTCGATAACCTTTCATATGTTAACCATTAGGAAAAACTTAAGTGTTTGTTTTCTTTTATCATACGGACGGAACAAAATATGCAAATATATACATTAATTTAATATTACCGGAATTTGTAGTCGAAAGTTGAACTATCAAATCGGTATATCACGGTCGCGAGGGACTGTGGTGTGTATGGCCACGAGAAAGTGATACTAAAATCCTGCAACCAGCTCTTTATAAGACATACAGTTTCTAAAAGTTCCGTGAAATATTAAATGTTATATACAAATTTATAAGTGAATTCGTATTGTGATTGCTTATACATAGACAAGGACACACACCGGGGTTTCAATCCGAAGGTCGTTGTTTGAAGTCCAGACATGAACAATGACTTTTCGCTGTGTTGATGTGCGCATTACCACATTATTAATACGTAATATATTTTTTGAAAATGTTTATAATGCCTACTAATTTGTTTTGTCTGCAACTCTATATAACGTTTACAGAGCAGAATGCTAATAATATAACAGTTAATTAATATACTAAAGAAATCGTAAAATTATCGGCAATAGACCAAAATCATTCCAATAAAATGGCTGTTAGGATCTAACGATAGCATTTTTATATGGATGTTGAAGACAGGGAGAATATTAAACAATATTTTTTTTCATATAAATATTTTTTTTTTTTTTTTTATATATTTATTATATTTTTTTCATATATATCCTTGCATCTATATTTATTTCCTCGAAATAAGTTATATGTACCGTTCTGGGAGAGTAACACAAGATGGTAAAGGGCTAGTTCTCCTAGATAAAGGGCTAGATCACTTACAAACAACATCGGTAAGTACCTACTCATAAACTGATGTTTCGAATTTCCACAAATTATTCCCAAGAGCTAACTGACTTGAAACATGCCTACGAAGAGTTTGAAACTTCACTACCCACCTCTTATATTTAAAATAAAAATCTAGCCAGACCGAAAATGAATTCACGAAAAACCAATGTAAAAGAATAAAAACAGTGAATCATATTCGAATAAAAACAGTCGATACGACCATTATCCGTCGGCTTCCTCAGTCAGTGTCTGAGTGTTTCTCTTTATAAATGTTGGATGATATTGTTTGCATTTGTATCGACGTTCCGCCGGATATCCGTTTAATATGATAATCCGCATGCACGGGATGGGCGGATTGCCCGGCTAAATTATTTATGCACCCCGGCCTGCGGGTGACGGCTTCACAGTTCAGGACAGTTTATTTGGTCAGACGCCGGAACAACATAGTAAAAGAAAAGCCCTCTCTGAACTAGCCCATAAGAAAACTTTTGTACTACATATAGATAGATAGAAAATTCTTTATTTCACAAGGTAAAAACAAGTACATAGGCGCACTTAATGCTAAATAGCATTTTCTTCCAGCTAACCTCTTTGTAGCATAGACTGGATGTGGTAGTGCATTTTGGTTAAAGTTATTTATACATATACTATATAAAACAATTTTTACTTTTTTGTATATGGTACTAATACATTCTTTCGTTTACTTCATTACCCATTACTAATAAGCTAATTACTCAAATTATAGATCAAGATGAAATAAAATAGAACACAATTTATTTTATTAAGGATAACAAAAGCAATGCATAATTATTGGAAAATATCGCCACAAAATGAATTGATACAGATAAAATGTCAAACAATATACCTATTTTATACACCTTACACAACGCAATTTATCCTTAAACTAAGTAGTAATAGCTATATTACCTAAATACAGACAGATTATTTATATACATTTTCTTTTGAATACATAAATATAAATACATATTAACACCAAGACACAGAACAAATATCTAAATTCGTCACACGATGTTTTTGTTGCCCTTCCCTTTACCTCCGACTGCAGCTCGCATGTATAACATACAAAGTTGAATTACTGTTGTAGCTACACTATGTAACGAGCCTTTCGGTCAGGTGAGGTGGCGACAAACTTTTTCCACGGTATAAATCATGAACGATTTCACAGGCCGGAGTTGTTACGCTGTTAGTCGCACGTGAGGTCGCCACAATTTCTCCCTTCGATGTTCGTATAATCTGTGACACTTTTTAACGAGATTTCATTTGAAACGTGTGCCTTACTTCTCGGATTAATATATACTGTTGAATCAAGCTGATTTCGTGGTCTACATTTTCTTCACGGTAACATGGGAAAACGAGTAGGAGACGGTCAGTTTGATGCAACTGTGTTATTTTCGAAGACTTACGGACTTACGGTTACCAAGCGGGGCTACCAACTAATTGTACTTCACAAGTAATTTTGCGGTTATCCCATGGAGTATAAATGATTTCATTTAATTAATGAAATAGTATGAAAACTTATTAGCTTAAAAATAAAACTTATAAATTGTAAAAAAAAAATGCGTACTCTTTGTTTCATATCCGACGAACTCTTGCCGAAACACGAAACCACCATAGACTCCTCAAAAAATTGGTTATAATATTCAGTGAAGCTATACAAAAGTGGTAATCTACTTAATTAACAATAAGAAGAGAAAATATTTTAGCTTTTAAACTTCACAATAATCCTAATCGTTACGAAAGTCGTTTAATTTTAAACAGCTTTGCGTTTAATATACCAGATCAGACAACAATACGCCGGGGTAATTACGTTCACAAATAATTTCAGGGAGCCGGGGAATACGAAACAAAGCCAAGAGAAATTACATTGTTATTGCGACGAATCCGAGACTGTGTGCATATCTAACAAACAGAACCGAAGAGGATGATGAAACTTATCTGAAATTAATTTAAGTTGTTTGAACAATTTGTTAGCTTTTGTGAGTTATTTTTGAGTCTCCATTCTTTTTTGATTTTCATAAGTTGAAACAGTAGAACTGTATGTTATATAGATTTTTTTCCAGGGTAGCCATGTTGCGCTGATGACAGTAGAATACGGTGATGCTTACCTTCAGGTGAACCGTTACAATGCGTGTTTATCTAACCGGGGAAATCCTATAACCAGTTCTAATCTACTGTCTAATCTACACACTGATAAAATCTTAAAAGTCCTTCCCCATTGCTTTGGGGTAACAGGGAGTGTGTGTGGTATTTTTACCCTAACTAGAAAAAACCATGGTGGCTGACTTCTGCGCATTCGAGGACCTCCGGGCCTCCAGTGGAACGTACCGGTGCTCCGTCGGACGTTGTCTTGAGGCCCAATCCTGGGGAAAGCCGTGAGGCCCTCCGACTCCACATTCCCCACAGTGCTCAAGCAGCTTTCCCTGGACCAGATTTGGGTGGGCAGACAAGAGCCCGAATTATGTCCGCCCTCGGATCCAGAAAGTTCTCCTTGGCAAGAGAGGTGAGACTTTAGGCTAAGTTGGCGGTTCGGGGTTACCAACTAAGGTAGACCCCGCTAAGCACGTCCCGAGTTCTGTCCTCGACGAACATTTGTGTGTTCCACGATTCTGGATGTTTGTGTTTTGTTGTCCAGAAAAAAAGACAAGTCAGCCAAGACAGTCAAGGTTTTTGATCTTAAACAGATTACATAAAAGGATTCGTAGGTACACGTTCACTTTTCACGGAATAAATGATTCCTTTTTGAGGGTTGCTAAAGATTCTGTCATGTTTTCGACGAATGCCTGCCGATTTATATCTGCCCTTTCTGTGACAAAAACTTCAAAGAAACAAAATCGGATGGCTTACCGAGCAAAGATCTTGTGAACCACTTTCTATACGTTAACATTAAGATCAAAGAATGATTTATCGCATTTGACATTTCTGTTTGGATCTGCTTTCAACGTGGGCTACGTTTAATATTTGAATCGAGATCCCGTATCGTGATAACTGCACGTACTAAAGATGTTTGCATGAGTTACTCCAAACTTGTCCTTCCAGATCTTTGCTCGATCCGAATATCAGTTTGTGAATTATTTGTATTTTGACTGGCCTTCTGCGCTGTAGGTCGTGGGTTCGATTCCCACCCAGGATAAGCATTTGTGTGATGAACATAGATGTTTGTTCTATGTCTGGATTTGGTATGTATTATATGATTGTATTTACAGAAAAAAGTATATAAGTATTATATCAGTTATCTAGTTCCCATGATACCCCAATGAGATCCCAAGCTATGCTTAGCTGACTTTGGGGCTAGATGGCGCTGTGTGAAATGATCACCAATATTTATTTATTTATTATTTGTATTTTTACTAAGATATAGTGCCATTGTCAGTTTCTTGCACTTTTTACCTATTTACGGCCTACAGGAATATAATATTTAATTAGCTTCCTGTTACGGAAGTTTGAAGTTAAGTTTTTAATGTAAAAAAAACATCATTAAAATAACAAATGGTCCGAAATAAAAGGAAAACACCAGGATTACCTAGTGGGGCTTTTTGGGGAAGCTTGACAGATTAATGTTATGAAGCTGCATTGAAATTATAATGAAATGTACCTTCCGGTTGTAATTTAATGGAAAATTTCAAAACTTTGCCAGGTACGATCCTAAGTGTTATGTAAACTTGAAAAAATAGTTTGAATTCATTAACGCAAATTATATTGTATCTACCATAAAGGTACATACACACTTTTCTAAGGCAGTAAAAAACGTGTTTCATGTTCCGGTGAAATACTGCTACCATATCCATTTATGCCGCTAAACAGAACTTATACGTATTACTGTGGTCCGATTTGAAAGTTGTGGTTGTTGATAATTTTCCTTCACGTTGCAAAGTTACGGGTGCAACACAATACGCCTTTTGTATATATAAAGTACTTTTAGTACTTCTATTATTTTTATTTCCTGAACAAAGAAATCATGGGATCTACTTTCTTCGTAAGAGATACTTTTCTCGTTACAGTACCGCAAGAATTGAATCTTAAAATATAACAACACGAACAGGCGACTTTGATAGCGCCTTGTGTGAGGTGCAAGCAAAGTGAAGATTTGGTTTCTTAAAGATCGGCACTATATTTTGTGAAGCACTGAGGTGCAATTTGCTGTATAAAAATGTGATTTGTATTTATGGTAATATCATGGCTTTGTACATAGTTCATCAAAACTGAAACAATTCATTATTTACAGCCCGCATTTTGTTATTTGTTATGGCAATTAGGAAGTTTTGCTATTTAAAAAAACTAGGCGCTTTGTGTTTCAAACAAAAGTTATCGATTGCTCTTAAATTATGCTATCACTGCATTAGTAGCTGGGCCATTGGAAATTCAAATCTTACCAGTCCTATTTTGGGAATAATTAACCGAAACATTTCGATTGCAGTATTCTCCGTCGATAAAAAAAGGAAGCCCTTCATTAGGGGTTTCTTGTCTATTCTTCCCCATAGAGGGTTAGATAGGGATTGAATAGGCGTCAAACTTAGGGATAATACACGTGACCTTATGTTTTGAATATTATTGACGTTTCCAAGCCAATTCTTTATGAATTAATGAAATATAACTTGAATATGAACTTTATTATTAAATAAAGTTTTGTCTTTGATAGCAACGATAACTACTCGTACTTAGGTAATGAAGTGTGGACAGACCCAAGTAGCATCGAGGTCGTCCGACATTGCGTCTGACGGTCGTGATGATGAGTGATCGAGGTTCATCCAAAAATAGGGTATATTTAGACAGCACCGTATTATAATTAAGTAGGAATAAATCCGGACCTGTTTAAAAGTTGGTCGCCATCCGGTCAGGGAAGAGAAACTTTTCGAAATTGAATTTATCCAGATTTACTGTCTAGTTTCGTTTCGCTCCGTTGGAGTTTTTAGCACCTGACACGACTTACAAATTGTATTGGCAAGCTTCTCGTGCCTGGAAACTTGAATTAATAATTATTCTCACGTAGCTGGAGGTTTTATGGCCTATGGTTGGGGTGTCACAGACCGTAGGAATGAAATTGGTAAAGGTCCCTTCGTGCAATTATACTTACAATAATTTTGAAACGTGTAAAAATCCCTGAAAACGCAGTGTATTTCAGCATTTAGCTCCAAATATGTTGTATAGTAGTTGATCGTCTACTCTTGTTGTAGACAAGTAATGAAAAGCTTTTCTGTGCTGCTTTATTTATCAATAAAAAATTTTGAAAAAGTTTCCCTCTATTGTTGTGACAAACAGGTACCAAACTTATTATTCATTTTATTAAGTTTCCTACAGAATATACTACGTACCGATAACGAGCATTTAATATCAACGGAGATGTCTTCAGTGTGACCCAGACTTCGGTCAAGTGGCTCTTAAGAATCGATCCTGGCTTCAAATAATGCTGCGTTGGGTGAGGGCTAGCACTAAATGTGCAGTGACTGTGTGATTTTAATATCGTAAACATTTAAATATAACGTTAACATTCATACTTTTCCTGGATTTCCTGTATCTCTGGTAGGCGTAACATAATTCAGACATATAAGGCCAGACCTGAGAACAAACTTTATTGGCACCGCACCAATATTTTCCTGGCTAAAAATCAAGGTAAATATTAAACTCGAAACTCCGTACTTTTTACTAAGCTAGTGGACCATCGAGCACAGTGGCATTAACGCTCAAAGGGGGGGTTTCTTATACAAGTTCAGTTCTGCTTATGAAACGAGTCGATCAGTCCGATTTTTGGATTGTGAATTAATGTGATATTTCGCGTCAACCCTACGCCGCATCTGAACTAGCTCCAGTTGGAGCATTCATCGACGTCTTGACGCTTCACCCTCCATTTGAGCGTCTTCCATTTCCATTCTAACCGCGTCGGTACTGACCTGGACAGGCTTTTGAGAATTGTGCCATTAAATGTGCCTGTGATTTCCGAACATCGGAGTACGAGTAAGTCAAGGGGAATTTCTTTGAGGACAACTTTGTCGGATATTGGATTTTCACGTTGCAAATTCCTATCGTATGCAGTTCACTGTTGTATAGGCAAGTGATATATTTTATTCTGTGACTGTTATATATGTAAGGATCGGGGTGATGTGGTTAATGAGGCTACCGCATTTTGTATGTATCTCGTTATCAGACAACACAAGAAAAGCGAAGCGGCGCGCTCTATTTCAACCGGGACAGGCGCCCCCTATCGCATTTTATTTGTAAAGTTCCTAAGGTGCCTAACGACACACTTTTGACATTAGCTATCATATTCGTTGGTTATTCAAAAGAAGGATATTAATCGATAAAGACTCTTCAATATGACTCACTTGGGTATTATTGTTGTTGCTTGGTTACGTGTGAGCACATTCCATATCTCTGGTACAACGAAATTTTGCAACAGGAAAACAAAATGAGAGAACTTAACTGAGTTCATACCGAGAGGAATAAAAAGTTACGACAAAACTGCACTAAATCAAGCCTGGGCAACTTCTATCTGCGACGCGATTTTTATCTCCAAATTACAAGGGAACTAACAGAAGACTTAAAAAACATTGCACATTTAGCTCGCTTTCGCTTATCTTTTTCTACACTATCTTATAATCGCTAATTAAAGAGCATTTTTGCTGAATCTGGGGCGAAAAACTGCCTCGAGGCTAGATCGATCAAAATGTGACAGCGGTGAAAGAAAATCTTGTGATGGAGCCATAATTTTTAAGCGAACAAAGATTTTTGACTCCATTTTTAATTGCTCTCATACAGGACTTGAAACGGATAATTCCATTGCATTGACATGCGTTATTGCGTAGCTAGCTGTTGGCCGCGACTTCGTCCGCATGGAATTCCAATTATCACGCACCCCTATTTTACCCCTCGGCAAAGTAGCCTAAGTTACTCCTTGTTACATCAGCTATCTGCCAGTGAGAGTCCCGTTAAAATCGGTCCAGCCATTTCAGAGATTAGCCGGAACAAACAGACGAACAGACAGACAAAAATTGTAAAAAAAAGTTTTGTATATGTACCGTGAATACATCCATATGCACTTAGTAAAAAGCGGACAAACAGACACTCCAATTTTATTTATTTGTATAGATTTACGCTAATAACATATTTTTAGGTATTCATGTGGAAAAAACCGAAATGAATAAATATTATTTTATTACTTGTTCCTTTCTTTACTGCTTCCGGTTCAAATTGGAAGAGTAATGGTGTTCATCGTGAAGTGTGTCCCGAGGCCGACACGTAAGGAGCGATAGCAGACGCTGAGTCGATTGATTAATTCCACGACACGAACGGATGAACAACTCCCATTTATGGCGGACGTCCTTCTGCTAGGCTTATATCTGCCAATATCAATCAAAATATATTTAACACAACTCCCACAAATTCAGTCACTTTAAATGTCACAATAATTTTGTAACGTATTTACTGCCTCCATCTTTCTGTTTCGTATCCAATCTTAAAAGAAATTTTTGCTTAATTTTGAAATTTGTTCAAGCGTACCAGGCAGTGAAAATAAATAAACTCACGAAAATTTCTTTTTTTTTATAATAATGCTATGTAATAACAAAAGTCAAACCTCAGACACCCGCTATTGCCCGCAAAAAACTAATAAAAACAGTCCGAAAGCTACCTAGGCAGCGTAGCACCTCTCGTTTTTCATGATAATTTCCTCCAAGTTTTCCTTTATATCAACTTTTTTATTTTTCTCCGTTTAATATCATGCGAAATGAAGGCCCGGCGCGGCCAGAATGGTCGGCGGTTCATTGCATCCCACCGTAAATCCCCAGCCGTTGTATTTGTTTTCAGCACAGACAACGTAGCGACTACGTAGCCGCGGACTCTTTTACACACCCTACAAATTAGACTATAAATGTTACCCATGTTTTAGTACAATCAATGCTATGTATTTATATTACTCCGTAAATAAATAATAATAATAAATAAATATTGGTGGACATTGCACACAGCGCCATCTATCCCCAAAGGAAGCTAAGTGAAAAGCTTGTAAGTCGGGAACCAGACAAGTGATATAGTACTTTTTTTTTGTAAATACATAACACCATATATATATATATATATACACTACTAGGTAAAGTTTTATTTACTCGGATTCTAAGAAATGCCTCTCTCGAACATTATGATTAAAAGATTAGCTTGCGCCACAAAGAAGCTCCTTTTTTGCATTTGCAAATTGTCATTGAATATTTAACTAGGTTCAGTTTCCTCGCGATACTTTCATTCACCGTTTTGAGTAGTGTTAAGCACAAATTTTTACAATTGAGAAACTAATTGAGGCGCGTCGGGATTTGTATGTCATTGATTTCTTATTCAACATACTTACCTAAATAAATTAACAATGTGGCACTGTACTATCCTTCTTGTGAGACATAAATATGTTAAAAATAATATTTTATAATAATTTCATGAACTGTTGGAAATACCGTGAAAACCTTGTTCCCGTCTCACCGCATTTCCCGAAGCGTCGATCACAATCTATCTGAAAGCTCACTGTCAGAGCGGTATCGAGATTTGTATCGCTTCTTACCATCGTCTTCGTCCCGAGCGACAATTGTTCGACGTACGGTCCTATTGTCCCATCTTGGAAGCGAGAAAACGTTTCAGTAGAGACGTGCTCTATAAAACTTTCCACACAGTCTTTTGTGGTCCAACCTTCAAAAACTGATGATGTATGTTAGCGCGACCGGTCTGTTAGCTATTGGCGTTTTTATTATTAACAGCTATGACACATAGTCCTGTCACCGCACACAGTGCGAATAAGAATCCTCGAAAATAGTGGTTATATTAAAAACCAGTACTGTAACATAATTTTTATTGTACCTATATCTAATCAGTAGCAAAATAATGGTTATATTGTGGACGAAGGAGGACTATCTACCCACAACACAGGTTTTGTAACCTAGGGTGGGGGATAGTGATAGATGAATAAATAAATATTGGTGGACATTTCACACAGCGCCATCTAGCCCCAAACTAAGCATAGCTTGTACTATGGGATCCAGATGACCGATAGAATACATATATACTTTTTTTCGTAAATACATACATATAAATACATATTAACACCCAGACACAGGACAAACATCAATGCTCTTCACATAAATGTTTGTCCTGGTGGGAATCGAATCCACGACAAAATAAACAAACATAGATAATAAATCGTAGAGCCATCTAAGTATACAGTGTTTGTCCGGGGAAGTACGGGCGCCTTCTGATGTTCACAAACATCAGAAGGTCACATTAAAAGCACTTTTTACGGTTCCAGTTTTTTCCAGTTATTGTTATGTTCCAGTATTTCAGTTTATCTATTCACTCGACATTTACATCCGAATGTGGTATTTTATTTTGAAAATAGACCACCAGTATCTAACAACGGCGTCATAATTGCACTTTCGGGCGAACTGTCAGCTTACCTGAGTAAAACCTACATCCCAGCTCCCAGGATTAATCGTTCCAACCGAAGCTTTAAAATATTGATCTGCAGTTTTTTGTTGTAAGCGACAATGTTGGTTTCATAAAATGTTATATTTATTTTCAACAAGGGCACTCTCTTGAAAGGAAGTTTATGCTGGCTCTTACCACATTAAAGGACTCAATTTGTACTTGGATAGATACATAATTGGTTACATTAAATCCTTATACAAGGTTATGAATATTTAAGTTTTCTTTATTTTATCAGTGGACACTTAAAAGTATGCCCCTAGGTTTTGGTTTATTGTTACATTTGCTTAATGTACTCAAATCTCTTTGGTCGTTGCAACTTTGCTGTAACTAAGCGGTTCATCTACATCGTTAGTGGCAGGAAACAAAGTTAGCGGACAGGTTGCAGCACGCACTGAGCCATTAGCTGCAATAAACTAACAGCCTTACAGCCGTAGGTACAGCTGTACAGTGCGCATCACATAAGCTTCAATTATACAAGGTAGATCCTACGTTACAAGTCTGTGAAAACGAAGTTACCGCGTAGATTGGAGCACTTACAAAACCATTAATGCAATAAAGTTACACATTTCACGTCCAAATGTACAATAAAAGCAGCGTAGTTTCGGGTAGATAATTTTATTTGTTGTCGCAGGAAACAGATGCTTATGCAGGATTTACGAACGCAAGTAAGCCATTAACAGCAATAAACTGGCTAGTTTCATAGCTGTTAAGAAATAACTTTAAATGAACTATAAAAGTATATGTTTTAATCACATCATCATCATGGTAAAGTTGTAGAATCATGATAAAAAAGCCTACCGGATTATTAAAAATCTATTTTTTTGTTTTATATATAAGAAACGCTATGTATTTAAATGAGGATTGGAAGTCGAAATGGATTTCGAATCCGGGTATATTTTATAAATATTTTTAATTACAAAATGTTTTCAATCAAAAAAATGTGATCAAGTATAAGAAAATATAACAATGAATATGTTGTCGCAAAATAAAACAATTACTCGTGGAATTAAATGTCTTATTGGTAGTATGTAATACAGGATTCGTTCTGCTAATACATAATGCTTGTTACACGAAAAATCGAAAACATTGTTTTGATTGCCTGAGAAGAGAATAGTTACGTGTGGGGTAGGTACTACCCGTAACAATATTCACAACTTCCACAGTTTCCGACGATAGATTACACTTCTTGTTCTTGTTCTGCAGAAGATTAATTCTGATTTTCCGACCGAGGGGCTAATAACAATTTAAATGGTCTCATTATTCAAATGTTATGAAATGAAGAGAGAATTTTAGACTTCATTTTCATGCTAAAGTTTCAGTATATTATTTTATTGTAAATCCTCTGTTTCCAAATTAGTCTATGAATAATGAAAGAAAAGTGAACTTATACCGATTTTGCAATACTCATAGTTATCATATCTATACAAATAAATAAAATTGGAGTGTCTGTTTGTAATATTATAATAACCGCTTTTTACTAAGTGTATATAAACACGGTACATATACCAAAACAACATTTTTACAATGTTTGTCTGTCTGTCCGTCTGACTGTCTGTCTGAATTCCACGCGGGCAACAGCTAGTACGTCAACAAGAGAACACCCAAAACAGAGGTAAAAATAAGTTAACCTACGTTCTAGGTGTCGTAACCTCCTTGGAAGAATAAATCAACCTCTAACTTAAACTGACAGCACATACACACACAGTATACCTACCTAATGACAGGTAATTTGGCCTGACAGAGTATGCCAGATTGTCCTGACGTTAATTTTAAACAGTATACCTTTATTAAGTGCAAGAAGCATTACTCAAGTTGAATTAACACTCGGATAGTTTAGATTCATGAGGTAAATGGCAAACTGAAACTCGGCCCTTTTTATGTGTAAAACAAAAAGACAGACTAGGTTTAATCCTACTTTATACGATGCGGCTTTATTTCGTACCGTCGGCGTCGCACCAATCACAGCAATTATCTGACAATCAAATGAAAAGCCGACACGGATGTGTTGCCCAGTGATGTAAAAAAAAACTTAGCGCTTCTATAAAAATTGCCATCAAAGTAACAAAATTATACTGACCATCCTATGGAGTAGTTTAGGTGTTTAGACTAGGTTTTAGCGTAAAATAAAGAGTGAAGTTGTGTGTTTAGAGTAAAAGTCTAGTTGTTTCGGACTCATAAAATCATCAGCAGAAAATCCATACTTGCTTATTCACAATTATCTTCGTGCACAATAAATATATATTCATCCCGCACACCATTGATGAATGTACATAATTACGTCGCGTAGTTAAAAAATATTTTATAGTTTTATTTAGTTTGTAAAATGATTTTAAAACATAATATAACTTATATCGCGTAGTTAAACAGTATTTTATAGTTTTCATTTAGTTTATAAAATTGTTTTGAAATATAAAATCGTATGTGAATTTAAATCAGATCTTATCCAATATGTCGTTAAATGAATGAATAGCCGATTTCTAACAAACGCTAAGAAACTTAACTCATAGACAATTTTCATGATGTGCTATAGAAGAAAAATATAAGATGAATGTGGATAAAATAAGTATATTTTACTAAAGCCAAGCACAGTTGGAAATACCACCCCATGGAAGGAGGTTAAGGGTGAAAGTGGGAGGAATTGGGGAGAGAGTTCTAATTGTTCGGTAGAACTAGGCAGAACACACAATTCTCGATATGCACGACTTAGTTTGATTACCGAAAGGCGATGTGATTATAATAACAGCTTACTTGCCCGCGACTTCATCCGTGTCGTATTATAGAGAGGTATTATTAGTTAGGGTGACCTGAGGAGGGGGGGGGCGGGGGGTCGGAGGGGCGTTTAATTGACTTGAAAAAAATATATATTCAATTTTTGGTTCTTCCCAAATTTCCCATAGTCGTGATAAAATAGGTGTTTATTACTATTCATTGTGGAGGGGTGTTAATAAAATTTTTAAAGATTAAAAATAGCCCAAGCCCGAACTTCTTTTCCAGTCCAGTTTAAAAACCCTGAATATTCCATTAAAAAATATTTTCAATATTGTACTTATCCAAAGATATTTCTTAGTTTATTATTTATTGATATTGAATGAATTATTATCTGAAATAAAATTATTATTAGTATATTTCTTGATTCATATATATATTTATTTGGTCGGCCACACCTAGATTTCAAACCTACATACGCATGCAAATACAGGGTGGACCAATAACCTCTTAACATTTCAAATGGCTATAAAAAATAAACACGATGTGCGGGTCAAAAACTGTATATTGTATTTTAAAGTACACAAATTAGGGTTTTATTTTTTGAAAATAACATTATTTAAATGTGAACCTTGTTTATTTTTACACTCCTGCAACCTGGACCGAAAATTTTCCATAACCGCCCGAAAAGTGGTTGGTGCAATGTCTTGCATTTCCTTGCATATGTTTTCTTTTAATTCTTGAATAGACCTTGGGTTGCTAGTGTAAACTTTACTTTTAAGATATCCCCAAAGGAAATAATCCATTGGGGACAAATCTGGGCTACGGGGTGGCCAGTTAATGTCGCCTCTTTTGGATATCAGTTTTTGGCCAAAAATTTCACGAACTGCTGCTATTGAGTCGTTGGAAGTGTGACATGTCGCCCCATCTTGTTGAAACCAGGTTCTTTGGTTGAAGCTTCAAAAGTCCTGTAAAGCTGGTGCAAAAAAAATCTGTAGCATCGCAACGTATCGCTCTGTATTGACAGTAACGGGACGGCTTCTCTGATCTTCATAAAAATACGGACCAATTATTCCACCTGCAGATAAGGCCGCCCATACCGTAACTTTCGGCGAGTGTAAGGGTTTTTGGTGTTTCAATTGCGGGTTAGTGTCACTCCAGTATCTACAATTTTGTCTGTTGACATGACCATTTAAATGAAAGTATGCCTCATCGGAGAAAAAGATGTTGTTGAAGGTCGAAAACCTCTCTAGCATTTCGTTAGCGAACTGTAGTCTCTTATCATGGTCACCTGGCTGCAATGCCTGTACAATTTGAATTTTGTAAGGGTGTAATTGTAGGTCCTTGTGGAGAATGCGATTTAGAGATGTTTTGGGCACATTTAAGACACTAGACCGCTTTCGAGTAGACAGGCCAGGTTGCTCTCGAACAGACTCACGTACACGCTCTATGTTTTCCGGGTCTCTCGACGTCCTGGGTCGGCCGCGTCCTGGTTGAGTTAAGGTTGAACCCGTCGACTCGAACTTCCGCACCCAATTCTGAATCGTTTGGATTGTTGGAGCTTGATTTGCCTTCCGAATATTGTAATGAGAACAAAATTTCCGTCTAGCTTCAGTCGCAGAATCGTTGTTTCGATAGTACTCGCGGACGCAGAGCGCACGTTGTGCTCCGTTGAATGACGTCATTGCACTAAATCCCTATTGGCCGCTCTTGCGTTTGGTACCCTCCCCGCACCGATACCCCCAACCGCCCGGAAGTAACGGGTTTTTCAAATGTTAAGATGTTTTTGGTCCACCCTGTATAATAATCACTTTGCGCAGAAAACAAAGCCAAATTCAACGCAAATGAACGAGAATGATGATCCTACTTGGACGATATATTTTATTCTAGTTATTTTGATTTATAAACCAAACTACTGAATCGTTTGGGACAAAATTTGAATGGGACCATTCCGGAATAAACCTCTATCGAACTAAAAATAATTTTGCAAATTCGTTAATATATAACAGAGTTATGAGTTATTATTAAGATACATAAAATATAAACATCCGAATTGAGAACCTCCTCCTTTTTATGAAGTTGGTTAAAAAATGGAACGCAAAGTTAGATATATTCACGAAAAAGGAACCGTTGCCTACTAATTTAGCAATCTAGCCGTATTCTTCCATAATTGAGGGGTTGAATGGGAATCGTATCCGAGGAGGATGAATATGAAATCAAGTGAGCACACACACACGGTGCTTGTAATTTGGAAAACAAGTGTAATTGGAATATACGTGAATGTTTTTCGGAAGAATCCATTTCCTAATTGTTATTTTGAATCTTTGAGATTAACATTTTAAGGAAAACTCACCCTCGAACATATAATGTATTACAGTATTAATAAATATTCGTTTTTGTAAAATTATTTTTCATCTATATAGAGCTCATAGGACTCCTTAAACTCTTGGTTATATTAGAGGCAACAAAACACTTCATTCTCTAATAGTAGCGTATTGCAAATGTAAAATAAATTTAATTTATGTAATTCATTTATAGAACGAGCCGACGGCCCACCTGGTGTTAAGTGGTAACCTCGGCCCATAACAACCGATGCGACTTGAGTCCTCCCCTATGACAAGATCGAAGTCGCATCGTATGCGACCGTAATTCTGAGACGTGTAGTTGGAATATCTCATGTGCCTGTAATTTCACTTTAAATGTGTTTCATTTTAAGTTCTGCGCATGTAGATACATAAAAAAACTTTACTAGGTCACCCCTTCAATAAAATCCTGTAAACTATTGACATAATACCTGACCCGTTAGAATCAAACAAAATTCAATGGAAATGTATTACGTATCAGAAACAAAACATTTATCGGTGAAAAAATATGGTAAAGTTCCCGTTGCAATCGGACTTGTAGTTCGGCCCAAATGAAGTGGAACCTCGGAATTACGGTTAAAATGTTTGCCTACGGGATTGAATGGCTAGGCAATACTGCTATTTAGAGAACGCCAAATTTTCTCTGCCTTTTGATTTTCTGGCCCCGTTCGCTGATTTTAACGCCTACAAGGCATTTTCTTGTCTGTCTGTGAATACTCTAATTGGGCTCAAGTAAATATTGAAGGAAACATCTAGCCGGCCTTTTCGTTGAAACAATAATCTTGCGGTTTGCGTTTCCTATTTTAGTTTTTAACTCAATATCGCATGGCATGTACAAAAATTACATTACGGTCTTACACATAGATTTTCCCGTAGCAAACTCATACCTAAGCCTTGATATATATGAGTCTGTCAACACGGTCATAAAAGTGATGGAATAAGGACCTAAGTAAACAATGTATTTCTACAGAGTTTACTGTACTTACGAAAATGTAAGATATTCTGCCACAAAATTACTGTATTTCATTCTCACTGGCGGGAAACGACATCAGTGAGTCTTGATCAGTTTCCTGTCTTTCCATTCTAGGAACCCATGTCTAGGTTCCCAGGGCAACGTGCATGCAAAGTAATCCGTTACGTAGCAAACAAAACAGATCAATGCGTTACGAGCGGTTTATTCACAATCACCAAGCTTTATGCTTTTTTATTTGATTATCAATCCAACATATTGGAAATTACTTAAATTATTAACGAATGATTTTAAGAATTCTGCTCACAACTGAAATTATTAACCAAATCTAGTCAAGATGCCAATGTCAGACTGCCAATATGAAAACACACTCGAAATTGCAAAGCTTTAAAGTCAAGGCAGATCAACATGGCTAAACCTTTACCAGAAGAACCCAGCCGTCTGCGCGAACCGCACGGCTTTCAAGGCGTTAATCGTTGCCTTTCACGTGAGACGAAGACAAATTTAATTAATCACGCTGTTACAACATTTCACTATTAATCAGAGTAGAAATACATAGGCAAGCGTTCAAGTGAGGGTGTTTTCATTTGAATAATCATTCAAATTCAGAATGATTACTGATTATTATTTATGTGTCAGTCATTACAAAACATTATTGGTGGACTCTTAGGCATGATTTCAGTACAAAGTCAAATGTCAGACATAAATACCGGTGCAGATTGTGTTGACTCTTGTTGCCTCTAACCGCAAATTGGCGTACCATAGAAAAATCGTCGATTTCACATATATAAATATACTTTAACAGTAATGGTGTACATGTTATTAATGTTGACCAAGTTCTTTTTTATACACAACCTCATAAACTCAACGGATTATTTTCGATTACGCGAATGCTCCAGCCCCCAGATGAAAACAAGTTTACCTCAAACTTGGAACCGCAATTTATTAAAAGTTGTGCGCCCCTGGCTTCATCAGATATTTTGTCATTGCGGTCACTGGGCATGATTGCAATTAAATCTGATTTCGGTATAAATTATTCGTCGAGTTGTTAATCCCACGCGGCCCGCCCATAATCCAAGACTACAACACAGATTAAGTAATAATTGTTATATTTTCCCGTACCATGGAAAAAGCCTCAGACAGCAAATTGCTAACTTTTTAATTCATCAAATGAAGTTTGAAACGACATTCAATTATCTTACCCTGAACTAATCACAATAATTCTTATAGATTTGAAGAAATCATCATTGCAACTATATTTTGACTACATTGAAACTTAGATCAAATATTTTTCATAATAACACATCAGTTTTGTCTATATTCTGAATGCAAATCATCCAATATTTATTAGCCACAGTTCTATAAAAAAACAAACATATATTTTGACGTTTGACTTAACATTTCCTGCTTCTGGATAAAATTTACGCGTAATAGGAAAATATTATACATTTTGTATAGTATTATATCAACCTGTAAAAATATTTATCTATATATTTTGTATCTACTGGTGAAACAAACGGTAGGGGCAATGAGCAAGAGTACAGCTAAACTTTGATGTCGCCGAAATATTTTATTGTTAAAGTTTGAGTTGCAGCTTACTCCATGCAAACTCAAGTTTCTCTTTCTGCTTCCAATTTTGTTACAATAGTACTTTGAATAGCTGAATTCTGCTACTCTAGTCAAATAAGAATTTAACCTCGGAAGTTGTTAATATGTTTTTTGGGCATTTTATACATTGGCTCAGTTGTTTCGTAGTCTTCTTATTAGATCTTGTTATCTTATCTATTGTGATATTTTGATTTTGTTGATATTCAAGTTAAAAAGTAAGGAAAACTTATTTTTTTTGTAAATTTGTCTTTTCGTTTGCTCTAATTGACTGTTGCAGTAAGTACTTTTAAATATATTGAATAAATTAGTTATTCTTTTAATCTGGTGAATATTATATTAAAACGTGCTCATTTAGAGCACGTTTTAATAAAACATGGTTGATATACTAGAAACTTCACTTCACTTATATCGGTAATCATGTATTCTATAAAATATAGTTTAAAACCAAACGGGGTCATACCATATTATCCAAAAAAGGAGATACGGGACTGCAGCGGATATTAACAGAGAAATATCTATGATAAGTCGTGAAACGTCACCTCTTTTGCCATGGCGAACCCCTCAAAAAGGAAACTTTAGAAATGTCCAAAAAAATCCATCTGAATTGACGCTGTTATTCGTTGTTTATTTGTAAAGGAATTCATTTCTAATGTCATTTGGCTACCGGAGGAGAAGAAGGACGGAGGAGACGGAGAATATAATAAACGAGTTCTCTGTATCTCGATTCTTCTTTTGACTTTTCGTCTACGACAAATATCCCTTGATCATTAAGTGCGCTTGTTAGATGGCATTTTCGGGAATTTCTTTCGGTTAGTCGTCATTTTGCTGGAATTTTCCGGGCAACTCACCCGAACCTTTACGAACATATTACATGGGTGCTTAAACATATTACAGCTACGGTACATAGGCTCTTTGTTTCATTAAGTCACTTTTGTTTGAAGACGTTTCACGGTATCAATTTGATGAAAGTTGGAACGCAGAATTTTTGTTGATCAGGATTTTTATTAAGCTGGCATTTGATATACATATATACTAGGGTTCTACTACGTATTTTAATAAAATGTATTAGCAAGATACTTCATTTCGAATGCGTTACAACATGATACTTGGAATGAATGATTTAATATAATAATAATAATGGTGGACATTTCATATAGCGCCATCTAGCCCCTAAGCCTTGCTTGTGTCATGGAAACCAGACAACTGATATAATACTTATATACTTTTTTTGTAAATACATACATATAATACATATTAACACCCAGACACAGAACAAACATCTATATTCGTCACGCAAATGTTTGTCCTGGGTGGGAATCGAACCCACGACCTACTGCAGTACAGCGCAGAAGGTAGGTTTACTAACCAACTGAGCTGCGAGGCCAGTCAAACTGCAGATGAACGGGGTAACATTAGCCCCAACAACTCTAAAGCGGTTCAAAGAACGTTAGTATTTCAGTTGTGGTATCACTCCTAGCTTCTGACACATGTACCTATAAATTATCTTACTGACGAGAACATATTATACAGTGTATGTCGGGTTGTAAAATGAAAACTTGTCTGTTTAAGTGGCCTTTAAACCTCCCACCACAATGCCTAGGGAGAATCAGTGACACGAGCATTAGTGGCAATAATAGTCTTAGTCCGCGAAGTAAATGGGTCACACATACTTGTTGTATAGCAAATTTATATAGGAAAAGAATATTTAATTTAATTTGTAAGATATCTTAAACTAGTATAGAATTTATTTCAGACACAATTGTGTTTTTTATTATTGAGTTATTGATTATAAATAACCAAATAAAATTGTTTCCGAATATAATGATAACTACACCACAGACGGATCTTTTAATGACTGTCCATTTTACCATCTTTTCAGTTCTCAGTATCGTGTGAACAATCTCGATCAAAATTCTGACAAATCAGATGAAAACCGCACAATCAGTATTAACTTTCCATTTCGACGTGGGAAAATAAACGGAGTTCTGTGAATTCGTAATTTGTGAACGATTGTTCCATATCATATTTTTCCAGATAAGGTGAAAATTATTTTGTTTTTACTACTTGCTTTATATTGCTTCGCTGTGAGATTATTGTGCTTATTGTGATATACGTGAACGAAATCAGAAGCAAGAATTCTAGTCAAAAATATTGAGACTAATGTAGCCATTTACACCTTGCCAAAACAAATTAACTATCTAGATGGAAATATACTTTGGCGTATATTAAGATTTATAAAAATAGATATTTTTTTTTCACTTGAATACCTATAAAAGTAATATATACATTTTCTAATCTACATTTCTTATTATTCGTAGAACTAATCAATAAAGAGCCTCTGGCAAGCAATCAAAATACAACATCGAGAGCTACGCCGTAGAGCTACGAGATACGGCCATCAAACGAACGTTTTCATAGCATTCCTTTTGTTATCCGCCTATGAGAACCATTCTCTGCGATTCCCTGCGTTTTGCATTTCTTTTTTTGACTAACGAATCGAATGTAACAGCTATATTTCAATGTCTATTTCGATTTTGGCGTAAATTACGACCGGCTGGCAACCGAGCCTGATGTATGTTGCAATTACTTCGCGCACAAAGAACCGTGGTAGAAATCAATTGACATTTTGAACTGTGGAAAAATCGAATTGTATCCTTTTGATCTGAATTTACATTGAAAGAACCTATGCACATAAAACAAACAAAAAATGAAATTGTTCATGTTCAACCATAAATCAGATTCCCAAAAAATATACTCAAATTAAAGCTTAACGTGAGCTCTGGTGAAGATAAAGCCTTTAATTTCCTTTGGCATTTAACTTCGCTTGCCACAACGCGAGTTCTTAATGAATTCACAATATTAATGTCAATTATTAATTAAAACGCAAACAATTATCCTACCCCTTAATTTGGAGACCACGCGGCGGCAGTCTCAAATTATTGCGCTAAATACGCAGACCAATTTATCTTAAACCTCGTCAGAATCAGCGCATTTAAATTAAAATGTAAATGTTGAGGGTCCCTATCTAATTGCGACCTACGTCCGTTGTCAAAGTTGTCCTGTTTGTGGAGGATGCAGGATTCACGTGAAATGCGATTTATTTATTCATTATATTTTACATAAACACGGACTACCTGGAGCGTAACATATCGTCTGTCGTCACTTATCTTGATTACTGCAAAGATCTAACTGGAGTAACTTGAAAGAAAATATTTGTACAAAATGCTTTGTAGTACAGTTAAGCATTATGTATTGAACCAGCAATGTAACTTTCTCGAAGAAAGTTTCGAGTGAAAACGAACAGAACTTCATACTTATGTAGTCAAATAATAAAATTTATTTACCATTCAGTTCAAGAAATAGCTTAAAGCATCATAGCAAAATCTAGACTTGCGGCAGCATGTGAAATCAAGATGGGCATTAAAATTACTTGAACACACTGTTACCACTCGGTAGAGGGTTTATTATCTAGGTGACCCTATAAACCTTTGGGCTTTCAACTATTTTATAGCCCAGACATATTGGTGTTTTAGAATGCCTGACAATCTATGTATTTGCTCCTCTGTTATAAACGGGTTTGACCCCGCGTGTTTTCGTCTGATAATTCGCTAATCTTACTCTCCTAAAATTGACAACGTTTGGAGGATCTTTCGAATTTCATTTCTCCTTAGAGCATTCACTGGATTGTACACAAAAAATATGTTATTAGTGTCTTTAGCGTATTCTTAGCTTATACAAGAAATTATTTACCCACGATTTCTATGCATGGGTTTATATTTAAATAAATAAATAAATAAAAATGGTGACCCATTAGCATCATATTTTTTATTCATCTTCATGCTCATACCAAATTCGACTTAAAATTATTATTTGTACAACATCCCTCTGAAGTTTAATATTCTTTTTGAAGCCGCCGCAAATAATATGTCTTTGAGAAATATATTTCATCGGATGAGCTTTTTAAATGTCATCCGTTTATGATTATGATGTAAAGATTTTTAGTTCAAAATGGCGATTCTCAGATAACTGACCAAATGTATATCGAGTTGAGGAGCCTGAACAGTTCATTAAAAATTTCTAATGAAATACTGCAATAAATACTTGTAAAGGGATGAGGCGTTTAATTGCTATTTCGACTGAGACGTGTATAGTAACTTTCTCTATTCATTCTCTTTGCAATCAAATAATAAACAAATTAATTCAAGAAAAATACGAAGACACCCACAGTATAAAATACACAATAGGTATTTGATTTTAACTTGCATAAATTAGGTTGTGCGCAGGCTATGTTATTATTTAAAACTTTCTGAAAGAAATACGTTTACTGCTTTTTAAATTCACCAAGATAGTTTAAAAAAACTGTCCAGGGATTTCTATATCTGTCATGACGGAATTTGCTAGCATCCTTTTTCGATGCGTACCGAAAAGAGGGAATTGACGTACTTCTTAATTTTCTTTTTTTATTTAATATGTTTTAGGGCAATCCTTCTATGTACTTATATTATTACTTTTGGATACCTGATGGTAAGGTGTCAATTCATAATGCATCTATTATATCCTTTCTCGTTCTTTTGTCATCTTTTATGCTCATCCTGTCGCAAACACTTTTAATTTGTCCCAGCAACTTCCAAACAACAATCTGAATAGAAATTTCTACGATTACACCGACTTTTTGTGAATCATCTCCAACTAGCTGGTCGCGCAGTAAATGCTGGTTCACTAATTAAGAGCTACTCAAGATAGTTGCTTTAAAATAAGATGAGCTGGGTCACTTCCGGCCTGAAGCGCTTTAAACCTTTAAAAACCTGTACTTGAGTTCACCCATTTCACATACACTACAAGCTACAACTAATCAGTCTATAGCTTTCTCGAACCAGTATCATGAAAGTATTAAAGTGCGCCTCAAATAGCCTTTTTTCGTACACTTGACACCATGTCTTCGAATAATTGGTTCTAGAACATGTCAGTTTCCTCTTGATGTTTTCCTTCATCGTTTTAAGACGTCGTATTGCGCACATGCATTTTCAAGTGAAAATCTCTGTGTACGTCTGGATTAAAACCAGCGACCTACATATTTAAACTCGGGGTCCTTACCACTGCGCCGCGCCACCCCGTTCTCACACGCATTTCAGTTACCCAAATCTAAAAACTTCATTACTTTACTCTGTCTCAGTCGGAGCCTAAGGAATGGACTTTTCGCTTGAAGCGACCTGTACTAGGCATCGTTTGTACGTAGAGTATTATTGATTGTAAAGAATATTGGTCAGCAGTGGCGTACCACTTTAATGATTACTTATTTTACTAGACAAAACCTCAAAACCGAAATGAAAACTTCAGGTCTAAAGCTTTTGAGCAATTTACGGAGTGAGCTAGCTATCTTCCACCTGTGACTTGCTTAGTTGTGGCAATTTGGCTCGCTGCACCATCTGATACAGTTTCCTGCTAGTTAAAAGTCGTCGACAAAGCGATCCAAGCAACGAATAAGTTTACTTAATACTTGTAGTTTAGGGATGCTACTGAAGTAACCTACTGAGAGAAGCACCAATCAACTTGCTAAATGTTTATTTTGTTATTAAGTACTCGCTTTTGCATCGGCGACGTAACCGCGCTGCATTTGCGCTTTGCCCGCAACCGACGAGATGCCTCTTGAATATCCCGGAGCAAAATTACCGAATAAAAAATAAATATCTGCATCCACCTGAATGTCGCCGCATTCAAATAATACCCAATCACCGCAAGACATAGTGTTTCATTAAAATGAGTGTTATTATTTTCAATTACATAATTTTTATGCTATCACACGTGTGAGGTGTGTTTCGGATTGAAGAGTTTAGGGATCAAGCGCGTGAAACTTTCCGAGTTCCATGCAGCTAAATGCATACCATGTAGTCTATTTTAGTTTTCGTAATAGTTTAAGAAAAGTCTTACCTACTAGTTAAAGTCAAAATCAATAACTTTATTTCGACAGAATTCATAAAGAAATAGCTTGGAAACGTCAATAATTTTCAAAACATAAGGTCACGCGTACTTTTCGCTAAAATTTACGCCTGTTAAAACCCTATCCAACCCTCCATGGGAATAACAAACAAGAAACTCCTAAAAGAGTGATATCTTTTTTCGCGATCACGATCCTTGTAACAATTTGAGTACTTAAATCTATATTACATTTAGTGACTAAATATTTACTTAGATGTCACTGTAAGGTCATTTATTTCTTTGAATTTTTCTACTGCAGAGTCCCGTGATTTCATTTATAAATTGCACGTATTTCTCTCTTTTGTAAAACAAATATGGCCTGGATATCTGCTGCTTTTCCCCAAAGCAGGATACGTAAAACTACTATACTTTAATTCTATCATGCGCCCATATTTTATATTAGCAGTTTTCAATTGGATTATAAAATGTCCGGAACCAAGACTTTGTCGTGACTATCATATATATTTTTATGACCGGAAACGTGCACTTGAGTATTAAAATTATATATTTGTGTATTTAAATTTTTAAACCTTTAGCGAAAGTGACTACGTGAAAATGAAAAGTAGCACCTGAATCAAAATTAACTTAAGCTGATGGTTTCCCCAACTTGGGACCGAATCCGGGACTCTAGAAGACTGTATAAGCTAGAGTGCTTCGGAAGCTGGGTTATTGCCAAATTCGCTACGAGACGTAGCCTAATTTAAGCCAATATTTTTCTACTTAAAAGCTCGTTACCAACTCGTATAAAATTGAATACACATGATTTCTTTAATTTCTTAGTATGAGTAGTTAATAACAAGTTTTACTTATACGTAACAGTTGCTTAAACTTTCTAATTGAACTAGAACAATTTAATCTGAAAATTGCAACGAAATTATTAAACTAGCCCTCAACTTATTCTATTAACTTACTTAATTCAGGCATTCCAAACTTTATAAAAACATAATCCATTTACACTTTGGTTCATCAACTTTTCCGGTTGCACTGCCTCACGTTATTGTCACGTATTATTTGCTTTACCCATTTATCGCACCCGCGTTATTACCCATCGAACTGGATAAGCGGGGATGACGGCAGTTCGATTGTTCCTAATCGTACGTAAGCTCCCGGGAAAATGGAAACACGTCCGTCCCCGCCGCCACGCGTTTCCAAACTGAGCTTTTAGGCTTTCCACGATCAACACATGAGCGCAACCCCAACGGAACTCGGTCGAGAGTGCAAAACCTTCGCACAGTGACACAAGGGTGAAACATAATAGCAGTTCGTTAGCATAACTCCGCCTTTTAGCCGTTTTACCGGCTTAAGTAAAATATTTGCCTCATTAAATGAATCAAACCTTTCAGTTGTGCCGATTCAGCTATTGTTTGCCTTCGCTGCTATTTTCTGCGGTAAATATTTGCTTGATATCCCTTACAATGAAATATTCAAATAGGTGAGTCTTTTAAGCGTGACTTATGCAAATTTACACATCCTTAACCCTTTTTTTATTATTGTACATAAGTTATTATATAAGAATATTTATAGACAACAAATTACAAGCAAAAGTAGAATGACCAGTAACGCGTCTAGCGCGTCATCGGTCAAACTATGGTGCATAAATAAAGTGATATGAAAATGACGTTGGAAACGAATCGATTAACTTGTAAAACAAAGGATATTTAACGTTATTGTAAACCAAAAATCACTTATACATAACAAAAAATGCAAAGTAAATCACCAAGAGTCTTGTATGTTACGTAATAGCAATCGCTACTTTGCAATCCGTTGATAGAATGTCTGTCTCCGGAAACCTTCGTCGTAAAATGACAGCTGACATTTGTAATGTCTGTCTATCATCTACGTCATACTTCTACCTTCTATGAGCACTTGATAGACCAGAGGTACAGACCCCGAATTTCAAATTCTACCGAGCACTAATGACTTTTTCACATGCAATTCATACAGAATAGAATAGAATAGAAAATATTTAATGTATATTACCTACATATGTGGATTATTGCGTCTATAAAACGGTGAAGGAAACCATCGTGGGGAAACCGACTTGTCCTAGAACCAAATATCGAAAGCACGTGTCATTCGCACGAAGGGAGCCTCTTTGAGGCGCCCTATAATCCTTTTACCATGATTTATAGTAGTAACACGTATACCTAGAGAAAATATTTTATTCTTGCGCCATCGCGCAAGTGTTCCTGTGATGATGATACTTAGCAACACAAACACAAAATGTGCCTGTAAATTTACCGATTCGCATCACATATGTCTAAATCGGTCTTCTTCTTCTTCGAGTCACCGGTTCTGTCGAACCAGTGTGGTGAAAGGATTGTAAGTGCGCCTCGAAGAGGCTCCTTTCGTGCACTCGACACATGTCTTCGAATTTTTTTTTATGTTCTAGGACATGTCGGTTTCCTCACGATGTTTTCCTTCACCGTTTAGAGAACGTGATATTGCGCACATAAATCTTTCAATCGAAAAACTCATAGGTGCACGTCGGGATTTGAACCGGCAACCTCCGGATTGAAACTCGGGGGTCAGTACCGCTAGACCACCACGCTCTTAATCTCTTCTAAATCGGTAAAAGCTGAGGATACTTTTTATCATCATAATCAGCATATATGACTTAAGCTTGTCCAATGTCGGGCATAGGGTATCATCGTCAATCCAAACGATTATCAGTTTTTAGGATTCCGGTTGCCAAACGACAAGAAACGGGACGGATAGTATCGTCCAATGATGTGTCATCACAGCAAAAAGTTAGTTTGGTACTGTCACTTGGGATTGAAAGCTTTTTTTCCAGTGTACATACTAGGTGTTCAAAACTACTACTATTGTGTTTAAGTTCGGGAGATAAACGCTTTCGAACTTTGTAAATCTTCTGTACCTTTTTTAATTCCCTCCCAACTCGAACACTTCAATGTTTGTTATCAGTGGCATAATGTGACCAACCACTGCCACTTCGCCTGCTCAACATTAAGTGCATTGCTTGGCAGCAAAACTAGTTACGGCCCGGACATGTTATTAATTTCGTTGGGATAAAATTTGTCTTGGCTGCAGGACATTTAAGAACGATTTGGATACAACCAGAAGAAGGATTCGCTCATTTCAGTGGTAAAAAATGGCGGCGATAATATCTCCTCTTGTCACTTCTAAGATTGCACGATGGTATAACCTGCAAGGTGAAATGCAGCTAATTGAGGCACTGTCTACCCCTTTGGGACAAAGGTGTGAATCTATGTATTATGTAGCATGTAGTTCCGGGTTTCAACTTACGTATTCCAGCTCAGCTACTGGATTCCTCTTGAACTCCAGGTAAGCACAACGGTGCCAGAACAGAAAGTCTCGAAGTGCGCTCGTTAACGGTATTAGGTTTATACGATAAAGTTGTTTCTCAAACTTTTGCGATATTCATCTTGGCACTCGAGCATAACTTTACGCAGATCTTAATCATATCACGAGGCTGTTTCCAACTGTAACTTATTTTACATCGTTGAAAACGTATGATATTTCTAGTAGAATGCAGATTTGTAGAGGACAATACTTTCTCGTATGTTTACTCTGAATAAATTTACAGCAAAAATGACGAATGTCACTTTGTTGAATCCTCAAACAAAAAAGTGGAATACTTTTTTACTATCTACTACTAGTATAATGGTTATAACGAACCGGCTTGCTAAACGTTACTTAACTATAAGGTAATTATTATTTTGTAATAAAATATTTACTTCCATAACGCGAGTAACGCCGTAGTTTATTTAAGTTGAACTTTTAGTACTCCAGCCGCCTTAGATTTAATTATTAATTACTAAGCGCTGGCCATGCGTACCCGGGAAGACTGCTAGTTATAAAAAATCTGCTTCGCGATCCATCATTTAAACGGCAACTTCCTAATATCACCTTAAACAGAGAATGTAACAGAAAACGTAAACTCAACATTTTAAAGTTTAAACCATATTCAAATCACGCCTGTAGCCGCGGCTAAGTAAATTGTGTACGTGCTTGGCCCACTGCCGAATAGGTCGCCCGCAGAGCCACACCGCGACGTTACCCTGCCGTCTAATGTTATCAAATAATCGACAGCGTTCACCATATTCTCTAGTTTTTAGAGCAGTAGAACTCTCGCCAAGTTCGTCCGGGGAAGTACTGCCACCATGCCCATTTCTGCCGCCAAGCAGTAACGCATTCGCGTTACTGTGCTCCGGTTTAAAGGTGTGGTTTCCGGTGAAATTACAGGTACATGAGACATTCCACCTACACGTCTCAGGGTTACGGGCGCAATTGATGCGACTTGGGTCTTGCCGTACCTAGTAGGGGAGGACCCAAGTCTCATCGGTTGTTATGGACCGAGGTGACTACTTAACACCAGGTGGGCACCAGGTCTACAGGGCTCATCACATTATTATATTTATTATTTGACCCAATAGTGCATAATATTTTAGTGCATTATAATTCAACGCATGCTTTTTCCACGCATTATCATTATTAGTGTGTATTCTTCTGTGTCTTCTGTTCTGTGACGAAACAATAACTCAAAATTAAATATTTAATATTTAGTTAAATAGTTAATATTTATTCAGTCACTCAGTCAGTTAGTCAATTGGGGCATTATTTTGTTACAATATATGACGTTAATTGAATGCAGTGAGAACCGTAAAAGCTGAAGTATCGTCACATATTTATGTACAACGAAACCGATAAAAATCAGTTCCTCTCACCGACATATCCGGACGCGAGCGTGGTGTCAACAACGAATATGAAATATGCAAAACTCGTGTCATTTCTCGCGCGGTTATAAAAGAGAAAATCCAATTTCGTGATACAAAAAAGTCATTAGTAAGACGAAATTGGGTGCTCTGGTGAGGTTATTAACAAAGACAATAAAGGACTCGCGATCAAAATAAAGTTTTGAGGCCCGCCACTGTGGGGTAGATGACTTTTTTTTAATATCAAAACAGATTAAGATTGTTTTGTTTCAAGATGCTCTCGATATCTTGAACGCTATCAATTCAAGACGAACCACAGTGTCATAGAACCTTATTAAACTTTGTGCAACGGTTTTTTCTGCCTTCTGCGCTGTAGGTCGTACGTTCGATTCCCACCCAGGACAAACATTTGTGTGACGAATATAGACGTTTGTTCTGCGTCTGGGTGTTAATATGCATTATATGTATTTACAAAAAACAAGTGTTCTATCAGTTGTCTGGTTCCCATAGTACAAGCTATGCTTAGTTTGGAGCTAGATGGCGATTTGTGAATAGACCAAGAATATAAAAAAAAAAGTTTATGGTGGTGTCGCTTTGGTATCCGTATGTTTATTTCACGGTACGTTTAACAGTAGTAAATATGATGGTTTTTTTCTTAATGGTTTTTTTCTTAAGGAGAGGACCCCGCCTATAGGGGGCTATGACACTCTAAGGATGAATGGGGTTGGATGTGAAAGGTATAAATATAATGTTCTTTTATTGTTTGTCTAATATACGTGTTTGTTTATAGTATTTTACGT
Source organism: Chesias legatella (assembly GCA_947359385.1). NCBI lineage: Eukaryota > Metazoa > Arthropoda > Insecta > Lepidoptera > Geometridae > Chesias > Chesias legatella. The sequence continues at coordinate 5,485,711 of OX375773.1, read as the reverse complement.
TTGTTTTTCCTTCAAGCCATTGTATAACAATAGTACCATCCTTTACAATTTCTGCGTACATTGTTTGATAAGTACCTACGTGACCATTTCCACAGAATTATAATAATGTTGAAATGAAGTGTCAAATTGAATTAAAAGTGTAAGAGAGATTCGCTTACAACCTGTGAACGCCATAAACAATGGAAGCTTTTCGACAAGTTTGAATGTATTGTGGGTGCGATTTTGTCAACAGGAAAATGGCGGACCCGCTGTCTCTTTCGGATATTTATGATCGCAAGTTGACAGATTCTGCATCCTTTTATAGCTGGACTAACTGAGCGTTATAACTAGGTAAATATGGTAAAAAATAAACGCTGAATGGCTGTGCCTATGCTTATTGGACAGTTGGTAGTGTAAGTGTATTTAGATTGTAGTAATAAATAAGTCTTTTCATGCCCAACCGAGCTTGATCAACTAAGCCAAGTGGGGTGCGGGGGCCCGCAGTAAACTTATTTTTGGGTGTTACAAACAGAGCAATGGCATACCTAGCAAGATAGAGATTAATAAATAACAATAATATAAATAATCATTAATTGTGGATATTTCACACAGCGCCATCTAGCCCCAAAGTAAGTTGAACATAGCTTGTATCATGGGAACCAGACAACTGATATAACTTATACACTTATATACTTTTTTGTAAATACATACATATAGCATAGTCACTACCCGCGCTAATGGCCAGGCAGTCTGGAGCAGATGCTGGTTCTCAGAATGCCAGCCACCGGTGGCGAGGATAATAGGTGGCCCTCTGCCGGGGAACCTGAATAAAGGAAAGCTTGATGGCTGCTGGATATACGGAGAACATCAGTGCGTCTGTTTATTCTCTCTCTGTTGTTGTTCTCTGTCTGTTATTATATTATGTGCATGATGGATGGTATATCGACAAATGTTTGATATCACTTTGAATCCATCGACGTAATACATTTTATTATTTAAAAAAAAATGGTGCACAGCTTTTAATAAATATTGAAATAGGCACTTATACATAAACATTCACAAGGCTGCTTTTCGCTACTATTTATTTATTATAATGCTAAGCAACCCTTCTCCTGCTTTATGTAATACTGTTTGTGTACTGTTGCTATGTGATAATGTATCTACTTCAGAATGATCCTTTGAAATAGATTTTCATATTCTTACACACAGAGTTCAGAAAATTGGTCATCAAGGGAAGCAATCGTTTGCATTCTCCAAGGCAAGGTTCGAAAACAATAACTTGGTCCAGTGCACACTGATAAACTTGCCTATACTATCCTGCAAATATCTGGATGCCTACGGTGCCACCTGAATTTCCCAGTTTGCCGAAATTCCTCAGCGAGTTTTGAGCATAACGGTCACGTACAAGGCACCCAGGTGATATCACTCGGACGTTCTCAGCGGCGCATCATTCTGAATATTGTAAGTATCAAAATGTCTCACAATGATTCGGGTGCCATCGGAAGTTTTTTTTTTAATTTGATACTGTTACGGAACGAGGTGACAGCCCACCTGGTGGTAAGTGGTAACCTCGGCCCATAACAACCGATGCGACTTGGTCCTCCCCTACTAGGTACGACAAGACCCAAGTTGCATCGTATGCGCTCGTAACTCTGAGACGTATAGGTGGAATGTCTCATGTGCCTGTAACCACACCTTTCAAACCGGAACACAGTAACGCGAATGCGTTACTGCTTGGCGGCAGAAATGGGCATGGTGGCATTATTTCCACGGACGAACTTTGCGATAGTTCTACTGCTCTTAAACGTCTCGTGATTCTGTCACACGGATCTAAACTTTCAACGCATGAGTTTGAAATAATTTCATTGTGACATACAAGTAAGTTTCTCCTATTCATACAATATTCAACCGTATTACGAGATTCGTTAACTTGCCGTAACACAGTTGTTACTACTAGCACCGGAGGTAATGTTCCACCAACTGTAAACCTACCGTCAATAATTTGTAAAAAATATGAATTTAGAATACTGTACTACAACTTAATTCATTTATGTTTTATATAAATAAGTAATAGTATAGTGATATTAAGTGTAACTATACAATGTTACTTAATTTTATTTAATAAATTTATTCTTATTGTTATAGATACATACGCAGATCGTTAAGTGAATCTCCTCTTATTTCCAGTAAACCAGTAAAGAACCTATACATACGTATAGTATCTTGTGTATATCCCCGCTGGGGAAAAATAGGGCACTTTTCACCTTGTCAATTACAATATCGTGGTAATACAGTCGTGACAAATGGTTAGTGATCGAACCATTTGCGATGATTCGCAGCTATTGTTTTCCCATGAATTACTTTACTCATCTCTCCTCGAGCAATTCACAACCGATATAATCCAAATACCAGAAACAATCTTATGGATTATATTAAGTTTTTATCGCTCACTACTCGTGGTTATATATATATTTATATAAAAATTACTCTACTATACCCAATACTACTATACCACAAATGTCGCAAATTATCTATCGAATTAGTTATACAAACAAGCCACATAACATTTAAGGGCTCTGCATTGTTTTTTTCTGCCGCCAAGCAGTCAGTCATTCAAATTAACTAACGTCCTATGTTTTGAATATTATTCACGTTTTCAAGACACCTCTTTATGAGTTCTATGGAAATAAAGTTTTTACTTTAACTTTGACTGAGTTTCTGTTTAAAAGGTGTGGTTTTTGCTGAATATACAAGCACACAAGACATTCCAACTTCATGTCTCCGATTCACGTGAGCATTACGATGCAACTTTTGTCTTTTCCTACAAACAAGTTGTATAGCTTTTTATGGGCTGAGCTTGACATAGATCGAGAGATCTGCTCGTTCCGTAACTAATTAAAAAAAATCTCCGTTTAACTCTTAAAATAAAATAAATGATAATAAAAATATATTAATAATATATATAATATATATTATAATAATATAATTCTTAATCTTTTTGAATTAAGGGATTGTTGATGAACGTGTGCTTATATCCTCTCAGGATAAAGCTGATAATATTTTTCATAATATATATAATATATTCAAATATTACTCACTATATAACTTATTATACTTATATAACAGACCTTCCTAGAATTATCCGCTTGGTTAGTCTTCAGAACCCTTTTAAATTATAGTTAAATAGCGATAATGTTCAGAATGTTTTGTAAAGGTTGTCGTAGAGCTAATTACGGCTTCCACGGGTAAGAGTTACTGTGCGGTTCGCTGCAATAATTTTCACCGCCTGAGATAGCGCTAGCTGAAACAGCTTGCGGTGGGTATATGTATGCAGGTGGCATTTTGTAATCGTAACATATTGGTGGTAATGCGACGACGATGTATTATGATTACACTGGGTTAAAAAGCTTGTTAAATCTTTAGATGTAGATGTTTTCGTAATCATATAGCTAATTAACATGTCATGTTTTTACGATTAAATATGGCTGAAACAACTTGAATTTTGGTATTATTTCTTTCATCTTGTAAAATAATACAATCATTTTGTTAACCGGAACGCGTTACGTTTGTTAAATCTTTAGCTGTAGATGTTTTCGTAATCATATAGCTAATTAACATGTCCATGTTTTTACGATTAAATATGGCTGAAACAACTTGAATTTTGGTATTATTTCTTTCATCTTATAAAATAATACAATCATTTTGTTAACCGGAACGCGTTAAGTTTGTTAAATCTTTAGCTGTAGATGTTTTCGTAATCATATAGCTAATTAACATGTCCATGTTTTTACGATTAAATATGGCTGAAACAACTTGAATTTTGGTATTATTTCTTTCATCTTATACAATAATACAATCATTTTGTTAACCGGAACGCGTTACGTTTGTTAAATCTTTAGCTGTAGATGTTTTCGTAATCATATAGCTAATTAACATGTCCATGTTTTTACGATTAAATATGGCTGAAACAACTTGAATTTTGGTATTATTTCTTTCATCTTATAAAATAATATAATCATTTTGTTAACCGGAACGCGTTAAGTTTGTTAAATCTTTAGCTGTAGATGTTTTCGTTATCATGTAGCTAATTAACATGTCATGTTTTTACGATTAAATATGGCTGAAACAACTTGAATTTTGGTATTATTTCTTTCATCTTGTATAATAATACAATCATTTTGTTAACCGGAACGCGTTAGGATCTAACAATACAAGCGTTAGCACCATCTAATAACGATTGCATTTTAATAGTAGCAGTTTTAATCAACATATTTTACAAAAGAGGATATCCTGAATAGGGCCTCAAAAAATAAAACATTGAAGTTGTTGAGGAATAAAAAAAGTTGATCAATTAAACAACTCTTGATGTGGATGAGAGGAGATAGACATACTCGTATTAACCACATTTTACTTAACAGTCAACGCCGACGTAGTCATGTGCGGTTTCACTAGTTATAAATAAAAGGCAGTGTTTTACTACTTTGTCACTGGAGTTAAGTAACAGATATAGGTATCAGGAATTATATCACTTATATTTTGTATTTAAATTTGCAATTTAAAGGAACATACTCTCTAAGAACCCACTCCTCTTTTGAGAAATAATTGAATTAAAATTATTTATACCTAGTTTTTTAACTTTACCAATATTTTATCAGTTATATAAAACAATCAAATACGAGCGGATGAATCGTAGTTAGGTATTCGAATTATCTATTGACGAAATCTATTATATTCAAATTAACTATGACAATGAATCTAATTTAGTAGCAACCCTACCATTTCATGCATTTCAGGTTTATTAGTAGCATTTACATAAAATACAAGGCCAACATAACTTATTTATATTTGTTTTGTAAGGAGAGTTCTTCGTACATTTGATAAACATGAGAATATCCAGCATAATCTCTACTTTCTTATTTCAGGCACAACACTTATTACAGATCGCGTAAAATTCATTCGATTTGAATTCGCGGTGCCTTGCGATTATACCGAGATTATGGAAAAAAATATAACAAGTTACTCTGAGCTGGTTTGAGTCGAGGGCGGGCATAATATTATTATGATAATCGCATTTGCGATGTCAGAGTTCGCACCTCTAAGGGACTAACCTTCTTCTGCTCCCGAATTTTGATAATGGGCTTTGGATTTACAAAGAATCATCATACGAGAGGGTACAAACGTGATTTATTACGTGAATATGAATAATACATTACGTATATGGCTGTGTATCCATCATAACTCATCTAACGTTGTTTGCTGTCGGAATGCTCAAGATCGCATCTTCGCGAAACATATTAGCCTATTTTATTGACAAATCACGGGCATCAAATAACGGTTAAGTGGAAGAATAGGCCTAAGGAAAATTATTATTTGTATAGAGGAGTTATATTATGGCAAAATAGGTGAATTAAATGAAGTAAATGAATATGATGAAATGTATCGTGAATTTATGCTGCGCATTTTTGTTCACCAGGTTATTTATGAGACGTGTCTATCTACAGTGAAATTAACCTACGGCAACAAATGAAAGATCCTAAAAGGTTTTCACTTTACCACATTTTCAATCCAAGAAATACTATTTTTTTAGGGCAAAATCACAATTCAGATCAAAAGCCACATGGGAAAATATTCAGACCGGTAATGCCGGGTAGGTGATGCTATCAACTAATATCATAATAATATGAAAGATATAAACACCATTATGAAATTTTTAATCATAAACGCTTTTCACCGTAATAAATTTATTTGAAGCAAATGATCGCAATAATGTATGGCCCGGAGGCATAAATCAATAGTCGCGCAAATCCAACACCTATCGTAGAGTCAGAATATTCATAGACAGTTGAATGAAAGATGTATTACGCATGAAGTTATTCCGTTCACAAAAGAAGATTCTACAAACAATTGCGTGAAACATACACAAAATTGTTTTGCTTTTTTTTATAAAAGAAAACAGAACTTAAAACATAGAATATTATTATATGGTAGACAACATAACTGAACGTCATCCAATGGAGTCATGATTTGAGACAATATTTTTTTATGTGAGTCGGGTTGTGGAACGAGCTGACCGCCCACCTGATGTTAAGTGGTAACCGCTACCCATAGACAACAACAATACGACTCAAGTCTTCTCCACTAAAGTATGAGATGACCTAAGTCGCATTGTGTTGCATCCATCACCCAGAAACGAGGATGTTACGTTAATTACCCAGCAGTAGTATAAATGACATGAATAAAGTCTCATGAATATTCCATTTGTAACAGTTTTCAGTTCAACTGCAACATTTAAACAAGTTAAAAAGTTCTTCCTGAAAGGAACGTGCGAACACTAAACTTTGTCGTGAATCGCAAGAGGGGAAACAATAAAATTCACGGATGGCTGGCACACTCGTAACGTTTTTAATACACGGGCAACTTTCTGTATTTTATTAGTCATCTAAAATCGTTACTATGAAACTACCAACCACAATAAACTACAATGAAACCGTTGAAATGTCCTTAAATCTCCCCTTCAGAGAGCCCATTACATAAACTCTTACTGAAAATTTTAGACCTCGGTTGCTTTGTGGTTCAATTGACACTGCTTCGATTCCCTCATGAGACAAAAGTTTTTAGGGTCTGAATTATTTATTATTGTGTGTGTATTATAAGTCCACGAAAGGCGCCTCTTTGAGGTGTACTTTTATCCTTACACGTAGTAATAAACGTACAAAGTACTTGTACTCACTGGTACCCGTGATGAAAAAAGTATATAAGTATCAGTTGTCTGGTTCTCATGTTACAAGCTATGCTTAGCTCACTTTGGGGCTAGATGGCACTGTATGAAATGTCCACCAATATTATTTTTTTAAACGAATCTACAAGTATGTATGTATCTATGTGTTATGACGTCAGGACCACAGATTACTTAATCGTTAGGACTGGTGACCTCCACCACATATGACCTATGTTTAGTCATATTATTGATATTTATATGAAATGTTGAGTTGTCATGTAACATTGTGTTGGACAACTTAATTCCCCGTGTAGCACTTCTTTTCGGGTTACGGTCGCCTCGATAGCACCGATAAATTTGGCGGCTAGCCGACCGATCTGAGATACTTCCGATGGTGCACTTTTGTACTTGAACCACACTTGATCTATCGGGGAACAATTTATCCAAAGCCTCTTTGGTACGCACAACGAGAACAATGAGAAAATTAATGGTTGCCGTAGGATGCCTATAGACACTCCTTTGCGCGCGTCATAGGCACAATGCAGATTTGTAGATAACCTTTGCTATATAACGCCCACTATTTTATTTTACTATGAGGCACAATTCTGCATATGTTCTTCATATTATAATTTAGAGATAAATGCTGACTTCGAACGTCAGAAGTGTTTTTTTTTTATTTGATGCAGTTACGGAATGAGCCGATGGCCCACCTGTTAAGTGGTAACCTCGGCCCATAACAACCGATGCGAAATGTTCACTGATCTGGTTATTTGCAAGTAGTTTCATGAGATCAACCCTGGCTAGAACTCAAATTGCCCAGATTACTCCCAGCATTACAAGAACACTTAAATCTCTATTCCATTAATATGATAAGTGTGTATTTTTTCAGATGTATGTTTATAAATCTGCACGGTAACATTGTCACCGTGGTGGCCCAATGATACAAACGTCGATATTCAATCAGGAGGTCGCTAATTCAAATCCCGACGTGCACCAATGAGTTTTATCGCTTCTAAAAACGGTGAAGAAAACATCGAGAAATACAAATTAAAAGACACGTGTAAAGTGCACGAAAGAAGCCTCACTGAGGCGCACTTTCATTCCTTCATCACACTGGTTTGAAAGAGCAAGTAGTACGACAAAACTACTGAGTGGATTAGGATAAATCTATTAGAGGTAGACAATGACTCGGAATAACATAGGTATTTATTATATCTTTTAACTTAATCTGATGCCAGCGGATGAAGCCCCGAGCAGAAGCTTAAATCAAGAACCAAGATAAAATCTACCCAAATTAACTTCGCGAAGAGTATCTCTATATAATTGAAGATATATGAACATGAATATTCCACCAAGAGTTTGCTCATTTCTTAGCTATTAAGGCACAATTCGTGTTCATTACAAACACAACATCGGCCATATTTGTAAGCAGTCTGTGCCAAGCCAAGTTCCAGTAATGTATTTCAATTCGCCATTAATTTCCGGAAACTGAATTCCCATTTCGCATTGTAACATTTTCGTTTTAAGTTAAGCGTTTGCAGTGACAGTAAGTTTAAAATGTATTCGAAGCAGCACTTAGTTTTTATTTCTCGTACTATTTTTAGGCATTTGAACTCAAATTCCGGAGTAAATTCCAGGATAAAGTTGCTGCAGTAAAGTACCTCTCTTAATTATCTTAAAGTGTAATTCGTCGTCGAGAATTACTGCCACCATACCTATTTCTGCTGTCACGTAGTAATGCATTCGCGTTACTGTGATCCGATTTGAAAGTTGTGGTTGCTGGTGAAATTACAGGCATGAGACATTGCACCTTCACATCTCAGGGTTACGGACGCATACGATGCGACTTACTACGACTATATTTATATCCCACATTTGCTTGTCACATAGTCGTCCATTAGCAGAAAAGCGCAAATAAACAAAAATAAAAGTATACTGTCATCGTCAATAAATGGAACGAAGAAAACCAAATATCCTCCGTGAAAATGGGTCTCTTTCCAATTGACAACGCATGATTAATGGTTTCCGAAACTTCGCATAAATCACGAGGATGTTGTGGTATCAAATCTGAAGATATAAATGTATTTCAGTGATTTATGAAGGTAGAAGTTACAAAACAGAAAACGAAATGGATTTTTAGTTCCATTAGGTTCTCTTTCACCACCTGCAGGAATAACCAGATAGAATTATAATCCACTATTGTCAATATCTACGCGTATCATACATGAACATGATAAGCGTTAGTTGATCGAATATCTTTCAGCGTTAGACGCTCGTAATATTTCAGAGCCACTTGTGACATTAGAACGCGAATTTAAATCGGGCCGTCTTTAGTACTGCGCAAAACTAACCATATCAAGAAAATAAATAAAATAGCACTTACACACTCATCCAATCCACTAGGATTCCCTGAGTCGCAGCTAGCATGCACAAACAAAGATACTCGTATACAATTTGAACAACTCGAACGTCCATGACTCGCGAACAAACATTACCACACACCACGAAGTTTGCGCCACGGTTGGAGGTCGAACCCGGGACGCTTCCAGGCAGGGTACGGACTAACCCCCGGAGAAATTTTGAATTCGATTTAAATTACAACGCCCAGAAAGAGTTTAACGTAGTCAAGTTGTAATTCACCAGCCAGTCACCAGCTGCGACATAAATTAATACTAACAAGTGATCCTTCTCCTCCGTGATGCCTCACCACCACACCGGCACCGGGGCGATGTGAAATCATAAATTCCATTTGTAGATAAGAACATTTTGATCGGTCGTAACAACTCTCAAACTTATGTGGGTGAATATTTCGAAATACTGATAAAGAGACACGAGAGCACAGCGGTCGTGTTATTGGATTGATCCGACTACAAAGGTCCAATTACGGGTATGGCACGGACTACAAGGCCAATCACTGACCACACGTCGGTCGCCGCGGATCAACTACGAATCTTCAAGTGGTAGGTATTTCAAGAATTATTCTACTGATTGGAATTATTGAGAACTATGGGCATTGCCCCTCTAACCAGAAGGGAGAATACAGACGCACCAAACAAGTTTTATAAAAATTGCCTTTCTCAAGTCTCAAAGGTTTGCTGGAAGAGAACTCTTCTTAGGGTCAAGCTCGCCCTTGTAAATATTATATTACTTTATCAAAAATGTCCTGACTCTCTAACTGACAGACCTCACTCAGCTTTACCGATCGATGCCAGCCCGGAGATTTGTTATTTTGAGGCTGTTTCTGAATGGAGGTAGGCTAGAAAGAAAGAAATAAGGGAAAACTTAACCCCTAAGGGTTCAAAAGGAGTTTAGTGACAAACAAAAAGGCGTATTTTGAAAGTTTCCTTTGTAGCTAAGATTTCTGGTATGGGTAAACTAATATTTCGAGGACCAGAAGGTAACTGACATATTGAGAGTGGTAACGTTAAAAGGGCATAAAATGACAAACTATTTATGTTTTGCTTCAGACCGTAAACTATAAAAAAGTTGTTAATTTTACCTATAAATTTAAAAACTTGAAGTGAAATATTTAATGATGAATAATGCATATGCAAATACGACAGAAACGTTAGCATGCACAGTGACTGGATAAACAATCTGGAGGCCAGAGAAGAAGCTTTGGTATGAGAGATTCTTTCATGTGTTCTGACCAAATTAAAGTTCAAAATAATAGTAGGAGATAGAATATTAGCGTCAAGTGTTTAGATTCGGTGGTCTTCCAACAGGCAACGATTGCCCATCGAGAACTATATAAAGACAAAAATACAAATAAAACAAAAACCAATTTTTTTATTTTTTTTATTTTTGTTTTTATTTGCTATGTTTGGCCCAATAGAATTTGACTTATTCCATATCAGGCCGGGAGTAGAGACAGTTGACAATGTAGTTACGAAATATATTGAATGAATTTTAGAATGAGGTTTTTATTAATATCTACAAGTAGGTTCTTGCCTAAGTGATGTCTTCATGTTTCACCCAGATAACAGTATAGTAGTATTACTGCATTGCTACTCGTATTGTATTGTGAAAGTTGAGATATCTATGTACAGTACATGTTATATTAATAAAACAAAAAGCCTGGCAGGCATTTTATTTTTAGTATTAAGTAAGTAGTAGTAAGATTACTTGTAAATGTTTTAGTGTATCAAATAACTATTAAATTATAATGATTAAATAATGCGTTACACAATTCCAGTTCTTTAATTTGTCTGGAAACATTTTGTTATAATTAAAGTTTTAATAAACGATTTCAATCGCAATTCGTAAAAACGAAGATGGTATTGGCCTCATGTCTTCATACAAATCGTAAATGTGATGCCTTCTGATAACTTCACATTACGATTTGTATGAGGTATGTTTCAGCGCATGCCCATGCAAATAAGAAAGAAAGACAGAAAAATCTTTATAATATTATATAACACAACACTATTACCATTAAAAATAGGTAGGTACTTAAATTAATAACATACAACGTACATTAATGAAACTTAAACTTACAAAACTCCGACTACCGACTCAATAAAATAAGTACTTACATCAACATCCCAATCCTAACTAATATTTAAATGCGAAAGTGAGTACGTCTGTCTTTATACCTATTTCAATGAAAATGTGTGTTAGTGTAGTATGATTATATACCACTTAGTTTGTGACGTAGTACGTGAAGACGCGGTACGCGCGCCCTGCGACGTGTTGTCCACAGCATTCGGCCGCAGAATTTCAAAATCTACTCATTTCTGTCGGGACCGCAACCGCTTGACCCTCAGTTTGAGTTATCTCTTCACTAGCAAGTACTCTTCAGCTCTCTGCCTTGGCTAAGGCGTTATCTTAGTGCGCGAGACACGTAGAACAACGTCGTAATAATCGCTGGATGCAACAAACGATTCTAGCTGGTTGCTGCGACATATGATGTAGACACACAATAGAAATTGAATTTTTAGATATCCGAGATCTAGTGTGTAACGAAAACACGATGTATTTTGGATATCTTTGGAAGTAAAACCATCAAATTTAAAATTTATATGGTTTTTTTATGTAGAATTATTTTCAAGTGCAGAACGTTCATTTCAATAAACTAAAAATATACCGCATGGAATTCTAAATAATTCGAGGACATAAATACTATCAAGTTGGAATAGAATCCGGACAACCTGAGCATAGTCTACAACAATCGTAACTGATAAATCGAGTGATATTGTATAATGGCCTTACAAACAAAACGTTCTTTTGTGACCATCTACAGAAGATATATTGTACCTCTCTGGCACGCTCCATTGTCCATTGTTCGGAGAATTCATTCACTTGTGGCGAAATAAAGACTTGCAGTGCAATTAGTCGATTCATCGTGCACTCTTTACAAATAGGTACTTGGTACTAAGCGTTTTCAGTTATTGGATGAGAAGAATTAAATCTCTCGGGACCACTTCACCCTCCTTGGTAGGCTCTACAAGCCTACAACTTTATTCGTCAATTTGTAAGAATGTTTAGGAAAAATGTTGGTAATTAATTGTAAACCAGATCAACAACAGATTGACGTACCATTATTAACTTTGTTTTTTTTTTATTTACCAAATTGTTTGTACACGTGTGATTTGAATAATTTTTCAAACACAGTAATTATTCTGGTAATTAGGTAACTAATAATAAGTATCTCATTTTCAAGGGAAATCAACATGAATTTTTTGACTATTATATACATTTATATATTATATATTTTTCTTTGACCGCTGTCAAAGAAAAATATACTTCCTTGTCTAACAAGAATACTAGTATTGAATCAATTCTGTGGGAAGGTTCAGAATCCAATAGTTTTTATCATTTGCGTACCATGATACCAGTCCCCACTGCAAGGAGACTTCACCACGCCTTGTCGCCACAATGAATTAGGAACTGGCTTTGAAGCAAGGCTGACGGAACGGAACGTTAGGTGATTTGAGGCAGAATTACAACTTCAGATCGGTTGTTTAGTGTGTGTATTTATCCATTTTATCATACAACATGATATAATTTCCTCACGATACTTCCTACAGGTTTATTATGACATTTGTGCACACGTCTTACATATCCTAGATTTTCTAGTTACAATGGTAATTCACTTTATCACTGTTATGCTTACGAATTAAACAGTGCCAGTCTTTAATTTATACATTGGTCAATAAAGTTAATAATACCTTATTAGGTGTTGCAAGGTATGGAGTAAATACAGCATCTATACCTACCTAATGCGAATAGCAATTAATATGTATAGGAAAAAATCCGTAAGAATTTGATCTGTTTCTGTCGTATATACTAATTACATGTCACTTTGACAGTAGCGGTATGGTTGATGAAAAATAAGATGAGTATTTTTGAAATTATTTTACATATTCTTCGTAGCAATTTGATGAAACCGCTTAATTTTCATGTAGGAAACGAATTTACAAATCCGATTGTACATCATTTAGAGTATAACAAAAATCTTATTACAAATATAAGCCTGACCTTTTAGACATTTAAATAAATACCTAGATAATTTTATTGGCGAGCAAGCACAAGGCCGACCCGGGGTCAATTGCTAATCAGCTCAAGAAACGCTATGAACCGACTAATGACCAATTACGCCAATTCAACTTGCCCGTTATAATTCTGTTGAACCCTTGTGTGTCACAAAATCTTGAGACGAAATGACAAATGATGGGAGATAATTAAATGAGCAGAGGACAGGGAGAATTCTTTATGTTCTGAGTAGGCAAGAGATAAATAATTGCATTAAGAAGAGAACAGAAAGAAATCTCTATGTACTGAGTAAACTATTAAAGCCGAATATTCAATCAGTCTCTCGTAAGGAACAAAAGCAATAACTGTTACAAGGATCGTGCTCGCGAAAAAAAGGAATTCCTCCTTAAGGGGTTTCTTGTCTGTTCTTACCATGGAGGGCCGGATAGGGTTTGAACAGGCGTCAAACTTAGCGATAAGTACGCGTGACCTTATGTTTTGAATATTATTGACGTTTCCAAGCCTTTATGAAATTCTATGGAAATAAAGATTTGGATTTGATTTTGACTTTGAATTATGGATTAAAGCGACTAATCCGCAGTTGCCTCACTTAGTAAATCGTCCAAAGAACATTTTGCTCTCGCTATCTAAGAATAGCTTTAAAAATGCAGTACCCTAACAGTACTTTTGATGATTAGATGGTAAAAACTCTCCCAAACCAAATAATATATAAATAATATAATAAAAAAAAATGGTTGTCTGTAAAGTCGGTTTACTGACGATAGTTGAACATGACAACGTCTTAAGAAAATACTGATGGAATGGTAGCATTTTTCAAAAGAAAATTTTAATTTCATTTGTTTAATAGATTTGTATATATATAGAGAAGGAGGTAATTGGAAATCACAATGAAATTGATCAAGTTAGATTTATTTGTACGAATAAATACAATTATGTCAATTTTTTTTTTACAATTTAATAGTTTTACACTGCACTTGATACTCGATCAAAACATGTAAATGTAAGTATTAGCAGCTGTCCACGCAGACGCATCGCTCACTCAAGTAGGAGAGAGACGGATGTCGAACGCTGCCGAACGCAAAGGCCGATTGTGCTTCTTTGTCGCTCGTTCCGCGCTCTCGCTTGCACTTGCACAAGCCTTACATGGAACGCCTCAGAGCGAGGTAACGCCGCATGAGTCATGTTTTTTCGTGCGTGCAGCCGGCTCTATCGAATTATAAGACATTGTCATGTCAAAAGTTGTTTGAATTTAATTTATCGCACATAATTGCGAAAAAATCAACTGCATCGCAAGAAGGCACACGAAAATGCAAATTATTATTTACACCTGAACTCAGACTAAAAAATTTCCGTTGCTCAAGATGTGCGTTCATTTTACTCTTTGTTTATTATAACAATTGGGGAACTGAAAAGGTCGCGGTCGTCGTGATCAACGGGGAAGTACCTGTTACCATATCTATTTCTGCCATCAAGCAGTAAAACATACCATTACTGCGTTCCGGTTTAAAGCATACTGATCATGTCACTCGCTCTCGGTTAGTGTGTCTCAAAGAGGCTCATTTTCGTGGACTTATGTGTACTAGTATCCAGACTACGAAAAAAATATCAACTTGGGTCTTCCCATACGTAAGTAGGGGAGGAAAATCTACTAAATATTTATATCCTTACTGGAAATAATATAACTAAAATGTGGGTTTCAGCAAAGTTATAAACTTACACAAAATTAACCTAACGCAACACTTCCTAAATCAAGAAATCGACGCTCATATCTGCCTTCAAATAGTATTGCACTTCCAAAATTACGTCCCCACGTGCCAAACCGCCAATCTTGTGTACGTCCGCTTTCGTTACAACCTTTGCGCTGTCGATGTCGTGACTCGGTCATTACCGCTGGCCCACATTGCAAAGTACACTCTACTTTAAGCATTACTAACCTAAAGCCCTGTTCAGACTACGGCAATAACAAGTGTAATGTTTCATCTCACTAGGAATCCCTTGAGGTGCAATTGACATAAACAGATATACACAACTACATAGTATTTTTATTTATGCTAATCACATATTTTTTTACAAATTACCAATAGCCTAAATAAAAGGCGCTAAGCAACGCCTGGATAGAAGTAGCTCTCAACTGTGAACACTAGCAAACACCGTTAGTACCAACTTGCCGGCAGATTTCAACTTGAGGGATAACATCACGCTGTTATTTCTTCACGATGTTTTCCTTCACCGAATGCTCAACTTTACTGTAGGATTCCAATCCACTAACTACAAACGTGAATAGCAACTGAGCCCTCATCGCTTCATGTTATAGAAGATGAAAGACAGGGTTATAAAAAAGCAAGCATGCCAGTGACACGAATCTCGACTAGTGTAAACGAGCCTTAAAATATCCGTTTAGTACCTGGGTGTTTTAACTGAATCCTCGCAGCACCTTTGTTTGCTCCCTAAACAAAGGAAACAAGATTTACTATTTCCTACACAAGTGTAACATTTAGATTGTACTCCGAAACAACACGCTTTACGCTCTGTAGTTATACTGTGAAAATCTTCAACGAAGTGTGTAGACAACAAAAGCTTCGGATTCGACTCTATGAGACCTACATTTGTCATTTAAAACTATTCAAAAAAATATATGAATCTAGTTATTTATTGGTTCTGGTAGTGACCAGAACAAATAAATAGAGCGCCACCTGGACCCAAATAAGCATAACTTGTGCTGTGGGTACCAGATAGAATACTTATATACTTTTTTCGTTGATACTTACATTATATTACCTACGTATTTAACACCCAGCACAAGAAACACCTATGTTCGTCACAAGTGTTTTGTTCTGCCCGTGACCACACTAGGGTTTTCTGTCGCTGATGTCTAATACGAGTTCCATGATATCCAAAACCCTAGAACTAATATTTGAAAAACACAAGCTAGTCCCATAAAAAAAGCAACTAGCCTCTCTCATTTACACCACTATTCAGTGAGGCTAAAAAAAATCTCATATATTAATAAACAAAGGCTTGCATCTCTGATACGGTGCCATATGTAGACGTAGCTGTTAACCCATCTAGCCACCTAATTGTCATTCAGCAACAGGGAAAAGAAACCAGTCGTAGGTATCTGTCAACTCAAAAAGCCGAGACTCCTTTCCGCATCCAATCGTCACACGCCCGCCGCTCGCCAGTCACCGGTAAAACGTCAACGCGAGTGAACGCTGCGCGTACGCAGCGCGTAACAGCGAAATTTGAATTTAAAATTTCTAAACGTGACTCAAAACGTTGTGCCGATTCGTGACAAGATATACATACATACATCCATACTTCGATATTATAGTGAAGTGATGTGAAAAAACATGTGAAATTGATTTATTGTTTGTGCGATACTGGTATGGTCACGGCGGCGGCGTTTACTTTTATACGGTAAGGAAATGTTGCTGTAATTTTATGGAAGTGTTGGCATTGCAAACAATAGTGTTGCATAAAGTGTTTGTATAGAATAACTACTGCAGCCAGATAAATAGCTGTTCGGGATACAATACTGACTTTTAATTAGAACGGTGTATAATCTGCGAACAGACTATGTTTACAACAACAACACGTAATCTTCAATGATATGTGCAACAGGTAGTTAAAATATCAAGATAACATTTAAAATATTCCGACATGCTTAGGTATTATGCAACAAAATGAAATATTCATGAGGATTATATCTTTACAAAACTTCGGAATACAATCTTGGGTTGTCTATGTCGAAATTATCCGAAGTAGACCGTGTAGCAGTGAAACATCAAAACTCATACTTAGCTAACTATTGGCGTGTTCTTGTTGCATATTAATGCCAACCGCATAACAACTCCTTGCTTACAATTGTGGTTGCTACACTTCCTGATACCGCAGAACACGGATAACGAGAAACTTGAGCGAAACATTATATTATGATATTAGCTTAGCGGATATTTAGATCGCGAAAAATATTTTACTTATGATAAAAAACAAAAAGAATGAGACCAAACTTAATTAACCTTAAAATAAATTAGAAAACAACCGGGTTGCTAAACAAAATATCGATTAGTCACAGACAGAACCTAATTCCAAATATAATAAATATTTGATCCTAGAACCTAGTTTCAAATAGTAGCAGAACAGAATTTGGTCCAAAGCCAAACAAGGACACATAATATTTCCAGGCGGTCAAGATGGTGGTTTAGTCACACTTGATATTACTATTACATCATCAATATTCATTTACCTAAGCCGCGGCCTTATGGATTTATTTATTTTTCTTTGACATCGTTACATTTTAAAGTCAATAAAAGCCAAAGTTATTCAACATACATTCGAAAGGATTATAATTACAATGCCGTATATGAAATCTACATACGAATATATGAAGCTGCGCCGAACCTTCGGTAGACAATTATTATTCCAGGATGTGCCAGCGCATATGTTAGATTCCATATATCCCAACAGAGCGGATCAAAAACAATACATGCTGCGGAACCCCGTGCACCGAGAGGTGCAGGCAACAATGCCGCATTCAGAGAACGAAGCGAATACAAAACAATTGATAACTCACGAACAAGCCGTGAACCACACAGAGGGCGGATGGCCGCGGGATGTCCACGTTTACAACGACGACCATATCTCACGCCACCTCCGACGCATCACACATGGAGAAACGTACGTCAAAGCAGTCCTAAACACCGCCCCTATTATAGAACACTACATCGACCAGAACAATACAATCGAAATGTACGAAACATATTTCAACGGCATGCCTGTCCAGAAACCTGTAGAAAAATACAGCGTTCGAATCGCTAATGTGTTTCGAGATCAGTTCCAACGGCCAGTTTCTTGCGTAGAGTGGACGCATGAAAACAATTCCAAGTTAGCCGTCG
The DNA here is from genome assembly GCA_947359385.1 of Chesias legatella. Classification (NCBI taxonomy): domain Eukaryota; kingdom Metazoa; phylum Arthropoda; class Insecta; order Lepidoptera; family Geometridae; genus Chesias; species Chesias legatella. The sequence goes on along the minus strand of OX375773.1, from coordinate 5,467,624 downwards.
CCTATAGCTACAAAATGGAGACAAAAAATGAATTAGTAAATGATTGTTATGTATGGGATGTAAACAGACAAATGCGGCCAATAATCGAATTCAACACAAAAATATCTTGTTGGCAATTAGCTTGTTGTCCCGTAAACCCTAATATAGTAATCACGGGCCTAGCGGATGGTACAGTTAGTGTGTTTGATATTCGAGAAGGTGCGAAGTGTACACAAAGCAGCTCCATTTATAACTCTCATAGAGGACCTATAACTTCGTTGCTTTACACACATTCTAGAACAAATACCGAGTTCTTCACTGGGTCTCCAGATGGACAGTGCATATGGTGGGACAATCGAAATCTCTCTCTGCCCTTAGAAAAACTTCCAATGTCAATCAGAATACCTGCAGGGGAGATCCCTAACTTAGGTAACTCTGAGGGTGTAAGCTGCTTGGAGTTTGACGATGTCTTACCCACAAAGTTTCTTTGCGGCACAGAGTCTGGTTTGGTCATAAATGTTAACAGAATGGGCAGAGAACATTCAGAGAGGCTCATTTCTTATTGGGAAGCACACATAGGCTTAGTCAGAGCTGTGCAAAGAAGTCCGTGTACTTCGAGGATGTTCCTTACTTGTGGCGATAGCTCAGTTCGCATATGGAGTGAGGAAGTGCGCACTGCTCCTATCATAGTAACGAGACCTTATCAACATCAGGTGACAGATGCTGCTTGGGCCCCACTTCGCTACTCCAGCTTCATGTCAATTTGCGCCGGTGGTTTTTTCTACTTTTGGGATCTCCTCCGCAAGTATAAAGAGCCTGTTGCAACGATGCAAATATCTAAATATGAACTTACTAAAATGACCCCCCACACTGAGGGGCACACGATCGCTATCGGGGATAGCAATGGGGCTTTGCACCTCGTCCAGTTATCGCCAAACATGGCTGAATCAGAGAGTCGGGACAAAGCATTGATGTTCCAAACGTATATGCGTGAGACCCGACGTGAACATATCTTAGATAACCGCCTCAAAGAAATACGTTTGAAAAATAAAGCTGAAGTAAAGGCAGGCAAAACGCTTTCTGAAGACACACATGAGGAGGAACCGGAGACTCCTGCTGAGACAGAATACTTCAAAATTGTAAATGAAGAATTACGGCTTATGGCAAATAAAACACCGAGTGGTTTTGTGATATAAAAATACTGACTTACTTAATTACACTATTGATATTTTATGATTAATTGTTTGATTAGCAATAACTAGTAAAACAAGTTAAATGCTTATTCTAGTTTATACCTTGCACAGATTTTTATCGCATGTCCTTTATAATTTACCCAGTAGCCTAAACAGATGACATAATGATAGCAAAAATTTAATAAAGATCTTGTGATGATATTTACGTTTACGTTCATTGATTAAACTGTTTCGACGGTACTTGTTCATATACTGATTTTTTAAAGAGCGAGATTTGGACATATCTGCATTGTGTATGTATGTCTTACGAACGTATATGTATGTCCCACACAGTTTTTCTAATTATCTTGAAACTTGGTAATTAGTTAGGTAACGCTAGTACAATTTGGTTGGTGGTTTTCAAACTAAATTGATCGGGTTGTTGTTGAGAGGGTCCTAAAAGTGACTAACAAATCAAAGTAAATAAGTTGGAGATATATCATAAGTATGAAGGGACTGGTTCAATATTTCGAAACTTCTTCAATACTTTTACGAATTTTATTGAGATAACACTGCTAATTTGAGACAAAAATACTTTAGTTCTATATAGTCGTGATAATATAATGCTAATTCCTTATAAGATAATCGCGTGTTATCGGTTCTGGGCGCACCAGGATTTATACCAACCGAGTATAAATAGTATCCGAGCTCGAAAAGTCATCCCGGATGTTATCGGTCGAGATGCCCGCATGTCTCCCCCGTCACGGGGCATGACCGCCGATTTATGCCGAAACGACAACTCTAACATGAGCCGCTGGAATCCAGTATCGATTCGATTTTGTGAAGTTTGTGAGAATTGAAAGGTAGGCCGGAGTAGGTCTTGTTTAAGTGGTGGCGTAAATTACTCGCAGCGCGTAGTAGTATGCATCAAAAGTGCGTCACCGGCAACTTTCACCGCTGAGTACTTACTGCCGAGGCTTCGACGTGAGACGCGAAACGACAATGCCCTGTTCCCGATTAACATATTTTAAATTTATTATGTAATCGTAAATTACTTTAATGATAAAATGAGACTGCCATAAAAATTCAACTTCTTACTTCCTTCTTAACATTTTCATGTGAATCATTTTCATTTTCTAATTGCGTTAAGATGTTCTACCCGAAAAAGCAATCGAACAGTATAGAATCAATTAATTTTCTGTCCGTTCACACAGACCCTTTACCGCCGAATCGTTGTATCTAGATTTTGAATCTAATCAATCTCATCTAATCAAAGAATTTTCACTAATTGCTTTTTTACCTATATTGTGTTACTTATTCCTAACGTATCCCAGTTTTTTATTTCAAAAGTTCTTTAATGTCCAGGCAATTCTACGATTGTATCATATGTAAAATATGTATAGATTTAAGATTTTATAATTTTTCTGCATAAAGATTATCATACGGCTTAGTCCAGATTGGCTACTTAATAACGTCTGAAACTATAATGGTTATGAACCATATACTGAGACAGTGTATAAGAACTGAAAAAAAAATTAGGTAATAGACATTTCTACCAGTGATCTGTGCAACCCACCTACAAAACTTCAGTTTATCGAATATCATGGCGCAAGAAAACTGAGCCGAGATTCCGGGAGCTAACATAACTCAAAAATCATGATTTATATAAAATGGAGTTGGGTGTTGCTGCAACTTTCTAAACAAATAAATAAAATAAACAAACATATAACCTCCTTCTTTTTTTAATTCAGTTAAAAAGACGTCGTCAAAAAACTATTATAATGTAGCCACTTTAATACGTAAATGGTACATTCGCATAATCATTTTCTGTAAAAGGTCAGTCAGTAGGATCTGGCAAAGTAAAGTAGTTATAGTGGCCTAGTAGTCTAGTTATCACATCACGCTGGCTCAGAAAGCTAGGGTAGGTATGTTAATTATTTAATAAGCTGCGCGGTCACTGAGTGGATTCTCATTCGCTTTCGCTTCATGCATATCGCACACGCATGCCGAGAAATCGTACGCATTACAAAAAGAACTAAAAACATGTCAATAAAGGATCAAGATAATGCCAATCATATATAAGCAGTTGCTTCAACGACTTTTACTTTCATATTGGATCGATTATCCGGTGGGTTATTCATGACAAGATTATAATTGCACTGAATTTGCTTGGACGTCTTGCTATAAAGAGAAGAAGTCGACACGATTTCAACAGTTTGTAGCTCACTAATATCTGAAACACAGGAGATGACTGAAGGTACACTAATTTCTCACAGCATAATAAGTTTAAAGTGATCTCTTTAGATTATCTACAGTTGGTAATATGTGGGCAGTTCGAAGTAAACATTCATTGAAACACGGAATAGTTAATGGTGAAATGTATACAACCGTTGTCACCAGTCAGCAGGTTAGTAACACTGGTCCATTCACTTCATAATTTAAAACTTGTTTGTTTATATCTTATCTGAATTTGACCTCTAAAATTAAGTAAATTTATTATTTCTAAACTTTTATCTCGGTGGCCCGAAATTTTGATGATCTATAAATTACACCAACCAGTTTTGACTAAGCCATACGTTTTAGAGCCTAACATCTAATCGAGCTACAACCATTAACCTAGATAACTGCAGTGAGTGCAACATTCCTTGTAAATAGTCTGTTTAGATTAATTAAACAAACAATTACAAATTTACACGGTTACGTAACTTTTAGGTTAGTTGGTACGAATTATTTTAATTCATTATTACTCGTTTAGATTGCGTGCAAGTGTAGAAAATTTTGATGATTGTAGGTTATAAACGTTGGCTTGAATGTTTAAACAAAAAACAACAATATTATCCTGCGGTCACCCCCTTTGTATTGTTATCTGAATACTAATACTTGGTTAAGGATAACAAATTTACATTATATTAAGTCAAATGCCGCTTTCTAAAATTTGCTGTTGTTGCAATTTCATGCCGTTTAAATTTAAGGGTTTCAATACAAATATTAGCAACATGTCATAACAGTTACATTAATGTGATATAACTAGCGCCTTCATCGCGGCGTCGCTCGCTTGAGCTAAATAAATGCAGTGGGCTTAACAGTTCTGGGTAAGAAACAAAGAATCTGATACAGTATATTTTATCTACAGGTATGGCTTTGATCCTTAAATTGTCTAGAACCAACCTGTGTAAGTCTATCCTTTTCCTAAGTATCCTGTTCGACGGAAAAGATGTCCAGGCACTAAATATTTCATTATTAACATATATGGCTTAGATTGCTTAGAAATGTAATACCTACATTCACATCTTCTTAAATTTACTTAAAATTTTCGTTCCGTAACTCATATTTTACCCGTTTTTATAGAAATATAAAAGTATATTATTTATATACTAGGTAAATATAATACATAGGTACCTACATTCATACAAGGTTTACATATTTTATCTGTACAGGTAGGTATTTCATAATAAAAAACAATCATAAGTATATTTTTAGTCAATTATATTTTTGTGTTAAATAGATATATTTTTCTAATGATTTAAACACTTTTTCGTAGATTTTTGCATATGTTTCGTTGTTGGTCGGTATAAAGAGTACCTTTCATAAATTTGCATCTTAACAAAGCACTTAGATACAAGAACGGATTATATGGCCTAGTAGTAGTGTAAAAGAGAACGTGAATATTTATGTTGGCATACAAGCGAGCCCTTGACATTCATCTGAAGCCGTGGTAGGAATAGTACTGTGCATTACCGGCTTTTAAATGAGATACATAATAAATTAATAAACAAATATGTGACACTCAAACATGTGCTTATATTCCAACAAAGGAATACATAATACTAAAAGACATTGCCGTGTAATAAGTAGCAAATCTATACAAATAAATAAAATTAAAGTATCTGTTTGCAATGTCAAAACAGGTTTAACAAAATTCATATTAGAGACTATATACCTTCTCATATCAGTAAAATATTTTTAATTTTGTTTCTATAGTCTGTTCCCGCTATTATCCGAAACGGCTGGACCGAATTTGAAGGGACTTTCACTGGCAAAAAGCTGATGTTTTATAAGGAACACCTAACTTAGACTACTTACTACTTATATTAAGGTTAATTCACAAAACTTTCAAAGCTTTCAAAGCCGCGGATACAGCTAGTAAACCTAATAAAAATAATGTTAGGACTTTCGGTGATCAAACTCATAGAATAATAAAAACTATATTGAACATTGTATCGTGGGGCCGACAGTCTCTGAATACCGCTTGAAGGTCGCATTCTCAGATATATCTCACCGTCGAGATAGGTACGACGAAAACACTCTTCATACGACGCCGCGCCGACGCCAACAATCCAACATGGGACTCATGCGTTTTTTTATGAGTCGAACCCGGTACTATCAGATAGTCCACCCGGTGTTAAGTGGTAACGTCTGCCCATAATAAGCAATACGACTTGGTTGCTCCCCTACTTAGGTCCAAATAGTACCAAATGGCATCGTGTACGCCCTTAAATCTTAAACGTAAAAGTGAAACGTCTCATATGCCTGTGATTCCCCCGACAACCACATATTACGGAACATATTAATGCGAATGCAGTACTGCCTAGCGGCAGAAATTTGCATGGTGTCAGTACTTCCCCGATGAACTTGGCATAAGTTCTAGTGATAATGAAACTTCTACTATAGTCTTCAATATTCGCCTTTTTGCCAGAACAGTAACCGACTGACCCCATTCGAAACAAAATAAAGAACTACTTTAAGACATCAGAAAAACTTAATAATACCACTACCGTAAAAGGTATCGAATTTTCGTCAGTTATTTTGCATGATCAATGACTTCGATTTTTGATAGAACCGAAGCCAGTCATTTAATGGCCGATACCGTTAGCAGTACCAGTAATGTGAACATAAAAACTGCTAGACCAGTAGTTCAAAAGGGAAAATAGTCAAAATAGTAGTAGAAAATAGATGTTACTACGATACCCAAATCTGTGCCTAATAACATTGTAACATTCTAATATGAACTTAAAATTACTTACAAGTAGTTTTGGTTTTCTTACCATTATCGTTTTTATATAGTTAACATTCGACTCAAGGCCTAGGTATATAAAACATATGTGTTAAATACTTTATTGATGAATCCTGTATTTTACAAAGTATGCTTAAACATTAAACTAGAAAACAATTTACCAAATGTTATCAGTTTTTCCGAAGTTGATGAGCTTTTTGGCTCTCATTCTTGGCTAAGGTTATAACGGCAGTCATAAGCGAACATAACAAAACATCATCTTCATCTAGACGTAATTATAATGTACGTCTCGGTTCATACATAATGGAGAAAGTGTTTAATGCATTAAACGTGTCGGTGTAGGTAATGTAGTGCGATAAAGCGGAGCACATTTTCTCTTTGACTGTGTTTATGAATAACAAAATGTCAAGAACATTTTACGTTACATAACTAGCGCATAAGTATCTACATTATCTCGTTTTGAATAATAAATATCGGTGGGTATATTACCCATCAGCATCACCATCTAGCCAAACTAAGCATAACGATAACTAGATAATTTGTAGAATACTCATATATTTTGTTTGTACATACATATGATTAATATTAAATACCCACACACAGACAAATCCAAATAAATCTATGTTCGACACGCAAATTATTGACGTGGGTGAAAATCGAACCTACGAAAATAAATAAAAACAAAAGTTATACTACGTACATTAAACAATATGGTGTGTAGAATAGGCTGGTTTTCTCCCATCTCGGGACCCTATCGTAAATCATTTAGATGTTAAGTTGAAAAATACAGTCATGTTCATAATTTTTTGTGTTACGTGTATTGGGAACATCTTATGTGCCTGTAATTTCATCGACATCTGCTTGGCAGCAGAATGTATGGTGATGTGGTAAAAAAATTATTGCTTTTCACGCATGTAGTTTATTGAAATATGGAGGATTGAAGGTACTTGAATGTAACTTCAAGAGAGCAGTAGGTAATTTAATATCGGGCAACGGCAACAAGACTTATTTGAGAACAAAGGCCCGTTATTTATAAAAGTTTTCCTTGTCATTAGAAGGTATTGATAGACGAATGTGATAAGACGGATGCGTCACCACAGCCAAGAGAGCGTGGTGGTTTAGTGCTGACCCCGAGTTGCAATCTGGAGGTCGCCGGTTCAAATCCCAACGTGCTCCTATTAGTTTTTCAATTATATTGATCTTATTACTTATTTAAGTAAATACAATAACATTTTCATGGTCATCTTTAGTACATTATGTAGATGTGTGTAGATGCATGGATTCCGTGCATTCAAGGTAGTTCAAGCGAGCTGACCTAATTGCAACGTCTGCATCAGCGTTCCTAATAAGAGCGGATTCCTCGTAATTATACCTATCGGTCAGTGATATGAACACGCAGTTATATTGATCCCGTAGTTACTCACGCTATTACTAATTATTGACCAAGGACCGGTCCCAGCTTCGCATAGATAGCACTGGGTATGTACTTCTGGACGACTTGCATATATTATAGAAACATAGCCTTGAGTCTGATATAGCCTATCGATAAGTAAAAACCTCATTAAAATCCTTACTGTAGTATCCATTGAAAATTTAAACTGACTGCAACAAAAGCTATGTTGTCAATAAACTGTATTATATTATATATAAATTTTTATAGGCCTCAGCTGAGTTGGTAGACGGATCATCGTGAGGAACCGAAATGTCCTAGAACCAAAAAATCGAAGACATTTCTCAAGCGCACGCAATTTCTGAGGCGCATTTAATATCCTTTCATCAAACTGGTTTGAGGGAACCAGTGACTCCAATTAGTAGTTGGTGGAACACTTTCTTCTGCGCTGTAGGTCGTGGGTTCAATTCCCACTCAGGACAAAAATTTGTGTTAAGTTTTTCTGTATCTGGGTGTTAATATTTATATATAAAAACGTTTATAAATATTCTGTCAGGTCTGGATTCCATAGTATACAAGTTATGCTCAGTTTGGGGCTAGATGGCGCTGTGAGAAAAATCTGCCAATATTCGTAAAAAAACACAAATACTTGTATTTGAAAAACGTAAGTAATACGCATTTTTCAATATTTCAGTTAACAAAGGTATCACTTAAAAGTATTTTAACGAAACACATGTAATACGTAATCAAAGTCAACACTTAGCATCTGGCTTTGGTTATTGTGTAAGTACGTACATACGTACAAAAATTCATATCAAATACAGGTACAAGTATAAATGAAGCAAAGATTTAACTAAGTTATCTTTGGCTGAAGTGCAGTGTAGCAGTTGTACCTATGTGTATGATATGAACATATTCTCACCTATTACCTAACGTGTGCAGACAGCCTGTTACAATCTGTATTAAGGACAACATTTAGTCACAGATAATGGTTTAAATTTGTTAGCTTATATTTAATACCTGGCGCATACCTATGTCTTGAAATAAACAAATTTATCTGGTATATTTGGTATTTTTAGTCATTTAAATTCGTAAGAAATATATACATTTAGTTAGTCAACATCTGCTCATGCTTTGTGAAATTCGTCCTTTGAAGACACAAAATAAATACAACATTTTACTTTTAAATAAAGATACAGATAGTAAAGTATAAGAAGTAAAAAGCATTTCGTTATTAATCTCAAGTATTTTCATGGCACTGGAATAAGTCTTAATTGGTTTCCGATTTTCAGTCTCGTCGATTTCAGTAGTCATAGTCGATTTCAGTCTAATAAACACCTAATTAATAAACCAATTCTTCAAGTATTTGAGCATATCTGTTAAAACATTCATTTTCGAGATAAATCGAATAAACTTTGTACTGTTAATCTGTGGAAGGAAAACTAAAAAAAAAAATTAGAAAATTCAGGCCTTTAATAAAATAAACAAATCTACAAAATAAACCGCCCAAGTGCGATTTTACACTCGTGCACTGATGGTTCTCAGAACAAAAAATATTTTTTTTATACAGTTTGTGATCTTTGGTGCCATTCCCACTCACGCTAAAGTAAAACAAAAATTCAAACAGATCAACTTGTTTGAATTTTTTGTCTTACTTTAGACTGCTCTACAATCACAAGTTGCGCGCTCGAATGTTTTACCGTTTTACAAATAAAAACAAAAAGGCATTGTCATCAACACGTTACGAACTTAATGACGAAATTGTCTGTACGAGTGCGCAGTTGCCCAGTTGTATAGAGCCCGAGTTAAGATCTGGAGGTCACCGGTTAAAATCGTCACGTGCACAAATGAGGTTTTCACTTGAAAATTACATGCGCGCATTAACACGTTCTCAAGACGGTAAAGGAAATATACGTGAGAAAACTGGAATAAATAAATAAACATTAGTGGGCATTTCACATTTAACCCCAAAGTAAGCTAAGTAAATAGGTTGTATATCATGGGAACCAGACATCTGATATAATACTTAAATACTTTTTTGTTAATCATATTTGTAAAACATGCATATAATACATATCAACACCCAGACAATACAAACACCTATGTTCGTCACACAAATGTTTATCCTGGATGGAATCGAACCCACGAGCTACAGCGCAGAAGGCAGGGTTACTACCAACTGAGCTATGAGGCCAGTCAGGAATGTTCTAGAACCTTGAAGATTAACGGCATTGTGCATAAAAGGATCCTTTTTTGGGCCAAACAATCCTTAATCCTTTCAGAATATTGCTTAGAGAGTTTATCTAACACGACTAGGTACTGAACAAGGTAACTCGAGCGTGACTCGCAATTTGCCCTTTTTATTTTGTGTTTTATAAAAGCAGAAAAAGATCTTCGGCTCGCTTACAACTACCATATAATATATAGTTTATACTTTATTAATTGTAATTGCATTGTAATTATTATTATTAATAAAAAACTATGAACTATGAATTGTTTTTCAGTGTCCTGGAGTTTGTGTAATAATAGATATGTAATTAACGGACACGTAAACATAGGTAAACGAGAGTACGTGCGATTCGGAGTTCGTAACAACTATTGTGTCCGTAATTTCACCAGCACTGTTCAATCTGGAATAGAACAATATAAGTATGGTAATGCTTGACAACAGAAATGGGTGCCTCGGGCAATACTTGCCGAACTTTACAAGGATCGTGCTCGCGAAAAAAAAAGGAATCCCTCCATTAGGGGTTTCTTTCCTGTTCTTCCCCATGGAGGGTCGGATAGGGTTTGAACAGGCGTCAAACTTATCGATAAGTACGCGTGACCTTATGTTTTGAATATTGACGTTTCCAAGCCATTTCTTTATGAATTCTATGGAAATAAAGTTTTTGACTTTGACTTTGACTTTGAACGAACTCTGAACATAGATTCACTGCTTCTAGACTTATCTTTGATTTTATTTTGTGTACAGCAGTGCGAGGATGGGAGCTTCAGTGCGATGACGCGGCTGGCTCTGGCGGTGCTGGCGCTGATGTCGGCGGCGGGCGCGGCGACCGCTCAGCTGCGACCCGCCGACGCACCGCCACCGATAAACGACACACGTGAGTGATGGGGAAGATCTAAGTAGTATTGTTTTTTTTTAAATACAATTGGCTAATATATGACCGTAATCTCACCTGATGTTAAGTGACGATGCGGTCTACAATGTGTCATGCTTGCCTAGAATATACCTATTCACTCTCCTGTTAAAGACCTCCAGATTATAGTTCTCGGGAAATACAGACGCAGGCAAGGAGTTCCACTGTTGGGGTGTCCGCATTATGAAAGTGGAAGCAAAACGCTTCGTACGGATGTGTTGATGTATTAATTTAAAAAAAGTATTACTTATTATGGACAGAGGTTACCACTTAACACCAGGTGGGTCATATGCTCATTCGGTAACTTTAGGAATAAAAAAAATTACTTTGCCCCATCGCATGAGCGCGTGAGAAGACCGCGTCGTATTTTATGACGCTGGTAAATTTGTTCGTGAAGGTTGTATGTCTATGCATGTAATTTCACTGGCAACCGCACCTTTCAAACCGGAACACATTAATGCGTTAGGTTTACTGCTTAGTGGCAGAAATCGGTTTGATCTTCCTACTACTACTACGACCTACTTCCCGGAACATACCACAACTTTAGCAACAGAAAACGTGGTAAACTGTTCTTTCATATGGAATTGACTCCTGAAACACTTCAATGCATCGGGTACGTAAGGCGTCAACTGTACTGCCACTTTTATTGAAAACTTACACAAAAAGACATTTATTATCGGGCGTACATTTATTTTCTATGACACGTAATGTTTCTTAGTTTTCCACGAACCGAGTACATTTTGTAAACACAATGACATGAAAACCCTTATATCTGTTGTTTCATAAATGTTGTATTATGAGTATTTTACGACCCCTATTTTCTGATGATATGTGGTTATTGTCGCTCTCAGTACCCGTAATACTCGAATTGCCAATGCCTAAACTATATGGCTACCATAATAATAATAAAAGGAAAAATTGGTAGACATTTCACACAGCGCCAAAGTAAGCTAAGCATAGCTTGTATCATGGGGACCAGACAACTGATATAATACTTTTATACTTTTTTGTAACTTTTTGTTAAGTCATACCAATTTCAGTGTTGTTTGTTTGTAATGAATGTTTACATGCCCAATATACACCTACCATTTTCGAGTTCATGTCAGGAACCAATAATATTTTTTTTTAAATATTATGTATATTCTTATACAGGTGCTATTGCTACTTATTATTTATATGTATGCTCTCTCCAGTACGCTAGGAAATATTTGAGTAGCTGGTTTGACATTAACCGACAAACAGTACATCAGTGGTTTGTGAGCAACATAGTTTCGTGAGAATCATTTTCAATTATCGACGAAATTCCAAAATTGTAAATTCACGTCTTCATTCCAAAATTCCAGTAGCAATTTAAGCAAACAAAGCACGGGTTCGTCCGGTCCCGTTAATTGAACGCTGCTGAACATAGGGTTGCCATATTTGTAGCGGGATTGTCCCGGAATCAATGATAATTCAATTAATTTACCCTTTGGAACATTAACATAGGTTACAATTTGGTAGGTACAACCAAACTTTTCAAAGTGCCCAGTTTGATAAATTTAATGCAGTTTTTGTGGTTACAAAGTAACGTAAATTATATTCATTTTTCATACGTTTGTTTAAGACTTACTTAGGACCGATGTTAAATGAAAATTGGATTATTTTCGACGAATCACACAAGTAGGTAATAAAAGAATTAATCACATATTAGGTTGCACATCAGGTCAGAAATAGCTACTGGTCATACATAATCACGAAACTTGCAGATTTTGTCGAAATTAATTTGATTTTCCAATCAGACAACCCTAGCTAAACAGTAGGTAACACTAATCGCATATTGCGCGCGCTTTCCCTTTGGAAAGTAACGAATCACTGCCAAATGAACGGTGAAGTGGCTTCAAGATTGATTTATATAGTGATTCGGTGATTTTAATATGAATAAGTAGGTTTATTTAGGGCTGTTATATATGATGTGATTTTCTCGAAGAGCTGGAATAGATTGATAGATAGATAGATAGTTGACACTTTATTGCTCAACAAATCAAAATAACAACAATCCGTAACAATATACAAAAGAGTAAAACAATGGGTCTTATTGCTATAAAGCGATCTCTTACAGACAACCTTGGGATGACCTTGGAATTTTAGACGTGAAACTTTCTGGCTTTTTTGGAGTAAAAAATGTGATGTGGTTTTGTTTTACTAGTCTAGAAAGCCAGTGACTCGAATAGTAGTAGTAGTAGTAGACACGTATACCATACAGGCAGCAACTGTCTGAACAGCAGCTCGCACACGTTAAACTAGTCGTGAAGTTGCGTTTTAGTGATTGCATTGTAACCATGTCACTTAGTAGAAAACTGGCAACCGCTCATAAGAAAGGAGCCCAAAACCATTACCTGCTTTAAACTTTTCTGCTTGGGTAAATACTGGTTGGTAAAACGACACTTAAATTTTAAATTCCTGTCTTTGTGAACTCTTTTGTAATACACCGAGCGCCATTTTGTAAAATGGCGGATAATTCAATTTAAGTTTGACATATGCATTCATTCATTCCATTCAATTCATTGATATGAAAAACTTAGCAGCTTCCAAATTTCTTTCACGTAGTTTTTGTATTGTCTATAAACTGAAATTGCTGGCGCATGAGACGTAACATCCCCGTCTCGGGGTGATGGACGCAACGCAATGAGACTTGAGTCATCTCCTACTTTGGTGGAGAGGACTTGAGTCGTATTGCTGTTGTCTACGGGCGGCGGTTACCACTTAACATCAGGTGGACCGTCAGCTCGTTCTATACCCTAGATTACATTAAAAAAAACTTAATGATCATTTATTTTAGGAAGCTTAATAACATTTAAGAATAAAGATATAAGATTAAGGCATTTGAACGGTCTATGTAGAAGTATAAATAATTAGTGCTTGAAATCTTATTATCGGTTATCGTATTATGTACCTATGTGTGTTGTTACTTGCTGCGTACGCTTTAATCTTTCCTAACCCATTTACGACATCATCTATGCAGAAAGCAATACCTATGCGATTGCATTCATAAATCGTATCGATAGTTTTTCCAGCTAAACTAATTACACAGTAATAGTTACTTCGTTTTTATGTTGCATAATGTTTATACAATTGCTGAACTACTGGTGAATATTAATCATCAGAAGTTAAGTACATTAATATTAGTTCTATATGTACATTATTATTATAAGTTGCCCGCCGCGTTTTTTTTCATTATGTAGAAGCTAATATGAGAATCAAAATTATATTATAATATTATTATTATTTTTAATTTTTATATGATATAGTAATATCTGCCCAAATGCATATTAGTATGACTTGGGTCCTTCCCTACTTAGGTACAACAAGACCCAAATCACCTGTGTGAGCCTGTAACTCCGGGACCTAAAAGTGGAATGACTCAAGTGCCTGCAGTTTCACCGGCAACCTCTTTTTTTCAAACCGGAACACAGTAACTGCTATATGTACACTTATGTTCGTCACACAAATGTTGTCCTGGGTGGGAATCGAACCCACGACCTACAGCGCAGAAGACAGTGTTACTACCAACTGAGCTGTGAGGCCAGTCAATATCAATTAAAACACGGAATATACGTGCTATAGACGCATATACTGAATTGCATTTCTGCAATGATGTCCCATGGAATTCATCTGTCTTTATCAATAACCGCATTAGACTAACCTGCACAGCGCAGCGGTGAGTGCAAGTGACTAAGTGGTACACGTTTGTTCCAGGATGTGGCACGGAATGCGTGCGGTGCGCCGCGGACGGGTGCGTCAAGTGTGCCCGCCTCCTCGTGCTGCCCGAGGGGAGTTGTGCCCACGACTGTCCGGCTGGTACGAGGGAGTCGTGGCCTCATGATGACCACCTCATGGGCAGGGTTTGCTACCCCTCCAAGTCTTATAATGAGGTATGAGGTATACGTCATATTATGAAGCGATGGAGTTAATATAAATACTAGCTGTTGCCCGCGACTTCGTCCGCGTGGAATTCGGTTTTATCACGCACCCCTATTTTACCCCTCGGAAAAGTAGCCTAAGTTACTCCTTGTTACATCTGCCAGTGAGAAGTTGTTTTGGTATATGTACCGTGTATACGTCCATATGCACTTAGTAAAAAGCGGTTATTTTAATATTACAAACAGACACTCCAATTTTATTTATTTGTATAGATGTTGAATATAAATATTGGTGGACATTTCACACAGCGCCATCTAGTTTCCAAACTAAGCAAAAAGCTGTGTAAGTAAATTTATTCTGTCTTTCTTTTCTTGCAAGCACAGCTTGAGCTAGATAACTGTTATAATACGTATATATAGTTTTTGTAAATATGTTCTATAAATACATATTAACACTCAGACACAGAACAAACATCTGTGTCGCACACAAATGTTTGTCCTGGGCGGGAATCGAACCCACGACCTAAAGCACAGAAAGCTGGAGTTACTTACAGCTTTAGCTTAACATTTAATTTTGTCTACATTATGTTAAGTTAGCTTACAATTTCTTGAGATGTTTGGCTCCGTTTTGCTTATTGTGCATTTTCTTTGCTATTATTTGCTGCAATAGGTCAGTGTCCCATTTTGAGTAAAACGAACAGTACATTTTTAATTTCAACCTTCTTTTCTTCACGATAAAAGCAAGACAAGATAATACAAAAATCTGTGGAATGCTTTGAACACAGGAATCTGACGTTCTACAATGGGCAAAATTACTGCCAATACTACGGTCCAGAGAATACTGCGTGTCCAACTGGGGTTGGTTACAATAAAAGCTTCCAGAAATACTTTACAATTCTAACAAGAAATGCGCGCGCGTTGATGTCTTTTTATAGAACTTTTTAGGGTCAGCCCCTTCGCCTTCGGAACGGTGCCGGTACACAGTGCAATGCCTTTTTCCGATTGAAGTGTGGCGCAACATTGATGCTAGCGCAGATGAAGCAACGCTTAAAATCATTAAAAACGTATATCTGGCCGAGACTTGAGCGTGCATTGCAAGATTACAAACAGACTTCATTGTCGGAATGTTTGGATTTTACGAACCAGATTTATTTACCTGCCGACCTAATGATAATACCATTTTATTTACAAACCTATATAGCCAAACTAATAATAATAATAATAATAATGATGGACATTTCACACAGCGCCATCTAGCCCCAAAGTAAGCTAAGCATAGCTTGTATCATGGGAACCAGACAACTGATAGGTATACATACTTATATACTTTTTCTTTTGTAAATACATACATATAATACATATTAAACTGAATTGATTATATTTATAATCTGCATTCTGTGACGCCGCGCCGTCACATGCCGTCGTTTGGTTATACCTACAACAAAGCCGGTTTCCCCACCGGTGTTTTTCTTTACTGTTTCGAGAACGTAGCTTTGTGCATGAAACTCTTTAATTCGTTTTTACTAATAGTGTAGTTAATGCTTAGCTATGCTGAAATAAATAATGTATGTATGCTATTTATATCATGCTTTTAAAAAAATCGTAGGTTAAATCTTTTTTTATGCTAGCTTTTTTTAGAAGCTCCCTCTTCCACATATAAAAATATTTTATTGTGACTGTCGCAATGATGCCAGTCAGATGGCTAATTTATTCGCTTTGTTTCCCTTTGGTGATGGTTTCACTTATGTATATGTACTTAGCCAGTGTTCAATCATGCATCTTGATGTTGAACTTTCATGGCAGTGAAAATGCAGTAGTAATTGAATGTTTTCCAATTTCTGTTCATTACGTTTCCCGCGCTTTCTACACTGAGAAAATTGCGGTAGTGTTTCTTAACACTTGTACGTGTGATTCGAGTAAATTACCTTTTTCTTCCTGTATTATGGTCTGACAGATTAATAAGCAGGTACCATCATACAGGCGATTTCTTATTTCTATTTACGTACATTACTGCATCAGTCATCTAGATACCTGCTACTCCTACCTAGACCAGCATAAGGTAACTAAATTAGTTATTTATTACTGTGTAGGCAGCTTTTATATTATTGTTTTGAAACTTTAATGATAGAGATGTTACAATCATTTTATTATGAAAAAAGCGATTCTCACAAATCCATTAGCGGCAAATATATTGTAATAGCAGGATTAAGGCTACAAAGAATTATACATGTTATGAAGAGAAGTAACTTTCTTGCAATCGCATGTAATGTGCATGTGTGACATTATGTCCAAGAAAGTTTGGAAACATAAGCCCATCTGTTCTAAATTATCCAAGAACGCGCAATAATTCGCACGTCTCTCATAAGCCAATTTGAAATTATCTAGTGTTTCGATGATGATTTATTGGGAGGCACTGGATCGGAATTGGATTGTAATTTTAAGTAAGTACCTAAGTAATTTAAGAGCTGTAGATTCAGTTGAAAAATAAAATAAAATATATGTAGTACTTGTAAATCCAGTCTAGTAATAAAATTTCTAATGGGATATAATTTCAACTCTGTATTCAGGCATTGGACCGAACCACTGGAAAGCACTGGATTGTTGTAAATCGGCCTACCGTACATAATAATACTTCAACGTCGACAGAGTTTACTCTATAGTAGAGGAAGCTAAAATAAACTATTTCCATTAGGCCTGAGGCTTACTTTCGCTTCCACAGATAATAATCGGCGTGGCGTGTGGTGCGGTGATCTGCATAGCGCTAGTGTCGGCGGGCGCGGCGTACGTGCGGTGCCGGAGATCGTCGCGTGCGCAGGCGCATCCGCTGCCGCAGAGGACCAATCCTGACGACGACACAAAGCTGCGAGAGTTTCACAAGCAGCTCGACTGCCTTCGAGTAAGTTTAGATCTCCTGCTCTTAGATAGATAGATAAACTCTTTATTGTACACACAAAAACAAAGAATAATAATTACAATATATTACCACTATATTAAAAAATGGGCACAATAGGCGGCATTATCACTAAGAGTGATCTCATACTGAGTCTTTGAAGTTTACTGCTAAGTTTACTTACTACTACTTACTACTTAAAATCGATTTCATTCAATGTCCCCGGTACGAGATTTTGATGGGAGTAGGTACAATGGAGCGTTAACAAAAAGCGTTATGACAAATAAATGTACTAATCTCGTCCAAAGACCACAAACCAAGAGAACTACAAGTAGGACAACCATGTCAGTAATATTTCAGATATTTGTTCCTGTTGTTGGAAATGTACTTAGTATTCAGATTAACTTGTAGAGGCACATAATCTGCCAAAGTGACTACAAGAAGCTACAAAATATGCACGGAATTCTAATAATTGATTTCTGAATTTTTTCCAAAAATAATACTGAACTTAATTTTATCCCGAATCAGCAGGTATACTACAAAAGCTTGTCGAAACCTGACGCAGGTATCAAACCCGTGTTCTCCTCTTTCACAACCGGATATTCGCCCTCTTTACCTCAGAGGTCGTTTTCGGAACCTGTAGTTGTGGCAGAGCAGTCAAATATCTTACGTCATGGCAACTCGGATTGTGGATAGAAGAGCCTGTTGGTTCATCAACTAATTTCACGCCTGCTATTAAGAATTATAAAACCTTTCCCTAAACGACGCTATGGTTCATCAACATCAATTTGTTAGTTAGGGACTGGGTACTCAGCACACTTGAATTGTAAGTGACGTAAACAACAAAAATATTACGAATAAAAATAATGAAATGAAAAATAGCAATTATCAATGTCTCCGGCGTAACTTTCTTGGTGCTATTTATATTAGTTTGAAACAAAACTAAAATATCTTACTTATGAACTGGGTCTTCCCATACTTAAGTAGTGGTAGATTTAAGTCTAGTCCATAGCCTTAGAGGATAAATCAGAGATCAGGACTTATTTGCTCGTTCAATACGGAGGAAGCGGCTATAGTTGTTCTACTTCTGACGACAGACTCAAAGTCATATCATAGACAAAAAAATGTTTCTTTACCTACTTCCCAGGTTTGACCACTAACTTGTGAACGTGCTAGCTTGTCAATTCAAATCTACACAGAAGTTTCCAGCTTGACTCATCAAAATACTGTTACGTAGAACCTAATGTTATGTAAACTGTTTTGGTAAGCATAAGGAGGTAGTACGTGAGACGATGCCAACGGCCCAGAATCACACATTGAGTAAAATTCCTATTTATCTTTGCGTATAGTGAGTTGAGCGACTGTATGGGACGGCATGATCGCGGGTTCAACTCCCGCGTCGGAACTACTTACAAATGCAACTATTTATTATATTTGATGTGTTGTTGACAACGTACGCGTATACATATAATACTAATTCACATTCTCACTTCATATTTCATATATTGTTGATACATAGGATATAATTAAATCAATTTTGTAGTGAAGATATATAGTGATCTTCACTCCCTCCAGAACATAATAATTCTATCATCAATTAGTAAACAAACGGTTCTAACACATATGCACCTTTAAATATGCTGGAAAACCATTCTTAACCACATAGTCAGTCTTGTCCGTCGTGGGAACAACCGGACTGTTTAATTCCTGCTTACTTTTTTCGACCAAAATGACTAACCTCATAGTTCAGTTGGTAGTAACCCTGCCTTCTGCGTGTAGTGGGTTCGGTTCTCACTCACCCAGGACAAACATTTGAGTGACGAACATATGTAGATGTTTTTTCTGTGTCTGGGTGTTCATATGTATTACATGTATGTATTTACGAAAAAGTATTTAAGTATTATATCAGTTGTCTGGTTTCCATAGTATCCTGGACCTTATCCTCAGGTTACGAGCGCGCGAAAGCACTCGTAAGCACTCACCTATAACACCTTTATTATATAGGACTTTGGATAGGAGGATTATATGGGATTCGATTTAAAATAAACCCACACTTTTTTATAATTTATTCTCGTTTTCAGCCTCACGCCTACACGCTGCTGGCAATTCTCAACCACACGAGACACCAAGTGCGCGATCTCTACCAACTTGGGAATAACGACGCGGCAATTGCATACAGGTAAATTATTTTATCGCTGCGTGGTGTATAAGTAACTCTTTCCAACTCTCAATCAAATGGTCGCTGGTTCAGATTCGGTGTAACACTTTTTTATTTGATAAAGATATTGAACGAGAAGATGACCCACCTGAGGTTAAGCGATAACCTCTGCCCATACAACTTGGGTCCTCTACTTCGGTACGACTAAGTGTCGTCACATGCGCCCGTAACTCTGAGACGTGAAGATGGAATGTCTCAAGTGCCTGTAATTTCACCGGTTACCACACCTTTCATACTGGAACACGGACACGTGAATGCATTGCTGCTTGGCGGTAGCAATGGGTATGAGGGCAGTACTTCCTCGGACTATCTTGGCTTAAGTTCTACTACTTCTATATAAAGGAGATACAAAGCGGAGCAAGAAAAAGCCCACATTAATTCGAAACCGAAAATTCCAAATATTTGACATCTGCCAATCTGGATTGGGCTCCAAGAGTAAATTAAAGATTCACTCATTTATCGAGCGCCTGTCGTTTGGCAGCTTATATTATGGTAAAATGTTTTATCATCACTCTTATTTATAAAACAATTGCGGTGTTACGTTATTCTGATATTCAATAACCAGACCCGGAATTAATTAATTCTCATAATAAAGGGCGGGTCGACTTTCAATTATCTGTAAGTATACTATCTTGTAATTAACAAAGAGAGTATTTATAATTTTTAATTAACATCAATCAACATCCAATATCTCACGCAATCAAGACGCCTATTATTTTTTGTGGACACCCGTGAAATGTCTGAACACATGTGCGTAGAGTTTTTGTAGTCCGACAAAAAAATTACTACCTATAGACTGCCTCACACCACAGTCGATGCAAGCCGTTCAGTTTTGTTTATTTACGTGTACATTATATTTTATTACACTTTAGGACATTTCACACAGCGCCATCTAACCCCAAAGTGAGCTAAGCATAGCTTTTATCATTGAATCCAAACAACTGATATAATACATATAACCTTTTTTAAGTACATACATTATAATACATACTGACACACCGACACAGAACAAACATCTATATTCGTCATACAAATGTTTATCCGGGGTGGTAATCGAACCCACAACCTACAGCATGGAAGGAGGGTTACTACCAACTGAGCTGTGAGGCCTGTCTACACGAATAAACCATAACATATGTAACGATGGTATTTTGCCAACTAAACATCTGTCGACCTTTATGAAGGAAGATTTGTGGCCAAAATTCAAAGACATACCGATTTTCCGACCTTACCAGGCGGATCACGTCGCATAGTGTTTATATCTTGTATATTTTTTATTACATATTACTACGGGCCCTGTATGTACCAATATCGTTACTTCTCTGTTGATAAATAAAAATAAAAGTTAAACTAAACTTAACTAAAAAACATCACGCATAGGAATGCCAGTAAGGAATAGATAATCGCAAATACAAAGGTTATTTATTCCTTATTTACCAATAATACTAGGTGTAGAGATGATAGACCATACAAGCATAATGTATATACAAATATATCTATAAAGACATTACGTATATTATGATATACCTAAATTAACGTAAACATTGTTATACTTACCCTGCCATGTTTCCTCCTTGTACCCAACAATTTCATTGTTTGATATAATTGCTCATTAGACGGGTTGTGAATAACGTGTTCCCTATGCCAGTCAATTTTAATTATAATATTTTACATTTGCATCTTGTTGTTTTACAGTTGCATCCTGAGCGATCTGGCGAAGTTACTCATCCTGTTAAACAAACAGCAAGTGCCGGTGGTTCCTGATGAATGGCCGCGACTCGCGAGCTGGGCTGAGAGGTCAATTTCATAATAATAATAATTATAATATTGGTGGACATTTCACACAGCGCCATCTAGCCCCAAAGTAAGCTAATAATAGCTTCAGCAATAATAGCTATCATGGGAACCAGACAACTGATATAATACTTATATACTTTTTTCGTAAATACATACATACAATACATATGAACAACCAGACACAGAACAAACATGTATGTTCGTCACACAAATGTTTGTCCTGGGTGGGAGTCGAACCCACGACTTACAGCGCCGAAGGCAGGGTTACTACCAACTGAGCTATACGGCCAGTCCATTTGATAATAAGTGAGACTGTAAGCCAACTATACCGGTTAGTTTTTGTAAGCCAAATAACTATAATAGGCGTGATTGATTGAGCATTATTTTTCTCGATGATTTATTACTGTGGCCTGCTATTTGCTTGCTTTCGAAGCCTCCAAGTGAGTTGCGATAATGATTAGTTGCCTGTTCTGATGCTTGTGATCAATTGTTGAACTAAATGCCCCTAAAATTACTAACTTGTCCCTTATTACTTTGATATTAATCTACAAATAACAGATTACACGTTTTTTTCAGGATCCTGAAAAGGTACAACCGAATGAACCCGAACCAGCCTCAAGAAAACCAACTGGTCAACTTCCTTCCAGCACCTCCGAGCCAGACTTCTGACTCTGAGCAGCAGTCATTTTCCACCTTCAAACCTCCTTCATACTCCCCTACTTCATACGACAGCACCACAGAAAAGGAAAGCCAGTGCGAGTGGAGCGACGTTAGACCGCCGAGCTACTCTCAAATCGAGAGAGAGACGATCGACCTCTCAGACCACTGGGAGAGGAGACCGATCGTCAGGAGAGAGAGTGTCTGGTTAGAGGACGAAATGTTTGAGATGAGAAGGCGGCCGCAGGATGAGCTTACTACTGAACTGTAAGATTCTACTTACATAGGATTCGG
Source organism: Chesias legatella (assembly GCA_947359385.1). NCBI lineage: Eukaryota > Metazoa > Arthropoda > Insecta > Lepidoptera > Geometridae > Chesias > Chesias legatella. The sequence continues at coordinate 5,445,174 of OX375773.1, read as the reverse complement.
AGACGCAGTATTGCCTTCAAACCTCCTTCGTACTCGCAGACTACAAACACAGCACTATCATAGAAGGCATAAGGTTGATAGTCGTGTGACGTCAGACCACGGAGCTACTTTGGGACGAGAAAAAGTTTCTCGACAACTGGAGAAGGAGGTCGAATGTCAGAAACTCAGAAACAAGACTATGGTTGCAAGACATATGACAGTGTTTGAGACTAGACGCCCGCAGGATGAGCTTAGTACAAACTGTAAGAACTAATGTTTCAAGCACCAAACGAGTAGGCAATGGCTCCTTTTGATAACCACCGAATTTATGACCAAATCACTGATATAATTCCATCCATTGCCTTGCCTTGTATATACATAAAAGATATAAAAGAGACAAGTTGATGATAAAATTGTACAGACACGATCGAAATACCAGATCTTGCATAAAACAGGAAATATCGACGAGGTCAGCTGGATAAATTGTATTTGCGTGTGTTATAAAGAAAAGAAAATGTTAAATCATAGAGATAATTATGTTAATGTATTAAATTATGAGCAACGAAAAGATTTCACGTCTTAATAGGTTATTTAATATATATAAAAAGTACAAAAACTTAGATAATTTAGCTTGTAATTAATAAGAATAAATAAGATGAATGGGGGAAAATCTGATGTTGGTGCTTAGTTATGGAAAAAATTCAATTATTAACATATATATGAGTAGCGGATATGATTTTCTAACAATTATCTAATGCTGCTGCAGCACCTACCCAGCGCAAATAACGTGATAATTTTTTAAATCGTAAAAGTTGTAATCGGTTCTATCACTTTTCACACATGAATACCAACTTCTTAATTCCCAAATAGCATGCCTCAGTTAGCTAGATTTTATCTCAACTAAATACTTTTTCTTCATTATTCTTGCCTACATTTTTCTATTCATAATATATTTTTCTATACGATACTTTATAGACCATTAACATTAACGTTGATTTAAACGTTTAACGTTGAGCTAAAGAACTTAACCGTTTGCAGGAACTAAAGTAAATAGAAGCAGAAGTTTCGAATTTTTTACCATATACCCATACTAGCATATTTTTTGCTCAGCGGACTAATCTCAGTGACAAATAAATCCACATCGCTTTCCTGTCGACCCTTTAGCCATGGGTGTTCGGGTAGGTATATTTGAGAGATTTTAATATGTGGAAACCAGACGGTGAGATAATATTTGTACCTAGCGCAGGGTATATTTGAGAGATTTTAATATGTGGAAACCAGACGGTGAGATAATATTTGTACCTAGCGCAGGAATTAATTCAGTGTTATATTTCTATCGCAATAATGTGTAGATATTCTGTTGTAGGAATATAGGTATCTTAGGTAGGTAATTGAATATATTATTTAAATATCTTACGGAATGTTTGACCTGTAGTGATTAAATAGATAATGTAACATACTGTTGAACCAAAGTAGATAGATTTATCTTAAATTGTGTAAGTGAACATAGTTTCTAGTCTAATCTTTACATTATTTTTTTCTAAAGGCACGTCCTATTTAGGAGATGCCTACCAATAGACGTAATTACCTATACTATGTAATATGAACGTACGTAATACATCACCTCCACTTAGATCTGATACGGAACTAGGTAAACCAATGTGTGTACCACTAAATTTGTACCTACACAAAGTAACCTAGGTAGGTACCTAATAACAATTTCTATCGCCAAGCAATTAGCTATGCTCGGAAACTTAACTTGAGGTATTTCTCTAAAACTTTTAAATAAGACGTGCCATCTGATAGTGTCGTCAAATGCATCACATACCTAATATCTAGGCCATTCTGAAAGTTTCTGGATTATAATTAAGTGTTGTTTTCTATGTGGTTTCTTTCACTCATGATCCATGAACTTTCAGTAAGGTTGTCCAAGTAAAATTAAATAATCCTTAGGTAGGTACTTAGTTATAATGTCACTTATTATATAGGTACCTATCACTATTACCCCGGCACCAGACACAGACAAATATTTGAACAAAAACATTGAAAGACTTTGTACACGCATTTGAACACATGTTTGATGTACATGTCAGACATGCTTTGCGGCAATGCAGCAAATGAACTTTTCGCAAGTGTGACAGGTTACAGAAATGTGTGACGTTTGGACGCTTTGATGTGCGCTCGAAAAACCGACACCGAATGGCAAAGTCCAAACACTTTAATCAAACATTGAATCAAATCTCAAAACCCTCGCCAGACAAGTGTTCAAACAAGTGTTCAAATGTTGTTGCTGTGTCTGTTGCCAGGGTTAGTTACTGTGCATAGCTACAATAAAAATGTTTGAGCTATTTTCACATACCTACTATGTACCTACCTGCCGCTTTTCGTTCTGTGCACAGCTAATCTTTATTTTTAAATGATATTTATTTCCATTTAATATGTAAATTAAAGTTGTTTGAATAATATATTTGCTGTTTACAAACTGTTGTAGGTATAGAAAGTAAATTTAGTGCATTTTTGAAATGTTTTTTATTGGTCGTTTTGATCTGCCGATGGTTAAAATCGATCAGTGATAAAGCTTAATTCATCAGATGGCCGTTACCTATACGAAATTGATCATTTGGAAGCTTTCCGAAATATTTGTTTATTGAGAGATCAATAAGTATTTCTGCAAACCGGATACAATCCACACAATGATAGCTACGATTTTCATTTTTTTACTTTTTCTTTATGTTTTTTACATGATTCTTTTTAGTTTTTCTAAACTTTGGATGACATAAGGGTTACTAACTCATCGACATGTTTTGATAAGTAAAAATTTACAGATAATTCTGATCTTTGCAGGCTTGATAGAAAGTTCATTTAAAGGCTAGCTACTTAGAAGAAGAGATTTTAGCATGTTATTTTGTTGGTTCCGGTTAACTGCGTCCCAATCCACAAATTATATTTAAGTAGGTATTACAGGTATACGCGGCCTGTACCTGAGTGAACACCATATGATTTTATTGTAGGTAGGGTTTGCATAGGTTTATGTTGGTAACATTGCGAAATATCTCTTAAGGTCCAACAACTTCATACGGAAGCTGAAGGCCAAGCGCACCATATCGACTCAATACCAACCACAGAACAATATTACGATACCAACTCATCTCCATAAGACCGCATGGATTTCAACTCTCGATTCATCAATTAAATGAAAACCGCACCATCGGTTACAGACGTCAGCTGGCCGTGGGTTAGATTCCTGTCATCTTCCACATTCATAAACGCGCAGTCAACGCATGGCTAGCCGATAACTAGGCAAAGATGGCCCAACGAGTGGTAAACAGGCTGTGGGTGGTCTGAACTCTGAATTGTATGGACGAAGTACGTGGATGACGTTTTCGGTCACTACCGAGATACGTCCTATAAATAAAAGCTGTTAAATGGCGTACAAAGCGCCACTCGCGTCTATAAAGAAAGGTCTAAAATATGCAATAGCCGGCCCAAAAGGAGACAACTCTACTGTCAAAGGCACATCATCCATCACATTTTTAAAAGATGTCAAATTCAAAAGTAAAAATTATCGTAATTTCGCGGATCTCTAAACTCAATCAAAACAAAAGTATCTTAAATAAGTACATAAGCAAATGTATTTCAGTTTTAAGCTTTAAGAATGATTTAAATTTTTAATTTAATGCACAATAATACATCAGAAAACTCGGGCGTTGCGATAATTTATATTCTATTCAGTCCACCAAGATTTATTACCCAAAACAGAGCATCACCTGTAACGGTAATTACTTTTCATTTTTTCTTTTCAGTTATACAATAAACAGTTTTATCGTTGCCCTCTGGAACTCTTAAATCCTTCTGTTTATCGAATCTATAAACAATAAAGAACAACAGTGTTTTTATCAAGTATTCTTTGTTGAATAGTGTAGTGAACTTTTGTTGATAATTATTCGGTTGCAGATGCCTGGACGTGACTGAATTCTATGCACTTACTTCGTCTCGGCCCATTAATGATCTACTTATCTAACCAAATGGTGAGTTTATACAATACTAGCAGCACATCCCGGCTTTGCATGGTTAGCGTTAAATATTTACGGCTGGAACGCAAATTAATCAGAATAAAAAAAAAATGCCTCACGGATAATGTCTGATGGTCAAACGATATAGTGAAGGCAGCAGGAAAACAATGGATGAGACTTGCCCAAGACCGGCAACAGTGGCGTACCAGAGAAGAGGCCTATACTCAGCAGTGGGTGTTACGGGCTGAATAGATAGATAGATAGATAGGGATAATGTGCCTTCCTATTAGTGTAAGAATTTTCCGAATCAGATCAGTAGATTACTCGGAGATTACCTACTACATCCAAATGTACAAATGTTACCTTTATAATATTGGTTTAGTTGTAGTCCATATTAAATAGATATCTATATCAAATACTTTCAAATCCTAAAAATCAGGCAAGTACTGTAGTATTACACTACTGATGGTGTAAAAGTTTTAATACTTTGGGAAAACAAATATGTACCTTTGACAGTTTTACCTGTAATTATGGTGAGTTGAATGAATTGCTCGTATTATCACCACTACCATAGATAGGCTTTTATCTAAACTTCCAATCTTATTTAAGTGCATATCATTACTTAAGGGTGTAATATGATTTAAAAAATAAAATTTAATAAAATCGCTCTGTGTTTGTCCACCCTGTTTGTTCTGCATTCAATCTTCTCATTGGAACACTTGTTGATGTATAAAATATATTGTAATTGTCTTATTCAGTTTTACATGTTTCAAGTCACAAACTAATACATGTTTTTTTACTTTTAGATCTCAAGTTTTGTGGAAGTTATTCTTTTAACAACCACTAACTTCACACATTCTCTCCATCATGAAGCAACTGGCAGCATGGTAAGTTTTCTCTTTATCAGCATGATCCGAAGTAAACAATATGTGTATTCTATATTTATTCTATTTTATTCTCCTAACTAGTATTCAGTGTATATATATTATAAATATTTAATATTTTTTTTAGACCACGGTTATGAAGAATGTTTTGAAAACATATTTCAAAACATAGTTAAATGTTTTTGATTATTACATTATGTTTTGTTTACATTTGATGAGGGTATAAGAATGCTTCAGTTTTATTGCTGATACTGATGATAGTAAGAAAGAGAACTAATTAGTGAGTCAAAACAAAGAGCACTTTGAGCAATATGGTATTAATTTCATGGACTTAAGAGAATCTAAACCTTTAAATCAATATAGATTTGATTTATATAGGTGCTTCCCTATCTATGCAAAATAGATCTCTAATGAATCATTACAATTTTGGTATATAGAGAAAGGAGAATGCCCAATAATATACTGTTAAAAGGATAAATTGCAAGTAACCAATAGTATTATACTAGGTGCATTAGCATTACTCTGGTCTGTCTGATAGGTGTGGGTGCCGGAGAAATCACAGGCACAAAGACTGTCCATCTTCAAGTCTCTCGTGTACAATGCAACTTGGGTCTTCACATATCTATCTACTTAGGGGAGGATCCTAGCCATATTGCTTTTGTTACGTGCAGAGATGTGCACTGGGCTCATAGCCAGTCATTGTGAATTTTTTTTCTAGGTGGGAATCGAACCCACATCCTACAGCGCAGAAGGCAGAGTTAATACCAACTGCGCTGTGAGGCCAGACATATATTCGTTACCTACTGTTTACTTTGTTCTTTTACTCTTTCCCCACATCTATACCACAAGTCTATTTTTTCTAATCGACTGTGTCATTTGGTTCAATTGGCCTTTCAATAAATCGCAATAAATGTGGTGCACTAGAATGTATAAACCTTGCTTACCATTTCTGCCATAGGTATCAAAAGAAAATCAGCTCTTACGACAAAGAGGAATGGGAGACAATGGTGGAACAACTCCTTATGAGAGGAACATACCGCCGACGGATTGTAGACTTCACATCACATGGTCGTTCATATCTCATTGATGTTGATTTGGTCCGAGGTAAGTAACATATTTTACATTTGTCTTTGCATTCTTCAGTTCAAGGCTATTCATGTTCTAGGCGGCAGATTACTAGATGTGGTGGCAGTACTTCTCCAGGCAAACTTAGCATAAGTTCTACTGCTACTTGCTCCTTTCGCACCACCCGGGAGACGAGTGTAGGGATTCAAAGAGTAATCATCTACGGACTCGAGCAACGTGGACACTCAAAGTTGTAGGTTTCTGGTACATAGGTGTTAGTTGACCCGAGCAAGACGCAGTACGATTTGATTACTGTTATAATAGAAATCATCTAAGTTAATCTAAGTAAGTCGATCTAAGTTCATCCGGGTAGCTAAGTTTCTCTGGGGAAGTACTGCCACCAAGCAATAATTCGCGTTATTGTGTTCCAATTTGAGAGATGTCGTTGTTGGTGAAATTACGGGCTCGAGACATTCCACCTTCAAGTCTCAGAGTTACGAACGCATACGATGTGACTTGGGTCCTGTCGTACCTAAGTCGTATTGCTTGTTATGGGCTTAGGTTTACACTTAAGGTTGGCCATCTGCGCGTTCAGTAACACTTTAATCACAATAGTAACTGGGCTTGTATTTTGTAGGTTCATCATTCCCAAAAGCAAAGCCCACGCTGGGCATGCGACGCGTTGTCTGGTTCGCGCTGGTACGTCTCATGTTCCTACCGGCGCTGTGCCAGTGGTGGGCGCAGCAGACGTCGCCGGCCTGCGCTAAACTGCTGCTAACGTTATGGGTATTACAGGTCGCCAATATCACACTATACTTCGTGTCTCCTGACGGCGTGGATATAGACGTGAGTAAACTTAACCTTTATTCTAGATTTTTGTGTTTCTACCCGCATTATGACATTAGTGGGAGCAGAAGCTGGACGTTGTTTTGGATTGCCTTCCGTTGCGGGGGCAGTTGGAAGGGTTATGCGGGACTCTTACCCGCAAAACTTTTCGGTGTTCCTCAGTGGCGCCTTGGGCATTGTGGGTACGTGCAACTCCAATTCCCTGACCCTTGCATCGCTGTCCAGTAACGGACCCTTTCAGGTGTGAGATGCATGTCTCCTGGCTTCCTGATGATAACCCAGTGGGGGCTATGCGGCACCCTTTGTTATATGAGTTGGCGAGGCTCGTGCGCTGCTCTCCATAGGGACGACGCCGGCCTGTCGCAGTCAGCAATCAGTATTTAGTAAAAATTGAAAATGCTTTGGATAAAATATAGGTATGATTTATAAATCTTCTATCTCATGTATATAATAAATAATTAACAGATAATTTTAATGTTTTATCCCATAGAATATCTTGCAAGATCTTGGGTTACAATAATAACCCAAAAAACATAACCCCCTAAGCTTTCAATTTTTAACTTAACACTAGTTCTTAAAATGCTCCATAAATTTTATTTTTCATTAATTTCTGCGTATCTGCATGGTGATATACTCCGTGGTATTTAGTCCTGAGAAACGTTGTCTGGCAGTGTCATAATATTTTGTTATCTTTTATTTCCAGCCGAACAGTTGGTTAGTCCCGCTGGGTTTGATGTTGGTGCTAAGCGTGGTCCACTCTCAAATAGTAAGCACCACGGAAATGGAGCTAGCCAGAGTGCGGCCGCGGTCTACGTTCCATAGAAAACTGCCACGTTATTTTAGGTAACGTATTTTCACTCCATGCAACATTCTGTCAACAGTTATTTTAGTGTCATCAGCGCCGAGTCTCTTTTAGAATATCGGTTTCAGCGTGAGTCTTGATGCCCGGTATACCATCTTACTAAAAGGAAGTGCATGAAAGGAGCCTCATTGAGGTGGACTTTAATACTTTCGCCTACTGGTTCTAAAGCGCTAGTGGCAGAAATAGTAGTAGTATAGTAGTATATATAGTAGAAACATATTTCTCTCAAGTGGAGCATTACTCTCCTTAAGTATGTTGATCATTTGTTTTTTAATTTTGGAATATTTTAGATTGTAAGATTTGCCCTTCAAAACTAGGACAGACAGACGGCTTAGGCTTAATACGGTTCCGTTCTCTGAGTACGGAACACTAAAAAAGGAAAAATTAAAGATGCAGCTTTTAATCCAAGTGCTTCGTTTTTATCTTGTACTCGTAAAATGTATTTACTCCAATCGCCTAATAAAATCATCTTTAGATATACTGGCCCGTCAACATTTTTATTCCAATTTAAATCCTTGTCGCTGCTATTACGAGCCTTTCTTGGTAGCTGGCTATTAATTAGCTGATATTATTATATTGTTAAGAAACCTCATATTTATTGTCCCTCAGACGTCCACGTTCAGAATGCGAAGACGGAAGCGGTGGCGGGTCTGCTGAGAGCGGCGCCACTTCTAGTCAAAGCAAACCTCCTTCAACGAAACCGTCCAAGTTTAGACGAAGGCAGTCACGCACTGATCTCATTGATAATGGCGTAAGGTTGGTTTACTCATAATCTACATAATGATCTACCAAAACCATAAACAATGATTCACGTTTAATGATCATAAATATAATAAGTAGGTGATTCGCGCGATGTGATTTTTTAATATACCGTCAAAAGCGATAGAACTTCATCAAAGGACATACCTATATTTTTACGGCGCTCATATCCAACTAAAATGAAATAAAAACATTTATTGCAGAAAACGGAAGAAGGATGTAAAAGAAAACGTTATAAACAAAGAGGCTCCTATAAACAAACCATTGATTAAAGTTAAAGTGAAGGCTAAAGATTCAGACGATGAAGACTACATGGCTTGGAAGAAACCTGACAACCCTATCGTAACATTTACCCCACCATCAGACGCTACGCCTGCCACATCCAAGTACAAACCTAATGTACTCACGAAGAAACACCTAGAATCATTCAATATAAGACTAAACCAACAAATTCATATTGCTAGAGCAATATTTGCCGACGGTGACGACGGATTTGAAAGTCTGAATGGAAACAATTCAAATGCTAGTGATAACGAAAACAAAGCTAGGAATGACAGTGATAAGAAAACATCCAAAGCTCCCAAAGATAAATCGCCAACTGATGAAAAACCGAAAGACGTTGACAAGACTGTAAATGACAGTCCGAAAGAGGATGACGACAAATCAGTTGAATCTGACGGAGCAGTGCCTATGAGTAGCCCAAGTTCCGGTAAACGAATTGGTGTTAGGTTCCTCAACCGAAATTCATGGACGAAAAAAGACAGACAAGATTCAAGTGATGAAATCTTTGGAAGTATTAAAAAGAAATCAAAGGTACGAAATTTATTTATGAACTGCACGTTGTGTTGCTTAGAATATTTACAAGCACCTAATATTACATAACAAATTTTTGAAACATAGGTCATAGATGGGAAGGGTCGTCAGCAGATCAAGAAAGGTAGTTTCTGTGTCTTTATTGCTAACTGTATGATCCGTTTTGTGAATAACAAAATATTGCTTTTTGTGTGATGTGGCCATTTTTGATATGGTGTCAGAGCTATTTGAACACTTATGAAAATGTCGAAAACTTCTTATAAAATTACATTCGTTTAAATTGTGGAAAGCTTTATGCTAACTGTGTAGTTTGTCTACCTTAGATATCCATCATTTATAAACCGATTTGAAAGAAAGAAAGAAAGAAAAAATATTTATTTTGATACAAAAACTATTTACAAACAATGGACACGTAAGATTATCGAGAAAAAAAAAAAACAACAAACAAGCACGAAAATTAGTAACTGGATTTGGAAAATTCTCTTCTTATTTGAAAGGATACTCAGTAATTCTGGTTTACATTGTCTTTGAATGTAAACAAAACTTTAGACCAGCAGTCTCACTTAAATCGAAATTTTGTTGGGGGCACATTTCAGTGCTAATGAAGTCCATTTTGCAAACGATATGTGCGAAAATATTCTCATTGGCTGTTAAGATAACATCGTACATACATTTTATGTGCATCCATTACAAGGGTACGCTGTAGGACATAATAGTATCTAATAACTATTGTACCTAATAAGTCCATTGTTCCATAGAAACTAGATAATTACCAGTCATCGTCATCGGACGGGGAATGCTCTGCGTCGGCTCCATCCATCGCGCTGCCTTCGCATCACACCATGTCCGACTGGGTGGGCCATTCTACTAACAGTAAGCATTAAGACAATAAGTGTGTGACTAAACAACACTTCTCTTACATACGTGGTTAAGTTTTATTAGCCAGTTTGGATTAGGGTATTTCTCTAGAGCTACCCAAAGAATGTTGAGCTTACTTTGAAGAAAGTAAAAGTGACACCAAAATTTGTTTATGCACTTCATTCCCTATAAAACGAGACAGATTAGCAAGAAGCCCTTAATAATAGCATATCGTACAATATAATAATAAATATTGGCGGATATTTCACACAGCGCCATCTAGCCCCAAAGTTAGCTAAGCATAGATTGTATCATGGGAACCTGACAACTGATATAATACTTATATATTTTTTATAAATACATACATGTAATAACATATTAACACTCAGACATAGAACAAACATCTATGTTCGTCACACTAATATTTGACCCGGGTGGGAATCGAACCCACGACCTACAGCGCAGAAGGTCACTTGCAACCCACTGAGCTATGAGGCCAGTGAAAATATGCATATAGCATACAGCAATAACAAAATTACGGTCGTTTGGCCCCAACCCTAAGTACATGGTTGATCTGAACTGTAATGATTTTTTTATTCGCAAGAACGAAACGTAGCTCGTAATCGCCATTCATCAGTTCCAATTTTCTTCACCACATCACAAATCTCAATAATCGCCGCTTATTTACACTAAAGAGAGAGATTATATAGAATCTTTAAAATGTATATTTAAAGGATCTGACATATAAAAACCTATTATATGAAGATATCTCACTGTCCAATATAAAAACGATGCTTTTCCTAAACCAGTGTTTCTTTAAAAAAATATACAGTCTGGTTTGTGTGTAAATACAGGTGAGGAGAGCAGTTACTGCTCTCAGTCTGAAGGCGGTAACTCCGATGTGGGGTTCCACTATGCTGGTGACAGTTCCTGGGACCCATTCGCTATACTGGACCCTACGAGTGATACAGGTGAATGTTGTTAGTTATTATTTAAAATATTTGTTGTTTTTTTTTTTTAAGTTCACTCCTGAAAATTGATATTTTCAACCTTTCAACTCAAATTGCAAAGAAGGTTTTGTACTAAAAACTTACACCCCTAAGTTGTTTCATTTACTGTTTTTAATTATTGACAAAGATTTCGCCGCTAAAGTGTGACCACCCAAACATTGAAGCCCTTGTCACAAATGTAGACCTAGATAGTAAATCAGCTATTTACTACGGTTAACAAATTATGGCGCAGACCATTTTCGAACCTGTTTCCATATAAATAAATAAATATTGGTGGACATTTCACACAGCGCCATCTAGCCCCAAAGTACGCTAAGCATAGCTTGTATCATGGGAACCAGACAACTGATATATACATATTTATATACTTTTCTTTTGTAAATACATACATATAATACTTATTAAAACCCAGACACAGAACAAACATCAATGTTACAAATGTCACACAAATGTTTGTCCTGGGTGGAAATCGAGCCCACGACCTACAGCGCAGAAGGCAGGGTTACTACCAACTGAGCTGTGAGGCCATTCAATATATATATATATCAATACAGTATAGGCATGATATTAATAATTCTACCTCCAAAGGCGTGTTCCAACAGTGAAATGCACGATGTGGGAACGGGGCTCGACCCTCCGCACGGAGCTGTCCGCCGTGGACATCAGCTGGTACGTGGTGGCGCGCGCCGAGCGAGCCATGGCGGGCGACGGCTGCCTGTGGGCGCCGCTCTTCATGAGCGCGGCGGTCGCACTCTTCGCGCCGCTCATACGACTGTTGCAGGTACCAGGCCCAGCCGGTTGATGCTTACACAAATGTTCAGTTTGTTGCAAACATTTCGGTCTCCTACCGTGCATACGGGTATGGAAAGAGCAATATATCGACCCTTGACCGCTGACTTATCGTAAGCAAGTGATATTTTAACTATAACTGCCAAAGTGTTGTCGAGATTTTCCACCAAAAAGTCGATATTTGGAATATATAGCGAATGCAAAGTTTATCATTAGCACGCCATTTTTTCACATTCTATTTTGTAATATCACATGCAACAAAGATTGCTATTTGGTTAAAATCGTCGCTTACGATAAGTCGGCGTTCAAGGCTCGATATTGTGGCCTTAACCATCTAACTCCAGGTTCGCTGAGACCACCCCCAGAAACTGTCATTTCAAAGTTTCGCACAGCGACGTCTAGCCCCAAACTGAGCTAAGTTTGTACTTTGGGAACCAGCTAACTTTTAGACTTAAAAATAATATAACAATACATATTGCAACACCTAAATTAAGATTCAACATTTTTGTGATGAACACAAATGTTTGTCCTGGGAATCGAACCGACAACATTCAACACAGAAAACGAGTTACACTAAGTGACCTGTGAACTTCTGAACTGTTATTAAGTTATTTTCGGAGACTTATACTTCTTTTGTTGCAGATTTCAATAGAACACGACTCACGATCCGAGGAAGAGATTCAAACAATTTCTACGTGCGCGTATGTCCTGTCTGCGGTGGCTAATTACTGCCAGGGATCCGTGTTGAGCTTCTTTAGAGGTGCGCTCGGTGACAATGCTTGGTAAGTAATCGTATTCCTTAAAAAAAATATGAGTACTCGACTGCTCACACCGGGTTCTCAACTCGTTCTGGTAGAAGAAGATACCTTCTCAACTCTTTCTGGTAGAAGGAGCTACATTCTCAAGTGATTCTGATAGAAGGAGCTACGTTCTGAACTCGTTCTGATAGAATGAGCTACGTTCTCTCAACCCACGCGGATTCATCTCGAGAAGCAATATGCCACCTAAGTGAGAGTGATCCGTCATTGTATATCAGACTTGCAGATTCTGGCAGATGTTATTCTGCCATAGTATATATATTTATTACCTCTCAGTATCTATCTGTATTCAATTATCGTAGTTGATACATACCGCCTAGTGGCGAGTTGTAGTAAAGTATAGCGTAAAATCTCCATGAAAAACAGATGTGCCAATCTTGATGATCTGTTAACCGATGTTAGGATTTATTATGCAGACTACAACGCTACGCTATGAGTTACAAACAAACAATTCAATTTTATTTATTTGTATATATATATGTTGTAGCTTGAATTACAATTTGTTTGTTTGTTTCAGGGAAATCTCAGCTAACATCGTATCATGTATCCTTCGATACGGTCTGAGCCTTCTCGTGTTCTTCCTTCTGTCGGTGGCAGAGCGGGCGTACAAGCAACGCTTCCTGTACGCGAAACTATTCTCGCACCTGACGTCGGCGCGGCGCGCGCGTAAATCTGAACTGCCACATTTTAGGCTGAATACTGTGAGAAATATCAAGACTTGGCTTTCCACGAGATCCTATTTACGGGTAAATGTTTTTTGTTATTTTTTTTACTTTTCTTCTACTAATCGATTTTAATATGAGGCCGCGTCCGAGTGTTTTTGTGTTTTTTAAGTGTTTTTCGCCTTTTTTATGGTTTGAAACTTTGGCCATCTATTGTTATTGTTATCGCCAATTGTTGGCCAATTGGTTGGCTTGGGCCATGAGACGATTCAGCTTCATGTATCAGTGTGTTTGATAGGGTGCAATATAACTTGGCTTTGCTGATCTTTGATCTCACCTATTACCTCTTCTTTGTGGATGTTAAAACTGTTTATTTGTTCCAGCGACGTGGACCACAGCGTTCTGTAGACGTGATTGTGTCTGCGGTATATATGCTGACAATCACACTGCTGGCGTGCGTCAGCGCCCAGCTTTTACGGGTTTGTGATGTTTGTATCGTTTTCATTCATCTTCACCTCCCAAACCTTTATTCCTTAAATCATAATTCAACGCTTTTATGTCGCCACTCTTGAGCTCTTGTTAGTTCTTACTTATCCAACTGTTACCGCACGTGTCTCACTAAACATTTAATTAGTGTTTTAATTAAAATTATAAATATGTACTATGGCATTGTACAAATTCTCATTTCACATATTCCCCAGTATGTTTTTGTAAACTTATTATTGGTGCTTGCAATGTTTTTTATTGAAGTAATATTTCGTTCAGACCCCCATACAATTGAATACATATCTGATAATGCTCAGTTCACAAATTTTGTAAGTTTTTTTTTCAGGACTCCCTAACCCTGGAGAGTATGTGGCTTTTAGAAGCGATGGTGTGGTGCGCGTGTCTCGGCATGTATCTGCTGCGGCTGCTGACGCTGGGGACCGACGTGAACCGGAAGTACCGCGGATGCCTTTCCGCCATCATCACGGAACAGATCAACTTGCATCTCGCCATAGAACAGCGCCCTGATTGTAAAGAACAACTCACCGTCGCCAACAATGTATTGAAACTTGCTGCAGATTTACTCAAGGTAACATTCAGTATTCATAGATCAGATTTCATTACGGCTTTTGACATGGTATCTGTCACTAAATTCTAAGTGATTGATAATTTTATTGGTTTATGGAGGATTTCTTTGTCCTTGTTTTGTGAAATTAAAGGGATTGTGTCCATGTGTGCCTTTTATCAATCGATAACTAACGCAGTCTTCTGAGAAGTTCCTCAAGGGCGAATCTTCGGTCCTCTCCTCTATACTCGGTATATTAATCGCACATACATACAGACAAGTGTGTTCCGTGGCATGTCCATGTCTTTATATATATATTAATATATAATACACATTACGTTCGACTCTTCTTCATTTTGTACGTGAAGACGTATATCGTATTGATTGATTGTTTTGGGTAGAGAATACCGCTTAACATCAGGCTGGCTTTTTCCGTAATTTAATCACATGGAAATAAGGGATTTTTCTTACTGTGAACAATTTGACATTCAGATACTTATTCTTCTTTCACAGGAACTAGACGCTCCTTTCAAGATAACCGGCATTTGGGCTAACCACTACATCTACACGATTACCAAAGTAGTTATCTTATCTGCACTATCCGGAGTTTTATCAGACATGTTAGGATTCAAACTGAAGCTGCATAAAATTAAAATCAAGTGAATCTGACCCTCAAAGGGATGTAGGTATTTTCTAGTAAATTATGTGATATATTGTTTGTAGAGATAGGAGCTCTTTAGAAGTGTAGGGTAGTTAGTTTTAGTCTGAGGAAAAGTACGATTTTAAGATCTCCTTGGTGTGATTAACGGTGAAATTATATCTCAAATATGTCTCAAACTTACGGGGGCATGCGATACAACTTGAGTCTTTTTAGGGGAAGACCCAAGTCGGATTGCTTGTTATGGGCAGAGGTTACCAATCAGCTCGTTCCGTAAATATGTCACATAGAAAAAACAGAATGTACAAAAAAACATTATTTACATCACATAGGTAAATAATTTATTTTAAATACTTTTTTATTATAATTATATTTTTACGTGCCAACTGAAATCAGATTTTTTTGTGAACAGCTGGTACAAAAATTGACTGCGCTTTATCCACTTAAAGCTCGAAGTGTCGGTATAAGCTAAAATTTAGTAGATTTTTAATTTTCACTTTTTATTTATAAGTAAGGCATTGTTACGGCTGTACCAATACCTACTTCGATCTCATTTTATAGGTCAATAAATGATAACAACTCCAACACAGTAATAAATCTACTCGCTTATAGAAAATACAAATCTTATTAATTATTATTTAATCATTAATTTTGTAGGCAGTAGGTACTTTATATAGTTATTGAGCTTAAAATTAAATGCCATATCTGAACATAAGATCTATGTAGCGGCATTAGTTCAGGGCTGAAATCTCTTGCTGTGAGAACCTAGGAAATATACACTAGTTATGTAGATAACGCCCTTAATTCTATTAACATGAAGAAGCTTGTGGCCCAGATTTAAATACAACGATGGATCTATTTGATAATGGTAGGTACATTATTAGTAACAGTAGAACTTTAGCCAAGTTCGTGCGGGGAAGTACTGCTCTATAACCATTTGAATCGCCAAACAGTAATGCATTTGCTTTACTGTGTTCTGGTTTGAAAGGTGTGATTGCCAGTGAAAAAAAAAGAGTTCACGTCTGAGTTACGGGCGCATACAATGAGACTTGTGTCTTATCGTACCTAAGTAGGGGAGCACCCAAGTCATATTGCTTGTTATGTGACAGACGATTTCCAGATATATTCAGTTAACACTGGACCACAGTATACTGCTATTATATCTGAAAATGTACTGTCTGGCGACCTTTTTTTGTCGATCAGCTGTATCTACTGCTTAATAAGGTCCAGTATTTTTTTATTGCTTGTAACGTTGCTAGTCTCATAATTTTGCATAAAGAGAATGCATAAGAACTAGGGGCATTGATAGTTTGTTCCTGTAGCTAATTTAATTCTAGGTTAAGATGTTATACTAGTTACTGAGTCGTTGAGGGTGCCAGATTATGTTAACGTTTTTCTTATCTTAGAACATTATAGAAATGTATTAAATAGTTCGCAAATTTATTTGTGGTTTTATGTTTTTAAATGATAAGTTCATTGACCCTCTTTGTTGAACTATCCCCACACGTTTGCACTTTGGTTGCGAAAAGAAACTTATATCATTTTCAGATTTTTCCTTCCTGAAAATATAGCATTAATAAGCATCAAATGCAACTTTCAATGAAGATTTGAGCCAAAACGTAATATTTTCTTTACAGTTAGTTCTTTTCCAACTGTCTATAAGCTCAACTGATCCAGTTCACTACCGTGGACCTATGCCTAAAACGACGTAACTGTCACTGGATAACAGTACGTATGTCTCATGTATCCAGCTCTTGGGATATGGTCTCTTCGCAGGCGCTGAGTTTTAAAAATGGTTAATCAACTCTCATCAAATTTGGATCGAGAACGGTAGGTACGTTTCATCGCTAAATATGTGAATATCAAATAAAAGAAAGTATTACTTATTATGATGTTATTTATTAAAATTCATATAACGAAATACGTATATAAATTTTGCTAAAACAATGATGGTCTTTCCTATTCATCTCTAACCGGTTCTTGAAATGTGGCGCCATTAACATGGCCAACTCGACCATCTTACAATATTTTCTGAAGTCATTCTTACATTTCGTCAGCAAATTACATGTTATGCCGCTTATACAGCATAATTATTTAAAATTAATTGATAACTTATACTTATTCAAACCAAAAACAAATCTCTCTCATTTCATTAAACGTATACCACATAACATTGACAATCAAATTAATTGAAATATACAAACCAATTTAACTGACAGACAAGATTTTCATTAACTATTTATTGCAATGGACCTGTGATGTTATTTTTAATGTCCTGTTGGTCCCCGCCTGTCCCTAATTCGGAAACCGAAGATTCAATGACTATTCTATGATACACTAATACGAGTAAAAGTTACATAGATAAAATGAAATACACTCAAAACTGGAAAACGAAACCTAAATTGACCTAAATCCTAATAAATAGACGTATTTAACTAGACAGATTAAACTGGCAAATCGATCCAATTGTACAAGTGCATTTGTGAATAAGGAGGTCGCGGATGCAATGTGTTATTCCCTGCGACGTTCCCGCGAGGAGGAGCGGTGAGAGCGACTGCGGCGCGTATCGCGATCGCGGCCGCGCGACTTCTCCCGCGACTCGCGGTCTTCGCGCCGGCTCCGACTCCGCGAACGACTGCGCCTGTCGATAAACCCATATAAAACTTTGAAGAGCACTAGAACTCACGCCTTGTTCGTCCGGGTAAGTACTGCCACCATGCCCATTTCTGCCGCCAAGCAGTAATGCAGTGTTCCGGTTTGAAAGGTGCAGTTGCCGGTGAAATTACAGGCACATGAGACATTCCACCTACATGTCTCAGAGTTACGGGCGCATACGATGCGACTTGAGTCTTGTCGTCCCTAATAGGAGAAGACCCAAATCGCATCGATTGTTATGGGCAGAGGTTACCACTTAGCACCAGGTGGGCCGTCGGCTCGTTCTGTAACTCAATCACATATCAAAAAGAAAACAAAAACCCTGCACCAATATTAATAATAAATCAATAAATATTGGAAGACATTTTACACAGCGCCATCTATGCTTAGTTTGGAGCTAGATTGTTACTAGTTTGTTGATATATTGTTACTAAATCGGATCTAGTTTGTACTATACTACTATGGGAACCAGACAACTGATACAGTACTTATTTATGTGTACATATTTTTTGTAAATACATATTAACATCCAGACAGAACAATCATGTATGTTCGTCACACATACGTGTATTCTGGCTGGGAATCGAACCCATGACCTACAGTGCAGAAGGCAGAGTCCAACTGAGCGGTGAGCCCAGTCTTTTGTTTTATTTAGGCAAAACTAAACAGCACCCAGCACAATCAGCACCCTAAGCTAGTAGCATGGCAATGGGACCTGTAGCAAAGGCACACTAAGAACAAGTGAATAACTAATAGGGTGAATGGTGATTAAAGACCAACACAACCCTGCATTATCAAATGTATAGTTAAAAAACTAATAACTGATAACTGACCGCGAAAAAGTAACTTTTTTGTTTCATGTAGTTGTAACCGCCTCTAGACACTCGCCCCTGCTTTATCCCTGCCTAGTTAATGACTTACAAAACAATAAAAATTAACAAATAAAATATAAATAACGTCAAAAGTTTCACGCGTCGCCTACAAGACCCAAAACTTAGAAGACAATTTTGCCAGCTTAGGAAGTTTGAGATCGATTGGCTGGCCTGGAATTAAAGGTTTACCGCCAGCCAATCGATCTGAAAGTTCTCAAGTATAGAAACAATTACAATAGTATAAGAAACATTTTAAACGAATAACAACGGCTAAGCATTGTTGCGTAATATTGCTTGATGTTTATAAAGTGTTCTCTTACCACTAATACGACGATTAGTGGCCTAATTTAATTTGCGAACTAGCACGTAGTCTCTACGGTGACTTTCCATCCCAAAGAAGAACTGTACCTTCTCTCGCGGTCCTTGACACGTTCGCGTTCGCTGCGGTCGGCTCGCTCGGTGCGGTCGGCGCGCTCGGTGCGGTCGGCGCGGTCGGCGCGCTCGGTGCGCTCGGCACGGTCGGCGCGCTCAGTGCGGTCGGCACGCTCCTCCTTGTTGCGGTCGCGGTCGCGCGCGGACTCGCGGTGTCGCCGCGCGCGACGGTCCAACTCGCGCCCCCCCACGTAATGTCTCCGGCCGCCGCTTCGCTCGCGCTCCGAATTGCCGCGCTCTTCACGTCGCTTGTCCACGTTTTTCTGTAAATAAATAAAATTAGACAATGAAAAAATACAGAAACTTATAGAAGATATTTCAACTAGTTCCAAAAAAGATAACTGAACAAACACATCACTTTTTTCACAAAACTATCGATTTGAGAATCTATCAGCGGGGAGCTGACCTGACCACAGACTTTTTTAAGCATTCGGCTATAAGTTGTGTCAAAATTATTCATTTACTAGCTCGCGGTGACTCCCGTGCTTCTTTCAGAGCTCTTAAAGATCATACATAATGGAAAATATTTTTCTGCACGTGAACAATAATAATAAATAAATGTTTGTAACCTTCAACTCAGCCAATTTGTCACGAATGGTGATGAAGCCGAGATGCAATTTCCCCCCGAAATGGTCAGCCAGCCGTCTGTCGTTGTCGTGGATGCCGAGGTACGCGGAGCACACTTCGCAAACGCGCAGCTTCTGTTGTTGGTACGACGAGGCGGGCATAGAGTTACGGTACTCCTGTTCTGCTACTGCCTTCTTCTTGCGGAGTTCATCTATCTGCATTACAAAATACTTTTTTTTAATACTGGTGGACAATTCACACAGCGTCATCTAGCTCAAAGTAAGCTAAACTTGGGTCATGGGAACCAGACAACTGATATATAATACTTATATATTTTTTATTTAGTACACAAAACCCAAAGCACTTAGCACAATAAAATCTTAATTAACTTATCTTACTGGCTAAATTAATAACTATGAGGCTTTTTTTTTATAGCAGTTATTATGGAATAGTTATTGGGGTCATACTCTAATAATAATTTCATTATTACCTCGCCCATAAGCTTGACACTCTCCTCGACCATGCCCTCTTCTCCGAGTGCCTCAGCTCTGGCTAATTTCTGACCAATCTGTTCTGCCAACTCATGCACTGCATTTGCCTTCTCCGTCACTTCTGCCGATAGTTCCTCCTGGGTTTCCGCAAGGCGTTGCTTCGCCGCAGTGGTGCGACGATCGCAATCAGCTATGAATGCCTCTAAATGGTCGGTAGCCTATAAAATTGAGATTCAATATGTATTAGAAATAGTATATAAACAACAAATTATATAAGTTTTCTACAGTTTGTTCCTGATGTCAATGATATAAGGAAACAGTAGAAATTATTTTTGCTTTTAACACTGCTGCCCAAACAGTGAGTTCTGATAATAAAATAACATCTCTAAACACTTACTTCAATGGTACTTATGGTGTAGCCAGGTTATTATAAACTGTTGTGGAATTGTTATTTATATTACTTAAAATAAACAATAAAGTTGTATACTTACATCAATGTCATAAAAATAATCTTTGGATTTGGATGCTAACTCAAAATCTGCTCGGAGTGCCAGATCATGTATTTTGGGGCACTCACCTAAGTCCATACGCTGCAATCAGAATTAAACCAAATAAATAGTAGTAGCCCATTTCCAAACACTTGTCACAGGTACAATAACAAATTATTTTCTTCAATAATATTGATCACAACAGAGAATATCCCAGTTAACTCCAAACTAGACAGATAAATAGATACAGTGCAATATAGAGAATTATTTTATTAATTGAATATTATCAAAAAAATACATACAATATCACCAACAGCTCACATGATCCCGTGTCACTTGCCAGTATGTAAATTTATCAAAGGTACTTACAAAAACCATAGAGGACACACCTTTCCAAAAATACCTGCCTAACTATCCCTGTGTTATGTGGAATGAAGAAAAATTATGTGTGACTGCAATTGCTTTAGGTCTGTAACATGTATCTCATTTCAATAATATCAGTTAACAAGTAAGTCACAAACCCAAAGCTCTTTATTTGAAGTGTTCACTGCATTAGCAATATAATATGTATACACAGGTGTACCCAAAAGATGTCAAGTGTAAACAGATTTTAATACTTTGTATAATAGAGTTCTGAATATTAGTTCAAATATCTTTTGATACTTTAAAAACATTTGCAGTGGACATTCAATTCCTTCCTGTCTTAAAACTATCAATAACCTGGTATGACAGAACATTTTAATATTCATATGATATATATATTTGTCATCAGTTTGAATAAAGATTTCATAAAAGTGTACTGAACTTAATTTCACTTTTAATATACAATAGTCTCTTTAACAACTTTAATATTCTGATTTTGTATTAAATAAGAAGTGAAATAAAATTTCTATAGAATTTCCAATATTTTGAGACATGCACCATTTTTTACTAGCTTCAGACAGCTCAGTACGTACCCAACAATGTAGTTTGATTGAATATCACCGAATACATCTCACCTGGCTTTAGTTTTCATGTTCCTAAAATTTTTCTTTTGTACTCACCGAAGCAGCATTAGCCGTAACCGTTGGATAATTTAATGATTTATGAGCCATATTAAATTAGATTACTGCTTAACAGTAAGTATACAATCAGCTAACTATAAATGTTTTCATACGTACATCTTGGTACTTACAGAACAGCCTAACTCATACAATCTATCCCTCATCTCTTAAGTATTGTGATGAGCAATAAAGACTAGTGTGGGGCATTTTCTGAAAAGCATATTTCACCACAGTTAATGCCACTCCGATGTAATGTAGATACAGCAAAATAGTTGCTATGGTAACACAAGTTGTGAGAGTATGAAAAGAAACCACATACATTAAGATACACAGATATTCATTGGTGAGATATTAAACAATCCCAGTGTATGTGAGAATGCCACAGCAAATCCCATGAAAACTTGGGTCTGAGATGTCAACGAAGAAATCATACTTGAGGTCATGAGGGTCTGAGCCAAACTGTGCGGAAAATGTAACATAACAATAGGGCAATATACATGAACCATTCTAACTCCCGTGCCCTCAAATATGATACCAGAGACACCATACCAGATGTACACTGGATGTAAAAAAACTGGAGTACCATAAAAAATATCACGCCCGTAATTTTATTCAGTGTAGCTTAAGGCTGACTAACATATTTTATGGTTTCCTATAGATTTATCAAATGGACCACAGAACTAAGGGTATGAAACTATTTCTTTGGATAACCGAGTATATCTGGCACAGATTTCTCAGAACTCAGGTTGCTATTAAACCCAAGGTAAGGGAGAAAATTACCAACTGGTAATAACTGCAATAGGTACTTACCGTCGACGACAGAATTTCATGGGGACAACATTGCAACAGAAACGATTTGCACACCGTGTCATCATAAAATTTAACTCCGTTTCTATCGGCTTCACCTAAGGTCAGAAATCAATCATTGTACTCTCTAAAAAAAAATAGAGAGGAATTAGACAAAATGTAAAGAAAAGTTATACCATTTCGAGCCGTGCCCATCAACTGATCCAACATTGCTCTCATTTGCTCGTGAGCCGACATGATAATTTTTTTTTACACAGACTCTTTTATTTTGAAACCTTCAATTCATTTCTTAATTAATCAATTAAAGGACAGTTATTTCCTTCCTTTATTAAAATAAACGCATAGCACACGCACGCCAGCAAATCAAATATTTTTAAAATGGCGTCTCGCTTGTCTATATTTTTTGTCTATTGACTTGATGGAATGAAGCCTACGACTTGTTATTATTCTGCCACGATTATATTGCCAAGTAGTATTTTTCGAAATATGGGGTCTCAAATGACAGTTAATGTCAGTACTAAGCTGATGCCAAAGTCAAATAAATTTGTTGTCAAAAATAAACATATGGGTTTGTTTTTATTGGTCCGGTCAGCTATTTCATACATAATATACGTCGCAAAATACCTTGACAGCAAATTTTCACTGATATCATCAAATTATGGAATATTTTAAATGAGCGTTGTAATTTCTATCCGCCTTCAGATTCTCCTGTTAAGCAACGTATAAAATAATTATGGACTTAGTAAGAATTTTTGTCCCCGCATTCCCGGAAAACTCTACTGAAATCTATTTCAAAGGTTCCATCTGTACAACTCACAGTCCTATAACTATTTACTTAACACAATACAGTTCCAAAGATACAATACTAACAGTGAAAGCAAATGTGAAGAGCAACACTATTTATGGATATTATGGTGATTACTGTCCTAAACAATTCAGGAAATTTTCCAACAGTTTCCTTCTGAATAAAGAGAGAACTCAACTTAGGAAGTTATCTATAAATGGCCAATGGAAACAAGCAAATAACAGCATTATCCTGTATTATGACTATGACACAGTCAGAGATTCGCAGACTATATCAGAAAGCCAAGACATGAAAAAGTTGCAATATTTGATACATAAACAAGATGGGCTAACTCTGAATGAAGGGAGTTATGTTCCAAGTATAAAATTCCCATACTGGATATCTTCATCAATGTTTGTCCAACACTTTTGTAACTACTGGAACTTAGTGAAATGGCTAACAGAGGCAGTAAGCAAAAAGGTTTGAAATAATTTTATTAAGCCATTTCCCATGATTATAATATTTTTCAACAATCTTTTTTATAGTCACTTGGTGAGTAAAATAGATAATATTATTCTGATAACAACATCATACATTTATTGATCTTACTTTATGGAAGTAGGTTAACACTCACATCTCCATGGAATATCTCATTTATATTCCTCTTCTAAACCATGCAACGGATTTTGATTTGGTTTTCACTAATAGAAAGAGTGATAAATGAAGAAAGTTTGTGTTTATACTTTGTGAATATTTTTTTGCAAAATGGACAATGTTACAGAGGTTTGACAAAAAAAACTGTCACTTAATATATTCTTGCTAAGCCCAATCCTCATCTATATTAGTAATTTACACCCATGCAAAGCCAGAGCGGGTCACTAGTTATAATAATATTTTTATAAGTACTTTTATACCTTTTTAGTAAATAAATTCCACTTCTGTTTCAGATATTGATAAAGCAAGGAAACCTGATCTTGGCAATATTGGCTGATATTCTATTAGGCTATCTTGTGTTACAATTATTACCCAAAAATACTGAAGAAATTAGGGGCTCCCTGATGGATATGTTAGAGGTAAGATAAATATTAGAAAGAAGTAGTTCTCCCATTATGAAAATTCAGTTCATTTTCCTTCATGGTGTAATGTTATGAATTCAAAATGATAGTAACTTAGTTACATGGTGCGGCGTAAAATGTCCACCAATATTATATTAATAATAGATATAAGCCATTTAGTCGAATTACAACATAGATTTACACAACAGTGTTATTGATGCTGTTTGTACCAGAGTAAACTAAAATAGATTTTGGACAACTATAAAATACGTAGTTATTTTCTCTTTAGCTCAATTTGCAATCGAATGAGTTACTTTTAAATCTTGTTTTCTTAGATGTTACTTAATCTCAGATAAAAAGGTAAAATTACAATAAGTATGTAATAACTTAAATATAATCACATAAAGGCATAATTTTTAAACCCATTTTATTTATTTCAGAAATTAATAAACATGTTGTATTCTTTGCTCACCTGGCTTATGGGGGCACCAGTTGGACTGAAACTGAATAATGCATTCAACAAAATGTTAGGGAAATACTTTTCCTATCATGTACAACTATGGTGGCTATTTTTAGGTACATATCAAATTATATACTCATAATAGTATGTATCCATAATTAAAGATTATTTTTATACATATCTCTCTGAATTTATAAATTTTAAATTCATTGTTTATCTTTCAGATACATGTAGTACAAAACTGGATTTAATACTAAATGTGTATCATTACATAGGCTACTTGGGACTGACATTTCAAATTGCTGTGATATCAGATACTATTTGTGTGGCAACATTTCATTCATACTGCATTTATGTGTATGCTGCAAGGTAAATAATACACAGTCTCCTCCCCTTCCCCCATTCCCATAACGCATACTGAATCTGATTGGTAGATGATACAGAACAAAACTACATCACTGTTTCAGAGAATGACATCTAAAAGTATTTAATACATGCATCTGCTAACTTTTGTGGAAACTTTCAATAGCATATCTGGGAAGTATGTACTGCCTAATTTACAACACACGAGACATTCCATGTGCTTAATCTCAATTGACTGATACAATATGATACAACTTGGGTCTTCCTATACGTAAGAGGTTTTTAAATCTGTCGTTTTGAGAACGTGGATTTTGCACATCAGTTTTCAAGTGAAAAAACTCATTGGCATACGTCGTTACTTGAACTAGCGACCTCTGGATCTGCTACTGTTAACGATTCGCCCCCATTCAGTTACTTCCCCATAGTCGTAGTAACTATCTACCTGCTCAGTTTTCAATACTCAATGACTTTAAGAGCAGTAGAACTCTCGCCAAGTTCGTCTGGGGAAGTACTGCCACCATGCCCATATCGGTCGCCAAGCAGTACGCATTCGCGTTACTGTGTTCCGGTTTGAAAGGTGTGGTTTCCGGTGAAATTACAGGCACAAGAGACATTCCACCTACACGTCTTAGAGTTACGGGCGCATACGATGCGACTTGGGTCTTGTCGTACCTAGTAGGGGAGGACCGAAGTCACATCAGTTGTTATGGGCCGAGGTTACCACTTAACACCAGGTGGCCGCCGGCTCGTTCCGTGACTGTTTTACATAAAAGAAAATGACAGATGAAAATGACAAAATAAAGCAAAATAAATAAAATAAATTACTTTACTTATATAATTATGTTTGCAGGCTCTTCAATATCCAAATATCTGGCCTCAAAGCACTGCTAAGGCTGTTTGTTGGGAGAAAATACAACCCATTACGCGGTGGCATTGATTCCTGTGAATATACAAACCAAGAACTGTTTGTCGGCACGGTAGCATTTTCTATACTTCTGTTACTGCTGCCCACAACGACTCTTTACTACACTGTGTTTACTGTGGTATGTATTCAGTCGTACTGTCCTATTTATTGGACAGTAAAAGATTACCTACTCCTAATAGGAGTCGATATGCATATATAGTCCGCGGTGCACTGTAGGTCGTGGGTTCGATTTCCATCCAGGACAAAAAAAATTTATGACGAACATAGATGTTTGTTCTGTGTCTTGGTGTCAATATGTATGTATTTACAAAAAGTATATAAGTAGGTATTATATCAGTTGTCTGGTTCCTATGATATAAGCTATGCTTAGCTTACTTTGAGGCTGGAGGCGTGTGAAATGTCCACCAATATTTATTTATTTGCTGAAAATATTTATAGATGTTTGTTCTGTGTCTGGGTGTTAATGTTAGCTATGCCTACTTTGGAGCGGGATGGCACTGTGTGAAATGAAAAGAAATATTTATTAAAAACTAGCTGTTGCCCGCGACTTCGTCCGCGTGTAATTCTGTTTTATCACGCACCCCTATTTTACCCCTAGGAAAATAGCCTAAGTTACTCCTTGTTACATCAGCTATCTGCCACTGAAAGTCCCGTCAAAATCGGTCCAGCCATTTCAGAGATTAGCCGGAACAAACAGACAGACAAAAATTTAAAAAAAATGTTGTTCCGGTATATGTACCGTGTATACATCCATATGCACTTAGTAAAAAGCGGTTATTTTAATATTACAAACAAACACTCCAATTTTATTTATCAAAAACAAGTGTTGTTATGTTGGCCTTCTGCGCATCGCATAGGTACTGAACGAGTGTTTCTGAAGTAGTAAACCCCAGTCGAGCGACGGTGCTGACTCGCACTATTTTGTTTCAGTTTCGAATCTTATCACTTGCAGTACAGCACATCCTGGCAAAACTTATATACACCATACAGACATTACCACTGTATGTTGCAGCGCTATGGCTGACCAAATCTCCTAAAGTTGCAGGTTTGAAATAAATTAAAAATAAAACACATAATATTAACTAGCAAATTTATATTATTTCTTGTTTTTTTCACAGGAAATATATATCTGGACGTGAAGAAGAGTGAAGAATCTTCGGCATCCATAGTCGTCACAGTTAAATTGAACAGTAAATCTATTTTCGAGCTGATCAATCGATTCAAACCTCCCGTAGAAGGCCCACAGCACGTTCAATGGACTAATTTGATTTCGAACGTGCTGGGTGGAAAGCAAATTGTTTGATCAGTCACAAATTGTATTTAAATGTAGTCAGACACGGTTTATAAAGAACTCGAACAAAACTTATTTCCATCGAAATCATAAATCAAAATCATTTTTTTTTTATTAAGGAAATATAAAATGAATTGCAATATAATTAAAAAAAAACGATGATTTAATCAAATCAAATCAAATCAAATATTTATTTGCTCCAAGAAGGGTGGTCTGTAGAAGTAGAACTATCGCAGAAATCAACGCCCACCTCTGTCACAGCGGTTCGTTAGTTCCATATAATAAAGTGGAATTATTTTGTCTCATTTTGCTTTCGAACGTGTAACAGTGCGCCCTCAATTTCATTTGACGCCTATTACATGATCGGATTTTGAGATATGTAGTGAGATGTTAAGTCACTAATTTATTGACGTTACGCAATCATTAACATTTACAGTATAATTAACAATTTTACACAGTTCTAAAAATTAATCGCAAACACTCTATATAGCGTTCGCTGTCTTGAAAAAAACGCTGCCTCGATGTTGCAACGCGTCCGTTTTATATCAGTCAGACAACGGCCTGAATTCAGCCACGGTTCGCTGCGGCTGTTTGATATTAATTTTCGTGAAAGTTCCCGTGGAAACTTGGAATAAAAAGTATATAAAAACACTCATATAGGTACTTAGAAAAGTAACGTTGTTAATAATTTCAAGTTCAAGGACACTACACTATCATACGCAAGCATATTGACTTTTGAGTTGTATTGCTGTTGTCTATGGGCGGCGGTTACCACTTAACATTAGGTGGGCCGTCAGCTCGTTCCGTCAATTCAATTTTTCATATTATAATTTATCAATTATTCATAATATATTATTATTATATATAATATAATAAAATGGATTTAATATTTATATACAAACAATTAGATGGTATTAGGACTAGTCTGATATTTATCTGGATTTTTCCTTTTTTTTTTCTTTTTTCATTTCGCAAAATGATTATAAGCCGTGTCAGACTGTACCTACCTTCTGTCAAGCTTCACATCAAGGAAACTTGTGTAATGGAAATGTAATTTATAAACTTTATATACCTACATGTAAATAAAACAAATGAATTGTCTGGACTTATTTTAATATCGTTCAATATAACACATTGCGCAAAAATAAAAAATTTGTCGCCACACTTAAGTTTCTGTAAGTCTAACTGACAAACAAAACTCAAACCTTTAAAAATAATTTATTCAACACAAAAATGGAATAAGTTGACATGAGACAAGTGTTCCAACCAAAATTGGAACTGACTAATAGCATCTAAAAAATGTGTTCCAATGTAAAGAACCTTATTGGCCGTTATGTTCATGTACCTTTAGGTACCTAATAAAGAAATCCTTTAAAAACAATTTATACTATCCTGGTTATTTATAGGCAAGATATCTTAACCTTATTAAAAATCTTCCATGTCCAACATATAATGGGATTACTAGAATCCATAAACTTTTTGTTAACATGAAGCAAACAGGAGTTCCCTGATGGGCTCGTCACTAAGTTGGGAAGAAATTGTAAGTTACAATTTTGTGTGATGACGTTACGATTCGCCTCAAATCCATCATCAATTATCGGTTAACCCCTGGTTTTACTTTGCGTAAATAACGAATTTTAAATCCTGTAAGTTACAAAAACTTCGGTATCTCCAACTGAAATCAGCACCTAAGTTATTTATAGATTTAAATATTTAGTATTACTTTTTCTGAAGTTGCTTCAAGATTGACATGTTGAACAAATAGGAAGATTTCTGATAAATTCACAATACAAACTATTTTAATTCATAACATAAATTAGTTGATGCATGCTAAATGTTATTATGAACACTTCATGCAGTGACGTTCAGTTCTTAACATGTTTAAGGATGGCAGTTAGTTACAGTACAACACTTTATGATAACACTGATACGTCAAATATTGTTAGTCAAGACGAAATTAACAAAACAGCGCTGCTAACCTCTTACGAAAATGATGAATTTGTAATATCTTTTATAAAACAGTCAAATATTGTTAGTCAAGACGAAATTAACAAAACAGCGCTGCTAACCTTTTACGAAAATGATGAATTTGTAATATCCTTTATAAAACAATCTGCTAATTCATACCATACAACCACTAAGTATATCTGAGCTCATTTTTTTTTTGTTAAGTTCTGGTAAAGTACCTACGCAAATTCATTATACGTTAATGCAAATAATTTGATAGAATTTATTAATGTTAACAAGTTCGTACTAAATCTCTTTACCTCCTATAAATATTTACATAAATATTCCAAAATATGTTTGTCCACCGCTCAGACGACATTAACATTAATGATAGTGTTTATAAAGCTAATTATTATGCAAGGGTGATTTATATTGAGAACACTAAGATTTTGAGAAATACAGGTGTTTATAAACGCACAGCGGTGAGAAGCGAATCTACCCCCCGCGTGCCGCGTGCGCTGACATCAAAGGTAGGTCGGTCAAAACAATTACTCATACGATAGACGGGAATTCTTATCTATTTCATTACGATCACAGATTATGAAGGAAATGTGACATCGATCACAATACAGATATTTGAAATGAGCAAGAATCACCCTATGGATTTATTATAGATTCCATCGTTACAGTAGCACACATTAACATAGTACAATAGAAGCGAACTGTGACGGCGACGTTGCGGACGTATCGACGGCGTTCTAGTTCTTGAGTACACACCTGTAATCCTTATTGACCTCCGAGGTTGAATTCGGGGAGTGTTCTTTAGGTCTAACGGTACCCCGACACGAAGCTAATTTCGATTCCAAAGCCTACAATGAAGAAAATTACACAATAAATGAATGATGTTATGAATATTAGTAGGCGAAAGGATAGTGCATAGCCGTCACCCGACATAATATTATATATTAATATGTATTTACAATAGGTTTCCACACGAAAAATTAAAATCATCAGTAAATTGTGATAGTAAAACTAAAATGCATTGATATTATTTTCGAACATCAAAATATGTACAGCTGTAACACATAAAAACAAAAGTAGATAAACACTAATATGTACAAAGGCGCTCGTAAACTTCTTGTGCTTGCAATTAAACAAGCTAATGAACCATGCTTAAGTATGTACTGGCATAAGCCCATAAGGCCACAGCCAGTGGCGGATTTACCAGCAGGCTAAGTAGGCTTGAGCCTAGGGTGGCATATTTTAGGGGGCGGCCAATTTGAAAACCGGTTATTTAGCAGTCTTACTTTTTTTTAGACGGCTTGGAAGAAATGTATTCTAATGATTTAGAGACTGAATTAGTTCAAGAATGCATTCATTTTCAAAACCCACATTTCTTCGGCAAGAATTTCAGTAAAACCAAATTCTGAATCATATGAAAGTCTATCTTCGTTTCTGCGAAAACAGAGCTGTATGAATGGCTTTATGTACTCCGGCGACAAATTGTTCGGATGAGAGAAGCTTTTCTTGTCTAAAAAGGGGTCAAAACATTTTCTGAGATCGACCTTAAGTCAAGAAAAATTAAACGCTTTAGCTCTTTTGTGTACTTATCTATAGAGTCTGAATTAATGAAGATCACTTACGACGATATTATCGATGATTGTGACAACCAAAATCGCGCAAAAATGTATTGTAGGAAAATTTAAAAAGTTAATTAAAATTGTTTTTTAACTGTTTAATAAAGATTATTTAACTACGTTTACCGAATGTACATTATTTCGTGAGTGGCGTACCCAGCCTTATTAGTCGTACATCATTGAGCTTTGATTACCAATTACCTCGGAAATATACTCAAATTGATACGCAAATCCTGTGCAATTTGAAGCGAATTGTTGGATTTTAAAGATAATCTAGTAACTGACAATTTACAATTGTAGAGGTAAGGGCGGCAAAATGTTAATAGCCTATACTTGGGAAATGTGTAAATCCGCCACTGGGCACAGCTCATAACGAGCATATTATTGTTGCTTCATCTAATTGTTAATAAGTTAACCGCACGCTTATACGTTTAATTCTATAATTTTGAAATAGAAGTTTATGATTTTACATGAATTCAGCTAAATATACATTTATTTCTTAAAAATGCTTTCAAACACAATAGGTAAGCATGCTGGTCCTGGTTCACACTGTGATGCCTGAGATCAAACCTTACAATTGTATTCCACTGTTGATGTTATTGTACATAAAATCAAGTCATGCAATTATAAATTCATTATTGTGGTAATTTGTAAATATCGAGCGCTATTTACAAGAGTATTCATTTTACTAATACACATTTTATTAAAATGTATACAAAAAAAACAATAACAAACTATGTACCAACTACACAGTCCAAACACAATAATAACTAAGTGGTATTAACTAGAAAAGCTAAATGCACACTTGACATATGTGATTACAATGTTCATTTACTTAAATATTTATTTGTTTACTTTTCCCTTGATCGTTTCCCTTTTTTATTGATGCGAAACTCAACAGGTTTTCAATACCTTCACGAGACCTCACGGCAAACGATCGTCTCAGTTTTCCATTTTCACCCGAAGCGGATCGAACAAATGGATATTCCGACGCTCTGTTAGATGATGGAGTCTTTTTAGGAGCGTTACTGTTTTCGGGTCCCGACAACTGTCGCGTGAAAGCTTTCGGATTTCTGTATTCTACTGTGTCAGTTTTTTCGCCGGTGGGTTCAGGTATGTTGGGTCCGCCGGCGCCGGTCGGTGCTGGCTCGGTACTACTCAAGGGCGATGGCTCACAGGAGCACTTTACCTTACCACAATCACGGCAAAGAAACCTTTCAAGCTGCAAGCAATAAACAACATGCATACTACACAACACGCAACCATGCAACTACAGGACTACAATAAAATAACATTAAAATAATAAACTTAATTTTATATATTTCACTGTAAAATAGATTAAATATTCATAACGTATTTGTAACAACATAAACTTCAGTGATAATTGAATTTTTTACAATGCACAAAATAATTAGCTTTAAGCATCTATAACCTATTCATTTAGCTAGCTGTAAGATTTCCTTAAATTGTAAATATAAAATAAATAAATAATACAGAACTATAGGAAAGAAAGAAATTATAAGGTAAGGCTGTACTGTAATAATATATATATAAATAAATACTGTGATAAGAGCAAAAAATAAACATAGGTCATTTATATCAAGGTATAGAATGACTACTAGCGCTAGAAATAATATGCTAATAAGAAAATATTTTAAAATTTTAATAACTACAATACACGCTAACTACATTATAAAATGTAATACGTACATACACAGTATAATAAATACCATTATAACAATAATATTTACAAAAATATATAATAATAATATAGGTACATCATAATCTAATACAGTCTATAGTGATAACTACACCAACAACTACTAATGTGATTTTAACTAATAAAATAATAATTTGACTTACCCCAACTTTCCTTAGAAGATCTCCCACCATGTTGATAGCTGACACACGAGACGAAGCCGTCATTGCGTTACCGTTTATTTCACCTAAAATTTCAATAGTACAAGTTTAGAAATAACCTTATACCTACTAGTAGCACTCATACATCTGATATGTTAACAAGATAGGCACATTGTAATATATTGTATTGACTGTCTGTACCCGTGATGTTAAAAAAATGACATTATCTATACAAATAAATAAAATTGAAGTATCTGTAATATCAAAATAACAGCTTTTTACTTAATGCATATGAAAGTATATGTGGAACATAATATCAAAAACATTTCAAAGTTTCTGCCTGATGCTTATTCTTGCTTATCTCTGAAATGGCTGGACCGATTTTGATGGGGCTTTCACTGGCAGATAGCTAATGTGAGAAGGAGTAATTTTTATGTTGGTTAATTCACAAAATTTTATTCAGCAAGGGCGAAGCCGCGGGCTCAGCTAGTCTTCAATATGTGGAGAAGCAAATGATACTTTTATCAGGCTAAAGATTTAATGAGTTTGTGTTTAAGTCTATCCAGTCTATGACGGGCACCTTGTATATAGTGTCAAGCCTTATTTACACATTTAACCAACTGAACTAGGATATAGAAATATTGTATCTTGATAGTAACAAAACAACTTACGTTTCTGTGGTGAAATCAACGGTGTCTGTGTTTCTATCTCAACAAGAGTCCGTGAAGTGTTTGAAATGTGTCCATTGACTACAGCAGTCTCATTTGTACTTTCATCCTCCTTCTTATGCGGTCGATGTATGACTTTCAGTTCTTGTTTCAGATCTGAATGGAAACAAGAAAGTAAGTCATAGAGAAATAAACATTGTGGACCATTCAATTCAAACCAACAACACAGGGAAACCTAGTGTGGGGACTAGTGAACCTTTATCGTAAACAATATATTATGTGACTCACTTAACTGCTCAATAATGTATAATTTTATACCTTTGTGGAAGAAATACTTTTATTTATTTATTAAATAATTATAACAGAGAGAAAATAAATTAGCTGATACAATAAGATATACACAAGAGCATAGGGTCTACTCACAATGTTAAAATTTTACTATAAATAGCGCTTTTATCATTATACATCTTTTACTAATTATTATATTAAAAATGTCCAAATTACTGGTTGCATCTGCTTTGCTACATTAATAATTATACATTTTAACCAATTAACCCCACATAATATAAATGTATGTCTATGTCTATGTCTAATACACACCTCTGATTTCATCTGTCGCTCTCTGGTACTTGACATTTAGATTCTCTTTTTCATCAACTTCACTCTCTAAGACAGCATTCCTTTCATATGCCTGGTTTAATAATGTTTCAATGCATGCCACTGACTCTGTTATGACCCTAAAGGAAAAACATTCTGTATACATTAACTAGTCCTGCCATAAATTCTGCTACATACACTTTTTTATGTGAAAAAGATACAGAACAAGCAGATGGTCCACCTGATGTTAACCGGAACACAGTAATGCAAAGGCATTACTGCTTGGCGGTAGAAATGTGTAAGGTGGCAGTAATTCCCCAGCATACTTGGCTTGTTCTACTGCTACTACAATATATCATTTTGCATGTGACATAAGAATGAACAAATATTGTTGCACTCGTTTGTTTCAATGTTGTTATTGTGAAATATTAATTGCCAGTTGATAAGTATGAGCTCACCTTTGACCTCTTTCGAGATCATCATTTTTTTGCTCCAATTCCCTGATATAATTGGCCTGCTTTTCCTTGTCCTTTTTCAAAGCACGCAATTCATCTTCTAAAGCACTTGTCTCTTGTTGACTTCGTTCCAACTTATTCTGATATTTAGAAAAGTACAAATAAATAAATAAACTCATACATTCTAAACTTAAGAATTCCTATATAAATGTTTGTCCTATTCAGGATTTTTTCAGACAGACAGACATTTTGGATATTTCAGACAGTAAAACATTCAGGATTCAGAACAGTTAAAGCATACATATTTACATCACAGGTTAACATGCAACTTCACAAAAATCCTATTCTGATGCAGTTGTAGGTGTTCTTTATATGTAACATGTGCTTAACACCTGTTATCTGAGTGTGCTCTTTTGTCGCAGCTCCAAGAAGTGTAAGCAAATAATATACCCTTATTTGTAATTCCCATGTTATATATTTTTTTATTATATATATTTACTCTTTATTATTATTTTATAGATGTTTTGTTTTGGTTATTGTTTATTAATAGTTTTTCAATATTATTTATTCATTATCTGCGTCACCCATCTATGAATTGTATTTTCTATTATTTATGTACATAATCCTTGCCCATGATCTCACTAGGCGGCTCTACTGGAAGACCAGCATTGGTTGCTACACGCAACCAGCACATGCTGAGGTAGACACCACTTAGCGACAAATTTATTGCTGTCTAATTTATTATTTCTTTATGGTTATTATTGTGTACAGCCTTGAATTGTAATAAGTTGATGCAAATAAATGTTATTTTCTTTCTTTCCATGACTCAAAAAGCAATTTCTGCAAATGAATCACAGATTCTAATAAACAAACATTCATAAAAAGAAATTATAATCATCTGCTATTTGACATATATAAAAACCCTTCAAGTAACATTCAGAGTAAAAGAGACTTATTATATCAGAATTACTACAAACAATACACTGTGTTTACTTAATGTTTTGTGAAAGAAAGAAAGAGAAAATATTTATTTTGTGCTGGTATAAATGCTGAGAACTTATGAAGTCATACCATTAACATATCTTTATAGTGAGAATTTTACAGCCATTGAGGCAGCCTACCTTATTAAGAACAAGTAAAGAGGAATTCAATTAGTGTGAAAGGTTACAAGGCTATTTAGGGATGTGCTTACCCGGAGGCTTTCAATTTCATTTTTTAATCGCTGATTTTGATGTTCAATTGCTCTGTTCTGCTGTTCCGTCTGCATCAATGAAGCCTCAAGTTCTTTCTCAAGCTGAGCAGAATTCTCAGTATACTCATCCAATTCTTGTTGAGTTTCGTTAGCCCTGAAAAGCAATGAATCATTAAATGTCATGCAAAATGCCAAATAACAATCAAATCACAAAAGACAAGAATTTTGCGACGTACTTCTGCTCGTAATGTTTGGCCTGCTTCTTCCAGTATTCCACTGAGTCTGATTCTTGCTGCCTTAGAGATTCCATAATTGTAATATTTTGAACGAGATCTCAAGGATTATAACGTATCATAACAAAACTATTCAATTTGGTCCGTTACGCATGTGGTTTTCAATACAGTGAATTTAAATGATTGCAAAAAACTTTTTGAGAATACTTTTAGATAACGCCTGTAAAACGCTACGAAATGAACGTAATTTCGTCGTCAAAAATCCAAAACAGACACCTTCCTTTATTCGATTTCTTTACTTGTCTTCTAAAAGTAAAATGGCGATTGACTTTTCTGACAATGACAACGACTACCTAGTTTGCTTTTGGCTGGTTTTGTTGCTGTCAAACCAAATACGATATATCTATGGCAACGGTGAATGGAATGATATGATATGGCGTACAGAACTGCGGGTAGATTGCCCACCAGAAGTTAGAAAATATCCTCTGTTTCAGTAACGATGTTGTTAGTTATTGATTACAACGCTTCTTGCAAATATTGTATTTAAGTCGTAATCACAGTAGACAAAACAATAAATATTTATTGACTACTTAAAAATGGGTAACGTCAAGTAACAAAACAAAATAATCATAAGTACCATATACTCAGTGCTATGTTCAGCGCTGGTCGAAACCCTAACGTTAATGAATCAGACATGTACATATATGAATACAAAAAACCAGTGCACCTAAACATAAAAAAACACTCGAAAAATTGTCCTGATCAACATCCTATTATATTCATTCGAGGAGAGCATTGGGATTCCTCGTTTTATAACGATTCTCTATTATGTTTACAACTGACCATAAATTAGTTTCAATGCAGATACTTCTAGAACTGTGCTACCCATAATTTTAGATATAATTTGACGACTACATGGCCAAGTCAGTATAGTTAATAACCCTATCTACGAAGCGAGGTAGTGCCATGAAGCAAACCTTGTGCTAAAGTTAAGCAAAAGTTTGTTCTCGGATTCTGGTTGTTCATTTCTTGTTTGTCTCTGCTTCTTTTGACACAGGAAAACAATGCAGGTGGCATGAGTGATAGTAAAATCTTCTAATGGGCATATCCGAGAAGTGCAGTCTTCCTGCCACAATCCATATTCCTATTTCTGACATTGACATACAAATATCTGATTGTCATGACATTGATAGTCGAGTTGTTGGTTTTGCCAATTTGCACAGGTGATTGAGGAGAAAACTAGAAACATTGTTTCTCTTGAATGAAAACATTGAAACTAAAGAAAACTGAAGATATATTATGATATTTAAATGCTGTAGCTTTAATATAATTAGTACTGAAAGGACTTGTGTATTAAATTCATCGTTTGGCAATGCCATACACTCCATAATCCAGTTTCAGCATCACTCTTGTTTTCGAATGACGTGTAATGATTTCAACGGCGGACGCTGAAGATATAGCACGGGTCACGTCAGTTGCAGTTAGTTTATCTAGCGATGCTCGGAATCTGCCTGGAAACGCTCAGGTTTCTACACGACAACATAAGGAGTTAACATTCAATATGCTTATTAAAGAGATGGTGTTCTGTGTTGCTCTAGCGCTGACTACGTACGGGGCACTGCACAATACGTGAGTACTGAGGGCATCCCTTTAGCAAGTCTATTATCAATAGTACCTACCAATAATCCTGGACTATTTCTACTATTCTATTATAATCCTAAAATGTTGATTATGATAATCCTAAATAGAAGTCTAAAGACACCTCATCGAAATCGAATTATTCAAGAAAAATACACATACACATACCTAACTTTACAAGTAGTCAGATTAAAACTGATGCAATTGAAGTTTGTTTACTTTTTAACATAATATTTTATTGTTATTGTTTACAGAGCCACCAAAATATCAAGACATCCTCAAGCAGTGAGATTTTTTAGTGCTGATTCAGTAGTGACTGATTATTACCACGGGCAGCTTGGTAATGCCCTTGCAGCAGTGAACAATGCAGATATATCCTTCGTCATGTACTATGCACCCTGGGATGCTGAGTCACAGTATGTTAAAGGAGAATTTGAAAAGGCTGCTATGGTGCTTGGTGATCGTGTTAGTTGTTTTAAAATATCAACATTTTAATTACTCCATCTGCCCGATTTCCAATACATATAGGGTCCTGTGGTAGATTATAACCACTGTAGCTAAAGACTAGACTAATCATTCCACTTCAGGAGCCAGTGTCCCTGTTAAGTAGAAGTCTATTCAAATTTATTGCTAATTCCTTTGGTATAAGATATTTGTCCTGGTTGTTTGATTATTTCAGAATGATTGTACTAAAAGAGAGTTACTTAAATTATTTGTAAGAAAACTGTGGAGGTAATGAGCTTACAACAATATATCATACTAAGGTTCTCATGCTAATATAACCCAGGTGAA
This sequence comes from Chesias legatella, assembly GCA_947359385.1. Lineage (NCBI taxonomy): Eukaryota > Metazoa > Arthropoda > Insecta > Lepidoptera > Geometridae > Chesias > Chesias legatella. The sequence goes on along the minus strand of OX375773.1, from coordinate 5,406,855 downwards.
AAGTGACACATCTAGGCTCCGCTTATGTGAAAAAAGTGTTAAACTATGTATGTTTTAAAGATGAATGTTTTTGTTTTTAACTTAGAATTGAGCCTAACAGCATGAAATTAAATTTTTACTATTTATGATACATAAGGTCATGCTTTTAACATGAAAAACACATTGTTGGGACAGCACTGTTTGCTCTGTAATTATCAAAGTCTGTTTTTATATTTGAATTCCAGTTCATTTTGTATTTCAGTTAGTGACATGTTGGAATAAAAATAGACATGGTTTATAATACTTGAATTTCCACTAACTTTAAAGTTTTTTTAAATCTAAGGACTGAAACGGAAATATAACAATATTGGGTGAAACTAAGTATATTAGAACAAATACATTTGCAATTGATTTGTTAACTTTCATAGATTTCATTTTGATCTCTTAGTCATTACTTTTGATTTCTGTTTTCAGGTACATTTTGCTGCCATAAACTGCTGGTATCCTGGCAGTGAATGCAGGTTGTACCACAACAAACTGGCATCTTGGCCCATAATGATGGTCTACACATTCACCTCTAGTGGGATCCATTATAAAGGTAGATTTATTATATACTTTGACAGACAACATTCTTGCAGTATCTTGTATTTATATATTGAACTCTCGCCAAGTTTGTCCAGGGATGTAGTGCCACCATGCCCATTTCTGCCGCCAGTTGCCGGTGAAATTACAGGCACATGAGACATTCCACCTATACGTCTCAAGAGTTACGGGCGCATAAGATGCGACTTGGGTATTGTCGTACCTAGTAGGGGAGGACCCAAGTCTCATCGGTTGTTATGGGCCGAGGTTACCACTTAACACCAGGTGGGCGCGTCGGCTAGTACCAACAAGGCTACATAAAAAAAAATTGGCCCGCCCCCTCCGGGTTTGTGTGGGACCTCTTAAAAGTTAAAAATTTTATTACAGGTCCTCGCGATGCTCATACGATGGTTAATTTCTTGGAACTGATGATGAAGCCATTGAAAAGGGTGACAACGGCAGAAGAACTGGTTACTTTGCTATCACACTGTGACGTAAGTTTCATGGAACCCAAACCTACAGATCGTACGCTGACGTCATTGTCACTGAGATGTCATTGCTATAAAACTTGACTTTTTGATTTGATAATATCAGTAAAAAGTAATTTATAATATCTTCCACAAATTGATACCTTGCAGCTCATAAGAGCAAGGTTTTAAAATATTTTTTTTTGTAATGACATGCATGTTCTTCTGCTCTTTTGAAAACTTCTGAGGTTTTACGGTTCGAGCCCGAGGCTAAATATATACGCACGATGTGCGCAATACCACATTCTCAAAACGATGAAGGAAAACATCGTGAGGAAACCGACGTGGCCTAGAACCAAAAATTCAAAGTCACGTGTCAGAAAGGAGCCTCTTTGAGGCGCACTTATAAAATCTTTTCACCACACTAGTTCGACAGAACCAGTGACTCGACTAGTAGTAGTACCATCAACTGTGTTTTCAGGCTGTCGCAGTTGGGTTTGTTCCATTGACAGTGACATCGAAACACTACAACACGTGGTACCAAGTGGCGCTGAAGTCTCGTGAATTTGATGTGCTTGGCGAGATATGTTTTGCTGCTGTCACATCTGACATGCTGGCTGCCGAAGTCGGGGTCGAAACCGTGCCTAATGCTCGTCTCATGTTGTGGAATGGTACAAAGGTAAAATAATTTCATGACATATTTATAAAACAAAGTCCCCCCCCCCCCCCCCCCGCCCCGCCCCGTCTGTCTGAACGCGATAAACTCAAATACTTATGAACGGATTTTCATACGATTTTCGCTAATGGACAGCGTGATTCATGAAGAAAGTTTTGGTGTACAATTCGTTAAGGTTTTATTTAAATTGCCTGAAATATGACCATGATAGTTGAGATGTTGGAAAAAAACGTACCGACTGGGAGCTTTACTGGCGTGCCAATACAGTTATATCTTAATTAAATTACACTATCGCTTTCTTCTTTTTTAGGCGTATATACTCTGCTTCCCGTGCGAAGCCGGGGCAGGTCACTAGTATTACGATAAGACATAAAAATACAAAAAATACAGGTGTCCTGAACAAAGACAAAATAAAAATTAGAAATCCTCGAAACTAGAACCCGAAAAATTAAAGTTAATTTATGTCACCATATAAAACTTTTATTAAAGAAACTTTTTTATTTCCAGGATTTCATATCGGAAGAGAGCACTAACACTACGTGGGCCGAATCATCCCTCTTGATGTGGGTGCTTCAAAATTTCTCTCAGCCCGTTGCGAGGATAACACCGCTGTGGAAGAAATCCTTTACCTTCGAGAGATACGTGGACGGAAGCCCCATTCTGATGCTCTTTACACCACTGAACCCCATCTACGACTTGCTGCCCAACTATGCCTTGGTAAGATAATATATTGGTGCTATTTTACGGGCGTTTCCAATAGAAATCCCGCCGCCTGCGCCAATCTACTACGAGTCTACGTTATTACTACGTTATTATCGTTATTACAGTAAAACTCGATACAATTTAGTTTGTGATACCATTATACAACAGACATATTCTTAACGATATAAAGTCATAGAAAGTAGAACTTTATAACTAGTAAATTAAAAGCTTAGTATCCCACACGGAATCATCAGGAAATTAGCATATCCTGGAGAGATTTCTAACAATCCTGATTGGGCTGCCGTGGTAGTAGAATATAGCCCATTCTATAAGTAGTTCATCAGTTGTCGGGTTCCCATGACACAAGCTATGCTTAGCTTACTTTGGGGCTAGATGGCGCTGTGTGACATGTCCACCAACATTTATTTATTATTATTATTATTATTATTCATAAACGTGGTAATAAAAGACGAACCGAGATATCACGAATGTGAGCGTGTGTGATTATGCAGAAGATAAATTAATTATTAAGCTAAAGCTAAGCGTTTCGACAAAATGCCTGGACTGTTACTTGGATAGATAGGATGTTTAATTCCCAACGAACTCCTTGTGTATGGGATTTTGATCGCAACGGATTGATAATGTTGTGTTGCAAAACTTCGCATCCCTAAACTGTGCTCTAAACTTGATTTCCAGATGCGAGAAGTCTCTATGGAATACAGCAACTGCAAAAACAATGGAACCAGCCCGTGGACAGCAGAATTAATAAAACTGCAACAATCTCAAAGAATAATTTATCAGCTCAAAGACTATATATCGTATTGTCGAGACTACAAATTCAAAAAGTCTACGAGGCGGCACACCGTCTATAGAAAGGGTGTCGAATCTAAGAATAATAAATACCCATGGAATAACAGTACAGAGAACGCACCTAAAAGTGATGTGTTTAATTTGTTTGCGAAGCGAGGAATTGGATTGGCGAAGGAAAGCAGTGGTTTGGACGACTCGTCAATGTGGTCGTTGGATTGGCTCCACGAGTGCAACGTCAAGACGTTACCGGCAGAAAGGAGTTTTTATGACAACTATGAACAGTGCAGATTGTTTGAACATAGTTTTGACGTTGAGCCTGAAACGAACGGCAATGGGGAGTAAGTGATTTTATATTGGTTGACTTATAATTGATTCAGTCGTTGTTGGAACTTATTGCGGTATATTTGATTTTATGTCTTATTTGTCTCTATGTATTAGTTTTTGTCCAGTGTTGGTTTTCAATTCGGTTTTTGTACTGTAATGAGCTTTTTGAAATTGACCAGTAACACGAATAACCTATGTCTAAATTTGGCTTACTTGTTAGATTGTTTTATTATTTTTTAATCATCCTGTTATTTTTCATTTGACGAGATTTGTGAATGAATCTTTCATTTATTTCTTTAAAGAGAGTAACAGTGGATAAGAATATATATTTGTATACAGTAAAAGTCATAAAGCAGATAGCGCGCAAGCATCCAACCCACCTGACATACTACATGGTGGTAATGTTGTTTCAGTTTCGGAACAACAATGTTACCACTCGAAGACGATCCCCTAACTGCTGAAAATCTGATTCAGTACAGCATCGAGCACAAGTGCAAGCTCCTGAAATTCGCACAGGAGTACAGTCCGCCGATATTTCCGTTCGGGAACCAGGACGAAGACAGACATAAATCCAACTTGACGCGGATTAACGGACTCGCTTGCGCGGCTAACGTCAGTTTGAATTTTTTGGCCATGGACAGTATACATAATCACCATTTTGCTGAGGCACTCGGTATTGATATAAGGAGTAAGAAAGACATGACTGCTGTTGTGATATTAGATAATGAGGTAAGATTTCGCCATGTCATATTAATGAAAATTTATTACCTTTTGAATACAGAGAGAATGTCGTATTTCCATGCAACATTACGAGATCAACAGTTGAAATGTTCGAAATAATTTTAAGTCCAATATGATTATACTATGCTGTTTTTAATAAATCTAAAGCGGTTATAAATTAATCATACATTTGCCCTTTTGTCAGTGAATATCGTGTTAAAATCAGTCTCCTAAATGACGATAGACTTATAGCTATGGTGTCCACGAAACGTACATAAATAAGAAATAAAGTTTTCCTTTTCGACCGTAGAATCTCATTGTCTTTTCAGAACGAAAGCCAGTACGTTTTGTCAGAGGAATACAGTGCCAAATCATTAAGAGATTTTATTTACAACTTCACAATGAAAAAGTTGAAGCGTTCGCTTCGCTCGCATGTCGCGGACTCGTGGCACACGCATTACTACGCGTCAGACGGGACCAACGAACAGATGGGCATCCACAATGATACACTGCACGTTATCGAACTCACCACTAAGAGCTTTAGGAGAATTGTGAACACGCCGGGTACGGTAAGTCTAGTGAAATTTCTTGAAAACTACATCGCACGCATGCGTGACACCATCTTATTCTAACGCTTTGTATCATGTATACGTCGCTCTCTTGTGCTCCACTTCGGTGGCATCGGAATATATAGCTCTCTTTCTACTTCTCGCTACGTGGTATCTTTCTTCCCTCTCATGTAACGAAATGTGCCTAAACGTCTTTAAAATTTAACTAATTTCTCGTTCGATTAACGATTACCGAATGGCCGCCTAAGAAGTTTCACTTCAAACAGTTTCCTAAATAGTGTTCGTATTACTTTTAGGTATATTTTATTTCTTAGCGTAATATGTTGTAACATACTATCAGATATGTATTAAAAATAATTACTCTCCAGATGACAATAGTGTCTGTATGCGGCGGAGCGTGCAGCGGGATGACGTCACGAGCGATCGTTACAGCCGCGCGACTACTAACCGACTGCGGGCTGAAGGCGAGAGCCGCGCGACTCGACGCGTTACGTCACGACTTGCCGTGGCAATACACCGCACACAGCTACCCGACGATATTCGTGTTCCCTGCTAACAGGTGAGATAGCTTAGTAGTGGGACTAGTTGCGTGGGATGACGTCACGAACCGTTAGCCAGGTCGCGTGACGCGACGCGTTACGTCACGACTTGCCGTGGCAATACACCGCACACAGCTACCCGACGATATTCGTGTTCCCTGCTAACAGGTGAGATAGCTTAGTAGTGGGACTAGTTGCGTGGGATGACGTCACGAACCGTTAGCCAGGTCGCGTGACGCGACGCGTTACGTCACGACTTGCCGTGGCAATACACCGCACACAGCTACCCGACGATATTCGTGTTCCCTGCTAACAGGTGAGATAGCTTAGTAGTGGGACTAGTTGCGTGGGATGACGTCACGAACCGTTAGCCAGGTCGCGTGACGCGACGCGTTACGTCACGACTTGCCGTGGCAATACACCGCACACAGCTACCCGACGATATTCGTGTTCCCTGCTAACAGGTGAGATAGCTTAGTAGTGGGACTAGTTGCGTGGGATGACGTCACGAACCGTTAGCCAGGTCGCGTGACGCGACGCGTTACGTCACGACTTGCCGTGGCAATACACCGCACACAGCTACCCGACGATATTCGTGTTCCCTGCTAACAGGTGAGATAGCTTAGTAGTGGGACTAGTTGCGTGGGATGACGTCACGAACCGTTAGCCAGGTCGCGTGACGCGACGCGTTACGTCACGACTTGCCGTGGCAATACACCGCACACAGCTACCCGACGATATTCGTGTTCCCTGCTAACAGGTGAGATAGCTTAGTAGTGGGACTAGTTGCGTGGGATGACGTCACGAACCGTTAGCCAGGTCGCGTGACGCGACGCGGTACGTCACGACTTGCCGTGGTACACTGCATCACGGGTCACGGGCCACGCAACACGTGTTCTACGAGAAACCTACGCGACTACGGCGCGGCGTAGCTACGGGCGGCGCTCCTCGCAACCTGTTATAATGATAATGGACATAGAGTTGGTTCACGTTGTGAGCAAAATCTGAACCTGGATTATACGATGCGGTTTACCGAGACTTTGTTTTACATTTGTGTACTAACCTAAAAAGGTTGAATTATTGACATGACAATGTCTTATAATTCGATAGAGCCGGCTGCACGCACGAAAAAACATGACTCATGCGGCGTTACCTCGCTCTGAGGCGTTCCATGTAAGGCTTGTGCAAGTGCAAGCGAGAGCGCGGAACGAGCGACAAAGAAGCACAATCGGCCTTTGCGTTCGGCAGCGTTCGACATCCGTCTCTCTCCTACTTGAGTGAGCGATGCGTCTGCGTGGACAGCTGCTAATACTTACATTTACATGTTTTGATCGAGTATCAAGTGCAGTGTAAAACTATTAAATTGTAAAAAAAAAATTGACATAATTGTATTTATGCGTACAAATAAATCTAACTTGATCAATTTCATTGTGATTTCCAATTACCTCCTTCTCTATATATATACAAATCTATTAAACAAATGAAATTAAAATTTTCTTTTGAAAAATGCTACCATTCCATCAGTATTTTCTTAAGACGTTGTCATGTTCAACTATCGTCAGTAAACCGACTTTACAGACAACCATTTTTTTTTTGATTACCTTTGAATACGTGTGAAATACTCAAGAGTCAGTGAGGATAACGAAGAACCAAATATGAAATTTAAATATTTAAACAACATCGACCTGTCTTGCTCTTTGGACTGGCGCACATCTCGGATTAGTTCGCTTCTGTCGTGTCCTCTAATACTTCACAATAAATAGAAGGCAGCCGTGACTGAAAAAAATGGCGGGTGTAAGCTAAATTCTTAACCGAAATTCTTAACTTCCTTTACCGATGTTGGTATACCCAATTCTGCCCTGGTCCTTGTAGAAACTGCTGTCTGTTCGTGTGTTCTAAAATGATCGCATGTATGTACAGGAAACGCGAAGCAGACAGTGACGCGTACCCGAACGGGTCTCGCATCACGTCGGGCGGCGTAGTGGCGCTCGCGCTGCGTTCGCTGAGCGCGCCCCAACACGTGCGCGTGCGCATCGCGCTCTGCAACATGACGCAGGTAACTATTGACACTTTAATGTTTTTTCATCAATTTACTTGTATGTAGTGTTCACATAGAGAAGGTCGTTCACACTCGCATGTTATTGTTTCAGGAATTTTTAATGAATATATGGTACAGTTTATAGAGCCAAATAAAAAAAAATGTGGTTTATTCACACAGCGCCATCTAGCCCCTAACTAAGCATAGCTTGTACTATGGGAACCAGACAACTGATAGATTACTTATATACTTTTTTGTTATATGTACACGGTTGTATCGCGGTTTTATCGTCAATTTAGGCTAGGCTAAATAGTTTTAACTGACCGTTATATGTCTAAAGTTTCTCATGAATTTCACTGGCGATAGTTTCTCATCTTAAATTTGCTATTGTTCCAGTCGAGTGCAGAGAAAAAGATCTGCCTGAAGGACATCAGAGAGCACATAACCACAGTAATAGATAGACACCTGAGGTATTGGCGACGGACGGAAATACGAGAGTTGAAGGACGCACTGCTCAGGAGACTGCAGCATCTGCACCAAGTGTCCTTAGCACTGAGCCTCCTTCACGTGTCAGATCTCAACGAATACAGTAAAAAGCAACAAATACTTTTTAGTTCCCTCAGCGGTTTAGCCAAACACTGGGAGATTGATGAGTCAATCCTGATAAATAGGAGACCTAGTTAGTGATAGTAATATTATGTAAATATTGTACATTTGCTCATTGATGATTCGATGTATGTATGTATTATAAGTACTTATCTGTTACATATTTATTGCAGAAATATTAAAAATGTTAACAAGAAAGTATTCGTCTGTTGTATCATTTTTGTTAGCAGTGCCAATCATGCTGATTGGAAAACTATGCCCTTTTCACCCTATTTCATTATACCGCAATTTTTGGTGTTCGATTCTATTCGAGTCACTGGTTCTCTCGAACCCTTTGTGGAGTTGATTCGTTAAGAATCGATTTTCCTGTATTGTCCGAGGTAATCAGATGGGGAGCAAAACCGAGTGGTAACAAAGTGTTGTAGTTATATTGCCCCCCCCCCCCTGCGCAACATGTTCGCGCATGTTATAGGTACTGAGCACGTGTTTCTTAAGAAGGAAACTACGGTCGCGCATTCTAGTCGTACACGCACCAATTTTTCATTCATAAGTTATCACCTATTCTACCTCACTTAGCTTATACAGCTGAGATGATGAAAAATATTTGGTCTGTAATTTTATAGACTCCCTTGCCTTCCAAGTTCCTCATGCATTCTACACAAATTGCCTAGTTAAACCATTTTTTCAGGAAAATTAAAACGTATTATTCTAATACATATATTGATATAGGTATGATTAATCAAAAAAAGTTAAAAATAAAGTTTTTATTATTATTATAATAACATTCATTAAAATTCGACGTCCCTTCCGAAGAACGAAAGCGTGTTCTGTTTAGTACTGCTTCGCCAACCTCTAACGACGCTCAACACCGCTGTGATGGCTTTCTTTACGTAAATATCTGCAAAGAAATTCACATTTTATTTCATATTAATTTACAAATGTTAAATATAGAGATTGAACTTCGCCGGATTCGATATTATTCAGAATTAACAAATATAAGTATCTAGTTTTAGTAGTAGAACATCAAGATTATTATTGATCCAAAAGTAGGTAATTAACCAACAATAAAATAGTAGTTAACTACTCCTGGTAAGTATGTATTAATTGATGATTAAAAGTCATACTAGTTACTACGCCAGAAAACGAAATTTTGTGTGATACGTAGTACCTGGGTACTTATGTATTCACCTAAAAGATAACGTTTATAAAATATCTTTCAATAGAAATTTCTTGCAGAATTTGCTCTTCTAACTCCTCTATAAGGTTAAATTAGTTTGTAATGAAAGTGAGTCTGAACTTAAGCTACCTTAGATATGCTGAGAGTTCTACATTTTTGATGTGTTCTTTTGTATATTTTTTCAAAAGGCGCACTTGGTACGGCAATTCTTATCACTCGCGCGCGAGTCTTTTTAAATACTCCTGTACTGGATATCACAGAAACACGTTTTTCGCGTTTAGATATTGCCGAATCCGGTAGGCAGCCAAACGATGGCGGATCCGTCGGATTGGCTCGCAATTCGATACCAACAGATCTTAAACGAAAGTTTAAGACCACCTAAGGCACCTGTAAACTTTTTCTTTGCTTTGCAGTAGTGTAGTGAGCCTGAGGGCATCCTTAAAGTAGATTTACTCTAAGGTTGGTACGCGAAAGTAACGTGAAATTTTGGCTGAGTAATAATAATAATATTGGTGGACAATTCACACAGCGCCATCTAGCCCCAAACTAGGCATAGCTTTTACTATGGGAACCAGACAACTGATAGAATACATACCTATGTACTTTTCTGTACATACATATTAACACCCAGACAGAACAAACATCTATATTCATCACACAAATGTTTGTCCTGGGTGGGAATTGGAGTTGAACCCACGACCTACAGCACACGAGGCAGAGTTACTATCAACTGAGCTGTGAGTCCTGTCGTTGGGGAGTAGGAGGGAGGGTGTTGGGGGAAAGAGATATCCGAGGAGAGAGAGAGAGAGGAGCAGTCAAGTACCTAGTTCAGAAGTAATTATTAAAAACATATAGGTATATATATACTCTTATTAATTGTCTGTTGCCTGATTACGATATACCGCACGTTATAGGTATAAGGCAGAGAAGCCAAAATCTAAGTTTCGTACTTATTGCAAACTCAGTAGGATGACGTTTTATCGTACCTTTAATAAAGGCTAATACACACTATATGTATGTATGAGTAAATATTAACGAGTATCATAAATAAATTTATTATATATACAAGGGGTAATATCCAGGTTAAAATTTATTCATTTATTTAGTTATTTATTTCATTAAAAATAAGACTATTCTGCTCATAAAATCACGTACAGATCCAAATGCCGTCTCGCTTCAATTGTGTATAGTTGTAATAACTACCTACCAACATATCCGTATCATATATCGCATACTTACATATCTTTAATTTTGACGTACTTAATTAATTTACAATCGAATAGGGCGAGATTGGATAATCTTAATTACTAAAGGTATTATTTTCTGCGTATAAGTAAACCTTGTACTACGTCATCATAGATGATAATTGAATTATTACCTACACGTGACTATGCAAAGGAAAATGTTAAGCCCGCGCTACGGTGAGCCACCAGCAGGACCAGGGGTGTATGAATGTAACAATACATGAAATCTAAATCTACTTTTATTTTAGTCGGCACAAAGTTACAAATTCAAAGATAGCATAGCAATGAGACGGCCATTTTAAAAGTCCTTTACATGCCGGACGTGCTTCGTCCATGTGGAATTAAATTTTATCACAAACCCCTATTTTACCCCGCGGAAAAGTTTCGTTTAAAAGTTCCGACTGTTTTACTACAAATTACAGAATCATCATATTTATTGAATGCTGCACAGTAAATCTGTATAATAAGAAAAATGGCTCATGCCAGAGCTGGCAAGTTTGAGCGCTAATGGTCCGGCAGCGACTCATTTCGTAGAACTGACGTCTGATTTGTATTGATGGTTGTGGTTTAAGAATATACAAGATCACTACGCAGGGTACTCAGTAATCTGGTCCATTGTTAAAACTACTCTTTCATTTGCTACTGACCAATAGCTTTGGTGTCCGTATAATTGGGAAACTTCTGATGGTACGGTTTGATGATGTAGACGAGGTCTATCCCCGCCACTCCGGAGACGTAGTCGCTAAACGAACCAGCCACGCGCTCGTCGCTGCTGCTTTGATGAACCTGACAATGAAAACACACACGTAATTAAATTAATTCTATGACGACAACACTATTTTGCTATCGGTACATATATATCATCTGTCTCAACCTCGCTTAACATGAGATCATAATGTAACCAAAAGCAACATAGTAGAACTCACGTCAAGTTCGTCCGGGTAAGTACTGCCACCATGCCCATTTCGGCCGCCAAGCAGTAACGTAGTGTTCCGGTTTGAAAGGTGCAGTTGCCGGTGAAATTACAGGCACATGTGACACTCCACCTACACGTCTCAGAGTTACGGGCGCATACGATGAGACTTGGGTCTTGTCGTACATAGTAGGGGAGGACCCAAATCGCATCGATTGTTATGGGCAGAGGTTACCACTTAGCACCAAATGGGCCGTCGGCGTTGGCTCCTTCCGTAACTGCATCACATGAAAAATAACTAAAAATGTATCGTTGTTTAGGATTTCTAAAAAGAACGTAACGATAGGGAGGGATGGTTTAAAACTTATTTTTAAAACATATAAAATATTATAGAGACCTCGTACAACCTCCCATCCGGTAATCGAGCTTGCCTGGCCGCGTATTCTCCTATGTCTTGTAATGTTTTGGAGTTACTTGGCTGACGCAGGGAATACCTCCAAGGATATAATATAAGTTCCTGAAACAACATCATACATTTGAAAATGGCGGTTAGACAATTTTCAGTTCTCAAACAATTTTCAATTTGATAACGATATAGATTCAGCTTAGTTGCATTAAAGCATTTTTCAAGCTAACTGTAATCTTTCTAAACTGCTTAGTTATATAAATTCAAAATAACACTAAACTTCTTTATGGTGCCCCTCATGGTTATTGGCAGAAATAGCTCCTAGTAGAACTGTATTTGTAAAGTTCGTCCGGTAAAGTGCGGTCACCGTACTCATTTCTGCTGCCAACCAAGCACTGCTGTGTTTGCTGAGTGTAAAGTCACACGAGTCGTGAAGTATACGTGGGTGACCAACAACCTTATTGCTAACTGAACTGTTCACAAACTAATGCGAACTGGGTCAATTAAGAATTAGACCTTTACGAGCTGGAACATTGTACCCACAGCAAATTGAAAGAAATACGTCTGATTGTCATTGTCCACAGTAAGCTTCACGTCGAAAAAGTGCTAATCAGAATGATCCACGTGCAAATATAAGAAGCCAAGTCCAGCCGGCAAGTACGCCCTAAAGGAACTCTTCGTTACCTTTCTTGGCACGAAGCTGGCATGCAGATGAATGACCAGATGTACGGTTTCGGCTAGCCGGTCCACGTACCGGCGTATCGACTCAGCCTCGGCCGTAGAGAATGGTTTCACTCCAGGGTACTGTTGAGAGCAGCGGTCGGGAGTTTTGTGCACATCGTCTGAGATCACACAACTATTCATTAATACTAATGTGTTATAAATCTCTAGGGTTTAATTAATTAGTACTTAGCAATCTATAATACTATAGGAACCTAGGTTACCTACCTATATATTATGTCTCCAAGTCTAATAAAAATATAATCAAAACGTGTACGACATGCATTTTTGTAATGTGCCTATGTAACTGAGCTACGTGTCGTGATTTCATCCGGTATTCTTTGCTCATAATAACAAAAATACAACTTCGGTCCTTCCATATTTAAGTATAGTAAGACCCGAGCCACACCGTATAGCGCCCTTGTCTCTGATAAGTTACATTGCAATGTCTCATGTGCCGTTATATCCCCAGTAGAGTCATTCGGCGTAAACGGAAGTAATGAATAGGCAGTACCATTTTCTCCAGAGCTGAGTGAGCGGATATCGAAAGCTCGTTTGAAGCCTTCTAACCGACAGCCAAAATACTTATACTTTTGCACGAGTACTTTAGAAGAATGATAAATAAGTTTCCGATCATCCGTTTCCGAGATATGAGCGTTTAAATTTTCTATGGCGGCCATCTTTTTTTTCCAATATCTCATACCATTCGCCCTCCTCTCCAACTTTAGCTAAAGAACGACCACCCTACCTGCTACAGTTTCCGAGGGGGGTCAAATGTCAGATGTTTTCCCGGGCACTCTGGACCACCCCCTATACGACCCTATACTCACTTTTTATCCACCCCCCCTCCGGTACTACCCAAACAATTATGTCAGTGAGTCAATCAGTCAGTGGTAATCGAGCTATATATAATAAGTTGGATACAATTGATAACTCTGCACAATATAAAAATAACTCGAGAATTGTGTTACGAAATAGAGCCTAATTCAGGCATCAAAAAAGTTTGTCAACAAAACTAGTGCCGAGATAAGACTCATTTTGGTTGGCGGTAAAGTTATTTCAATCAAATAAGTAATTAGACCTTGCCAGTGATATGCAAAATTTCTATTGATGTGGGTGCCAAAACACATATCATCCTGCGATTCCTTGTCGACATTCTTGTTCCATTCCATGGGTCGGTTGAAAGCTCTGATCGTTAGATTCTTCGACCACTGATTAGTATTTGCAGGCTGTTTTGATCGTATACTTTGAGTGAACTTTAAGCCATCAGGATTTCCCATCGGTATAAGATACCTGAAAAAACGTTGCCTACTGTATCTAAGTCGTTTAACTTGAGGCTGGGCAATGAATAGTCATATGTAGTTCCCGTGGCACTTTTCAGCAAAGATTTATTTCAGGTAGAGGTGAATATTGTATTAAAAATAAATATTCTCGTTCTTTTGATATAAGTTTTTATCTGCTGACCCTTTCCATAAAATTACAAGATATCATAAACTTATATTTTTTTATACAGTGGTTTGCGACCTCTTTAATTCTGTTCGTTTTAAATTCGCAATCACGCATTTAATAGGAACACATCACAAAAAATTTACGGTTACTCGTAAATTTCTTGGTACTATTGATTTTAATTCGATTCTTACTAAGACCACATTTTCATCATTCTATTACATCGATAAGAAGTTTCGTTTAATTTATTGGCTTACCAATCGTAATCGTTGAAGAACGGAGTTTGATAGCTGGAATCGTATAGCAACATGTCAGCTAACTCGAGAATTGCATTTGGCGCTCCCCACGCCATGCCGTTGAGGGCTAAAAGAGAGAAATAGAGTTAGAAGTTTTGTGTGAGATAGTCTTAATAAATCACTAATTATAATTTACTGGCCTCACGGCTCAGTCTCTCTGCCTTCTGCCCTAGAGTCGTGGGTTCGATACCCACTCAGGACAATATGACAACATGTTTGTTCTGTGTCTGGGTGTTAATATGTATGTATTTACATAAATTATATTAGTATTATATCAGTTGTCTAGTCATCATAGCTATATCTATCTCACAAGCTGTGCTTAGTTTGGGGCTAGATGGCGCTTTGTGAAGAGTATACGAATGTAACAAAAATATATCTAAATATTCTTAAGATCACTTTACCAACCAATGCATGGAATTATGCCATCTATATCTAATTTGTTTCTTATTTATCAGCAAATTTAACAATCAGATACTTTTATCATATGTCTAACAGTCTAAGTAGATTGATCAGATAATAAAATAAGTACCTACCTACAATTTAATTCGGCGTCGGCGGTTCCCCAACACAATCAATATATACAATCATTCGATCATATCACTTCATATTATGAATTCTTCTACATCTTATATGAATTTGGATTTAGTTAAAGAAAACAATATACTAACTACCCCTAGCTCTATAATTTGACCTAGACATCCAATCCAATATACATACATTTTTAATTAAGGCTTACCAGAACGTGACTTGGCCAATTTTCTCTTTTGAATCATTCTCTAAACCTCCATCAATAGTGATGAAGTTGATATATTATAAAGTAAATTTAACAACATAAAAAAAGTTCCAACAAACAATTGTTTGAATTACATAGATAAACTCTTTATTGCACACCAAAATCTAATAATAATTGACAAGATATTATCACACTAAAGTGGACACAATGGGCGGCATTATCACTAAGAGTGATCTCTTCCATGCAACCTTTGGATTGTTAGGACAGGTACTAAACGTTAGGCAACGATGTACACAAAATCATATAATATATGAGTAACTTAATATTTCACTGAATTTCTAGTTTAATTGAATTTCTACGTACTTCTGTCTTCTGATTTTTCAATTGTGATCTCATTGTATGTTGCATTACTTTATCAAATAAGGAAGTGCGTAATATATTTTTGAAGAATAACAATTTATTTCAGTAATTAATAATAACTTTCGTTTACGTAATATCATTGATATCGTTCATAAAATAATTGTAATTAAGCTAACATTTAAATACGATTATGTCGTATACATTTATTCTGCTATGTGGTTATGTTTTTAAGTAAATTTTTAAGTGCATTCTTATGCATTCTTTAACTTAGCCATCTCACTTGTTTTTTATTGAGAAGAGACATACCTCTGTGTTTTTATCACAGACAACAATATAATGTACACTCATACCTCCAACCACCAGAATCCCAGGTTTTCTGCTCAGCCGATCGCTACGCAGTTCCAATGCTACAATGGTACGGTTTTCAGCCGTAGAGGGCGACAGTCGTAGTACACGCGCCACTTCTTCATTTTCTTTTTCATACTGCTCCACTTTACTCAACAGAGTATCTGGGTTTAGATACTCGCCATAGGTTAAGTTGGTACTGGCACTCCTAACTGTTCTGATTTTAGCTCCTGACCTGTAAGGAAGAAACTCTTACCACTGCTGTATATTGGAGACAAGAGCCTAATTTATAAATAAATGAACCTATTACGACAGCCTGAACAAAAATAAATTGAAATTTGTCATAACACAAATAAACACCCCATACTACGTGTACTACTTTGTACTACTTTGTATCTAATTAAAGATAAATCATGAAATTGATTTAAAAGTATATATATAATATACGTAAGCTTACTGAACGTAGTTCCTTGGTGGAAAGAGTAACATGAACAAAGCTCCAAAAAAATATAAAGTAGCGACCAGATAAACTTTGATTTGCAAAAGCATAACTAAGGCGTGATAAATACAAGATAAAGAACTAAATAAAACCAAACAAAATGTATCAAATGATATGACAATCGCGATGTACGAAGTGAATTTTGGTGAATGACGCGTTTGTGATGCATGATTTTGTCACCGAGATATACAAAAAAGAATTTATAAAGAAATTATTTCATTACTATAACCTCTGTGGTGATAAGTAATATTATAGTAATGACTGGTGACCTACTTCCATTTGCGTCACCGGGTCTCTCTTAAAATAATCAAAGTGCGCCTCAGAGTGGCGCTTTTCCTACACTTGTCTACGAATCTTTAATTCTTGGAAATGTCGGTTTCTTCATGCTATTTTACTTCATAGTTCTGCATATTTAAACCACGTCGGATTAGAAACTGTGACCTCCGAAATGAAAGTCGGTGTACGTACCACTGGAACATCACGCTCTCTTATTTGCTATACGCTTGTATTACGCATTACTAAAGTAATAATCACTACAAGAAGCATAAGGCAAATCTAATCATGATAAAAAAACAGCGAAATCTTTTTACAGGCAGGTGAAATCAGGCCGTTTCTGTTTAAAGCCAATTACGCTGTCGGCATGACATCATGATATGTCAAAATACTAAGATGAATTACTTGCTAACATGAACAATTGCGCTTTTTTGATTATAATTTATATAAATTTTGTAATCGGCAACTCTTTGAACATCAGCGATGATTTATATCCTACATGTCCAGCCACATGTAAGTTTTTGGAATACTTCTTGACTATTCAACTGATCAGAACTGCATTCTTATTTTGTGCTTTTTCAGTAAACAGACTTAAAAGAGAACAACTGGAATATACACGATGGCGCGCTAATTTGGAGACCACACAAGAATTTATAGTGAAGGTTTTAGATGATGATCTTACCACACCACGAATCAAGAAAGTCATTGCTGTTAACATTCAGCCTTTGATAAAGGGAGGAGAGAAGATAATAATAGGCGGGGCGATGGTACCTAAGCACACTACAACAGTTACTCCGTCGACTGCTGAAGTGACGAAAGATTACACGCGATTTGTACCTCCAACTACAGTGGTCACTCGGATCAATGGAGAAATCTATCATGCTCCTGTAGCATTGCCTGGCTTGAACAAAATTATGTCAATGAAGCCTCGTGGTAAGTGCAATACCTTTGCAATGTTTGTTTAGTGATTATTTTATTGTGTTTGATCTTGTGATTAGGAAGCTACCCTAGGTCTGAAGTTTTTGGGAAACTTATCCTATAGACTTCGGCTGCTTAGCATTACTTTTAATTGAAACAAATGCGTGCATAACCTGCAAACATTTCTTTTGGGTATTGTGATACCTCATAACTCGTAGTTTGAGATATCAACAATACTTTTGATTTTATTGTCGGACCAGGAGTGTATGTATCTTTGGTATTATTTATTTCATACGTTAAGTTTATGTTATAGAATTGCATGAAAAAAATACTGGCAAATTTTTGATTTGTATGTCCATAATAATTCTCGAGTTCGAGTCTAAACGAAAGAGTAACGAATCTATACGTGCAGGAAGACATCCTGATCGCGACGAGAGCCCTCCATCCGGACCTCAGTTCCTGCCGCGAACACCGCGTGCAGGGGTCGCGTGGCAGTATGCACCGATCACTCCAGTTGGATTCACACGTCGTACAACATTGGCACCAATCACTCCTACTCCATCAGATGCCCATGTAATAACATTTCGTATTCATAAAAAACCAGAATAATTGGGACCTTTCTACGAAGTGTTTAACTTTTTTGTATTTTTGTAGAAATTTCGACATATGAATTTAAAGCCAACTCGGACGTCACCCTTTGATGATCTGATAATTCCGACGAGAAAATCTGATTATGAAGTTATTAGAAAGTTTCATCCCTTAGAGGAAGAAGGTGGACTAATTCCAACTCGTACCACGCTTCCTCCGCAATATAATCCAAAAACTTATCTCAATTATCAGACCACACCAGAAAAATATTATTTTGTTCATCCTACTACGGAAGAAGGTATAATGGACAATGACAAGGTACGTGGAGATAAAAAAACCGAAGACAGCGATTCTGATGGAACTTACAACATGATGTTTTATAACTATGATGATGCGGAAAGCAGCAGCAAAAAGGCAGAAAAACATTCGTATGAGACGGATGAAGACGAAACAAAATACCAAGAAAAAGTATCACCGGTAGATACAGATTTAGCTAAGGAAAGAACGCTTAACGTCAAAAGCCGAAAGTTTATTCCACAATTTGCTGAAGACTATGAAGCGCCTGATGATTCCGACAACTCTACCAGCAGTAGTACTACAAAAACTACCAATATTGAAATTATTACTAAATCGTTCAAAGAAAGACACAAGGATAAACACCGACGGGTTTGCAGTATGTTGCAGCTGAGACAACTCAACTTTAACTCTCCGAGGACTTTGCCTGAAGTAAGATAAGAATTTTGTAATAGACGGGATTATATCTAGTTTAATTGAATTTCTACGTACTTCTGTCTTCTGATTTTTCAATTGTGATCTCATTGTATGTTGCATTACTTTATCAAATAAGGAAGTGCGTAATATATTTTTGAAGAATAACAATTTATTTCAGTAATTAATAATAACTTTCGTTTACGTAATATCATTGATATCGTTCATAAAATAATTGTAATTAAGCTAACATTTAAATACGATTATGTCGTATACATTTATTCTGCTATGTGGTTATGTTTTTAAGTAAATTTTTAAGTGCATTCTTATGCATTCTTTAACTTAGCCATCTCACTTGTTTTTTATTGAGAAGAGACATACCTCTGTGTTTTTATCACAGACAACAATATAATGTACACTCATACCTCCAACCACCAGAATCCCAGGTTTTCTGCTCAGCCGATCGCTACGCAGTTCCAATGCTACAATGGTACGGTTTTCAGCCGTAGAGGGCGACAGTCGTAGTACACGCGCCACTTCTTCATTTTCTTTTTCATACTGCTCCACTTTACTCAACAGAGTATCTGGGTTTAGATACTCGCCATAGGTTAAGTTGGTACTGGCACTCCTAACTGTTCTGATTTTAGCTCCTGACCTGTAAGGAAGAAACTCTTACCACTGCTGTATATTGGAGACAAGAGCCTAATTTATAAATAAATGAACCTATTACGACAGCCTGAACAAAAATAAATTGAAATTTGTCATAACACAAATAAACACCCCATACTACGTGTACTACTTTGTACTACTTTGTATCTAATTAAAGATAAATCATGAAATTGATTTAAAAGTATATATATAATATACGTAAGCTTACTGAACGTAGTTCCTTGGTGGAAAGAGTAACATGAACAAAGCTCCAAAAAAATATAAAGTAGCGACCAGATAAACTTTGATTTGCAAAAGCATAACTAAGGCGTGATAAATACAAGATAAAGAACTAAATAAAACCAAACAAAATGTATCAAATGATATGACAATCGCGATGTACGAAGTGAATTTTGGTGAATGACGCGTTTGTGATGCATGATTTTGTCACCGAGATATACAAAAAAGAATTTATAAAGAAATTATTTCATTACTATAACCTCTGTGGTGATAAGTAATATTATAGTAATGACTGGTGACCTACTTCCATTTGCGTCACCGGGTCTCTCTTAAAATAATCAAAGTGCGCCTCAGAGTGGCGCTTTTCCTACACTTGTCTACGAATCTTTAATTCTTGGAAATGTCGGTTTCTTCATGCTATTTTACTTCATAGTTCTGCATATTTAAACCACGTCGGATTAGAAACTGTGACCTCCGAAATGAAAGTCGGTGTACGTACCACTGGAACATCACGCTCTCTTATTTGCTATACGCTTGTATTACGCATTACTAAAGTAATAATCACTACAAGAAGCATAAGGCAAATCTAATCATGATAAAAAAACAGCGAAATCTTTTTACAGGCAGGTGAAATCAGGCCGTTTCTGTTTAAAGCCAATTACGCTGTCGGCATGACATCATGATATGTCAAAATACTAAGATGAATTACTTGCTAACATGAACAATTGCGCTTTTTTGATTATAATTTATATAAATTTTGTAATCGGCAACTCTTTGAACATCAGCGATGATTTATATCCTACATGTCCAGCCACATGTAAGTTTTTGGAATACTTCTTGACTATTCAACTGATCAGAACTGCATTCTTATTTTGTGCTTTTTCAGTAAACAGACTTAAAAGAGAACAACTGGAATATACACGATGGCGCGCTAATTTGGAGACCACACAAGAATTTATAGTGAAGGTTTTAGATGATGATCTTACCACACCACGAATCAAGAAAGTCATTGCTGTTAACATTCAGCCTTTGATAAAGGGAGGAGAGAAGATAATAATAGGCGGGGCGATGGTACCTAAGCACACTACAACAGTTACTCCGTCGACTGCTGAAGTGACGAAAGATTACACGCGATTTGTACCTCCAACTACAGTGGTCACTCGGATCAATGGAGAAATCTATCATGCTCCTGTAGCATTGCCTGGCTTGAACAAAATTATGTCAATGAAGCCTCGTGGTAAGTGCAATACCTTTGCAATGTTTGTTTAGTGATTATTTTATTGTGTTTGATCTTGTGATTAGGAAGCTACCCTAGGTCTGAAGTTTTTGGGAAACTTATCCTATAGACTTCGGCTGCTTAGCATTACTTTTAATTGAAACAAATGCGTGCATAACCTGCAAACATTTCTTTTGGGTATTGTGATACCTCATAACTCGTAGTTTGAGATATCAACAATACTTTTGATTTTATTGTCGGACCAGGAGTGTATGTATCTTTGGTATTATTTATTTCATACGTTAAGTTTATGTTATAGAATTGCATGAAAAAAATACTGGCAAATTTTTGATTTGTATGTCCATAATAATTCTCGAGTTCGAGTCTAAACGAAAGAGTAACGAATCTATACGTGCAGGAAGACATCCTGATCGCGACGAGAGCCCTCCATCCGGACCTCAGTTCCTGCCGCGAACACCGCGTGCAGGGGTCGCGTGGCAGTATGCACCGATCACTCCAGTTGGATTCACACGTCGTACAACATTGGCACCAATCACTCCTACTCCATCAGATGCCCATGTAATAACATTTCGTATTCATAAAAAACCAGAATAATTGGGACCTTTCTACGAAGTGTTTAACTTTTTTGTATTTTTGTAGAAATTTCGACATATGAATTTAAAGCCAACTCGGACGTCACCCTTTGATGATCTGATAATTCCGACGAGAAAATCTGATTATGAAGTTATTAGAAAGTTTCATCCCTTAGAGGAAGAAGGTGGACTAATTCCAACTCGTACCACGCTTCCTCCGCAATATAATCCAAAAACTTATCTCAATTATCAGACCACACCAGAAAAATATTATTTTGTTCATCCTACTACGGAAGAAGGTATAATGGACAATGACAAGGTACGTGGAGATAAAAAAACCGAAGACAGCGATTCTGATGGAACTTACAACATGATGTTTTATAACTATGATGATGCGGAAAGCAGCAGCAAAAAGGCAGAAAAACATTCGTATGAGACGGATGAAGACGAAACAAAATACCAAGAAAAAGTATCACCGGTAGATACAGATTTAGCTAAGGAAAGAACGCTTAACGTCAAAAGCCGAAAGTTTATTCCACAATTTGCTGAAGACTATGAAGCGCCTGATGATTCCGACAACTCTACCAGCAGTAGTACTACAAAAACTACCAATATTGAAATTATTACTAAATCGTTCAAAGAAAGACACAAGGATAAACACCGACGGGTTTGCAGTATGTTGCAGCTGAGACAACTCAACTTTAACTCTCCGAGGACTTTGCCTGAAGTAAGATAAGAATTTTGTAATAGACGGGATTGATTAAAAAAGATGGAAATCATCCGCACCTTGTGATCAGACTAGGGACGTCTGAAGTTGATAGACTATACCACTGGGCCACCTTGGACGTCATTCTTGTTCCCATTCGTCACTATAGAACCCTTCACCCCCTTGCTAGAAAGGAAACTATAAAGTTATGAAGGTTCTTCATCACTCTCCTTTCTTCGATCTCCTCCACGGAGTCATCCTACATGCAAGCTTTCATCATAACTCAAAATAAATTTTAATATGCATAACATCATTAAACTTTCCAGATAGTTGCACAACTAAAACAATGGGCAGAGGCTAGTCCCGTTGCAAAGTGGGTTGACATTACAGATGGAAATTATACTGCCATGGAAAATCCTATTTATATGATGATAGTCGATGATCCAAGCAGCGGACAAATAATTACTGCTAAACAGACAGTCATGATAGTTGCAGGTTAGCGTTTAAGCGATCAGGTGATCGCTACGTTCACCCATCAATACATGGACATATGGAAAAGACGTCTACTCTACCTAGAGTCTATTAGACGTGTACTAGTCTAAGTGGCTGTCCGTGGCGGAGACACTACTACTAGTAGTAGTCCTGAAAGGATTTTAAGCGCACCTCAAAGAGGCTCCTTGCGTGCTCTTGACACATGTCTTCGTATTTGCGGTTTTAGGACATGTCGGTTTCCTCGCGATGTTTTCCTTCACCGTTCTACGAGAACTTGGTATTGTGCACATAATTTTATCAACTGCAAAAACTAATTTCTGCATGTCAGGATTTGAACTAGCGACCTACATATGGAAACTCAGGGTCAGTACCACTGGGCTACCACGCAATCAATAATGAGGTAATAACTTCCCCGCAGAATTAGTCCCGTATTCTTTCCCCAACTTAGCTTAGTGAGCATCAAAATATTCTTGAATGTTGTGTTGTGTTTTATGCGTACCACCTGTGACAAGTAAAATTCTAGTGCAGGCCTATGAATGTATACTGTAAAAGTTATTCGTTATTGACTTAATCTTATCCCATACTTATATAACTCATTTTATAAACAGGAATTCAAGGCAGAGATCAACACGCAGTCGCAGCGGCAATGTATGTCTTGTACCAGTTGATTGAGAGAAGTGAATCGCATGCGGATTTGTTGAGCAAATACAGGTTTTGGATCATACCCGTTTTCAATCCCGATGGATATGACTACTCGATGACTTTTCCAAATGTGAGCCAAATGTGTAATCATTAGTGAACGACTAGATTATTTTGGAGTTATTGGAAAATCATTTTTAGCAAAGTTATTTCTGTAAAAGTAATAGTAGCGTTGAGCTCCTCACTTGTCACGTCTCGTTGCCAGGAGAGTGAAATCCGTAGTCGAAATAAACCTATTGAGATACTGTCTATCTTTCCAAATTATAATAAGTAAATCCATACTGAAATTAAAAAAAATGAATTACATAATATATACGTCACTATATCTCAAATGATAATGTAATGTTTTTATTTACGTCACATTAAAAAAAAATGTAGATATTGATTATTTTAGTGCATAAGCGTTTATACAGATCAGTCAAATTACCATAAACTTAACATATTTCACCTAGCGTCGAGAATGGATAAAAAATTTGCGTCAAAACTGGGATGTGTGCAAAGGACGAGATGCCTGTCATAAGTGCGAAGCTTACGGATTGCGTTGCACGATACAGCCGTGTTACGGCGTTAACCTCGATAGGAATTTCGAGTATCAATGGATACCCGGTTGGTTATTATATATTTTATTTTATTTCGATTATTTGAGAGCGTATTAACTAGCCAGTCCTAGTTTGACCGTGTATTTCTTTCACCAAGAAATCCGCGTTACTAAGTTCTAGTCTGAAAAGCATGGCTGCCGGTGAAATTACAGGAAGAAAGATTATCAGCCAGACTTACAGTGTATACGACAAGTACAAGTGCACAAGTAGCCGAAACTAAGACTTATATCTAGACTACACGACGACACAGTAAAATGTATACGCGCATTTAAGCACGTGTGGCAGTCATTTTAAACTGTTATTTTCTATATTTGCCTAGATAACTCAAGCGTTGGGTAACAGAGACTTACGTTGCCTTATGTTAAATTGCATAACACTATTTTCAGTCTTATTCTGTTATAATAATTGAACGATTGGTGGAACCTCTGTAGAAATAAGTATTTTCAGCTGAAGAGTTGCGCTCCGAACATCCGTGTGGGTCTCTGTACGCGGGCGCGCGACAACTGAGCGAAGCTGAAACGCGTGCACTGACTAGTTTCCTACATGAACAGCGCACGCCAATATTTACCTTCATTGCATTCAAGGAAGGCGATGTTTTGGTGAGTCACGTGAATTACTTATAAAGACGGTCACCTTTTCTTCAAAAAGTTTTGTCAATTAAAGTTGAAGGTGAGCTCATATAGATACATAAATGACAAAATGTTTTGATATTTAAAAGTAGTAGATCTTTACGCATTTTCTCCCAACGGTTATAAAAATCAGCCTCTATGAATTATGGAATAATACACAGATTATTCTTTCTAATTTAGTAACTATCTTTTAGATAATCATAGAAATATTTTGGCGTTTTCGTTACATAATAAAATAGGAATTTGTTTCAGTTATTTAAACTGAATTCTAGGTATTCTGATATATACCCATACAGGCTCATATGGCTTACTGACTCGTTTAATAATGCACATATTGTAAAAATTTACAATAATGTACCAACATTAAGATTAGCATTTTATGCAGATAAAACTATTCACCTTATTTCATTAGTATAATTATTCTGTTATATTCAGGTTTTTGAATAAAATTTTGATGAGTTATTTGTATAATAATTTTCAGGGTATAATGTATCCTTATTCGCATACTAAGAAACGACGGGCGTTCGACTACATTTACGTAAGTTTTCTCTTTATATTCTCTTCTATATTAGATAGTTTTATAATAGCGAGACGTTGTTACAGAGACAGCGGGCGTCGCGCGCTGCTGCCGCAGCTTTCAGCATCAGTGCCCGGCCGTACGTAGCGGGACAAACCTCCGAGTTTTTGCGTAAGCACAGCAGGTTTATACAGCAGGTACAATTTGAGGGACTATAAAAAAAGTATGTAACCTCTATAAAACGCTGCCGCTATATTTGATATGATTTTGAATACTACCCTTATACATAAAGGTTACAACTTTAAATGCTATTCCACAGCCATTTCATCTAAATTGTCTGCATGGCTACATTTTACAGGAAACGAACTTTGTATGTCTGTAAAATAAGTTAAATAGAATATTGTCTTTTAAAAAGACATCAACGCGCTAAATTACATTAAAATTGTAATGTAACTTCATCCGAATTATAAGGAAACTACATGAGTTTTATTTTTATGTGCTAGCCTTGTATGCTGGTGGAATCGAGGATTGGGTGGACAGTCACCTAGGGATCGACAATACCTACACAATCGTGATGTTCCGGCCCGCAGACACTTACAACACTAAGCTTGTCACTGAGGTAAGTACTGGGAGAGCGTTAAAAACTCCACAAATCAAACGCTGTAGGATTAGACAACGATTCGGTTTAGAAACTGCTTTAGTTGTTGTTGCAATTTGTACTTATTGATACGAAACTCAGAAGCCGTCGCATAGGGACTGTGACGCAATGAACACATTGAGATTAGACAACAGGCAAGCTCCTATACTAAATATATGCAGGGGGCGCTGCAGCCGCGCCGCAAAGATGAGTAGACGCTCAACTTAAATCAAAAGCCGCGTAGTCATGAGTGAAAAATCCTTACGCATTAACAACATGCACGGCAAGAAATCCAGTAACAAGTAACATTAACGAAGAAATCTCCTTTATTAGTTTCTCAATAAAAAAAATGTTTTTTTTTGTTAACGAATATGAAATATGTATCATTTCATAAGGGTTTAATATTACGCTTTTGACTTGAAGACAGAAGTGATGACAATACTTAAAACGAGGTTGCTGGAATTTTTGCATTTCATTCAATGTTCAGTCGCTGCGTTGCGAATACTCATTTTATTATTTCCATCCAATTTTCCGATGACACTATTGCAAAGGACATACCGAAGTATGTTTTAAATTTTTTGCATGGTAGTTTCACTAGCTCTCTCGAACTAGTGTTATGAAAGGATTAATGTAAACAACTCTACCTATATTAAAATACAAATTAATACTAATAGTGTAATCCATATTAGGGCAAAAGTAGCCATTGAGCTTTACCTACCTCTTCTGGGAAATTGGTGAGAATGAATTTATGAAAATACATTTAAATTTGTCGTGATATCCTTGAGTACCCGGTATTTAGGATTATTTTTGTCTAATGGTTGTAAATTAATCAATTGCCTATCACTAGTGTTACTGTAGATACTGTTATCTTGATGACGATCATTGTGGTATCATACAAATATTTATGGTACCCTAAAAAAGCAGCTTTATAAAATTCATGTTATTTATATCGTTAAACAATGTAAGAAGTAATTTTACCACTACCAAACCCGTAGCGACAATGTAACTTAAGTAATAAAGGACAGGGATGAACATAATATACTCATTAGCTTCTGTCCACACTTCAATTGTGTGGTAACGAAATTTTTAATGAGTTTGGGCCACCCTCTCCTAACCTCACATTACTAACAAATTTTCTGAATATATCAAAGAGAGACCACGTACTATATCCAACCCAAGTAGAGTGCAGTGAAGGCATCGAATTTTCTCCACAGATGTTCACTGCCATCTCTCCATTTAAAACCGTAAATTTATGACATCTACAATTCTACATATGGAATCTTATTTAGTGGTACTAACTTATGTACTATATTTTACAACGTAGTGAGAAGTTCATCGTAAGAAAATAGACACCATGAATTTATACACGTAAATAAGTACGAATACCGGAAACCATATACAAGGGATACCTAACGTAGAATATAATGGCTTTATGTAATATGTTATAGGTAATCCGTCGTGTAGGGTAACCGGTAACATTATTTAGTATAATTTAGGTTGTTTATTTTTGATTGTTTACAAAAAAAAATTGTTACCAAATTAGTCACTTCGCCGCCATCTTGTCCGTCTGCACTGTCCCAAAGAAGTTCTAAAAATGTTTTACACTAAAATGATCTTGTTACAGCGAGTGGTTCATGAAGCCTACGCTGCCATGGATACGCTAGTACTCCAGAGCGGGGAATCCCCTGCTCCGGCGGAAGTCACCATGACGAGAGTCAAAAGTGCGACCAACGATATTGCAGTGCGCTCTTGGGCTGAGTTATTAATAATTATTATAGCCTTATTTATTTGAACGCCTTTGTTATTATGAGGTGGGTTTACACGTAAGCTTTCTAGAGTTTATTCTGAGCTACGATTATATGGTGCCTGACTGAAAGCAAGTTCACCTCAGGTTTCGTTTAATTGCGTCATGCTTATATGCTGAATTTTATTTCAATTCGTGACTTGTGAATATCAAAGAATATGGATATGTTGTATGGATGACCCTGTATGTATCTGATTGTTATAGTAATAAATAATTTAAATCAAAGTATAACTCTTAATTCTATACTTTTATTTTCGATTCCATATCAAACATCCTTCTACAATAATATTATAAATGTGACAGTGCGTTTATTGCTTTGTTAATGTTTCATAATGCAAGGGAAAATCGGATCGAAGAGTTCTATTGCTGTTTTAAAATACACGGTTCATGTGGAGTAAATCCGGAATGACCTACTCAAGCGCTTAAGTAAAAACTTGTTGTATAAATGATTAGTTGTCTTGTTTACCACTATTGATTATCATTTTAGGTGAAAATGTGCCGCATATTTTATCTTCTTATTCCGGTTACGTCCGCGTACACTGATCAAAGTAAAGGCCTACACCGGATGCGTACGCGTAGACATGCACGTATACGTTATGTATGGAATGCTATGAGACACGGCGAACTGCTTGCACGACGTGCACGAATTACATACGTTACAACACAGTGGTATACCTATATATTTTCATTTTTTGTGGACATTTCACACAGCGCCATCTAGCCCCAAGGTAGCTAACTAAATAGCTTGTATCATGGGAACCAGACAACTGATAAAATACTTACTTTTTTTTTAAACATACATATCAACACCCACCCAGAACACCTATGTTCGTCACACAAATGTTTGTCCTGGGTGGGAATCGAATCCGCGACCTACAGCGTAGAAAGCAGGGTTACTACCAACTCAGCTATGAGGCCAGTCAATGTATCCAGGTCTACATGTATGCTTCCGGTGTTTTTTGGCCCTGAACCATGAAGGATCAGACAGACTCTAAACAGGCGCCAAAGCCTAAGTGTAATTTTGTAGATCTATATTTTAAGTAAAGTATTCACGACTCACGATCACGTGAAACGCAGTCATGCGCAGCTATCTGTGGCGTGCTTGTCTAATAAAGAAAGACAAGTCGAACAAAGAATCGCGACAGCTAAATGTGTTTACAAAGAAAGTGTTATTAATATAGATTTGTAGGGATTTCATACTTCAGATAAAGGCACATGTGACACGCCGCCTTTTGAAGAAATTATAATTGTAGCAGAAATGTTTTGTCCACCCATACATGTTGTAGTGTTTTTTGCTCGAATGTAAAATTGCTAATGCTGCTACAATGTATAACAATAATACCATTCCTGCATAATCATTCGTTCCTTTGCCGACTGCAGAATATGGCAGATTTGAAGTTCGAATATTCTTCAATGAAGTTCGGCAACGGCCTAATGACGTCAAGTTTCTTTTCAATCTTTTTAGTTTTATTTTTTACTAGCTGTGCCCGCGACTTCGTTCGCGTGGAATAGTGACTTTTCGGGCAGCATATTTTGAATTAAAAGTTTTCGCCGTGATTCTTTAAATTGACATAACTTTTTTATTTATGAACCGATTGACATGAAATAAACACTAAATGTTAAGTGAAGCTTACTACAATATATTAGTGAAAACCGTATCTAAATCGAATAAGCCGTTTCTGATATTAGCGTGCACAAACACACAGACAAACAGACAAACAGACAAAAAAAAAATTAATTACAATTTCGGGTTCGGCATCGATATAATAACAACCCCTGCTACTTTTTTTTTATATATTTCCATTGTACAGACACCACTTTTCTACAATTTTATTATATGTATAGATAGCTGTGCCCGCGACTTCGTTCGCGTGGAATAGTGACGTTTCGGGCAGCATATTTTGAATTAAAAATTTTCGCCGTGATTCTTTAAATTGACATAACTTTTTTATTTATGAACCGATTGACATGAAATAAACACTAAATGTTAAGTGAAGCTTACTACAATATATTAGTGAAAACCGTATCTAAATCGAATAAGCCGTTTCTGATATTAGCGTGCACAAACACACAGACAAACAGACAAACAGACAAACAGACAAAAAAAAATTTAATTACAATTTCGGGTTCGGCATCGATATAATAACAACCCCTGCTACTTTTTTTTTATATATTTCCATTGTACAGACACCACTTTTCTACAATTTTATTATATGTATAGATAAACGTCCTGGAATAAGCATTCGACCAAAGAGATTTTAATGAAGCTGCGTCAACAAGAGATACCTACTACAGCTTGAAAGATTGCACTTGCATGGTTGACCGGGCAAGATGGAGAAAATACTAAAATTAATAATTATGAAATTTTCTTGTATTATTGGTATTTAAAGCTTCAGTTTACAATACTGATATAATTATCTTAATAATTTAGTTTCATGATAAAAATGATAAGACAAAACATTTTTCACGCGGAACCTAATAACATATCAAATTGAATATGCACATGGCAAATTTGGTATTGTGCCGAATTTTAGCCTTATGTACAAACGTACTTCACTTTATTAAAAACTACGTTTTCTCTCCATTTTCAGTCAGTCTCAAGTGTCTCCAACTTTGAACTCCTATGAAAAGAGCCCCTCGTATAATGGTTTTTCCTAAACAGTTTTACTTATTTTTTTTATCATTTTTAATTAGCGTCTGACATGATTGACGATATTAGGTACCTACCTGTATGTGTCATTATCTTGTACCAGGCCCAAATATTTTAACATGAAGCACGTACACACTAGATAAGGTTTTTCAACGTTTGAAGGTAAACAGTGGAAAGGTAATTCGTAAAATATTTAGAGCTGTGTGAAGGTTCCTGGTGGAAAATGGTGTAAATTGTTTGAGCATTGTGCGGCGTGTGTTCAATGAATTATATTTACCAAGTAGGTACTGCTGGTTCCAGTTGAAGGGTGTGGGTGCCGGTTAAATATCAGGCACATGATACATTCTATATTAATATCTCAGGGCGACGAGTGCAACGTCTATAAATAATGGCCAAGTACGCTGAAGTTTTCACAATGACTCGAACCTAATACACTTCTCATTTTCTTTAAATGTAATAAAGCAATAAGAAAAACAAAAATAACTCTTTCCTTTCACTTCCTTCCACTTTCCTTTCACTTCCTTTCACATTTAAGTGCGTCTCAAAGAGGCTCCTTTCGTGCACTTGACACATTTCTTCGAATTTTTGGTTCTAGGACATGTCGGTTTCCTCACGATGTTTTCTTTCACCGTTTTGAGAACGTGGCATTGCGCACATAAATCTTTCAATTGAAGAACTCATTGGTGCACGTCGGGATTTGAACCGGCGACTCCGGAATGAAACACACACAAAAAACACACTAAAAACGTGCGACACAAATCGACCGATCATGTTGGCCCCGTTCAGGCAATATCAAGGCAGTAACAAGTTCAAGGAAAGTTATATTTCAATGTGAAGTGTGAAGTGTTCAGTTGCGCTCTGAACTACCGCATCGTTCAAATATACCGCATATGCTGTTGTGCGAAGTCAATCGGATGGAATCTGTTCCGTGTAGATTATAGATACAGTGCGTCCTAGGGACGGCCGGCGGTCGAGCGATAGCCGTTCATATAAAGCCTGTGAAGTCGTTGCGCGAGGTTCCACTAGTGTGGTGTGATTGTACGGTGCCTCATTGA
Source organism: Chesias legatella (assembly GCA_947359385.1). Taxonomy (NCBI): domain Eukaryota; kingdom Metazoa; phylum Arthropoda; class Insecta; order Lepidoptera; family Geometridae; genus Chesias; species Chesias legatella. The sequence goes on along the minus strand of OX375773.1, from coordinate 5,375,732 downwards.
AACCGCTGTTTGAGACCCTGGCGACGCGACGGTTAGGAGCATCTTGGATTACACACATCAGTTTAAGTGACACAAGATGGTGAGCAGATAAGTGCCTTTGTGTTTAGTTCCCATACGATAGATATCTCACAAGGAAGTATATACAATAGTGTAGTACATTTGAATTTATTCATATAATTACTTCTCACGTGGTCTGCGTAACGTGAGGGCCTTATTTATAATGGTTTTATAATAAGCTAAACTTATTATATATAGGCTTAACTGAATTATATATTAACTTTACTTAATATTAAATTAAGTTATTAAATTAACTTAATTTAATATTAATGAACTTAACTATTAACCTAATTTGTGTTTTGTCTTTCTCTGAGATTGGTAGTTTTAAATCAGTTTTAAAAGAGGGACAAAATTGTTAATATATCGCTAATATTATGAAAAATAAAATGTACATAATTTTTATCATTACAAATGTACCTACCATATATATACGTAGGTTATCGATATGCCTCTAATCTTTGGGGATTAAGATTAATTGTATGTAGGTAGTTAGTAGGTAAATAAAGTTTTTGAAAAGCTTCATACCTAAGATGAGAATAAATCTAAACTTATTGTTGAATTTCGTAAATACCAAAAGTTGCGGCTAATATTGTGTACTATACACACATACTTTCATTTGGGTTTCATCGGTTTATAAACCGTTTCATTATAAACCTAAATATCGTTTATACTGAAACGATCTCAAGAGAGCTCAGCTGATTTATTAGTAGTTTCAGTATACAGAGACTGAAGCTTAGGACACCGTAAGCAACACGGACATCCGCGCGATAAATGTAATTATGACTGCAAAAGCGTTGTAACCAGAGATCTAAAATGACGCTCGAACTGGTTTTTAAATATCTTCCTTTGAAGGGAAATCGTCCTACTCTAGACAAAAGAGGTAGTGGCTCATGGTCATGGCCATCGACCCTGATTTGAACTATATATTTTAAGATGGTGTGCTTAATGCAAAGGATTTTTTCTGCCAGCAAACATCCTCTTCATATCATATCAGATGCATTTGTTCAATAATAAAAACTGTTAATAAAAGCTCGTTTCAGAATTTCATGCATTCTTTTTTAGTTTTTAAAGGATTCCGAGGCTTTGTGATTTATTCATTTGAATTTGTATTTATTTTTTATTGCATGTTTCTGCTGTATTAATTATTTATATATGTTTAAAATGCTTTACGTGTTAAATAGGTACATACTACCGTACTTTACGACATACGGTCACGTGTTTAGGCGAAGAAAATGTATTATTATTATTAATAACTAATCCGATAACAGATAAAACAAACATGATAATTTTGTGTTTGCAATTTTTTTAACGTTTTATACATAAGAATTATCAACATCCGCATGCTTGAATTATCGATTATTGTATCCTCGTGTCTATATTATTATTTTTTATTTATTATATCCTCGTGATTACTTCATTTGGGAACCCAAATTAATCAATTCAACATCATTATTGATGAAATGAACCGAATGTTAAGAATATTGACACACGAATCTACCATACTCGTTTAATCATATAAATCCTTACTCGCTAATGCATAGGACCTTTACCTTGGTTAACAAATTGGCTTGTACCATGTTTGGAACAAATTCCATTATTAAGTCGAGTATATAGTAGACTTAATCTAAGCAATTATAACTGACTATGTAAATGACCTTAAATAATATAAATAGCAATTGAATATAGAGCGTGGGGTCTCTATTCTTGTTGGCGTGCGGAGTGGCCTTGTCTTGGAATTGGCCTGCAATATGGCCTTGTTAAAATGAAATGAGACATTCGAAATCTACAAATCTACTGTCTACAGTTGAGATTGCAGATGATGAATACCCTGGAGTACCTACCTACTGTTACAGAAACTCCCGTAGCGAAAAAAAAGTCCTGAAAATGTGTTTACAAAGAACTTTCATAATAAACTTTATATGATGTATTATTAATATAATTTTTGAGAATCATTTTCAAGTATATTTATGGGAAATCATAAATTACTAACAGTAGAAGTCGATATCATGAATATATAGTTTTTGATATCTTAGACAGTGAAGTGGTGATGAGTTTGGTTCTCCTCGCCTGAAGACCTCATGCTCAAAGAATCTCAAGATATATACCTATATATCAATCAATTGCAAAAAAATAGCTCTATTAAACCTGATTTTTGAATAAATACTCATTACACCAATTTAGATATTTGTAACATTTCAACATATATCCATGAACTAGATACAATTACGCAAATACTTGTCAGCCTTCATTAACTGATCGCAAAAATGATATTAGTAATCGCGGAACGAAATTATCGAAATCCAAAAGAACAATTTCTCCTTGTGGAAATACTTCCGATGACGATATAATGGGAGCGCTGATCTTAAGCCCGCCAAAAGCATTATCTATTACTAACTTATATCATCCTGGAGTATCTAAACATATGTCGCAATAATTCCATATATGCTGATTTGAGTAATCGAATCTATTTAAATCGGTTTTCCGCATAATGGAGTAGCCCGATCGACTGATAGTTAGGTACCCGGGATACACAAGGCTAGTTTTTAAAGTGGGTATTGAAACTTGGGAATAAGTCACAATTCTACCTATTACTCAAGTTATCTATGCTTTTTGCGATATATGACTATCGGATGCACTTTTTTTGTTACGAGATCTAGGAAGCAATTTGACCTATAACCTAAATGGGAAAGGCAGAATAATACGGAAACTGAGTATCTACTTCTTTAGTATGAATAATTTGCACGTATAATAATTACTCTGAGACAGAAGCAAGGCCTCTTTATCAAGGCAAATCATTTGGTTATTGGTTTTTTTTTTTTTTTATCACTGTTATACGTGGTATGAGAGCTTTCAGGTTCATTTCCGTAGCTACAGACACGGGATTTTATTCCCAGGAAAAAATCTATTTAATTTAAAATAAAAACATATTAAGTATCTACTTAAATATTTTTTTGCAATACCTGCTCGACAAATATAAATTATGTTTCTGCAAATCTAACCATAAGCAAGTCTTTATAAAACTTACTAAGTTTTCATAAGCATTTAAAATTGTAAAAGGTTCCTTAAAGGTCTTCTGTATAGTACTGGGATTAAAAAATAATAATATATAAACACTTTATTGTTATTTACATTTAAGAAGAAATGAAACCATTAAAAAATAAAAAATACCCGTTCCTTATCTAGCCGGGTCATATTGGACTGAATTTTATGATAACCAACTTTTGCAACATGAATTAACTTCCGATGATTGCAAATTGTGATAAAAATTCACGTGATGGAACTCCAGGATTTTTAGATAATAATCTCTTTCAGAAAAGTAGAAAAAATAACATACTTGAAAGAGTACGAAGCATCCTACAAATTTAAATCTACAAAAGACGCCCAGAGCATTACTGAACTAGTGCTTATAGTCTGTTCTCAGCACTAACTGTAATAAATGCTATATTTTTTATAGATTTGCTTCAGAAGGTGTAAAAAGTGAGTATTCTCCTAGGGGATAAAGCTGTCTTTGTCTTGATGAACTTAATCCCTCTGAGAATCCCTCGCTGCAATCAGTACTCTTAACTTAATCTATGTTTCATGTTCAATAATTATAATAAGTAAGAATTTGTTAATAATATAATTCTTCTGATTTCTTAGTTAGTGGACAAGTACAAATCGATTACTTATCCGAAGGATTGGGTAAAATGTAACACAATGTTATTGTAGTTGATGTTAAATCCGAATAAATCGACTGTTGAAGAAACTTCTAAAAAATTCAAATATATCCTATCGTATTTACGGCCTTATTCGATCTTAGAGAGTGTTATAAGCTCGCTGGAAGTCGTGGTACTAACGTGTACTCTATAAATTGAAAGATGTGTGTAGGTTATTCAAAATGCATAAGATTAATATCCCTAAGATCCTAAGCCAAAGCCGACTCAAGTGAAGACACATTTCGATTATCTTCGCATCTGATCGGTGAGACACTACTATTAACTGGTAGGTACTGTCAGCCTAATACGCACATAATAAAAATAAGTTATCCTTAATTCGTGCCAAAGTTTGCTATTTATAATTATAATTTGAAGCTAAGCGATGGATAGCGCAAACTTCCAATATTTTTTAAATTAATACTTTACCACAAATTACTACATCACTAATTTATAGGCATTTATAAACCGCATTTTCTGCCGTCTTGCCTGCCTTATGAAGGCAAATTTCAAAAACTACTACTACTAGATAATTTTATATTGTTGTTACTGATAGACTGATCTACGAGCAATTTTTGTGTGCATTATTGTACAAAATATATAATTTTAAATATGTCATGTAGATTGGTTGAAATAAGATTTTTCGATAAAGTTGGTAAAAATGTGGCATTTGAGAGTTATAGCGAAAGGCTGGGTCACGGTAAAATACATGTGAATGCGATTACAAAAAAATCAGCGACATACCTACTGCGCTATGATACAAAAGTTTTCTTAATATAAGAGAATCTTTGACTTAAACACTTAAAAAATATATTTACTTTTTATACTTTATTATTACTTTTATGTAGAAGCATACGTACCCTGCATGTTTACATAAAAAATATTTCTTACAGTTTTTCATAGTAGGTAAAAACGGAAATTTCCAAACGTCGCAACATAAGTCTGAGTTTCCAAGAAGCCACGTATACCTACTGCGTACATTTGAAGTGTAAAGTATATTGCTCAATAAATTGTAGATACAGACAATTATCTTTATATTGGGAAATTTTCATTGCTACAATTATATGTGTTGTTAATGACCTATCGATTCGTTCACTTCTATTATTCATAAGTACTTAGTTAATCTATGTCAATTGATTATTTTCCTTTAATATTATCTTATCTATCCAAAGGATTAGATTACACTGGTTTATTAACATAAATATGATATTCGGACCACCTTCCACCTTCGGATAATATTGACGAGGCCAGATTCCAACAAACATAATTAAGTTTTAAAAATGACAAATTTTGAGAGTTTAGATTTACGATTGTATCGAAGATATTTGTGTCTTTACATCTTTGTCAAAACTTATATTCCTATGATGTCTATATACGAGGAAATAGGATCCTTACAAAAAAGTTCAACTTCTTATAATTTTAGCTACGTTCGCCTTTCAAGTACCAAAAATTACATTTTGTAAATTCATTTATTTCAGAGTGCCACAACAGATGGGGATAATCCAGCTTTTGATGCATCTCCGGAAACCATTCCTCCCGAGACATCGCAGTCGATGAACGGGACGAATACCTCCAAAGATCAAGTGTACGGTTCCCTAAAGCCTCGGCGGCCAACTCAGCCAGACATACCTCCAACTCCGCTGAAGGTTCCCTTAGGTGAACTTAATGGAAAATCTAAAATACAAGTGAGTGTATGTTGATTGTACAGTATTGTGTCTAAATTTGACATATTTGCCATCGTGTCAGATAAAGCTATGCAGTTATTTCGATTTACCCTTTCCACGACCTTCAAACAACAATCATTGAACCATAAATTCGAAGACATTTATTTGTCTGCGTGTCAAGTCAAAGTAAAAAACTTTATTTCCATAGAATTCATAAAGAAATGGCTTGGAAACGTCAATAATATTCAAAACAAGGTCACGCGTACTTATCGCTAAGTTTGACGCCTGTTCAAACCTTATCCGACCCTCCATGGGGTAGAGTGCACGAAAGGGTATTTCTAGATAAGTAGATATTTGTTTGGTTTTTATTTATAAGCACGCCGAATATTTTTTTTCTATCATAACTTAAGGTTGACTGGTAGAAAATGCATTAACATTAAGTCCTCCTGTTGTACATTATAGGTTTGTTATTTATGTGTGCAATAAAGAATTAGGCGCATTTTACTCCTTTAACCTGAGTGGCTCGAGAGTGTGTGAGATGAGTATTAATAAGAGAAGACAGTAAATATAGCAGGTATGATGTCATAACTAGGATACTAAATGATTTCAGTCTGTTTCATAAAATAGGATATTAAGTCGTAAAATAGTTACTGCGCAAAAACCAATCCCAAGTTTGTACGATTAGTATTTTGGTTTAACTGATGCAAAGTATGTAACGTGTTATCTGATTGAGATAGTATCTGCACCCTCACTGGGACGTACCAGTGATAAAGCGATGACTAAACGATGACTAAAATACAAAGAAATGTGGAAATTTTTATGTGGGGATCGGCTCGTCCAAAAAACTTTGTATAACATATTGTACAATGCAGTAGTAGTATGACGGACCTCTATTCAGTCACGTTTAATAGGAGATGTCAAATGTACTATGACCATCGCCCTCATCACATCGCTAGATATCATGAATTCCACCGCCTCTTTTTTCTATCTGACACTACTGTATGGGTTGTGATGTAGTTTTATAAGTCGTCTGGCCTAAGATAAACCATTCAGCCTATGCAAGGCGGGAATGGGTCGCTAATTATTGCTAAGTAATTTATTTTATATCACAAATCCTATAACAGCTACCTAAGACAGCTTCACTCTTAGTGCCATCTGTTGTTGGATAGCTAACCTGATACATCAGTAATTTATGACACTGCGTTAAGAAACACCTTTCTAGATAAACTATGAAAACAAACATTACAAAACACAAAACAAAAAAAAATACATTACTAAATTTTGACCAAAAGCAGTTTCCAAGTAACCAATCTATACAAATAAATAAAATTGGAGTGTCTGTTTGTAATATTAAAATAACCGCTTTTTACTAAGTGCATATGGATGTATACACGGGTACATATACCAAAACAACATTTTTTACAATTTTTGTCTGTCTGTCGTCTATACATCCATATGCACTTAGTAAAAAGCGGTTATTTTAATATTACAAACATACACTCCACTTTTATTTATTTGTTTAGATAATATTAATTAAAATTCCTTTTTCTTATTTACTTTTTTTTTAGGCAGAGTATACTTACATATGTGTGTATGTGATTATCCTTTGAATCCCCCGTGCATGTAAACACGTGCCCCGCGGATGGTGCGAAAGGAACAACCCAAAGTAGTAGTAGAACTTGAAGTGGGGTAATGGGCGGCGGTTACCACTTACCATCAGGTGGGCCGTCAGTACGTTCCGTCACCTAAACCATATAAAAAAAAATGAGCCTATGGAAGTGGATGAGAAATAATTCTGACAAATTCTGTATAAATTTCTATCACTTTTGGCATCTATCATTGAATGTCAAAGTTCCAATACTGTTTTACACTTGTTTGATATTATTTTTATTTATATATATAAAAAAATATGTCCAAACGATCCCGAAATAGACGCGTGCCCCCTGAGCTGTTTGGGAGTCACTTACCCATCCTCGCTCCCCCTGAAATACAGGATCCGACTTACAGAAGATGGTACAGACAGGCGTCTGATATATCTCAGATACCAGGACCTAGCCAGGAGGTCAGCATTATTGTACTTTAGCAAATAGGTACACTTTATGTATAAATGTATTTCAAATGATAATAATACAGATAAATGTTTTCCATAATTAAAGACAACTACCGAATTTGTTTAGTAGTTTTGACATGAAAGAGTTTTACGAACATACATACATCAAAACAGACACAGGTAATTTATAATACAATATTTTGATCAGTGAATCCAAAATTATGAACTTGAACATCCTTCGGTTTAGCGCAAGTTTCATCTTCATCTGGACCATATCTCAAGAATGCGGTGCATTCCTTGAACCTTAAGTTTCTGGCTGTCTTATAAATTCCCGTAAATAACTCAGTGGCGAAGTGAGGTTTGCCACAAACTGAGACGCAACTTCGATTTCTAGTTCAGACAGGACAAAAGTTTGCATGGTCTTATGTGCTCCAAGTCTGGGTGATTCTACTTATACTCTCTATTCTACGTTGTTAGAGTTCTTGCGATAAGATAGCTTCCTGTGTCCAAATACTCTTATGTATTTCGTAATTCTTGATAATGATTGATGTTAATTTTGATAATGAATACAGAAAACTAAAAACTACACTGTCCATTGCATAACCTAAAACAAAGTCGTTCAGTTATGAGGAATAATTTATTTTCTTTCAGGATGATGATGACGCGGAAAAGCCTCCAGATGCGGAGGAAGAACCCCAGCGAGCGATGTGGGGGAATCAAATTGAGTTCCTCATGTCCTGCATCGCCACCTCAGTGGGTCTCGGCAACGTGTGGCGGTTCCCCTTCGTCGCCTACAAGAATGGAGGAGGCGCCTTTCTCATACCCTACATCATTGTGCTGTTCCTCATAGGGAAGCCTATGTACTACCTCGAATGTATACTAGGACAGTTCAGTTCCAGAAATTCAGTGAGAGTCTGGTCGATGTCGCCCGCTATGAAAGGTAGGTTCCTTTATAGGCTTAGTTGCAGAGGCCTAAATATATACTTGAGTCTAATAATTTAATATTACATGAAGAAAAAAACATTCTTTAACATAGGTACAACTTCATCTCTGAACCACTTTAATCACAACTTCAGTATAATATTGTTTTGTTGAAACATATTTATTCCAAAACAAGCTTTTACAATCGTTCACCGAGGATAACGAGCCTAAACGCAATATGGCTGCTGTAAGCTTTTGCGGAGTCGGGTGGTCTGCCGTTGGCAGCAGTATCAGGTTCAGCTCACCATAATATTGCATTCACATCAGGTATAGGCACGAATTCGAAATTTCAGCTTATTTGGGCTACAAGAACTGATTCAACAGGCAGTTGCAAATTTTACCTAAACAAACATACATACAAACATTGCAAGTTTAATAGAAGCTTATAAAAAAGACTATTTTCTATAATAGATAGTAAGTTGTTTCCTGAAACTCAAGTGAAACGCGATTTCTTGATGATTATCATCACGGTTTCGTTAATATATTTGCTTCAGGAACGGGTTACGCTCAAGCTGTAGGCTGCGGGTACATATTGTCATACTACGTGGTGATCATAGCCCTCTGCTTGTACTACCTATCAATGAGCTTCCAATCTACACTCCCGTGGGCAGTCTGCGAACCTGAATGGCAGAATTGCGTGCCCTCCGACTCGTCTTCGACGGTAGATGATGTAATTGAAAATGGTACCAGTAGCGCTGAGCTGTATTTCACGTGAGTTTTTTAAAAAGTAATTTTCGCCTCTGATGGCTCCGTAGCTACATTCAGTACTAAGGTTAAAGTTATGTTTTCGTTTTTAGCTCTCTTAGTACGAATAAGCACCAACAACTAACAAGTCGGCCCGTTCACGTCCCGTTTCTCACTAACCAGATTCGGAGATAACGAGTATTAGCACGTTCACTGGTAACTATCATCGCGCGTTCGTATTTCCGAAGATAGAATAATTCGGATATTATACACACGTGTACGCCAATGCTCAGACCCGTAAGAAATATTTTAAAATCCTGCAAACATTTTAACCGTGGAGAAATTGAGTTCACGATCCAGTGGGTTCGTGTCAATCTATACATATAATAAAATTGTAGAAAAGTGGTGTCTGTACAATGGAAATATATAAAAAAAAAGTAGCAGGGGTTGTTATTATATCGATGCCGAACCCGAAATTGTAATTAATTTTTTTTCGTCTGTTTGTCTGTGTGTTTGTGCACGCTAATATCAGAAACGGCTTATTCGATTTAGATACGGTTTTCACTAATATATTGTAGTAAGCTTCACTTAACATTTAGTGTTTATTTCATGTCAATCGGTTCATAAATAAAAAGTTATGTCAATTTAAAGAATCACGGCGAACATTTTTAACGTACAGAGTACGTACTACACGCCTCGCGCCTGAGCGTCCGTGGCTATATAAAGCGCGCTGAGAGCCGCGCCGCTGCCATAAGGATTCAGTTATTCCACGCGAACGAAGTCGCGGGCACAGCTAGTAACAAATAAAATTAAATTAAGCTAATGTATTCGTAGGATAATATTGTCTACGACAGTTATATTGCTCGCAACTTGTCAGACCCGTTGAGGTTATGCCTACACATTTAATTAAAAAGCGTGATTACTTGTTATTTTTAGTAAACATCGACAAGGACAAGTAAAAGATGTCTCGTCGTGTGGCTTTATTTGTTGAGCGTCCAAAAATTCAGTAGTTACTTTTCCTTCTTTGCAGAAAAACTGTGCTTCAACAGAGCGACGGTCTCGAATATGGTTTGGGTGAGTCAACAAATTCATATTAATACAAACTAGACCTGACATAGATTCAGTGCGAAGACGTTCCATCTTAATGTCTCAGATGACCTCGTAAAATTAAAGAATAAGAAGTCCAGAAACTTCCCAAAGTCATCTAAGTCGTATTATTGTTGATATGAACAGTGGATACCACCACTTAACATCGGCACCTCACCAAAATAAACGTCGGATCTGGTTTTAATTAGCAAAGTCAAAGTCAAAAATTTTATTTCCATAGAATTCATAAATTAATGGCTTGGAAACGTCAATAATATTCAAAATATAAGGTCACGCGTACTTATCGATAAGTTTGATGCCTCTTCAAACCCTATCCGACCCTCCATGGGGAAGATATCCGATAATCCTAATATAATATAAAATAATAATAGCGATAATCCTTTCGATATTTGCAGGGCTCCCAATCTGGTATCTGACTCTATGTCTATTCGCGTCATGGCTGATCATCTTTCTGATTGTGGCTCAAGGCGTCAAGAGCTCCGGCAAAGCCGCATACTTCCTCGCTCTCTTTCCGTACGTCGTGATGATCATTCTGCTTATAACGTGAGTAATATTTGTTATGTAACTTACTTTTATATTAGTTCTGTAGCTTATGTATAAAATGTGGATCACCGTATTTATTTAGTTAGGCAGTCCCGAGCCATACCAAAGTCGTCTTTTATTACCTTTCCTATGGATAGTAGTTGAAATCGAACACCAGATGAGGCTTATTTAACATTATATATATATATTTCTTGACAAGGTTACGGAAAGAGCAGATGGCCTACCTTGTGTTAAGAGCTAAACTTTGCCCATAACAAGCAATACGACTTGCTTGGTTCTCCTACTTAGCTACGAGTCCAAGACCCACGGCAACCACACATTAATATCCAAACACATTAATGCGAATGCATTACTGCTTGGCGGCATCCAATGATTTCCTGTGTGTTTTAATTGTTACACACGATTATCACACATCTATGACCACTGTTTTTTTTTTTGCAGGACGTCAATTCTTCCTGGTGCTGGTACAGGCATTTTGTTCTTCGTGACTCCGCAGTGGGAAAAACTAATAGAACTTGACGTTAGTACAAATTTTCATTGATTGTTTAAGTGCTTTGGGGATTTCTATATATTGATGATGATATACCTTAGGCTAGCTCAATAGCCTATCAGCTAATAAGCTGAATTTATTGAGCTAGTCAAAGCCTGATTTGGTATTATTGCATGAATAAAAACTCACCATCCATGCTACCATAACAAATCTGAATCAATCTGAATTTTCAGGTTTGGTACGCAGCTGTCACTCAAGTATTCTTCTCGCTGTCTGTGTGCAGTGGTGCCATCATTATGTTTTCCTCATACAATGGCTTCAGGCAAAATATTTACAGGTAATGATTAGTTCACGATCACGAAAGTTTATATTCGATTACCGTACCGTATTACCTTGTTAAACTTGAGGCAAGTTTTATTTCTAAAAACGCTCAACAATCATGAGGATGGTCATAACTTGGTTATCTACGAGGAATAACGGGACATGATGTTTATAGTATTAAAAAGAAAGTTTGTAGTAAAACTTTAATTCAAATTTTGAAAATTTGCTTTACCTTCTCGCTTCTAAATAAATAATAATAATAAATATTGGTGGACATTTCACACAGCGCCATCCAGCCCCAAAATAAGCTAAGCATAGCTTGTGTTATGGAAACCAGAAAACTGATATAATATTTATATACTTTTATGTAAATATATACATATAATACATATTAACACCCAGACTCAGAACAAGTATATTCGTCACACAAATCAAGCCCACGACCTACAGCATAGAAGGTAGGGTTACTACCAATTGAGCTGTGAGGCCAGTCCAATTTCAAATGTACATATAGAGCAATAATACATAAAGTTGATTGTCCAATATCCAGAGACGCAATGATAGTGACAACTCTGGACACCCTCACAAGTCTGCTCTCCGGGTTCACTATATTCGGCATCCTGGGCAACCTCGCGTACGAGCTCGGCCAGGAGGTGGAAGACGTGGTCGGCTCCGGCGGCACCGGGCTGGCGTTTGTATCATACCCGGACGCTATTGCCAAGACGTTCATGCCTCAGGTACCTACGGATAGTTTCAACATATAAAATAATAAACGGAGATTTTATTTATTTATTATTACCCAGTACGGCTTCTGCCAATTACACTAATTAAATTAAATAAATTTGATATTAAATATAATAGTTTATATTAAATAACGCTATTTCGTTTCTTTGTCTACTTATTTTCTGAAAAGTGCTTTATTTGTGATTAAAGAACTTTATTCTCAAAAGAAATAAAAAATTTCACTCGATGAGAATTGCTTTATTTCGCATGATTAATCGAAAGAAATATATAACTTACTAGAATTTTTAGTGATGGCAGAATTTTGATTACGAGTTTTTTTTATGTGTGGGTGATAGAATGAGCTGAGGGCCCACCTGATGTTAAGTAGTAACCGCCGCCCATGGACAACAGCAATTCGACCCAAGTCCTCTCCATCAAAGTACGAGACGACTCAAGTCGCATTGCGTTGCATCCGTCACCCCGAGACGAGGATGTTACGTCTCATGCACCTGCAATTTCACCGGCACCCACTCCCTTCGCAACACGAGTGCAACACGAGTGCTTCTCCGGGCGAACTTAGCACAAGTTTTACTGCTACTTTGGGTTGCCCTTTTGCACCACCCGGGGGACACGTGTAGGGATCCAAAGGGTTGCCACCTACGGACGCGAGCAAAACAATCAAAGTTAAAATAATCCTTGTATTTCAGTTATTCTCCGTGCTATTCTTCCTGATGATGTCAGTGCTGGGCGTGGGCTCAGCTGTGGCCCTCCTGTCCACCATCAACACAGTGGTTCTGGACGCGTTCCCCAAAGTGCGCACAATATTCATATCCGCTATTTGCTGCTCAGTTGGCTTCGGCGTTGGACTTGTTTACGTCACTCCTGTAAGTATATCAGTCCTAATGGACCCACACGTGTCTTCAGCCGTTCATAATTTGATTACATTGCCAATTTCAACCACATAAGGATGGATTTTCTAAAAATCCGGCATATCGACCGTTGCCTATCGGAAATACATGAAATCTAGGCTTTACCTTATAGTTTCAGAGATCACGTAATAAATACGTATTGGTTTTATACAAGAGGCCGCTTAACATCAGGTGGGCCATCACCTCTTTCCTTCATTTCACTCCTATAAGAAAATGTTTTAATTTCAGGATAAAATATGTTTTTTAAGGCTAAGATTTGAAGGTTTTTGAAGAGAGTATGTTTTCGATTGGTATAAATTAATAATATTATATTCGATAAAACTATTTGAACTCTTATTAAGTTTACGCAAAGAAGTAAACGAAACTTGTATACACATTTGAGTAAAAGTGTCGGTAAATTTTTGTTCATTGAATTATTATTTTTTCCGGTTTATTAAATTGACTGTGATTCTCGACAAGAAAACCACGAGACTTGGCGACAGTTTTGAAGCAAGTTGCTTTTTGAAGATACATGCGTGTAGCCCAAATAATAAATAAATATGTGTAAGGTCAAATATTATAAATAATAAATATACATTTTGTTGGACATTCACAAAGCACCATCTAAACCCAAATTAAGCATAGCTTGTACTATGGGAACCAGACAAGTGATAGATTACTTTTTTGTAAACACATTAACACCCAGACACAACAAACATCAATGCTCGTCACACAAATTTTTGTTCTGGGTGGGAATCTAACCCACAACCGACAGCGCAGAAGGCAAAGTTACTGCCAGCTAAACTGTGAGGTCAGTCTACACTCAAATATATGTATAACAACGCATACGGCATACGGCCCGGCCGTGAGAGGCACGGAACATCAACACCGCTGATGGGTGGTTTACTATAATCCTTAATATTTGTACTGAATGTAGCGGTAGCTTGACTACTAAATAATTGTTATTATCGTAATTTCAGAGTGGCCAATATATCCTAGAGCTCGTTGACTACTACGGTGGAACATTCTTAGTATTATTTGCCGCAATTTCTGAAATTATCGGTGTCTTCTACATTTATGGTGAGTGTTTGTTTTGAGACGACTAGCTTATTTATCATTCCTTTGTGTCTAATTATTATCTTTTCCTTATTATTCCTTAAGCGTCGATTGTCATATAGGTATAGGCCGCGTTACGCAAATTAGATTGGCACTAAAATCGAGTGATAGCATAATTTTTTGTCGTTATTTTGCCCCTCTGCGCAACATATTCACGCATCGTATACTGAACACGCGTTTCTTAATGAGTAAACTCCAGGAGCACGTACTTACCAATTTTATTTCCGATGCAACTTATTACGCGATATAATTGACAATAAAATAGCTTAATAAATTCAAGTGTATGTTGGTACAGGATTAGAGAATCTCTGCCTCGACGTTGAGTTCATGTTGGGAAGGAGAACCACGATGTACTGGCGGCTGTGCTGGGGCTTCATCACGCCGGCGATGATGGTAATTGTCTTCATCTACGCGCTCATCTCCTCCGAGGCGCTGGTCTTCGGAGATAACTACTTCTACCCTGTCGCTGGAGTCGGTAAGTATTTTTTGTAAATTAAGGAATTAGCTTATGGCCTCTTATATTTACCCAATGTCCTTTGCCTTGAAACACAGCAATATTACTTTCCTATTTGGCACCAGTAAAATAAGTGATAGAAAATAAACGGCGCTGTGAAGGCTCCAGCACTTCTCTCGGCAAATGTTATGAAAGCAATATTTTATGTTTTTCTATTAATTTTCAGTATCCGGTTACTTGATCCTGTTCGCCGGTATCGTTTTAGTTCCGATCTTCATGTTTGCCACAATTATCAAGAAAAAAAATGGATCATTCGTAGAGGTAATAATAAATTGAGGTTCTTATGTTTCTTGTGTCTTGTGGTCTTTCTCGTGCTTGTGTTCCAAAATGAAAGATCACTTAGAACGTGCAAAATCAAATCGTTATTTCACTCGCTGTCGATAGCTATAACAATCATTTATCGAACGGAGAAATAGATAGATGCAAACCGATTGCAGCCCACTTCAGAGTTACCAAGACTCACACGTGTCACACAGTCACGTGAAATCTTTGATGGTTCTATTCATACAGGCGCAGAGGGAAAACTTTTGTAACCTCCGTTCATTTACAGAGGGTGAAAAGCGCGTTCCGGCCCAAAGAGTCGTGGGGCCCGCGCTCAGCGGCCGACAGGCGCGAGTGGCAACAGTTCAAATCCGATGCCATGGTTGACATCAAGAAGATGAACGCATCCCGAGCTAAACACATATGGCTCATGCTCACCGGAGGATATAGGAAATCAGCATAGGTTTTAAGCTTGTATATAAGCGTCTCGTTATTTATTGTACCTTGTAATTCAATTTATGCCAGTATGCGAGCTGTGTTATTAATATATTGGTAATATTGTTTGATCTCTATAGTTTGGTAAGATAGATCGGATTTGTCCGGAGTTCGGACACTGGTGTAACTATTTCGATCTATCAGCCGTTTATTCCTTCAAACGATCATGCTTTTTGGTTAATTTATATGGTCTTCATTATGCCACAAATGCATTTATGTAGATAATGTGACAGTTACTATCGTGGGTATTGACCCACGATAGTAACTGTCACATTATCATATTACCAGCGTGACCACGCTGCTCTGAACTGGTCTATGCAAGAAAGGAGCTCGCGGGCACAGTGTCAACACAACACCCGTGTCTACATGGTAACGGCCAGTGGAATTTGTAAGCCGTAAGATATTACCTTCTTCCTATCATGGCAATGCTTTTAGTGGAATCTTAGAGAACGTAGGAGAAGTTGTGACCAAGAGGTTGTGAATTATAGTTTATTAGGTGTCCTAAGTTTTAAAATAGGGCTATATAATAAATAGGCTGTGTTGTATTAAATATTCCTGTAAGATAATTTAGATAACCTATTTAGTGATTATACTTATGATGGCAAAATATTAAAGTTGATAATGGCATGTAAATATGCCATGAAAAGAATGCAGACTTTAAATAGAGCCAAAAATCCAAAATATTTGGAACGCCTGTACCACAACTATATTTGTACCGGAACATTGTATAAGACTCATTATTTGTCTTCCAAATTCGTATTCATATAACTCCTATAGTAATAGAAATACTGTAAAGACTGCATGGAAAGGGATTAATTTCCATAATCAATGGACCAAAGCAGTTAACGCATATATGTAGTTTGCAAGGTGGTGAATTGCAATAACAAGAACGTTATTCAGTTTTTTATAAAAATTTAAGATAGTTTATGAACATGTTGTTGACGTAAACATTTATGTGTGTGTCAATTAAAGAAATCAGTTATTGACGGTTCGTTCTATAGACGGGTCCAGAAATGGTCTGCGTCTACAAATATTTCCTCTGCTCTCTCTGAGCATATGGAGTCTATGATAATAGACCCTTACTTTGAAATAACGTTTAAATAATTTTACAAAAAAAATTATAAGAGAGTTCAACAACTGTGGAATCAGATAGATATGGAGTGTTCGTCCGAAGATATACTGCCGCCATTTCTGCCGCCAACAGAATACTTTTCAAACTGTATTACTGGATACAGTCTATTATCACATAGTTTTCTTGATCAACTCTGAATACATAATATTCATAACATTGTACCTAATGTATGACCTATACTATAACCTAGTATAGTTGTAAATATTTTATAAAATAAATTATTACTTATATAATTTTATCCTAATAAATCAAGGTTGTTTTTTTTTAGTTTTACGCTACCTTAAAATAAAATAGTTTTTAGAACTGGATTCCAATATGCGTTTACACATATTGCATTCATGTAGGTATTTCAATCATATATATAAATATATATATATATACAGGGTGTGGCGTAATGAGTGGATAATAGGGTACCTGCGGGTAGGGGCCATTGTGGCGGTTCAGAAAAATATTTGTTATGCTCAGTAAAAGTGCCTCGGTTTTCGAGATATTCGACATTTTCGAAATTTAAGAAATATTTCACCCTTCGTCACTATTTTTGGCGCCCAGACTGCAAATGAAATTTTTTTTTCTATCTGTTTTTTGGATAGTATTCTTGGATAGATGTGCTATCGAATGGAAACTATTATTTTTATAACACAAGCACAGTTATGTTTTTAAAATAAGATTTCACTAAAATTTTACTTGCTTTCGTTTGTTTTCCTGACCTTTACCCTTCTGTGGTGTAAAAAAAATGTATGGTCACTTGAATGCCAACGTTTAAAAAAATTAGCCTTTTTCATCGAGATTCCGAAATGGTATATTACATGGTATTTCCACCAGTTGATTCAAAATTAATTCCTACCAAACTTATCAAGGCGTAATTTAAAGAAATATTTTTAACTATTATTAGCAATAATTGTCTACTGTTCGCAGAACTACTAGTAATTCTTGGAACAGATTGGTTCCCGGCCCAGCGGCAATCGACACTATGTCTATCTTGCTCTTTCATGCTATGAGTGAAAGAGAACTATCGTTTCGCGTAACGCATTTTTATGATTTTCGAGTCAGTGTGCTATCATACTACTCCCGTACAACAACGTGTTATCCTGTTTTAGATTGATACTCGTTGATTTTGTGCAGTGATTTCGGACTTTGTTTTGCCTAGCGATTTGGACGTCTTAATTTTGTGAACCTAACGATTTTGTGCTGTGATCTCGGACTTGATTTGCTTTGTAACTTGGATTTTTTGGTATTGCATATTGATTGCAATGCCTCAGCTATACACTGCGTCTGAATATGCGCAAATGCATTTAATCTACGGCGAGTGTGGTGGTAACGCCAATCGAGCAGCAGCACTGTATCGGGAAAGATTTCCCAATGCACGCCATCCCGATTATCGTGTGTTAATTCGCGTACACAATGCTTACATGGAAGGTCGAATTCCTGGAAGTGGTATCGGTGGCACGAGTTCTGGGAGACCACAAGTACATAATGAAGAGGACGTACTTGATGAAATTGCTGCTGATCCGACCACATCTGTGCGCGTAATAGCCTCTAATACTGGCATGTCAGCAAGAACAATACACCGAATTTTAAAAAGATAAAAATTACATCCTTTTCACTACCAGCGCGTGCAATGTTTGCAACCAAGAGATTACCCTGCACGAGTTGCATTTTGCCAAACAATGCTGAGAAAAATGAACGCTGATCCCGATTTCTTCGATAAAATTTTGTGGAGCGACGAATCCACGTGCAAAAAAGATGGGTATTTTAATATGCACAATCTGCACAGTTGGCAGCGTACAAACCCTCATTTGGCCAGAGAAGACAGGTCCCAGTACCAGTTCAAAATTAATTTATGGACTGGAATTCTAAATGGCAAAATCATCGGACCATTCGAATTGTCTGGAACATTGACTGCAGAAACGTATTTACATTTTTTACGGCACGAACTTCCACTTTTATTAGAAGATGTTTCATTAGAAGATAGAAGAAGAATGTGGCTGCAGCACGATGGTTGCCCCGCTCATTACGCCCGAAATGTTCGACAATACCTCGATGAAACATATCGTCGACGATGGATCGGTCGTTTGGGGACAATTTTGTGGCCACCTCGTTCACCAGACCTCAACCCATTGGACTTTTTTTACTGGGGATGTCTTAAAGAAAAGGTTTATAAAGACCCAATTAATACAGTGGACCAGCTACGGGAGCGTGTGCGATTAGCTGCTCAGAAAATCACAGAGCAAAGATTTGCGAACAGGATTAAAAGATCTTTTATCAAAAGGTGCAGAGCATGCATCAGAGCACGTGGTGGACTTTTCGAACACCTTTTGTGATAGTAAATTTAATAAATGAAATGCATTTAAAATTTATTGTTTCGTTTTATTTCATTACCGAATTTTAAACTAATGTTTTTAGGTGATTTTAAGTAATGAAGTAAATTTTAGTACTATTTGTAATTTTATAATAATTAGCTCTACCCATTTTAATAGGAATTAATTTTGAATCAACTTGTGGAAATACCATGTAATATACCATTTCGGAATCTCGATGAAAAAGGCTAATTTTTTTAAACGTTGGCATTCAAGTGACCATACATTTTTTTTACACCACAGAAGGGTAAAGGTCAGGAAAACAAACGAAAGCAAGTAAAATTTTAGTGAAATCTTATTTTAAAAACATAACTGTGCTTGTGTTATAAAAATAATAGTTTCCATTCGATAGCACATCTATCCAAGAATACTATCCAAAAAACAGATAGAAAAAAAAAATTCATTTGCAGTCTGGGCGCCAAAAATAGTGACGAAGGGTGAAATATTTCTTAAATTTCGAAAATGTCGAATATCTCGAAAACCGAGGCACTTTTACTGAGCATAACAAATATTTTTCTGAACCGCCACAATGGCCCCTACCCGCAGGTACCCTATTATCCACTCATTACGCCACACCCTGTATATGACGAGTGAAGAGCTGGCGCTCTTCAAAATTTTGAGAAATTCTTCCCCTAAAGGGAGCATAGACGATATAACGATTTCCGCGCAGTTAAAGTGGCAGGATAAAGACATTATCATATTTAACTGTGACAAAAACTAAGTTCATAAAGTATGACACCGAATACAATCCTGGCTAAAGGACATTTTTGAGGTACGAATAATTATTTTCACGGGTTTTGGATGTTTTTGTTTATTCATGTTACCTGCGACACAGGGCATCCTAGACAGTATGCGTAGGTGTTTATTTGTATTATTCTCTTTCTCCTCTCAGTATAAGACAAACCAAAAAACATGTTAAAAACATGTGAAATGGATTACAGTTTTGATTCAAGATTATATACCCCCCCCCCCCCCCCCCCGTAGCACGGTACGCAGAGTAAGACAGTAGTTTTGACTCATTTCTGCTCCGCGTAGCAACGTGCTCCGCGTAGCAACGTGCTACGCAGTAGCTACGAAGTAGTTGTTTATATCCGATAGGACTAGGGCCTCGTGTAATGACTGATGCAAGACCATAAAGTGATTTGATACAAAAACGAAAGCGTGGGGATGGGAGTTTTTATGACTAAGTTACGGATCTCATAAGAATGCCCCGCGGCTTCGCCCGCGTTGTATTCAGTTCGTGACTAAAAGAGTAGCGTGAAAAGATATGTGGTAAAGTAATTTTTATCAATTTTTGAATTAACCTTAGAACAATCGCATCATTTACTCCATATAACATCAGTTATCCCTTCAGAGATTAGCCGGAAAAAATAAACAGATAATTTTTTATTTATTATTTGTATAAACTTTCATATGCTTTCATAAGCTGTTATTTTGACATTACAAACAAGTACTTTACTACTTTATTTATTTGTATGTATAGAAAGATAGAATTGGGTGGAATTTCTTTCTATAGATATTCCTACCAGAGAGACATTCCTATCTGAACTATGAGTTTTGGTAAAATGTCTTTATCAGATGGATACAGAATTTAGCGTAGCGTTGTATTCTCTTTGGTTGATAATTGCATTCTCAACTCTGCAAAGAGTATTATAATATAGGGCGAAAGAAGAGTACCTACTAAAACACGAGATGTGATTCTTTGTCACACATAATACTGTCAATATCCAAAAGTAATATGTTCGTGAATTCAAACAAGATTAAAACAATGGCCCTGTACTGTATTTACTTCCCTCATCACTCGTTAATATTTGTGTCAGACAATTATTTGTACATTGTGCATTATGTTTAACAAATCACTTGGCTCGAAATGGAAGTCTGTGCATATCATTCTTGTGTACGAAAGTGGCGACAAATCTGGTTGCTAGATTAAAGTTTTCGTCATGTTTTTCTAAGTGATTTAAGTAAGTCTATAATATTAAGTCTTTAGATTTCGTATTAAGTCTTTGGTTTTTTTTTATTCATTAACCAAGCAAATTGCCTAATTATGGCAATTACTTTTCTGGGGTTTTTGTCCCTGTCATTTCTCTCCTGGTAACTTTATTACCCATAAATGATATCCAGCTAGCGAGACAAGTTCTTTTGAATGTCACATACTACCGTGCCATAAGAAATTTTGATTATCAAAGGATAATTTATTTCTTCTAATCACGGTGAGTAAATTAATTAGATAATATCGTAATTGGTCTGGTCCGTCTCGGTTATCGATGAACACGGAGATATCCGAGATAATATCGCATATCAAACCGCTTAATCCTTTTGATATGTTTTTAAGGAGAATGAAACTCTTTCACTCCTTTGGCACATGCATGAGATACCGCACGTTGCCGCTGAGCTCGCTGAAGGATTTCAATGGTGATGATCTTGAAATATTTACTCAACAAACAATTTGTTCTGAATAGTGCGCGTACACAAAATATGGATTCGGGTTTTGCCATACAGATATACAAAGAGAGCTCAAGAGGGTTTCTCATAAAATTTAATTTTATTTTATTTGACAATTCAATACCTGTATTGATTTGTCTGAAATAAATGATTATTATTATTAATATTAATAGACCCTCTAGGCCCCTTCGGGTGATCTTCAGAGTTTTCGATTTTTATTTATCACTGTGATAATTTTCTTCTTTAGCAAACGCAACATTTACTTATTGTGAATCTGTAGATATTTGTGGATCTTTATTTATTTATAACGCTTATGTTTTTCACCAGGACACCAACGGGGTAAATGTGGTTGATAATGGAGATCGTGTGAACGTGGCATTTGATCCGACCCCCGAAAATGATGGCACAGATACTTTTAAACCAAATATGAGCGTGAGTGTTATTTATGTACCTACCTACTATTTGGTACTAACTAATGCAGTGGACACCACGATTAGAACAAATATTTCTTAAAGTTCGTCCAGTTTTTCATTTAAAGTTGAATTTGACAACACAGAGAAGAGAGAACACATCCCCCCCGCCCCCCCGTCGCCCCCTTGCAAGCACTAAATTCGGTACTGCATTTCGCGCGATCACCGAAAGGCGCGCTGACGTAGGCCACGATACAAATATGAGTGGTTAGCTGTCATGTTCACGCGGTGTATTTTGTCCATATCATTTTATCAATTAGTGAACGTACTTTCGGCTACGGGATCAAGAAAAATAGTATACGACCCACGGCCCGAATGCTGGATGCCCTGGCGTGTGTGATACAAACACACCCGGCCAGGAAATCCAACTTTCGGGCCTAGGATCGTAATATACTATATATTGTGTTGTGTCGGAACCTTGTGTAACCTTGTGCATGTCCGACTCGCACTTAGCCAGGTTTATTTTCATTACCCTCTTTTCTAGAATATTTGTTTTATCATCAGGGAACCAATGGGGTGAACGTAGTTGAAAATGAAGATCGTGTGAACGCACCATCGGAAAATGTGGATAGTTCAAAACCAGCCAAGGGAGAAGTTCTCGTCTCAGACTCACCGCCGGTGAGTGCAGTCCTCTCTGTGTATTTTACAAGCTTATATAGACAGTGACGAAATGTTATTTGCAAACTTTTAGAAATATCGAGGTTAAATAATACTGAAATTGTCAATCAACGTCAACTTCAAATTTGGTTTCGTCTCGTACGCCATACATACGTACCTAAAATACATGTACATGAGTGTCTGTTTGTAATAAAAAAATAACCGCTTTTTACTAAGTGCATATGGATGTATACACGGTACATATACCAAAACATTTTTTTTTACAATTTTTGTCTGTCAGTCTGTCTGTTTGTACCGGCTTATCTCCGGAATGGCAGGTCTGATTTTGACGGGACTTTCACTGGCAGATAGCTGATGTAACAAGGAGTAACTTAGGTTACTTTCCGGAGGGGTAAAATGTGTGCATGATAAAACCGAATTCCACGCGGACGAAGTCGCGGGCAACAGCTAGTCTTGTATATACCTACCTAGTTTTGTGAGGGAAAATAAATTTGATTTATTATTATATTAAATAGGACCGTCCAAAATGGGACAATCCGACCGAGTTTCTCATGTCCTGCATCGCCACCGCAGTGGGTCTCGGCAACGTGTGGCGGTTCCCTTTCGTCGCATATCAGAACGGAGGAGGCGCCTTTCTCATACCCTACATCATTGTGCTGCTCGTCATAGGAAAGCCCATGTACTACCTGGAAACGGTTCTGGGTCAGTTCAGTAGCAGCAACACCGTGAAAATATGGGCTCTGTCACCCGCTATGAAAGGTAAATACATTTTTATTTTATCGTGTTTTAAGTTAAAAGTCGCATAAAAGCTTCTTTCTTCGATATCCAAATATCTTTCTCTGGATTTTCTGTACTTACTACTTCCTGTGTCACAAAATATTTTGCTGTTTATACGTACATTAGTAACGAGTTTATTTACGCATTCCATCTCAGGCTAAAAGCTCTAAATATCGAACCGTGTGCGAAGTAGTTTCAAGGCACCCGATTAAACCCGACTTTTTAAGTGATATAAGTTGACGGCCTAATGTTAAATGGTAACTGCCGCCCATAGACAACAGGTCTCTAGTCCTCTCTACCAAAGCACGAGATAGCAAAGAAACTCAAGTCGCATTGCGTTGCGTCCTTCACAACGAGACGGGGATGTTACGTCTCATGCACCTGCAATTTTACCGGCACCCACAGCAATAGAGTGCGCATCACTGCTTGGCAGCAGATTACCAGGTGTGGTGGCAGTGCTTCTCCGGGCGAACCTACCACAAGCTCTACTGCTAATTTGGGTTGCTCCTTTCGCACAACCCGGGGGACACGTGTAGGGATTCAAAGGGTTATCACCTACGGACCTGAGCAACGTGGGCAACCCTAGAAATCCATATTGTAAAAAGATAATTATAAAACAGTGCATAAGCTTCATTGTGTAGGCGTCATAATAGAAAACTTACCTAACCTTCAACCGGTTTCAGGAACCGGATACGCGCAAGCTCTCGGTGCCAGCTACGTCCTATCGTACTACGTATCGATCATAGCGCTGTGCCTCTATTACCTGGCAATGAGCTTCAACTCCGTGCTACCCTGGGCTGTCTGCCTGGAGGAATGGGAGAACTGTGTACCCTCGGGAGTATCTGCCAATATTACTGACATCGAGGAGGGCTTCAAAGGAGTCAGTAGTGCAGAGCTTTACTTCACGTGAGTTTTGTTAAATGTTTATTTTCTTCCTCCACTATCAATACAAAATAATTTTTCTGAATTCAAAAGGCCAAAATACAGAAGGTTTATCGTACCCTAAGATATATGAGATAGAGATATATGTAGAAAATAACTTCTTAAAATGTTAACTGGCCGGTCAGCGTTCAAACACGTTGGTCAAATTTATTTATTTTCATCTCTTCATAACACGTTACCTTATTGATGAATAAATCAATAAGTTGCTTCAATTCTCTTAAAATTACACTCAGCCATCACGGATTCGAGCAAAACATAATTTGATTGAATTGCTTACATCATTTTTGATAAATTTTATTGATCATATAAACAACAGAAACAAAAATATGTGGCATAAAATATTACGCATTGATTATCGAATAAGTAACATGTATTATAAATGCATGCTGTTGTGTGTTTCGTGTAGGTATGAAAAGGCTTTGTTTTATGGGATGCAATAAAATGGTTATATCTATACAATTAACTGTGCGGATACTGACATGTGACGTCACAACACAGCAGCGACTATTTACTTCTATTTTTTTGGGCGTTTGCTGCTGCCAAAAGATTTCAATTCGGTGAGCGGAAGCGAGGCAAAGCGGATGACTCGGTTTCCCTACAAATTATGAAAGATGGCGTTCATGGCATCGCTGTTAATTACAGATCGATACTTGATCGGTGAGCCGACGCCGACGCCGATGCCATGACAGTGCAAGCAAAAGATTGTCACGTAAAAATTGCTTTTGTTGATTATTCTGTGATTTTCGTCCTCGTGTGTTTATTTCTCTTAGGTTTGCCATTAACTCTTGAAAGAGGTAATTTACGGGATTAAGAGTGTATTGTACTTTTATTTTAAGAAGATAATTAATCTTACATATCTTGCCATTATGTATGCCATACCATTTTTGAAGTCTTAACTTTGGTTGTTCAAAATTTCGCCACAGCGAGTATTTAAGTAAATAAAATTGTATAACTTTCGCTTTGTTGTAGTTAATAATGAATGACAGATATATTATGTAAATTCTTGATAATAAACGAGTTCCTAAGTATCTCTACTTAAACCATTATTTTAAATCTCACTTTGCTCATCCGCTCATCCTATCTTGACAAAAATATTTAATAACATATATGTATTTATTACTTTATTATTTTTAACCAATAGAAAATAGCCTGTAAATTTTCTTTATTATACGTCGCTTCGCTAACCGGAATTAGAGCTTTCAAACAATTCTTTAGTATATAGATTATTATTATTTACACATGATTAAAGAAGCCAAAGTATTAAACCTACAAGACTTTATTTCGTTTAACCCTCTGTAACATCTTGCATTACCTCCAAGATATGTCAATCATTTCGACGAATAACTTGCGCCAACAAAGGCATTGATATCAATAAATATTTTTTATTGATCCTAATTTACCAACGCATTAACTTTTTATCAAGGTCAGATGATACCAGGCCATTAATAGGATTAGATTAGTTTTGATAACACTTCGCTAATACAACTTATTTCATAAGTATATCGTATTGGTTACGGTGATAACTTATCTGTAATGATAGCTAAATAGCTGGACACTGACTTAGCCGAGGCGCACAACCTTCCAGTTCGGTAGGTAAATGAGAAAATTAAAATAGACTGACCTCAACATAGTTGGAGTAAGAAAGGCACACATATTTTTGTTCTATGTTTTATGTTATATAGTTACGGAACGAGCCGACGGCCCACCTGGTGTTAACCTCCGCCCATAACAACCGATGCGGCTTGGGTCCTCCCCTACTAGGTAGGACAGACCCAAGTCGCATCGTATGCGCCTGTAACTCTGAGACGTGTAGGTGGAATGTCTCATGTGCCTGTAATTTCACCGGCAACAACACCTTTCAAACCGGAACAAGTATCGCGACTGCGTTACTACTTGGTGCCAGAAATGGGCATGGTGGCAGTACTTCCCCGGATGAACTTGGCGTGTGTTCTACTGCCCTTGACACAAAATACACTAGCTTTGCATCAACTGGCAGGAAACATCGATCAAAATTCACTATAACTAGTTATAAGTATAACTAGTATAACTATTGAAGTAAGTATAACTATTGATAAGTATGGCACTGATGCAGAAGAAAACACGAATCGCGATTACCCGACGTTCAGTGAAAAATTGTTTTGAAATTATGACAAGTTCCTTGATCGTAATTGCACTGAATGCTTTATTTCCTCTCGTTAATGGCTCTCTATCTCGGCAACCACCATAACTATATACTCTTAACTAATACATAAAACATATAATGTGAGATGTATCGATGATAAATTTATTTACTATAGCTAAAGAACTTACTCGCTTTTCGCTTGCTGTAGCAATAAGTAAAGTGCACAAATATTCTATTCTATTCTATTCTATTCTAACCTGCTTTGTCTACTTGCTTAATATATAATTTTCTTCTCAGACAAACCGTTCTTCGCCAATCAGATGGAATAGACGATGGAATAGGTAAGACTATACTTTTTTGATGATTAAAGACGATATTTATCTCGAGTAAACTTTTTTCTTATGATTTCCATAATTTCCACCAGACAAACGTCAAGCACGTTGAATTAGACAAGATTTTCTCAAAAGAGATTTCATGCGATGCGTCTGTGTTATTATTGCGTGAACAGTTCATGACAATAATAGTGTGGACTATCGCATAGAACAATTCCACACGATTTTCTCACCCAATTGTTCCAACAACCCTATTATATTGTATATAATAGGGTTATATATTATTATTATTATTATTTATATATTGTCCTTAATTATATAAGTTGTGTTGTCGTAATACTAGTATATATAAAAAAATTGAATCTGTTATTGGCTTTAAGAGTAATTTTAAGTGAATAGATACCTAATTTTAAGAGCTGTAGATTCTGTTGAAAAAATAAAATAAAATAATAAAATAAACCCTTGTCTAAATAGTCTTATAAAACGAGGTTATGGGTGGAAAATATGTGTAATTTGTAACCACCTGCAATCTTGTTTTAAATCGATCATATATAGTTATTAAAATACGTAAATGCTCATGCTTCGGTCCCATACGTAGTGTAGGCAGAGACGGGAACGCCATTTTGCACGATCCTTAGACACATACTTTGCTTGCTCTACACACATCCATTACTTTACTTATAATCTTCTTTTATTGTTCCCACTGCAAAATTTCATGGTATATTTTTTCATATATTTCAGGCTCACCTCTTTGGGACTTAACACTGTGTCTGCTAGCTTCCTGGGTTATTATTTTTGTGATCGTCGCTCGAGGCGTGAAGAGTTCGGGCAAAGCAGCGTACTTCCTTGCCCTGTTCCCTTATATCGTATTGATTATATTGCTTATCAGGTAAATATTTGTCGTATTTATATATTCGTTATTGTAATTTTTTTGTGCCTTTTAGTTTATATAACCACTTGTAACTTATTTATTTATTTATATCACACACATAAGGGCTTGTAACTTGTACGTTACCAATAAATTTACTTGAACTTTATGGATTTTCTAAATCATAAAGCTATCAAACTGTACTATTGAGTATTAACAGTATACAAAAACATACTAGCGTATCAAATGAGACTAACGATGCTACCACACAGTAATTTATGTAACACTTGTCTCATATTACATCGTCATACTTACAGTTCGTTAGAAGTTAAACTCCCACACCGATCAAATACCTACCGACCCATATTCATTATGTCGGTTAGAAATTACGATCCCTCAGTAGTAACATGTTTATTAATGGATTGATGTAACGAGTATCTATAAAAATTAATGGTGAGGGTAGGCTTCGTTATAACTTCTTATTAACGAAATTATATCTTGTTAATTTCGTTTTTTCAGAGCCTCAACTCTACCAGGTGCGTCAAAAGGAATACTGTTCTTCATTACACCTGACTGGTCGAAAATTTTGGAAATCAGAGTACGTTATGAATAAGTACATATCCAAATTAATGTAGCTTGCCATTCGTCATTTTCCAAACGGATGTTTTCAAAACAATATTATAGTATTTTATAACATCTCATAGCAAACTTAATGCTGTGTAGGTTTTAGCACATAGGCACGTTTTAGGGCCATATTTCTTGGTGTTATTTATCAAGGTAGATTTAGATAAAAAAAAACGAGATGCAATTAAGGCCAGATATCGTACCATTACGTAAACGGTGAGCTGACGTGCTCATCATGCGGCAGAACATTTTCTGCCAAAATTGGGTACTTAAGTCACCAACGAGCACACTGTCGACGGGCTGAACAACCCAGCTCTGTATAATAATATATTAATAGCCAAAAAACAGTCGCCGAAACCGAAACCGGTCTGGAAAGCATCATCTAGGTAGACCTAACTTACGTTGAATAACTTTTTAAAATTTAACTAAAATTAATTAGATTTAATTTTTTTAACTTTCAAACTTTTTACTTTTTTTTTACGTTTTCTGTTTGTCCCAGGTGTGGTATGCCGCTGTCACTCAGGTGTTCTTTTCATTGTCGGTATGTTCCGGCGCGCTCATAATGTTCGCTTCCTACAACAACTTCAACGCAAACGTTTACAGGTATGTTTCTATCTGATTTATTTTATATTCATTTTAGGATTAATGCCGTAATAGGTACACGAAACGAGAGTTTACGTACGAACACTGGCTTTCTATCTATAAAAAAATAGTGTGCATAAGAGCTTATTTTACATAACGTGGCATACGAAATTTAGGCCCTGCCTATCTGTATGTTTAGGCTAGCCTAAATAAGCCATTTTTAACTTGAACATAGACGTAACACGCAGTGAGTACATCGCAGTCTTTGTTTTCCAACGAATAACTAGGCTAATACTGTCATTCAAAAATTAATTACCATTTCAATCCGACAGCCAAAATAAATCTTGTACCAACTTAATTACTATCTAGTCTGGCCGATAAGTACTTATGCAAGACGAAGAATAGAATATGATGCCAGTTCGCGCATTTTTTGCCTTGAAATAATGTATAATGCTTTTATTCTTGCAGGGACTCAATGATTGTTACTACTTTGGATACGGTTACAAGTCTAATATCCGGTTTCACTATCTTCGGTATTCTCGGGAACCTCGCTTACCAGCTGGGCTATGATGACGTCGGCGAAGTAATCGGCGCTGGTGGTACCAGTCTCGCGTTCATTTCCTATCCAGACGCTATTGCTCAGTCACCCTTTGTACCTCAGGTTCGTTGTATTATATATAAAGATATTATTACTTTAGAACCAAATGAACTAGTAACAAAAGTATATTCAGGAATTCTGCAGATTGATGCGCTCATCCCACTATTATTATCATATTATTTATATATGAGGGTAGCCGTGGTGGCAACTCAACCTAGTTAAATGAATCTCATCTTAGACCAAAACAAAACGTATACCTACAATTCAATAAACAATACAGGTATCCAAAATGTACCGTTCCAAATGTCTATGTGATCGATCATTCATCGAATACACTGCATAGCAAACCACGCGTACAAAGAGAGTAGTCAGCCCGAAGTTGGAACTCCGCCGGGAAGCAGTACCTAAGCATAAAGCTTTCTCTCAGCTGTTTCTATTAGTCAACTAGTATACCTACCCAGCGTTAAATAAACTATAGTTACGTGAATCTCGTTCCAGTTGTTCGCAGTCCTGTTCTTCCTCATGATGGCAGTACTGGGCGTGGGGTCGGGTGTGGCCCTCCTGTCTATAATTAACGCAATTCTCATGGACGCTTTTCCTCGGATTCCCGTCCTTTACATGTCTATGCTAACTTGTTCGGGCGGCTTCCTCGTTGGACTCATTTACGTCACACCGGTAAGGGTTTATTTACTTATGTTAAGTTTCTAAGGGTTTGACTGGCCTCACAGTTAAGTTGTTAGCTCTGCCTTCTGCGCTGCAGGTCGCGGGTTCGATTCCCACCCATGAAAAAGTTGCTTGACGAGCATAGCACTTTTTACGTGTCTAAGTTATGGAACGAGCATATGGCCCACCAGTTGTTAAGTGTTTGGTCTGCGTTTGGGTACTACTATACTATATACGAATGTTTTTACGAAAAGTATACAAGTATTATATCAGTTGCTTGGTTCCCATTACTCAAGCTATGCTTAATTTGAGGCTAGATGGCGCTGTGTCAAATGTCCACCAATACTTATTAATATTATTATGTATTTATTCATAGGAAATAATTCCGTATCCCACCACCAATCTCCACTGGCGGCGGGTACTTTTTTACGGAAATTTAAACCTCTACATAGAGTACTCGTAAACTTGTATATGTTTTGATAAAAAAAAAAATTAGTATATTTTGTTAACCAAATCTTGCAACAAAATTTTATACGTACATTCTCTCAAGTGATTGAGCTGTGAAAAACTTAAAAAAAATAAGTTGCCATTTATTTATTTTCAGGGTGGTCAATATATCCTTGAATTGGTGGACTTCTATGGTGGAACTTTCATGCGGTTGTTCGCAGCTATAGCTGAAACTATTGGTGTTTTTTGGATCTATGGTAATTTTATACGATTCCTTTTATTGGGGATATTTTATTATTTATTTCATCGTAACGGGCGTAAACACCAATTAATACATAATAAATCCATTAAAAGTAAAACATAAGTAATCACGTGAAATAAAATAATGACAATATTCAGTACACATATATAGAACACAATAAATAATCAACTCTTTTTTCTTTTATCAATCGTTTAGTATCGGTCGCGTACCTAATTGTTTTTTAGTTTCGCTCTAGTGGACGAGTCAGCCTTATCCTAGAGAAGGAATTATGACCATTATTTCTTAATGCACCTGATTACATGTGTCATTCAAGTTTAACACAATATTTGTTTTCGTTTCCAGGTTTGGAGAACTTATGTTTGGACATAGAATTCATGCTTGGCATAAAGACCAGCTTCTACTTCCGTATTTGCTGGGGCATCGTCACTCCGATAATGATGGTGACAGTCTTCATGTACGCTTTGATCACCACGGAAGCGCTGATTTTCGGAGGCGAAGGCGGATACGTTTACCCCAGAGCGGCATACGGTACATATTTGTTGTATTTTTGCTTGTGTATAAAAAGCCAAACGTGATTTTCCATTGGTAATGGATATAAGATTTTCTGTGTCGGTTCTCTACGCCTCGTTCAAAAAAAAACTTTTCATGGCATTAACATAAATATTCCAATCTAACTGAGAGTTCATAATGCTAGTCGTAGATCTGCTCTTAGGATATTATAATTAATATTGTTTCCCTGTTTTGCTTCCAGTCGCCGGTAACGCACTGCAGTACATTGGGATTGCTCTGGTCCCGCTCTTCATCCTCATTGCGTGGTACAAATACAGATCTCCTAACTTCATTGAGGTCAGTTGTTACATGCGTATAATGATAAAATATTAGTCATGATTTTATTCACTTAAAGGGTAAATACATGAACCACTTGAGAGTAGCTAAACACAAAGAATATATGATCCAGCTTATTTTATGTCTTTAAAATGTATAGGCATGATTCTCAAGTATAAATAATTGAACCCGAATAATAAATTGATTAACTTTATGAAAAAAATTCAGCACTCTAAAAAAATTTTTACGTATCAAAATTGTTTTATTTGTTATCAAATGTAATGTTTATAATAAAAACACCACTGAGTTATCCAAAATTATATTTCTGAATTTTTTGTCATTCAGTGGTGCCGCGCTGTAATTTCACAGAGACATTATGTACCTATAAATTTATTGTTAATTTTCATGTGTATATTCTGATTTACTTTAAGTTATTGAGCTTGGAACCGTTTATAAAATCACTTTACATTTTTCAGACCGTGAAAAGTTCATTCCGAAAGAAGGACACCTATGGCCCTCAAATCCTCCAGAATCGCGAGGAATGGCGCGTGTTCAAACGAGAAGCGAAACAGAAGCGAGAACTCAAGCGCAACAATTGGTTCCACCATATTGCGTTGAGTCTCGTTGGGGGGTACCGGTGGAAGTACTAGATCTACATCCCATGTGTAAATTATGTATTTACCTGTATATATTATTTATTAGTGTATTATGTTTAAGTTACCTTTCAAAGCTTGGGGCTATTTCAGGTGCATTTCATTAAATTAGGTGTCCTATCGGTAATTTTGTAGATGTTATGCCGTGTTTGATATTTTTCTAAGAAACTTTCTGTGATGATACGAGTATGATCAAGAATATCTAACGAAGTACTATTGCTCATCTTCTTAAGTTCTTCTTTCTTCGTAAGTAATCAAAACAAGTTTATATTTTTATATTAGCTGATTCCAGATAAGAGCCACTGTAACTAAAGTTAATTAGAGAAGCCCCAAATGAATAATTACTAATAGGTCTACCCACAGAAGTTTTATGAAGTTGTTCGATATTCCTTGATCTTAATTTGTGCTCGACCTAATATTGTATGATAATTTGAACAATAAATTAAGGTTATCAAATACCATCGCTGTATTTATTTCATATAAATTGTGAGCCCCGACCACAGAATATACGTGCAAACGAAGTTCTCTCAATGAACTATGACGATCGGCATTGTGAATTATTACACATCAATCTCACTTTGGCTTTTCATGCAGTTTCCAGTAGAGGACCGAATTAATTTTGAAGAGTTACTTTCAAAACCATTAGTAGCAAGCAGTAGGACTCTATGCTATTTTGTCAATGCAAGTAAATCCTATATCTCCAGATATAGAAATATTATATATAGAAAAAGTATATATATATATATATATATATATACTTACTTACTTACTTACTGGTGTGGCGCAGCGACCCAAAGTGGATCTTGGCCTCTGACATCAGAGTCCGCCAGGTTTCCCGGTCCATCGCCGCGTTCATCCAGTCGACGGCCAGAAGTATATATATATATATATATATATATATACAGGGTTACAGGAAAAGTCGTGCTAGATCCGTTAAGGGCGTGGAGTACCCATCATTTCTGACTTATTTCACTATGAAACACCCTACCCTAAACTTAACCCTTTTCGAGATATTCGACTTTTAATTTTTTATTGAATAATGCCGATTTTTAGGCTACGAAATTTATTTTTGTTTATTTTGTGTATCTTATTATTATTATTATTGCATTTTTACATGTGTAATAAGATGCTTTAGGACATCAATCATTAAAATAGTGCATAAGTTAATTGAATAGACCGTAGTAGACAAGTGAAAGTAAAAAAATAAAAAATATATTAGCAAGCTTATTTTTCTCTAAGGGATATCTAAAAAAAATATTATGACACTTGTTCGGCAGATATTTTTTAAAATATCTACGTTTCATCAGCTATCTAACGAGGTATAATAATCTAGGGTTTTATTCAAATGCATTGGAAAAAAATTAGTTTCATAGGCGACAGTGGAGAAGAAAATTTATACTTAGCCCTAAAAAGTAAAATAAAACATTAGGTATGCATGAAATGTCATTTATTAAAGGTTTTCACACAACTTTTTCTTATTCTACAGTTCATGTTCAACATGGCCGCCTCTATTTCTGAAACATTGTCGCATCCTTCTACGGAGACCAGTCTTCACTACTCCAGTGGTCAACGTGGTCCTCATTTTATTTGCTGCATCCACAATCCTTTCTCTTAAGTCTTCCACAGACAAAACTGGATTCGGCTCGCTGTACACAAGACTTTTCATGCACCCCCATACATGAAAATCCATGGGAGTTAGGTCCGGACTTCTTGCTGGCCATGGCAACGGCCCACCTCGTCCTATCCATTTGTTTGGATAATTTGTGTCCAGCCAGTCTCTGACACTTCTCCTGAAATGGGCAGGGCAGCCATCGTGTTGGAACCACATGTCCCTGATCAGGTTGAGTGGCAGATCATCCAGCAAATCACTCAAGTCTGCTCTCAGGAAATTTTCGTAGCTTTCCCCATTTAGATTATCCGGGAGAAAGTAAGGTCCAATCAAATGATTAGAGATAATGCCCATCCACACATTCACGCTGAATCTTCGTTGGGACCCTTTCACTCTTTTCTTATTGGGATTCCTTAGTTCTTTTGGGGCCCAGTAATGGACGTTGTGATAGTTGGTTATGCCATCTTTATCAAATTTGGACTCATCCGTCCACAAGATATTTCTTAGAAAATCTGGGTCTTCTACGTCAGCATTTAGCATAAATCTGCAAAAGTCCAATCTTCTCGCGGGGTCTCCTTCTTCAATAACGTGTACCGGCGTGTAATGGTACGGGTATAGGCCAGCAGTATGCACTGTAAACCACACTCTCCATTGCGAAAGTCCCAGATCACGGGCAACAATATTAGTGGAAGTAGTCGGATCCGCTCGAAAGCGTTGCACTATCTCATTGTCCTGTTCTTCGTCGTCAATTCGTGGTCTTCCCATGTCTGTATTTCGTTTCAAAACAGAGCCAGTTTCTTTAAGTCTTCGATAAACTCTGTCAAAACAGGCCACATCCGGCACTCGACGACCGGGGTAGCGAGTTATGTATTCGTTACGAGCTTGCGCAGACACACAATCGCAGTATCCGTAACAAACGTCCCAACTACTTTTTTCCACGAAATGTAATACAAACCCTAGATTGTTAGACCTCGTTAGATAGCTGATGAAACGTAGATATTTTAAAAAATATCTGCCGAACAAGTGTCATAATATTTTTTTTAGATATCCCTTAGAGAAAAATAAGCTTGCTAATATATTTTTTATTTTTTTACTTTCACTTGTCTACTACGGTCTATTCAATTAACTTATGCACTATTTTAATGATTGATGTCCTAAAGCATCTTATTACACATGTAAAAATGCAATAATAATAATAATAAGATACACAAAATAAACAAAAATAAATTTCGTAGCCTAAAAATCGGCATTATTCAATAAAAAATTAAAAGTCGAATATCTCGAAAAGGGTTAAGTTTAGGGTAGGGTGTTTCATAGTGAAATAAGTCAGAAATGATGGGTACTCCACGCCCTTAACGGATCTAGCACGACTTTTCCTGTAACCCTGTATATATATATATAATTTAAATTAAAATTATTAATTTTAAATATTAATATAATAAAAAATAAAAAAAATGTGAGCCGTCACGGGAAGCCTGGCAGATGTGAAACATCGACATTATTTTGTAAGAAACTAAGTACCCCATCACTAATAATGTTTATGATTTGTCGTAACCTTGAACGGACCAATCAGCGCTCATGCCGTGGCGACGCGTCGCCAAGCCAGAAATCGGTTTTACGTGCAGCTATAGATGTTTCACATCAAAAATAAAAAAATTAAATTTAAAATATTATAATAATTATTAAAATTAAATTAAATTATATAAATACACATATCTCTCTAATATCAGTTGAAGATTCCCGGGCGAAATAATTCAGGAAATAGCAGGGCGTCTGATCCTTTGCAGCCAACTGTTGTTTGTTATTATCCAGATTTGACTCTTAAAAACAAAAATTCGACTGAAATAAAATACACAGTTTCAGTATACAGTTTATTGATAATAATAACTTTTTCCACAAATTCATGAACATGTCTGTTTAAAATGTACCTATATCTAGGTCTATAATTTGGAATCTACTTTTACACGCTAAGAATTAAACGTCATTCCCATGAATACACAAAAAACTTCATACCGGTAATAGCTTACAACAGATAGGTACCTTACTAATGCTAAATGAATAATGAAACATGAATTAGTCTCACTGTCAAAAAGTGCACGTAGCACTTTCTGGAGTTTATTCTTAAGAATTTATTTTCATATATAGCCCGCGGTACGAAAATTAGGGAGCAAACTTGAGTGTTAGCTAAAAGTGTTATCATTATGTAACCCCTCCGCGCATTGTACAGTGAACGCGTGTTTCTTAAGGAGTAAACTCCAGGAGCGCGTCGAACCTACACGCAGTATCTTCTTTTTACTTGTGCTTAGATTTTTTAGATTTTTTCTTACTGGATTTTTTCTTATGTTTGCGTTTCTTCTTCTTTTTCTTGTCTACACTAGAGTCAGACTCGCTTTCACTTTCACTAGCCGCCCGTTTCTTCTTCTTTTTGCTACGTTTCTTCTTCTTCTTCTTTTTACGATCATCGGAAGAAGATGAAGATGATGAATCGTCAGAATCACTTGACGACTCCGACTCGGTGTCTGGTTTCTTTTTAACATTGGCGAGGTCTAACTTAATTGTGTTTTCAGAATCGACTTTGGCCTTCTTCAGCTCATTACCTGGAGGTGATGAAGAGCGGTCACGTTTTTTTCCTTGTTCAGTTTTTATTTCAATATCGGATTCCAATGTTTCGTCATAGTCAGGTTCAAAATTAGCTTCATCAAGAGTAGATTTCTTCCTTTCACGTTCAGTTTTCACGTCATTTGGCGCTTTTTTGTCGCGTGAATCTGTATCTTGTTTCTTTTTATCCCCTTTCTGTTTGTCTAGTTCTTTTTTATCAGAAGGGCTGCGGACACGTTGTTTCTCATTCATTTTTATATTTTCAGACACGACCCGCCTTTCCCCTCTAGATGATTCGTGTTTCCGAAGTTTTTCCTTATCTACTGTCACTCTTCGATAAGGTTGCTCCTTTTTAGGAGTTTTTGAACGTGACTTAACTAGTTCTACAGTACTATGTACTACTCGCTGATCCCTTGTCCTACGCACTTCTTCCACTTTTCCGCCTAGTCGTTCCTTCACAGAAAGCCTAGGGGGTGGGGTTTTGGAATAACGCGGTTTCTTTTCATTGATTTCAATAGACCTTTGATCTGCTTCTGCTACCGTTATCTGGATGTTATTCAGTGAAGATTTAACCGGTTCATCGCTGTAAAGCTTAACCCTGTCGCTACTTACCTTTTTAATTTCGATAGGACGTAGTGAACTTATTGCTTTAGCAAAAATTGCATTCTCAGCACGTTTGATGACATCAGAAGTCACCTTTCCACCGTCTTCTCTCTCATCGGGAGAAGATAATTCACCTGGTTCTTTCATCTTCTCAACATGTTCATCATCGACTTCCCACTTAGATAACTCAGGAAGCGGCGCTAACATCTCCTTATTGGCAGTTGTGACTTCAGGTTCCAGTTTGAGATCTAATTCATCAGCATTGGCTTGAAGTTCAATACCATCAAATGGTTCATCTTTACTAATCTCAACATTTTTCTCCGGTGGTAAAGAAACCATACCACTTTCCTCTACGTTTACATAGGTCTCCATAATTTTTTTATCAACAGTCCCACTTGTTTCTTCTCCATACAGATCAGCTACCTGAGTTTCTTCAGGCTTCGGAGGTTTTTCTTTTGGAGATTTATCTTCTTTATTCTCTGGCTCTTCTATAATTTGAGATTTCTTGATTAGATCTGAATTCTCCATAGCTTTATCTTCAATGCCTGGTACAGCCGGTACTACAGCTTCCTGATTTTCTTTTGTTTCCTCATCTTTCAACGATTCATCATCTCTTTTTGTATCCCTCTCTTTTTTATCTTTCTTTTCACGTCTCTTTTTCTTATCAGTATCTTTTTCCTTTTCTCTCTTTTTCTTTTTCCTTTCTTTCATCTTTTTATCTTTTTCTTTATGATCCCTAGTTTTGTCTGGTGAAGATTTATCACGACTTCTATCTTCTTTCTTTTCTCGTTTACCATCACGGTCACGAGAACGGCCTCTCGATTCACTACGTCTTTTATCGCGCAGATCTCTACTACGCTTAGGAGAACCTCGGGACTTCTTTTCAGGAGTTAAATGCTCATGTTCCCTTTCATAATCTCTGCTCCTATCATCCCGAGGCTTTCTTTCACGACTTTGTTTTCGATCAGGATCTCTACTTCTTTCCGCTTTGTCTGGCGCTTCGCGGTTTTCAATATATCTTTCTCGATCATGGCCATCTCTTCCTTCCCTCTCTCTATGTCTATCATGTTCATTTGGATGGCGCCTCGGCACACCACGGCTTCGAACACTTGGTCTGTGACCGGCGCGTGTGTGGTCCCTTGGTACACCATTTTCATCTCTAAAGTTATCACGAAAGTTGGGATCATGATAATTAACTGGGACTGGCTCTCTAGGATCTCTAACGTCAGCACTTGGTGGTCTGAAAGCTGGTCCCTCGCGAAAGTTCCCATGGGGTGGATTTTCTCTAAAACCACCTTCCCTGAAAGCCACGTTCCTATACGGTACATCGCGGAAAGGAGGTACACCACCTCTGAAATTTGGGTCGCGGAAAGCGCTTTGAGCGGGCGCATCTCGAAATTGTTGGCTATCTCTGAACGGTACAGCAACTTGATCGCGGAACGCTGGTCCTGTTCGAAAGTTGTCTCTAAATCGCGACTCACCGACATGAACTTGTATTTCGTTCGGTATTGGTAAAGGCATTTCCCTATAGCCACCGGGGCCATCGTAAGGAGCGGGTCTGGGGCCGTAGGGATCACGGAAGGGCGATGGTTGTATCCGATCACGATCGAGAGCTAATGGTGGACCGAAAGGTGGTTTTTCGAAAGGGGGTGGTTCAAACCCAGGAACAGGTGGTTCCACTCCAGGGGGTATGTCATCGAACGGAGGTCCTTCATATCGGCCGCGATAGCCTGGAGGTTGTTCTGGTAAAGCCATATTCATCAACGGAGGAATAGGTTTAACACCTATAGGTGGATAATTAGCTGGTGCTAAATTATTCCTTGGGTGAAATCTGAAAACAGAATACGAAGATACACATTAATTTACGAAATACAATTAAAATGTATACTTTAAGCCCAAGTTCCATAGCCCTAATTCAAACTGTGGTTTCACGCAAGCATTTATTATTGGAAGGCTCGGTTTTGCCTATGTATAATTTTCTTCCATGTCAGTTACTTTTCCAAATAACGTACTTGGAACAAAATCATCGAATTCTATAAATGGCTTTGGATTTCCAACTCCAACATGATAAATAATACATTTCAGAAATTGCCTTACGTAAACTCTACCCTCTCATATCCCATTACATAATCTAGTCAGTAGGTAAGCTTACAAAGTGCTTCGATGGAAAATGTCGCTTAACTGTACAAAAATAAAAACATTTTTTGAAGGTATCATATCAATATATATCAATACATTTACTATGATGGTGATTCTGCTGGAAACGAACCAAACTAATTTTTATTATCGCACATAGTCAATAGCGAATGGAAATATACATTATAATTTAAAAATAAAAATCTGTCAAGTGCCGCATCCATGAAGGATCGTTAGACCATTTTAGAAATGAAAAACAGCATTTATTTTTGACGCACCTAGATTACTCTCTGTTATCATTCTCTCTGTTCAATCACTAAGGAGAGTAAGATGCATGAACATGAAATTAGTTTAGATGTTTGCCAATTTAATCACCAGCAATGTTTATGAACATTTAAAAATTACTTCCAGTCACATTAAAATTATGTTATTTCATATTAACCTTACTTCGTCTTCGATATAAGTTATTACGAGATCCCTCACTCATCATCTAAAGTTTAAAATAAATAATAACACTGACGTAGTTTCTACGTGTTTCGAAAATCGTAAAAAGTGGCATACAGTTCGAAAGAGTATTAATTTCAAGGACAAGCTAGATCATTATTTCAACTTAGTACTTTCAGAGAAACTGCTGGTTTGTCGATCATAGAGCTCGCTATAGATATACACCTATAACATAGGCCTTTAACCCAGACTAACAGGTGCGTTACCGTATCACGCAGATCCAGTCATTATATAGTTTCTTCTTGTGGTATACCTGTAAAATAATAATTTTGTAGATACTCTATGGAGAATACATTGCACGAAAAATATATTCAATTTTCTAAATGACATACGATTTTGAATATGTTTTATTAGATAGATAGATAAACTCTTTATTGCACACCAAAACAAAGAAACAATAATTGACAAGATATTATAACTTTTACAATGGACACAAGGCGGCATTATCACTAAGAGTGATCTCTTCCATGCAACCTTCCATTAGTTTGTTACGTTAATTACTAATACGTCAGTCCCAGTTTTTAACACTACCGGTTAAATTATAACGTATTGGTATGAAATTACTACATTATTAATCAAATCAAATCAATGAGTAATAACATCAAATGAATACATACTTACAAAACTCACTTAACACGTAGTCGTATAATAGTTGAAAATAACAAAATTTAAATGCATTAAAAACAAAAACATTTGACACTATTATAAATATTTATTACCAACTCAACATTTCACTTAAACTTAGTATAAAAAACGTATTCTAATCATAACATCTTCTGTACCTAAGTTATTTTTACAATCAGCTTAATAAAAAATAGCATGTTAAAATTTTATTTATTGAGTATACAGAACAACGAAGTACAATATATATGAAATAATTTTTTTTATAAATAAACGTCGATATACACTTCAACACGTAAAGTAGCTAATTGCATCTTTGGCAAGTCAAGTTGAATGCCACAAGCGATGTAATATAAGTTTTCAGTCCAGTGTATTTTAATAGACTGCCGCGATATTTATTTATCGGCAGTTCGAGTGCGACGTATTTCCGCAACCCCGACAACGTAACTCCCACTTGTAGAAGAGGGCAAGTTGGTAAGTTGGCCTGCAGTCCACGAATTCGTAAAACACACATAATAATAGACCTCTTTCGCGGCTTCACTTGCCGCTTTTATATTTGTGCCAGAGAGGCGTGTAAACGTATATGTATACGTCTGTTAGGTGGTAATACGTCTGGCAAGTATCCGTTCTTTAACTAGTTACTGTTGAAGTGTATATCGGCCTTATCCGTCTACTCTGTTTCACGTTTATTATGGACCTTAACAATTTTAACAACATAGTACCTACTTAATTACATCGATCAAAGCTTGCATCTCAAATTAATCATCATATATTTTCCACTTCAAAATCCCGTGAAGTAGTTATGCTGAGTCCATATAGGATCACCATAGCAACGTTGTTTTTGTCAGAAATCCATAATTTTTCAATGATTTATGTGAAAAATACCGATCCAAAATGCAATTATTAAGTATGTATACTAAACAGTGTTTTCAATGCAACCCTTTATTACAGAAACCCAGAATTAGTGACCAATTTATAACGCACAAGCTAAGGTTCTTTCATTTATTTCACAAAAATACATATCAAAAATTCAAATGCTCAACGTTTAAACGCAAGTCCTACTTTTGAGAACTAGAGGGTCAATAGTTCTAAATGTATGCATATGTCTGTATTCTTATTACAGACTATATTTTTATGAATAATTCACTTTCTATCGGATTCAAACGAATGGCTTTCTTACATTAGTATATGGCTTTAAACGGGTTGTATTTTGAAAACCAAAACTCCTGATTTAACATATGATGGGATGGTATGGGATGGGATGACCCTCTCAACTATTACGACCAAAGGGACTCGACCACGCACTGGCAGAAAAGTAAGATAACTCATCCATTATTATAACATAAGATCTTCAAAGTTCTACTCATCAAACGTTCAAATTATGTTTAGACTTTGTAAATCAATACCTAAGCTCCTAGTAATGATTTTTGTGAGGAAAAGTTCATAAATAAATATTAGGAAAATAAAAGCGCCGCGTGTATGTACATGCTTTATTTATATATCACAGATTCAAATCATCACATCATAATATCACAGAAAAAGACACGATACATAAATGTACTACCATAAATAAACTATCCACTATAATCCTAATTATTAGTAAATAATCCTATTTCAGTTTAGCCTATTGCCAGAAAATCTAAGCAATTCGTAGGTACAGTTTTTGAATTTTATAAGGAAAAATCCCCATATTTTTCTCTTCTCACTCCATCTACAGGGTTACCATAACCAATCACCACATCACATTTGGCAATAACACTAATAAATTATAATAATAATATTGGTGGACATTTAACATAGCACCATCTAGCCCCCAAAGTAAGCTAAACATAGCTTGTATCATGGGAACCAGACAACTGATATAATACCTACTTGTATACTTATTTTTTTGTAAATACCTATATTAAACAATACAGAACAAACATCTATGTTCGACAGGCAATTTTGTCCTGTGTGGGAATCGAACCCACGACCTACAGCGCAGAAGGCAGGGTACAGGGGAAGGTAGGGTAGGGTACCAACTGAGCTGTAAGGCCTGTCAATATGATGGTAGTATTTCAATTAGTGACCATAATTATAACAGGTCAGAAATTGACAATGTTTATTGTAACAGTAAACAATGTGTTACAAATAGAATGTTTTTTTACAATTCACAACCAGTTAGTAATCTAGAACTTAGCTAAACACAGAACATTTCACTGAGAATATGCTACTGTATATTTTATAAACGTATTACAAATTCGTTTGTATTTACAAATTCAATTTAAATATTGATTATAATGGAAAAATATTCATGGAAACTCTCATCATGTCAATTAATTTGTTTGTAACACTCTAAAAGAACTAAGTTAACTGCCCATTTTGAAAATATAAAAAAGATCTCAATATCCTTGCTCTCATACCTACTGTATGTCTGGCATACTAGATTATATTGATGACCTAGATATTTATACCCGATACCGGATGCCGTATATTGCGTTACGCCCTTTAATTGATACGTGTGCAGTGCCTTCCCATCAATTGACTTCTATCAAAGTGCCTTTCGACCGAATCCAAAACAGAGAATGACAATACATACACTAATTAGCTAATCAACTGCTGTAAGTTAGGCTTGTTGTGTTAAAAATATAGATCTTCAAATTTATTGCACTTGGTTTGTTAAACTAGGCTTGGTATTACCACAGCTCAGTTACCAATAAATTATTCACGATAGGTACCTATCCTTTTCTTTTCACCATTAGGTCTCTTTCTACTCTTCCTATCTTACCTGTCACTCCTGTCAGTAGTTCCTAGACCCGTTCCTAATGGTGTCCATTAAATATGCTGGATAACAAACTGAATTTGAATTTTATTCAACCAAACCGTGGCAGTCAATATTTTGGTGCACAATGGATATAAGTTTTATAAAAAACGACAAAACAGTGGTGGAGATACAGTGTGGCGATGTGTAAAAGCACCCAAGTGTTTTGGTTGTGTGCATTTAAATGTACACCAAACAAGTGTTATCAAAGAAACTGTTCACGTTTGCGAGCGAATCAATGAAGCAGATACTCAAGTGTTAATAGAAATAGACAAATGCGTGAGCGAAGCAAAAACACCAGCAGTGATCCCGATTACACAGTTGTATTGAGAAACTGTTCAGACACTTCATACAAAGGGACTGAATTTAGTCACAAACATACCGTCATTTGAAAATAAAAAACACAAATTATACAATGCTCGCAACAAAAGTCAAGCAATCATGAAAATGAATTTTCGTAATCTTGAAGAAGTCGAAATCCCAAAGGACTATGAAGATTTCGTACTTTGCGACTATCAAAGTGATGATATATAATAATATAATAATATAAGCCTTTATTGCTGAAACTTAATTTTAACATATATATATATTTTTTTGTTTTTTTGAACTCTGTTATAATTGAACTTTTGCTTTCTTAAACATATTTTATCTTATTCAGCTTGTCCTTCGACAAAGGCCTCCTCTAATGCTTTCCATTTTGTCCTGTCTTTGCAATATGTGTCCATTCTGGACCAGCTATCTTGTCAGTTTTTCAGGTGTTCGTAGTGATCTCGCATACCTCAAGTACGACCAACTCATTATAAAAGAAGATAAAACCAAGGACAAGAGAAAGAGGGAACTGTCTTCGTCGCCTCAAACCAACACCCAACCAAAGAAACAACCTATATGGACCCCGAAGGGCAACAGGACCAATGCCTTCGATTTAATGATAAATAGATCGAATTCTCTTTCTAACTATGCAACCAAAAATAACCAATAGCAACTAACAAACGGAAACCGGAAAACAAAACTAAATACCAATAAAACGGAAAAACTGAGAAAAAAAAACCCTCCCCCAAGCCGACTGGTCCTCGTGGGGGAAAACGACCTAGACCCTCTAACCGGAAAAAAGGAACGAACAAGTAAACCAAAAAGAACAAATTCGGACATATACATAGCTACCTTG
Organism: Chesias legatella; assembly: GCA_947359385.1. NCBI lineage: Eukaryota > Metazoa > Arthropoda > Insecta > Lepidoptera > Geometridae > Chesias > Chesias legatella. The sequence continues at coordinate 5,331,373 of OX375773.1, read as the reverse complement.
ATCAAAGTGATGATAATAGGATATTAATATTTTCATTCCAAGAAGCTCGTGAAATGATGGGTACGATAAAAACCTTTAGCGATGGCACTTTCAAATGCTGTGTTAAACCATTCTATCAAATGTGCTCTATACACGGTGATGTGAATAGCTCTGACACTTGTACAGGTATCGTTCCTTTAATTTACGCCTTGCTCAAAGACAAAAAATGCGCACCTACGAATTGTTATTCAGACTGATCAAATCCCAGATACCTACATGGAAGTCTGATGTTTTAGTTGTCGAATGCGAAAGAGCAACTATAAGAGCAGCAAGGAATGTTTTACCCAATACCAAAGTGAATACCTGTTACTTTTAATATTCGCAAGCTATTTGAAAAAAAAGGGAAATAAACTCGACAAAAAGAAAACGGGTCGCAAGCATCTTGCTCTATGCACGACGTTGCCGTGAGTTCCACAAGACGTATTAGACGATGCTTTTCTCTATATTATGGAAGACTGTGATAATTCTGGCAACATGGAAAAGCTCAACGACTATTATGTGAACACATGGATGGAGGGAGGTTGGAAGGTTTCCACCGAGTCTATGGAATGTCTCGGGGCAAAGACACCGAACTACAAACTCTTTTGAGAACTGGCATGCTTTAATAAATAGAAAAATTTCCAGTAAACCGGAAAACTTTTTAAAGTTTTTAAACATACTTAAATCCGATGCTCAGTTTCAAATCGTACGGTACAGACAGTTTGGCCAAGGGCTATCGACGTCAAGACGCTCTGAATATAAAGAGAAAGATGAGATGTTATTGTGTTATTATTTAATATTTTTGGAATTAGTCATGCCAAAGCCATTTAAAAGCAGTGCCAGAGAGATTGTGTTGAAGGTGCCTGCTTATTGTGAGAGAGAAAAGGCAAACCAAGCCCCGTTAATTCCACTCAATCAAGTGCGATCTCGCGTCGCCGCCATGACAGGTAAAATAGGGATACCATCTTCAGACACAATGCCTTTAGTATGGGTAATAAAAATTTACTGACATAAAGAATTAAAATTAAAAAGTACATATCTGAGTGAATTTAATTTATTTCGTTATGATATTGCCCTTATTTGTATTTATATAAATATAGAATTTTATAAAAGGATACAAATTTTATGTGTCTATTTCAGGCATGTCGGAGAAAACCGTGGGTAGAATATAAGAAGGTGAAGTTGCTGCCTCTACGTCTCAAAACTCAAAACTCCTGGAAAACATCGTCAAAAACGGAAAACGGTGGATCTTGATGATTTCGATTTATGCGCATTAAGAAATTAAATCCATGAAATGTATACTGTCAGAAAAGTTGTTCCTTGAACGTGAACCTTGAATAAATTACTTGTAAAATTAAAGAATGACATAAAGTTTGGTGGAGGTCGAACGACTGTGGAAACATTTTATGGAAAGACACAACAAAGTTGCATAGAGACGCAAATATAACGATACTAATAATAGTTTCCTTAGATGAAACATACATTCACGCATCCTATGCAGTGAAAAAATGTTGGCAAAAAGATGACGAGGACGGAGTACTAACAAGTGATTCTGCTAGAACTCTATCGATTATTGTTAGTGCAGGTGGAGAAATGAGGTTTATTTCTAATGCTTAATTGATTTTTTAGTCACAGTATAAATCAGGGGACTACCGTGACGATACGAATAGAACAATTTTATGAAATGGCTTTCTTTCTCTCTCTTGGGAATAGGGAAAAAAAGTTGAGAATATCGTGAAATTAACTGAAGAAGCTTTTTCATCTATAACCCCTAAAAGGATTGGCAAAAACAGAGTGAACACGTAAAAAATTTAGAATAAATTCATAATTGAACTAGGAAATGACAGAAGCACAGATTCGGATACGACAGATGATGATGTTGACGATTATGCAAGTGACAGTGATATGTCTGGAATCGTTACTTTCAACTATAATTACTGTCAGGAAAAATGAAATCAACATATAATTTAAAATTTAAACTGTGTCATCATTTACAACCTTCCTTGTCTTATAACTATATATTATTTAAAAATATGAAAGTAAAGTAAAACATATTAATCTGTGGTAGGTACAAACAAGTTTATATCTCGATTTCGAGATATGTCGTCAGTAAAAAAGGTTTATGAACAAACACTGGTACAACTGCTTTCTACTTCAACCACTGCCAGTAGATCTTATAATTCAGTGAAGGATGCACTATACAGACACCGCAAAAGTTTTCTTCGAGTGCAAAAAACCGAATTTTCCAAATCTAGCGAAGTGACAGTGCCAAAGATCGTTAAGACAAACTTTCTGATTGCAGAGTTCGAATAATTCGATAATTATTATCAAAAGACGATAAAATACTTGTATTCTCATAGCAGTTTTCCAAAAGGAATATGAAAACGTACGCAGATCAAAGAAAGTTTTTTTTTTGGCGACGGAACTTTCACATATGTCCCCAAGCCATACTATTAATTATTATCTATTCATGTGGACGTTGATAGTACGGAAGAGAGGACGAATATCTATCCCGTATATCCCCTTTTACCTTATAAACGGGAAACAAATCAAACGGGAAAGTGTATCCAAATGCGATAGTTACAGGAAGCTTTTATCATTTTAACAAAGCAGTGTGGAAAAAAGCGAAAGATATCGGTCTGACGAAATATAAAGAAGGACAAGACATCACTAGGATGATTGCTAATTTGCCTCTCTTGCCGTCATCTTATATATTAGATGGATGGTCAGCTATTGTGGAGAGTTCTATAAAATCGCCAGAAATGGAGGCATTCACAATCTACTTCTGCAAGCAGTGGCTGAAGAAAATTTTATTTATTTCCTGTGCATATGAAAAACACAGGACAAATAATAGTTTTGATGCATGGCATCGTTGCTTCAATGTACGCATGCGGCACAAAAGCACGTTGCTGTTATTTTTGTTTAATTTAAAAAAAGAAGCACAGATTCAAGATAAAAGAAGCCTAAATGCCTTATTTGAAGTTAAGCGAAAAAGGAACATCTTAATATTTAATCGAAAATATAAAACCGATTTATGCAAACTTGAAACACAGGAAATTACGCCTTTACTTTTTCTAAAAAATGTCATTTAAAACTTAGATATAAGTAAAAATAGTATTTAAGTCACTACTTTATTACTATTAACTATTGAGAAAAAAACTGTATGTTCTGATTATCGACATAACTATACATTAGAAAACGTTGTTGAAAAAGTTGAAAGGTATAGGATCAAAGGCAGGCTTTAGTACCTTTACCTCCAAGAAAACACTCCGGAGCCAGTCGCATATGTGAGACAGAAATGGCCCGGGAGTAAAAGTTGAAAGGTATAGGGTCAAAGGCAGGCTTTAGTACCTTTACCTCCAAGAAAACACTCCGGAGCCAGTCGCATATGTGAGACAGAAATGGCCCGGGAGTAAAAGTTGAAAGGTATAGGGTCAAAGGCAGGCTTTAGTACCTTTACCTCCAAGAAAACACTCCGGAGCCAGTCGCATATGTGAGACAGAAATGGGCCGGGAGTAAAAGTTGAAAGGTATAGGATCAAAGGCAGGCTTTAGTACCTTTACCTCCAAGAAAACACTCCGGAGCCAGTCGCATATGTAAGACAGAAATGGGCCGGGAGTAAAAGTTGAAAGGTATAGGATCAAAGGCAGGCTTTAGTACCTTTACCTCCAAGAAAACACTCCGGAGCCAGTCGCATATGTGAGACAGAAATGGGCCGGGAGTAAAAGTTGAAATGTATAGATCAAAGGCAGGCTTTAGTACCTTTACTCGTACCTCGAAGAAAACACTCCGGACCCAGTCGCATACGTGCGACAGAAATGGCCCGGGAGTAAAAGTTGAAAGGCATAAGATCAAAGGCAGGCTTTAGTACCTTTACCTCCAAGAAAACGCTCCGGATCCAGTCGCACACAAGCCACATATATGGCCTGGGAGTAAAAAATGAGGGGAATAGGATCAAAAGCAGGCTTTAGTATCTTTAAACCCAAGAAAACACCCCGGGGCCAGTTGCACACGTAACTAATAAACGACTCAGGAGTAAAAGTTGAAAGTTAGAGGATGAAAGGCAGGCTTTAGTACCTTTACAACAAAGTAAATACTAAAGACCAAGTCGCACACGTTCCACATAAAGAATGCTTTTCGTTATAGTTTATCTAGTTTAATTTTTCCTATGAGGGCCCCATTACGCCTCATTCGATCTTATTTTCGACTATTTTCAGTATTAATATAACCTTGGTTTCGGCAGTACGGGCAAGGGCATATTGTGTACAACCTGATTGAACTTGATGAGAGCTTAAAGTTGAGAAGGATGAATCAAAAAGAAACTATCTGCGAACACAGCAAAGTCTACCTCTGCCTAGTTTCCTGATCAGAGTTGCTACTAAAGCAGACAGTTGTATTTATAGAATCCAATTGTTATGAAGGGTAGTTTCAAAGATTCTTTGACAAAAAACAAGTGTTTTGCTACCTATGGACAAAGACAATTATACTAAGGAATCGACCGAAATAGCGTAGTGTCTCATCACATCACACCTATTCGCTTGGTAGCGACTTGCTACTTGGTAGTCGACGGATAATCAGGATATGTGATGGGAGTTATTTACTCAGATGGTAATATGGACAACATATAAAGAGATTCATGTATAAACTTCGCATAAAAAATACAGTAACAATTCAAAACATACATTACTATCAACATCTGAAACTAACATCTAGAATGCATACTCATCCTGCATGATTAGTTTATAATATATGCGGACAACATATTAACTCAATCGACAGACATGTGCAAGCGAAACATACTTTTCTAAACATCAAGTCGACCAAATACTTCATCTAGCAACTTACGTTACCTATCAGCATTATCATACATTTTTTTTTTCTTTTATTTCACGGAGTAAATTGTTTTTTTATTATCATTTTATCGCATTTTTGATGGCAACAGAGATGTAAATAAGTAACTATATGCTTCGGTTAAAAATTTACCATAAAGTTTATAACCGCGATGAGCTAAATTAAGTAAAAAGTCATTAAACGTGTAAAATTAGCACGAAATTCTAAATTATGGAGTTTACAAAACTGATCAATGACTAAATAACATTAACACTAAAGTAGTAATATTTGTTCAATATTTTCCATTGTTTTACAGCATCCAAATAATTACTTTACTATTGCTCAATCAATCTGAAATGCAACATTCCGAATAAATTCTTATATAATATTATAAATACAAAGCTAGGTAATACATAACACATTTCGTTTTATTAACTTAAGTTGTTCAAGAATCGAGGTGGACTTCTTAATGGTTTTCTCTAGACAACTATGAAGTTAGATGTACAAATGCATGCACTCAGAAGAGCGCCTCGCTTCAGATGAGTGTTATTTGATAGTGCCATTACAAAAAAAAACTAGTATCCATTTGAAAACGTCACATATATAAAAGCTGGGAAATATATAGAGCTACTTTAATAAAACAGCTAAAATATCAAGCATAATAAAAATAACTAAAATAGAAATAAATAAATAACACAGTAAATAAATGATCACAGATAGCAAAACCACACATATTGTTCTTAACATAACAAAGTAAATATAAATAGCATCACAGTGCACTTAAAATTATATTTGCACTAATAAGATGCCATTCTCAATATTATATACATAGTCAAAATTACAGGTATCAATTATATTTGGTAATATTAATATTTATATTACGTTTTCAGAATAAGACGAAAATATAACATCATTATAGCAAAAGGTCTAAAAATAAAGCCCACATTTGTTCAAAAGTTGCCTTCAGTAGTTTAAAATTAATGGCCCTGTTCCGTTAATCGGAATGCTAAAGAACTATTAATACTTAATTATACTTTTATTATAATTTCACAACGCCATCGCCAATGCGTGCTTAAACTATTATAAAAAGAACCAGTTGATCAAGCATATTTTCTAATCAATCGTATTAAAGAAACAAAAGGGAGCCGATGAAACAATCAACCTAGTGAGACTTGCTGAATATGGAAGGAAGGAAAATTACTAAAGTAATGAGGATCTTTGCTTATTTTCATTGCAAGGATAGCGTAGTTATATCAATTCTCAGAACAAATGAAGTATGAGTATAAAAACAGTTTATATTCCTCAAATAAAAAAGACGTGCAATAAAAAAAAGGATTATCGATATTCGTTCAATGAAGCATTATCACTGTTGTATATTTTACTGGCAGGATTAAAACAAGAGTGAATACTAATATAATAACAATGTGTACATAAAACAATTACAGTAGATGCATATTGTAATAAGTGACTATGGGAACGAGTATTTAAAAACTAATAAAGTTTCCGCACATAAACCTTTGTTACCTATAAAGTTTTGAGGTTTTTCGTTATGTTGGGAAAATTTTGTCGTCTATACAATAAGTGAAATCATTTATTCATTCATTCATATCGCTGAAAATAGCACAATAGTAAAAAAAGCAAATATAAGCCAGAACTAGAATATTGTTTAATAGTGAAATGGTTATTCCAAGATTAATGCATCACGGAAAGTAATTATTGTAACAAGGTTTTGCACTGTCACTGATAAAATGTTAACTTGTGACTTCTGCCCGCTTTGCCAAGTTACTTGGCTTTGCCACCACACATTGTTTAAGGCTTAAACTTTCAACTCCTGTTTAGTCGTCTTATATAACCGTGGTACGTGTTACCATTTTAGAATATTGTTTATTGCAGCGCTATACACAATCTGTTAACTACTAGTCTCTAGGGTGTAATTATGACTTACAAATTTCGTTTGGCAAGCTACAATTAGGTGCACATAAAAATTGTAGAACTTAGGGTAAACCATCCACGTAATGACAAAAACAATATTTCCAGAGAATTCGTAAAGAAAAGAAACGTCAATTTGTGAGATAATATAGCATCATAAGGTCACGCTACCAAATTTTAAGTTTGTCGTTTGTTTAAACTATCTAAACATACTTGTTAACTTTACCAGAAGTGACTGTTGGTTTTGCCACTTTTGTTAATGTATTTTGTTATACTAAGGTAATAAAATGTATAGCTATCTCAGCAAGGTGAAACAGGGCAGCTCTAGGAATAGTTTTTAAGAATTACAATACATGTTTTTTTGTATGAAACTTCATTCTGAACATGCTTTATACCCCAAAAAGTGGCAAAATACCTGCTGGAACTACGAGACGCGGAAACGTCGCAGACAGAAATAAATTAAAATCCAAAACCGAACTTGAGTCTAAACCAAAAATTTCAAAATGAACATACTGTTCAACAATATCTGATCTAATAATAAATTGAAACATTACCCCAATGGGATAAAATTATTGTTGGAATGACTTTTGCCGTGTGTCAAAGTCTGAATCAACCCTTGACATATCATCATCACCATTTTTCCAACTTAGATCGGTGTAGTTTTAGGTTTATTTCTCTTCTATTCTCACCTATCAGACGCTAACGCACCATTCACTCATTTTTCTTTCATGTCATACCTGACACAATCTCACTGAAATACTGTTAAGTATAGTAATTTTAGTTCGCTACAAGAAAGGGATAGTTTTAGTGGTTTCTTGTAAATTTTTTCACATGGAGGTCGGATAGGGTTTGAACAGACGTCAAACTTAGCGATAACTACGCGTTTCATATTTGAATATACTTACCGACGTTTCCAAACCATTTGTTTATTAATTCTATGGAAATAATGAGTAATGAACATAAGTACAGTAGTAATGAACACACCATCATGAAAATACATAACCGCGCCGGCAATGCTTTTTACATTGGATTTTAACATATCAGAAGAAAATTACGCATCTTATCAATATGTTCTGATGTGAATGTGATTTGATATCACTTGTACAGTCAAATTTTAGTTCGTACATATATAAAAAGGTTATACTGTATACACCGTTGAGCGCAACCTCGTATCAGTCATATTTACAATACAGTAAACTATAAATAAAATAATTATAAATAGTCATACACTCAACACATTTGTCTTAGGATAGTTAATTTATTGTTTGCCGCTATATCATCTATGTTTAAGTATTTTATGTTATTTTGTAATTTCTAATTGAGTCACTTAGGTTAAACAACCTTTCTTTGTTTATATCACATTATCCATATGTCCATCCTTTTATTTTAAACTACACTGATACCAATTTTCATACACATTGTTACAGTTGCAGCAACATAAGCAAGCAAGACGTTTTAAAAGTTTCATGGTGTGTTCAAACACTAAAATACATGTATTTTATCGTTTATGTGGAATGCATATAAAATATTATATTATACATCTTTAAATACACTTAAATAACAAAGGTAATTTAAATACTATTTACAAATAATACAATTCTCACATATATTATCATACAATAATGAGCTAATAGTATTTACTATCTTAATTGGTATAAAATTAAATGTAATAGTCTCGATACGCGGCACCGCTGCGTTGACACCGGACTGTTGCTTCGAAGCTGCATCGAACGACATATTACTTACCGTTTCCGCATAAACGCACTAAATTTACATTAAACCGAGTCTAACAGAACTAGGTTTATTTTACAAGCGTTATAGTAAACCTAACGTACGCAACGACCGCGAAATCCAAGGTCCGGATTCAGTTTAGGAAATACCGCAACAGGTTTATTCCGCAAAGCAATTTCATCATTTGAAGGAGACGATTCCGAGTATTCCGATAATAACTGAGTGTCGGGTGCATTGGGACACTATTTAGAGTTTTACATTCGTACCTGGCTCCATACGGCGGGTCAACGTTACGTCTTGGCGGCGATAACAACTCGTCGTAAACTCCGGGATACCTGAAGACAAACATAACTACGAATTAGTGAACACACGTCTAGTAAGCAAATAAATAAATATTTGTGGACATTTTACACAGCGCCACCTAACCCCAAACTAAGCACAGATTGTACTATGGGAACCAGACAACTGATATAATACTTATATACTTTTTGTTAATACACAACGCTACTGAGATTTGAGCTTTCGCTTTCAAGCCTCGACGGAAATTAGGTTTAGTTTGTTGTCAACACAGTCTACACTTCACTAGTAATATCGACACGAATGGACACACTTAGTGTCTCAGACCCACTTTCAGACATGACAACTGAGACAAATCTAAGTTGTCACACGACGAGATATACAAATTGTATAAAATATACAAACCGATGCGGTGACATAGGTCGGGGCGGCGGCGACCGACCCATACGGAGCGGCGAACGCGGCGGCGAGCGGAGCGGCGAGCGGGGCGGGGAGCGGAGCGGAGACCGCAGCGGGGAGCGGTACCGCATCGGCGAGCGGTGACGGCGCCGGGGTGACGGTGATCTGTATGCAATGCTTACTATAGTAAAAAGGTGGTAACCAGTATGTGTGTAAAGCACTTAAATGGAGACTTAAGCAAATTGAGCTGTAGATTAATAAATACGGCTCACAAATTAATAAATAGCTTTTTTTATGTGATACAGTTACGTGCCGACGGCCCACCTGGTGTTAAGTGGTAACCTCTGCCCATAACAACCGATGGATCTTGGGTCCTCCCCTACCGGGTACGACAAGATCCAAGTCGCATCGTATGCGCCAGTAACTCTTGAGACGTGTAGGTGGTATGTCTCATGTGCTGGTAATTTCACCGCCAACACACCTTTCAAACCGGAACACAGTAACGCAAATGGGTTACTGCTTGGCGGCAGAAATGGGTATGGTGGCAGTACTTCCCCGGACGAACTTGGCGCGTGAGTTCTACTGCTCTTACTACTCTCTGCTTATAGTGAACATTTTACTAAAAAAATATATTTTACGGACAACTAACAATGGTGAAGCATAGAATACTATTACTCCGTAGTTAACCTAGGAAACGTAACTGATTGCAGTCTTACCGAGTAAGGGACAAAGTCCTCTCGCGAGTGCGACGACGCCGCGGCGACCATGGCGGCGAACGGCGAATGCGACCACGAGACGGGGAACGCGATCTAAAATTAAATTAAACAATTTTAAACACATTAAACTACTGGAGAATAGGGCCAAAATAAAAAAGCTACTTGGATATGTGTTGGCACATAAATAAATTAATGAAATAAGAATAAGATAAGCTTTTGGAGTCCATACATCTGTAGCTACATCATCAGGTCCGAACCGCGGGGCACTGCCCCTGTCCACTTCAAAATTTTTGGAGCTCCTAAGAGGGTATTAAGGGTATTAAGAGAGGGAAAAAGACTTTTTCGATACATTCGTATTTCCCACTTTCCTCCCTTGATTTAAATGCAGACGCATTTTTTTATGAGTTCCCCAGTTTGTCAAAAGTCATAACAAACGTCATTCAAAATATTGATTATAGAGTATTTAAAAATAAACGAAGTAAGTTCAATTTCTTCAAATTATACAGTAGTTTTTATTTTCTTTTATTACAAAGCAGTTGATTTTTGCAGGAGGAAACATGGGACTACGAAATGTCGACTTTAGACGGTTTTGTTTCGGCTTTTTCGGCCTGAGTCGCAATTGTACATAAAGCACTGTATTGAAATACAGTAAATAATTAAATATATATATATATAATACTGGGTACAGTGCAGTAGCAACAGATTTATAAAACCGTCTCGGCTACCGCCATTTCTCTTAAAAGTACACTACTAAAAACCACCTCTACAAACAGCAAGGTATTGCAGTTGCATACATAAAAATAGTCAACAAAATAAATAATATTCAAATAACGTTCATGTCTAACACAAGGTTAATCATGCGACTGTATACTGCTATTTACATTTAGCGTCTCGAATGAGATAATGGTAAATTATCCTAGCCATCACCAAATAATATTTAAATAATAAAACTGTCCAACGTTAGTAGCAAATGAGAAAATATTGTAATTTAGACCGCTTCTGAAAAGCAACTACAGACACGCAGACGTGCAACATCGAAATGGCAACCGAATCAGAAGGTACATGCACTAACAAGCGAACAAAGGAGACAAGCGAACATGCGCAACAATAAAACAACGAACCTAGAGTAACGGATGCGGCTGGAGGCGCGCGGGCTACGCGGGCGAGCTCGCGGCGACCGGGGGGAGCGGGGGGGCCGCGGGGAGCGCGGGCCCCGGGGCGAACGCGACAGGCGGATAAGTCTCGGGGAGCGCGGGGAGCGAGGCGGTCGGGGAGAGCGCGGGGAGCGCGGGGAGCGCGGCGAGCGAGGCGAGCGCGAGGACCGCGAGCGCGGGCTGAGCGAGCCGGACGCGGCGCGCCGCCGCTCCTCCCGCCGCCGGGCCCTCATCTCCTTCTCGCGGATCATCCGGTTGAACGCCTCGAGAGGGTCTTCACTGCGCCTATGACAATACACCACACGCGCGTTAGATTTTTTGGGACTCGGAACAACGAATAAAAGTTTGCTATTGCAGAATCTATAAGCTGCTTACACAAAAACCGTTGACAAACGATGTGAAATTTAAACAAAAACAGATTTAAAAGTGAACGACAATGATACAATCGTAAAACGAAATATATTTCATAAGTGGATTTTTGGTATATCACTTACAATACATATTTCAAGACTCAAACTGTTTTACAATGAAAACATTACAGAAGAAATTTGCGGCAAATATGTTATGTGGATAAGAATTGATTCTCACTAAATGTGCATACAAAACAGAACTGGCAGAATTATTTAAGTAACTTATATCATGGGCTAGTGAACTTACCTATCACTTGAACATAAAGAAGTAAAGTGCTTTGTTTAACATTCTTTAAATTTCCTATTCTTAGTATATACTGTATATAGTGGTTGCCGGTGAAATTATAGGTACGTGAGATATTCTACCTAACCGTCTGAGTTACGGACGCATGCCATGTGAATTGCGTCTACCGAAGCAGGGGAGGGCTCTGGTCATATTGCTTGCTATGCGCAGAGGTTACCACTTAACACCAGGTGAGCCATCTGCTCGTGCCATAACTCTATCACATAAAAAATGACCTTTTTTAGTAATATGGCTGTAGTATATTATTAGTATAGTATATTATATTATTTAAGAGCAGTACTCTCACCAAGTTCGTCCGGGGAAGTACTGCCACCATGCCCATTTCTGCCGCCAAGCAGTAATGCGTTCGCGTTACTGTGTTCCGGTTTGAAAGGTGTGGTTGCCGGTGAAATTACAGGCACATGAGACATTCCACCTACACGTCTCAAAGTTACGGGCGCATACAATGCGACTTGGGTCTTGTCGTACCTAGTAGGGGAGGCCCCAAGTCGCATCGGTTGTTATGGGCCGAGGTTACCACTTAACACCAGGTGGGCCGTCGGCTCGTTCCGTAAATGTATTACATATAAAAAAATAAAAAATAATTTGTATATATAATTTTGATCACTTTGGGCCAATACCGCTAAACATTTAAATATTCCAATAAAAATGGCCTTAACAACAAAATGGTTGCCAATGGATATATAAAAGTGTGCCACATACTTAAAACTGAGCGAACTACTATTATCAGGTCGGCCATTTGATATTATGACGATAAGTAATAATATGACGAAAACCATACTGTTTGGTAATGTCTATCACTATTTTCTTCTTTGTTTTCTGCTTCTTCCATTTTGATAATGTGAGTTCTCTACAACTGCATCGTGATATTCCGCTCATCTATTGACATGGTAATGCTTTAAGGCGTTGAATGTAGGCAGATCCCCTCACAAAAAAAAAACTCATAATGGAAATAGAAGGAAATAATAGCATACCCATTTGGGGAGTCTTTTATCCCGGGCGGGGGTGGCTGGAACGGTTCGCGTTGGAAGCGGTCAGAGAAGGGGGCCGGCCCGCGAGCGCCCGGAGGCGGTCGCCCGAACGGAGGACTGAAATAAGGCATATTATTAAAAATACAGTCCACACTTAATAAAAAGTCACTTAGCAATATCATCTTCTACCATGATAATACAAACGTGTTATATCTTCTATGCTAACTCAAAATCTCCTGTATAGTATAAATATCCCGAAGAATATTTTTTTTTAATATTAATTCCACATAAACATTTATTTTCAAACAGTACGATCGTGACAAATTAACGGGCAGCTTAGCAGGGCAGAGGTAAGTTAACCCGTAACATAATATCTTGCTCGTTTCGTAACTTTTTAACATAAAAAAATCGTGATGGAAGATGAATAACGGTAATTATATATTCAAACACTAATTAATACTTACGCATTGAATGGTCGCGTTGGAGGTGGTACTCCGGGTACAAACTGAGACGATGCCAGTCCACGATTGTATACAGGCTGTAATAAAGTAGAATATGTTAATAAATCATACGAATGGCAAATATATTACAAAATTCGTAAAAATAGATGGATGAATCTTGTTTGTTACCTGCGACATTGGGTCTCTCCTTTCATCGACTGTAGGCGTACTGGCTCTTTGCTCGTCAATCCTTGGCGGCATCTGCATGAATAAAGTTATTTTAATTAATCAATGAGGAATCAAATTCAACGAACAGTTGAACAAAATGTTTGGTAGCCCTGTCGTCTGTGAGTGTTTCAATTATAGATAATTTAATTGAAGCCTTTATAAATAGAGAACCTATTTCACTTATTGATAGTATGAAGGTACGATATGGCAGATAACAGATTTACTCAAAAGTAGATACTCATTTTCATTTGTTGTTAACCATACGAAACACTGATAGTTGAGTAAAGCAAGAAGCTATTATTATTTATTGATTTATTACATCGCCCAAAAAGAAGTTGGTTACCTTGAATACGATCACCTTGCACGGACAAAACTACGGACTGAATAAACTAATAGAATATAATAAGACTTAGTGAAATTACAGGCACATGAGACATTACACATTCACGTCTCAGTCTCATACGATGCGACTTGGCTTTTGTACCTAAGTAGGGGACAAGCTTTATTGCTTGTTACAGGCATTGGTTACCACTTAAACATCAGTTAAAAAAATTATATTAAAACTATTTGTTTCCACAAAGATACAATTATACATTATTGAGCAGTTCGTTCGTTCGGTAGTTCGGTCAGTAAGTTCGTTCCGTAACTTTATCATTAAGAAACCACTAATTAAAATGTATAGTGTAACTAAATCTAGTCACATTTTTAGTAAGGTTAACTGAAGACTTACGTTTAGAGGAGGATTGATCGGGCCATCGATACCAGGCGGCTTCATCCCCGGCGGTGGTCCTAAAACAAAATGAGTTGATTGTATCACGTGTAGATTACAACAAAGGTAAAATTTGTAGGAGCTACGTCACCACCGCCACACTACACTACTGATTCAGTGCAATACATGCTTGCATATATAATAACAAGTTAGCGGATAATAGAAATGCGAATTCTGTGTCGCATACATAATTACATATCACAATCAGAGCTTTTATTTAACTATAATATTTGTTTCACTAATGTTTAGTGAAGTGAAAGGGCTTCAGCTTAGATTTAGAGATTGCAGGACATAATTATTAGCATATTTATATCATATTCATATCGAAATAGAACAAAATATAAAAAGTAAGTATTAATTCTAATGCCTCTAATTTGTGGAAAGAAATAGATTGTCAAAGTTATGTTTTTTTTATTACAAGATTATTTAGCAAATTATATATTTAATCGAGATCTTTTCACAAGGAGAATATAAAAACAGAGTTAATTTTAAATATAACAATAATATTAATAATATTGGTGGCAATTCAAACAGCGCCATCTAGCCCCAAACTAAGCATAGCTTGTACTTCAGGAACTAGACAACTGATAGATTACATATATATTTTTTCGTAAATACATATAAACACCATTAATTAAGAAGAGGCCGTCCCCACGGCAACAGTATTTTATTACTTGAAGGCTTATTGGTTATCATACAGTTAAAAGAAGTTGTTTTATTAAGATATACAAGATGACAGATTTATGTTGCAGTATGGCAGTAGCCTTGTCTAAACACAGAGAAGCATCTTGAGCATTTACAACTGCGTAGCGAAAGCGAACCAATACGTAGCAAACACAAACCAAGGTAAAGACAAAACGAACCAAAGGGAAAAAATAATATCTCGGTTGGTTCGCGTTGTTTTTTTTTTATTTATTTTTTATGTAATACATTTACGGAACGAGCCGACGGCCCACCTGGTAGTTAAGTGGTAACCTCGGCCCATAACAGCCGATGTGACTTGGGTCCTTCCATACTAGTTATGACAAGACCCAAGTCGCATCGTATGCGCCCGTAAATGTAAGACGTGAAGGTGGAATGTCTCATGTGCCTGTAATTTCACCGGCAACCACACCTTTCAAACCGGAACACAGTAACGCGAATACGTTACTGCTTGGCGGCAGAAATGGGCATGGTGGCAGTACTTCCCCGGACGAACTTGGCGAGAGTTTTACTGCTCTTAAAACGTTGTCATTTCTATCTGCGTAAAATGCAATAAACTGAGATGAAAATCAATCTTTTGCGGATTTAATACACACAGTACATGCAAGTGATTTAAAGTTTTAGTAATTAATTTTGTACGAAAGTGCAAGTAAATTAGCCTCGGTCACAATGTGATCGGGCGCCCAGCCTTTTTGTTACGACAACAAGAACCATTCCTTCGCAATTAGCAGACCGAAGGAGCAGCAAAAGCGTGCCAATGCAAAAGCGAATCGAAGAACGATAAAAGAAACAAACGATTCACTTTCACATATCTGCTGAATTACGCAATTTGTGAAAGTCAAGTCGCCGCAAGTAAATGGTTAATCTTAAAGAAACAAATAATAGTATTATATGTATAAACAGAGGGATAACAATCTTATATATTCCCTTTTTTATGCTATTTCTTATCACAACATTAATACAATATAGACTATAAATTTGGCAAAGCCGTTCGATCTAAACGACGAAAGTACACTTTAGGTACGCTGTCTACAGGTGCTACACATATAGTAGCCCGTAGACGATCAATTGCAAATGAAAATTACATCAATCTTCTTCTATACCCATAACCAAGAAAAGCAACGTTACATATTTCAAGCTCTCAGTAGCATTGCTAAATGGCTAGGCGTGAACGTTGGCAATTAATTGACAACATAAAGTTCCACAAAGTGAGAGCAATAAAGAGGAACGCGGTTTGAAGATTTTTTAATTAATAATAGGCAATGAACATTACTTGTTTCGGGATGCAAATAATGCGATGAGGTAATAAAGTATTTTCAGAACGTTACAAAGATAAAAATGATTATTTATCAAAATTCACCATGACTATGTAGATCGTGTTTTTTTAGTACAAAGATTGAGACAGTTAAAAATGATCTTTGATTTTGATACAATAGAAAATCCCGAATCGCGAATAACCATGATTTTTATGAAAAACAGCAAATACAGACAATGTCATCCACGAAGACGAGCGCGACTTAAATAATGTGACTGAAATTACATAAACTAAAACACTAGCGGAACGTAGCACACTTGCACCGCAAGCTGGGAAGAGGGGGGGTTCTTCGCGGATGGTACTATCTATAGTGTTGTATCGATACATAGGAATTGCAATTGATCGTCGGGCGAGTGTCCACAGCGCATGCATTATACAGTATGTCGGTGTCGGTCCGGTACCGTATCGCGCGTGTCGGTGCGCGTGCGCATGCGCGTGCACGCTGCCGCGCGGGTGGTGCGCGACGCGCGGCGTCACGCGCGCCGTGTGCGAGTGCGCCGGCGGCACCTTCACAGTGATGTTGTCATCGCCAGAACCGTCAGACTCCTCGCACACCGAACGGCGACGCTCTGAGTTTTATGTACACGTTACTATTTCTGACCATTGCCTATACGGCTACAATGTTACCATATACTATACAAATAAATAAAATTGGAGTGTCTGTTTGTAATATTAAAATAACCGCTTTTTACTAAGTGCATGTATACGCGGTACATATTCCAAAACAACATTTTTTTTAATTTTTGTCTGTCTATTTGTTCCGGCTAATCTCTGAAACGGCTGGACCGATTTTGACGGGACTTTCACTGGCAGATAGCTGATGTAACAAAGAGTAACTTAGGCTACTTTTCCTAGGGGTAAAATAGGGGTGCGTGATAAAACCGAATTCCACGCGGACGAAGCCGCGGGCAACAGCTAGTACATACATAAAATCACACCTATGTAGACAGCAAGATTTTCCACCTTACATACATCCTTAGTATCATCCACTCTCATCACATTATTGACGCATGCTCGACGGGTTTAGGGTACTGTTGATAGCTAGCTTATATTTTTTTAAAGGACCCTAAAGTACCTTTGGTAGAATGAGATCAGCCGACGCCGATCAATCGATTGGGTGGTTAAGAACTGTCGATCGACACAGACTAATCTCATTTTAACTTCGATCGACGAGAATTGATCTATGGGTGGGGTAAAAGCCCTAAGAACAGGACTTTTAGTCCGCCGATATAAACGGGACCTCGTTATTTAAGCTGTATGGACCGTAGACAAATTAACAGCAAGTGTCGATGTCATTACTTATTTTGCCCCATTATTGAATAAGAAGTACCATGTAATGAACATTCGATCTCTTTCAATATTAATGCAAAAGAAAAGGACGGTGAATAAACGTTGTCAATGGCAACTGATCGTCTTCGGGCCACTGTAGAAATGTATATAGTCCGAATATATATGTACGTGTTTGTTTAGCATGAAGTTATCTCTTTCTACTTCAGATTAGAGTCGTCGCTACTATCTATTTTAAAATTACAAACATATCACTTTACAATGTATATGAAAAAATATATTTAAAATCCCATTAAAACAATTGCGACAGGACACAATAAGCGTAGAAAGTATGTCATTCACCAAACTCAAGCAAGTTTAACCCAGGAGGACTTTTATAATGATGTTTTCTAATAAAATTATGCAGATGTATGTCTAAGCAAAAATCTGAAGAAGCTTCGCATGGGGAGCAAAAATCTGATTTTTGGACTAGCTCTACATACTTGATTATCAACCAAATTGAGAAAATTAAAAAAAAAACTACTGTTTACAAGATTACAATTGACTACATAACACCCGTAGACTCGATGCTAAGCGACTATGTAGCCGAGTTAGGCATTTACGCCTGGTTAACTGGTCTACAAATCAAAATCAAATTTCCATCCTCGTGAATCAATCTTTCTATTCATGAAAACCGTACCAAAACCCTACATTTATATTTACAGTCATTTTTGAGATGTCTTTACAGACAAGTCAGGACGGAAGAAAAACGCGGCGGGAGACTTTATAGTTCGTAGCAGTGAAAGTACCAAATGATCAAATTTTGTCTGTAAATACAATATTTTATGATATGACAAGGCTGACCGATTGGTGAATTTAAATCCAAGATGTAGTTATCCCAATAGCATGAGATATCTGTACCCTTATGAGAGAACAACCAACACGGTTCCGGACATCAACCATAATATCACGCCATGTTCAACATTCTGTGTGACTCTAGTCACACTCACACTGTAGGTACAACTTGCGAATGTAGATACATAGTCCTACATCACCAAACAATGGGATCATAAAATAGATTAGTCATACAAAAACACATAACTCAAACAAAACCACGTTATTTTAGCCAGGAGCAAGAGAAACAACATAAATAAAACAAATTGGTATATATTGGTAAATAAAACAAATAAAACAAATAAAAAAAAAATATATATATATGTATATAATATATATATATATAATATTTCTTCCTATCACCTAAAACAAAAGTATATCTGGCTGCTCATAGCACACAGGTGATGTTCATGGAAAACTGGACAACATACATTTTTATTTGTGTTGAAAAGTAAGGCTCGAAAACTAAGGTAAGCTTAAAGTTGTCAAGTAAATTTCCATAAACTTTCTTTCTTTAAAACAGGTATTTTCCCCATAAGCGTTTTAATGTTGTTTTGGCTCGCTTAAACCCTCTTTTTATCAAGCAGACGAGCTAAAGCTGCAGAAAAATGAATGAAATCCCTTCTATTCAGTGCACATGTGACATCAATAATCAATTTTTTATCTTTTTTAATGAATAAATAATTTCCATATCTATCTGTCGCATTATTTGACACAAGAGGGACAGAAACATAAAGATTGGCTGTCCAAGCGTCTCTTCTATATTATGTATCTTCACGTATTCCGAAGTGCTGCAGTGATGTGAACACATTTAACTTACCGTTAGCATGGGCCGTTGCGGGCTGAGCCGGCCCGTTAGGTCCATTAGGTTCTATCGCGGGAACGCCAGCTAGTAAAGACAAAACACACTATAGGTACTACCTACACTGCGACAACGCTTATAATGAATGTGGGCAAAGTGGAACTTAGGCTGTCGTCTTATTTTGACTGGACTATATAGCTCAGTTGGTAGAAACGCTGCCTTCTGCGCTGTATGTCGTGATTTCGATTCCCATCCAGTACAAACATTTGCGTGACGAACATAGATGTTTGTTCTGTGTCTAGGTGTTAATATGTTGTTTGTATTAACAAAAAAAAGTATATAAGTATTATATCAGTTCTCTGGTTCCCATGATACAAGCTATGTTTAGTTTACTTTGGGGCTAAATGGTGCTGTATGAAATGTCCACCAATATTATATTATTATATTCCGTTGTTCATTGCGTAACATTATCACATAAACAAACTACAACGAAAGCTCATTCTACATCCTGCAAGTATGTGAGGAATCGTTAAACACAGACAAACATAACATTGCGACATTAGCGGTTATTAGCTCGTCAACATTCATTATAAAGTGTGTCGCACTATATTCTACAAAGATGTATCAATTTTAGCTACATTTACGTACTTCCGGCAAGTTCATAATTTTATTCGTTTAATATTAAAGTAACTTATTAGAAGTTAAATAATATTAATTATAATAATAGTTTTGTTCCTATGACACGGACTACATTGTTACTTGATGGCACATCACAAACCATTCATATAAATATCTACAATATTCAATCACTTTACTGAAATACTACAATGAATTCGATAATTATTACTGACAAATTAGTGACTGAAATGACAACAACAAAAGATGTTTTAAACTTTTAAATAATGGCGCAGATTCTGTTAGCAATTAATTTGAGGTTCACGATCTCTTTCTCTCCTTAATGAATTAAAAGAAATAGACAGCAGGCACTACTTAGGTACTTTTATTTACTTAATTATTTTAACTTTTCTTGAAAATAGTTCCTTCCAAAATTCTTTCGAAAATTGTCTACGGACGCCATGTGCGACAAATTTAAAGTAAGGCATTCTGTCTTTTTTATCAACAGAAAGAAAAAGGGGGGCGCGAACACAAAATTAGAAATAGCTTGTTGTCAATATTGGCATTACCAAAACTTTAGATCAACTACAAACGATTGATATACCTTATCGAAAAGGTTCACATGTGAAACGGCTATGCTTTAAATATCCAAATGTGATACAGCAATAAATGTATTGAGTATATATACCGATACTTGTTTTAATTGATGTGACTCGATATCATTAGCATTACCTGGCCTTGGGTTGACGAGCGGCATAGGAACGGGATCAGCGGCGGCGGGAGCGCGGTGCGGCGCGCGCCTGCTGTATCCCGTTTGATTCCTGAACGACGACACAGAGTTCCGCAGAAACCTGGAATACAATAAATATAATAATGTAACCGCTCAAATACTGGCGGTAGACCAAATGGTGAGCGGAGTGATGAAATTCTGGTTAAATATTGGTGGACATTTGACACATCACCATCTAGTCCCAAACTAAGCTTGTACTATGGGAACCAGAAGACTGATAGAATTAACATATAATTTTTTTTACATATATATATTTAACAAAATACACCCGACACAAAACAAACATCAATGCTCGTCACACAAATGCTTGTTCTGGGTGGGAATCGAACCCACGACCTACAGCTCAGAAGGCAGAGTTACTACCAACTGAGCTGTGAGGCCTGTCAATTGATAGTAGATATAACTTACCTATTCGGGATAAGAGTTGTCGGCGCTATCTCTTTCTCGCGGCAATCTGGACACTCGTGATCTTCAGATTCGAGCAGCGCGCCCCGTATACCTGCCAACCAATAAGTAAACGTTACGCACAGCCAGTCAGGTACGAGGGACTACTAACTAATAAAGTCGAGTGCCATTGTGTGGTGGTATTAGTCTAGAATCGCTAATGATTACCTACCTATTTCAGATCTGCCCACCGCTTCCCCCGAGATATAATAAATAATAATAAATATTGGTGGACATTTCACGCAGCGCCATCTAGCCCCAAAGTAAGCTAAGCATAGCTTGTATCATGGGAACCAGACTGATATAATACTTATAATACTTTTTTGTAAATACATACATATATAATACATATCAACATCCAAACATAACAAACATCGTCATACAAATGTTTATCCTGAGTGGGAATCGAACCCACGACCTACTGCGCAGAAGGCAGGTTACTATGTGTGCCTCTGATTAATGATTCCAGAACATTATCTAAAATTACAGCCAAATCAGTAGCATTATGTCGTATTACGGTAGTCTAGTATAAATTAATTAGGCAAGTACGCGTCACTATACAACTTACAGTCGTCACAGAATGAGTTGCCGCAACACGGTATCATGACGGCGTCCGTGAGCAAGTCCCGGCACAGGCTGCAGATGAGCTCGTCCGGGACCGTCGCCTCCGGGGCGGCCGCCGCGTTCCTAGCCGTGTCGCCGGCGTTCTCTGACGCAAGATACGCCTCGCTGGATACGGAAACATTTCATAAGTACACTCATCAGACACAACGAAAACTACTAATCGTTAACTTGAAATGGCAGGCGTATGAGACGTAACATCCCCGTCTCGGGGTGATGGAAGCAACTTGAGTGATCTCGTACTTTGGTGGAGAGTACTTGAGTCGTATTGCTGTTTTCTATGGGCGGCGGCTGCCACTTCACATCAGGTGGGCCGTCAGCTCGTACCGTCAACTGTCAGATAAAAAAATATGCCTACAGCAGTCCTAGAGCCATCCTAGAGCCTTGGTACCTAGAACCAATGTTAATATGTTTTGTGGCAACCTTTGCGTTTCAGTCGGTTATTCCAACCACTGAACACACAATCGCCAAATGAAGTATTATAGTACGTCCGGGAAAATACTGCCACCATATCTGTCTTTTTATATATGTATTACTGTGTTCTGGTTTTAAGGGTTTTTTGTGTTTGTTTGTACTCGCATCGCGTTAAAACTGCTGATCGAATCTGGATGAAATTTGGTACCAGGATAGCTTATATCCTGGAATAACACTTAGGCTTCTTTGATCCCGGAAAAGTGCAGTGTTCCCGTGGGATGACGTATTCACCGCGGGTTACACCGCGAGGAGAAGCTAGTTTATATAAACAGTAGTATGGATAAAAAATAATTTGATGAGTTTTTAAAACAATATCTGTGATATTATATATTAACGTATAAAAATATGAACTATCAGTTTTAAAAATTACAGGGCCATATGTAAGACTAGTTACCAAAACAATGGGTAAAATTTAGAAGTATAATACAGCTTCACATCTAACATCTCTCAGTCTCACCGGTCAACGACAGGAACAGCAAAACTTCCAGTAGGAGTCATCATAGCGCCTGGTGCTTTAGGGCCTTCAACTGGCACCATAAAACTCCTGGGAATTCCTGTACTCCTTCTTATTTCTACTGGTTCACTCTATAAAACAATAAATATTACTATTTTCAATTCTGTAGCAAGAAATGTTTAGAATTTAAATTTATTCCTATAGCATACAAGCCTTGGATCAATAAACAGTAAAAGCAACAGTGAAAGCAGTAATTACTATTAAAACTATCTTTTCTTGCATCCATTGTTTTGGATATCATTGGTCAGAGTGGATGTGTTGAATTATAACTGCTGCTCCGGCATGTTCTCATTGAGAAATTTTGAGTGAATAGGTTTCTTCTAGGCAAGCATGCCACATCGTCTATGTCTAAATAAGTTTTATGTTTTTTTTTATATTTACCATGTTTTATTTGAATAAATTTATTATTATTATTATTATTATTATCGTAGACCGCATCTTCACTTAACATCAGGTGAGATTAGCATATAAAAAAAGATTAATTCAATCAAAGCCAGTGGGTGGTGCAAAATCCAATGTTTTCTTGAATGAAGATGTAGGCTGGCAGTTTTTCGCAAACCATGAGAAACTGAAAAATGCTAAGTCCCCATGATGATGATGAAAAATGATATATATGGCAAGTTATAATAGATAGTTTGAGTCTACCTTACAAACACTATCTCCCAAAACTAGCAACTTGCAAGCTGCTAGAGAGATGCCTGTTATTATACTAGTCTCATCATATCAGACTGCATATCCAGATTATATGGAATATTTTCTTACCGAATTAGCAAGTGGACAGTCTTTAATCCAATGCCCACGCTTTTGGCACTTGTAACAAGTGTAGTTGGCTGGAACAACACCTCTCTGGTTTTGCCCTCTAATCTTTTGGTAACTGAAATATAGATAAATGTTTTATTCGAAATACAGTGCATTATATGAAAATTTCCAATGTAAAATTTAGGAAAACCTAACTTTATGAGTTGTGTTTATTGTTTGGTTATTAATACAAAAGTTATTTATGTCATGTGTATTCAGGTTATGTGACATGACAGTTTTAAACTATATATTTTATGGTAATAAGATATATGTATTTTACATTTGAATTGTTTAAAAGCAAAAATCTCAAAAATTAAACGTTTAGACTGTTTCATTCCCAGTCAAAAAATTCTCAAGTAAATGTGAGGTCTTCAACTCACAGATTAGTAACTCAGATTAGATAATTAATTCTGAATCTAACCTTGGTTAAATAATTAACTTCCCTTGACAGAGAAGTCAAAATCCATGTTTTTATTACCTATTAAAGAGTTGACTGCAATCTAACCTGATATGAAGTGATTAACTATTTGTTAACAATAAAAAAAAATATCCAACTAGTGACCCATCATGGCTTAACATGTGTGCAATTAATTTACAAATTACAAACATGAACCTTCCTGGTTTGTTGCGCTTTCTATTAGTGAAAACCATATCAATATCCATCATGTGGTTTAGAAGATGTAAGTGGAGAAACAGACACATGCAGAGAATGATTTTGTTATTATATACTATTTATGAATGTATTCAAGAAAACTGGGAAAGATGAAGATTTTATAATGAAAAAATGATATATGTAGTATTTTTTTTATGTTAATAAATAAAAGTTTAAAAATGTATCCAAGCCTTCATTTTAATTTGCATGAAATTAACAGAACAAATTAAAGAAACTGCCTCCAGGACTCATACACACATTATATATATATTATCACATTTACGATATATATTAAAGTTGATGAATACAGTTAAAGTTTGTAAGTAAAGCGCATGGCAAGCAATGGGCGCTAATTACTAACATCACTGAGAGTATTATATTAATTAGCGCTAAGATCTCTTATCTAATTTACTAAATTGACCATTTCATCTTGATACTAGCTTTATCTTATACCTGCTTTATCACTTCTGTAATAGGTATACAAGATGATTAGTAATTTAAATTACAGATATAATTCTGTGAAAATCATCAAGTTATAATTGAATGTCTTTTACTGTATTTCAGCAATGGAGCAAATGCCTCCAGAAGAAATTCTACCAAATGCGGAAAAGAGAGAAGGAATTTCTGAACCATTTATGGAGTTAGTCTGCTTATAGTCTGCAAAGTAAATAAGAGTTTCATGGCCCATTCTGGACTATTACTAATTCAGAGTTAATTGTTAATGCAGTTTTCCCACTAACACAATTTCATATCTGCTCACAGGTCTTGTGTTCTATCACTTTCACCCAGGCAGACCAAACCAGGTCACAAAACAGTGCATTGCAGCTGCCACATACTGGTCTAAACTAGTACACAACAGAACAAATGGAAGAAAAAAATGCAATGACTAGTCAAATTGGTCATCAGGAAATATTTCCTTCAACTTTCTCAAAAATAATAATCAACGTTGAAAAAATTTCACTAATGAAGTTATCTAGTTGTGATATTGTCAATGAAGCACAAAGCTTTTTACATTAGTGAGACTGAATGTAACTTTAGGAGCTGTTTGTGCCTTACTTGCTAGGGTCGTAGTCAAAGGTGGACTGAGATATCATAGCATTTATTTTATCCTGTTCGCTACCTTCCATGCGAGACAGATCAGCCAACCCCTTATTAGGAGCGACATCTTTGTGTAATGCGGATGAACTGTTGGAGCCCTCCCACTGCTTCTTTGGTTGTTGAGCAAGAGGTACTCTTGCAACGAGCAGCGAGGTATTCTTGGGAATAAGTGTGTGGTCATCTACATACACTATAAACAGATTTAAAACATTACATTAACATAATCATCAGTTAGCCAATTACGATTAAAACTATATATAAATTGTTTGTAGTCTTACCTTCTTTTGTTTGTGCATTAGTAATCTCTAGATCAAAATCTGATGTCTTGCCAATACGTTTCTGTTGGGATATTGCCGCTTTCAAATCTCCTACAGATATGTGCAGACCGTCAAATGTTACCGTGTCATAATCCAATGCACTTTTGAATTTATAATGCACAGACATTTCAGTTTACACTTCTGAGTCCCATTTATTTTGTTTCAATAACCCGTTGTAGATGTCGAATGTTCTTAGATATACATTCAGTCCGCACGGTTTCCAAAAGCACGGCATCCAGCAGCAGCATCAGTGGTTTCAAGAATATTTTTTTCTAACTACAGTATGCTAAGTTTTTTTGATTAAGTATGTTAACTAGAATACACTCATTAATACAGCGGTATTTTCCTGCTAATCTGTTCAATAAAATAATGCGGTGTAGCTCTATGCACGCACCGCCATATTTCACCTTTTCGAGCGTACGCTGTGTACAGCATACGTAAGAATGAACCTCGAGCTTGTTCTCAACTTCAGGTGAGTGAAAATCACTAAGAAGTAAAGCGCCTATTAGACAATTCAATATTCAGTCCGGCTAACATTCATTCACTGTTAACGAGACAACAGAATAGTATAAAATATTTAAATTTACTAACTATGAACAAAACTATGAGACAGATTAAATATCGTGCACTGAATAATAAATGGTCCAATAGGATCAATAGAAAAAACAAACATAGCCATGGAATTATTTTGAAAGAATGCATTTACGGCGCACTGTTACTATGTTGTATCTATAAAAAAACGTTTCACAGACTACATTCATGTATAAATATAGTCTTATTACACTATGCTGAATCAGTGCCAGCCGACTGAATACCGAATAATGTAATATTTTATAATCATTCTGCCTCATACATGCTATATTTGGCTGTACATATGTAACTAATTATTATTGTTATTATGATATTCCATAGTCTATGGTTATGGTGTTAGTAAAGTTTAGCTTGTCTGTGATCTTATTTTTTTTTATACCACCCGGAAGTTAAAAGGTCAATGTCGTTTTCATATTAAATATAGAATTATTTAAACCGAAACATATTCAGATTAAATATATATGTATTCACAATATAATAAATTTTTAAATAATTCAGCTTTGTAGAGGAATTTTTGTACCATATTCATGTAAATTTACTTTATTAGTACGTTAATCTACTCAATTGGCAATTTGCCATGAACTTCCGGTGTGGGAGAGATACACGCGGATCTATCGAGAAAAGAACGCGAATATAATAAAAAAATAATTATCGGATAAAAGAAGACTATTTCTAATTAACACTGTCTCTCTGAAAAATGTCCAATAACGGTGCTCCGGACTCATGGGAGAGTCAAGCCGATGTCATAGGTGAAAAAGGTGCAAAAGATTCCAGTGATTTATCTTCGAAATTTTCCACGTTGAACGTAAATGCGATGGAGTTTGTGCCTTCTTTTCCTAAATCCTCTCCAACTGACGATAGTTCAGGATCTCCTACCACGCCACAAAAATCCGAAAGTGGATCCACGAATTCAGCTGAAAGTCCTATCTTGAACGGTAAGTCAAGTGCCTGTCATTTTTATCGGTAAAGGTCTAAGTTTTGTCACTAAACCTTGATTACTCATCACATAGTTCATTCATAATTTACAGAGAAATATACCACAAACATTAAAATCATAAGATTCAATATCTTGTCCAATACACAAGACATAAGTGCATTTTTTTTTCTTCTGAATCCAGTTCAAACGGGTTATGTCTCAACTCGACACGCGGCGTGCGATTATGCCTTCTTGATTTTCTGTGTTCTTTTAACTTTCTCCTAAAGAATTCCACTAATAACTTCGAAAAATTGACTGTTTTCCTACTAATATGGCAAAAGGTCAGTATATCTCGTAATTATTACAGTATACTTCAGCAGTACAAACTAACAACATTGAGCTTTGAGAGAATTGCCTACTAACTTTCTCTAAAATCATACGATTTTTACATTCAAACAATGGTGAAAGGTTTTTAAACACTAGAATGTGGTAGATTTGAACTGTAGAACTTGAAATTTGTGTATTTATGTAATTATAAGTGCTCAGTGAGGTTAACCATCTGTGCAAAAGTTGAACCTGATGTAAAAATATTGACTGAAGTTAGTCTCAAATGTTGTTTTTAACTAATATGTAATATGTATCCTAATATTTACTGGTTTACACAAAGACAAAATTGATAAAACATAAAATGTAAAGTCATCAAATGATTTGTATTAAACCATTATGAAATATAAATTGGTTGAAAGTCAGCATCTGCTGAGTTCTAAAGTGTATATATTATTTAGATCAAAAATATTTGTATTTTAAAATATTATTGATATTATATACAAATGTGACATGGTAATCTTTATACTATCAGATGGAAGAATCCATAATATCATATAAAATGCCGACATATCATTTTATCAACTAACTTTTGGAGTAAAGTATGACCTTGCATGCAACATTCATTAGGTGACTGTGTATTGGCCAGGAAATAAATGAGAACACTAGTAATTTCTTAAGATATAAGTGACAGACAGGTGGCCTGCCTTCATTTGTTTATGATTCACTCGTAGCAGTAACAATAAGGAGTATCAGTGTGGTGGTTAATTTTGTTCATAGTTATTTTATGATTGCACTAATATTGATTTTGATTTGGCTAAAATTTAAATTAAACTATGACTCATTTTGATGCTGTTTCATTCACTTAAAAATATTATGTTGAGAATAGATGCAGTTTAGTTTTGGTTTATTCTGGCACCAAAAGAATCAGCACTGATTATGGATGCAGTCTGTACATAATGTGCATTTGCATTGATATGGTGTAATTTAATATATTTGACAATGACAACCAAAAATAATTCATGTAATTACCATTAGTATTTGTCTAATTAAATTTTCATGGCCCATTGAGGCTTAGACTACCCCATCCAGGACATAGGTAAAACATGTATGTATGTCATCTCAATTTCCACTAAAGCAGCCAATAAGATAACTTCCAGAAAGTTCTTTTTTATGAAATTTTTAGTAATAACTGTCACTTTTGTCAACATATACCAAATCAAATACTCCAGTAAATTGCTAGTGATTTATGCATATCTATTTTTAGAATTGAGTATCACTAGGTGTAGTTTTAATGATTCTCCTTGATTTTAGGATGTGGTGACGGTGGCGGTGGCGAGAGCAGCGATGGCAGAGCCGCATCTGCATCGCCCCGGGTGGAGGAGCCGCCTCCTATCCCTCCAGCCGCAGAGACGTCCGCCCCGGCTTCCCTCCCTATATCTAATGATGCCTCACCGACTGCCGACAGCTGGGATGGTGAAGCAGATGATGCATTACTCACACCGGAAGACAACACTGAATTGGAAGATGAGGAAGCTGACGTTGTGGTACGTTTAATCGGTATTAGTGCAGCTTACATGTAATGGAGAAATCTGCCAACTCTAGCCACAGAAGCATCCATCCCGGCTTCTCTACCCATCTCTAATAATGTCTTACTCAGGGCTTACAGTACTGACTTACAGTGAAGACAGAGATATGTTACTTATACCCTACACACTGAACCTACCCACACAGGCTGGCGGTTTTGTTATCGATGGCTCCATACTGTTGCAAGATGGGAAACTTGATGAGCAGGCTTACTTTAGACTGCACTTTTGAACCATAATGCAATGAGAAATGCTGTTGAATAATGCCATCGAATCTGACTACCCATGTAAGCCACCACCTTGACTCTGATGATAGAACAGCACTGATTTGGAAAACTTACAGTACATTATGCTAATCAAATTCAGAAACTTAATTTCCATGGAAGTCATAAAGAAATTGCTTGGAAACGTCATGCATATTATAGCTAAGTTGGACGCCTGTTCAAGCCCTATTCGAATCTCCATGGGTGAACAGACAAGAAACCCCTGAAGGAGGGATTCCATTTTTATTCACGAGTACGATCTTTGTAACAATTTGAATACTTAAATCTGTGTTATATTTACATTTGGCTAATGCACTCATGCTCACTGAAGCATTTCTCTTATTAATGATCTTGTGTGACGCCGCACTAGAAAACTTGAACTGTTAAGATGTGTAATTAAATATGAGAGTTGGACGCCAGCTTTCATAATTGATAAGGAATGTATAATTTATAAATATCTTGCAAGGGCAAGAAATTCAAATTGCGACAGCCTGCTTCGAGCATCTATAAATACTATAAATACCAATGAATAAGCTGTGAATAAGCTATAAATACCCAGGAGACTGAAAATATTGTTATGCCTACTTATTACACAAAGACAAAAATATATAATAGAAGGAGAATCTTAAATTTGTTAACGTTTAAATCAACAGTTCACATTACCTATTATTACACATTCACACATTTTAAATCCAAGCTGATGTTTTGTGGTAGTATTATAACATGTGTTGATAGGCTAGATTAAACTGAATATTTGCCCAATCGACGCACAAATGCAGGCACGTGACGCGTATCATAAATTTATTGTTGGTTTTTATTCGAACTCTGCGTCAGAACAAAAGATTCTTGCTGCCGATTTGCTTAGATATGATATATACTACTTATGCCTCCAAGCTATTTTATGAATTCTATTGAAATAAAGATTGCAAAATAAAGGCAAGTATGCACATTGCTATACAAGAGTTTTAGCAGACATGTCTTAATTATATTTTGATAAGTCCGATCAATTACCACCATCGTACTTGGAAAACCATACATACCTACTGTGTGGCAGGTATGATATCATTTGTATCATGTGCAAACATTACCTAGTTACAAAATTCACGTAATCAACGCTCCGCCGCCGAAAATTCCATTAGAATATCACATTGGCAGTAGCATAATTGTGAAAGGCTGCGTTGGGCTGTGTGCTGCATATAAAATTGTAATGACAATCAAAGTGAGTTTATCCACTACTGCTTAGTTACCCAACTGTGCAAGGAGGTTAATATTTTTAAATTGCACCTAAATGTGTTGTGTTACAACAGTAAATTTTGTACAACATGATAGATTTTGCCAGGTGGCTTAGTTGCGTATTATTCTCAGGATCGTCATAAGCATTACATTTGTAATAATACTGAGGGGAGTGGACAGATTGTTTTCATATTGTATTCCGTTTATATAAATTGTGTATTTTAGTGATATACCTAATAGGATAGAATATCTAGAAAAGAGTTTGCTGATGTTTTCTTTTAACTGCTTTTCCAGGAGGATGGCGAAATTACTAAGAAAATTCCTAAAAAGAAACCACCTCGGGTCGAAGACACAAGGAGCAAAAAGGAACACGTTAACGTTGTATTTATTGGACACGTCGGTAAGTGCCTACTGAACTAAAAATATTAATATCAGCAATTATTTAGTTGTTTGATACTGGTGCCGATGTCTCTTTCTCTCTGAGTGAATGAAAAGAGCACACATCATTTAAGAACAGTGATACAACATTTATTGATATGTGTTTGGTAATAAAAAATATTTTTACAATATGACAGAAAGATCACGTTGTAAAAATATTTTTGATTACCTTGTCATTATCATTCTTGGATAATTGTCTATAGATGTTTGGCAGATTATTACACAATCTGTCTCTTTTTTTTCCTTATGCAGAGAAATAGGGTAGATGAACCTAAAATAAGGTTCAGTTTGTTGATAACAGAATCATAACCATAATGTATAAAATTTACTTCAATTTAGATGCTGGCAAATCCACCATTGGTGGACAAATTATGTCATTGACCGGGATGGTCGACAAGAGAACCCTGGAAAAATACGAAAGAGAAGCGAGAGAGAAATCGAGAGAGTCTTGGTACTTGTCGTGGGCTCTGGACACCAACCAAGAAGGTAACTAGTTTGATCTTCTATGAAGACAGTGTTTAACCTGCATCATTCGGTGGCAAACATAGCAACTAACTCCAGTTACACTTTTGGTTACTATGTTACTAATTTAATTTCAGAGCAAGACTGTAGAATTTAATTTAATTTCAGAACGAAACCAAGGAAAAACTGTAGAACTAAATTATCATTGGTTATATAAGTTGCTAATAAGAGTTACAATATCAGTACTTTTGGTTACTATGTTACTAATTTCATTTCAGAGCGAGTCAAAAGAAAAACGAGAAGTAAGGCACCATTGGTCACAAACTTGTTCATTTAATTTCAGAGCGAGACAAAGGAAAAACTGTAGAAGTAGGAAGAGCATATTTTGAGACTGAGAAAAAGCATTTTACAATACTCGACGCCCCGGGTCACAAGAGTTTTGTACCGAACATGATCGGCGGCGCCGCGCAAGCTGACCTCGCTGTCCTGGTGAGTGCCTACACACTATGATAAATTAGTGGCCTAGCGGAAAATTGGCTGTACTCACAGAAATGTAAATAGCAAGGGAAATTTACTAACCCAAGGATTTTTCTACAATCCATTAAAATAATTACAGAAGAACGCCTGTTTTGTACCATTTATGTGAGAGAATCGAATGGTGGCACAATGGTATAGAAAAACCTATCTAAAAGCTGGTAATTTTTATGACAGGTTATATCCGCGCGTAAGGGCGAATTCGAAACCGGGTTCGACCGAGGGGGGCAGACGAGGGAGCACGCCATGTTGGCGAAAACAGCCGGAGTCAAGCATTTGGTGGCCCTTGTCAATAAAATGGATGACCCCACAGTCAACTGGGACGAAAAGAGGTAACATATTTATCACATACATTTTACATTTTATACTTCTAAAAAAATGACAACTGCCTCAGGAACTGGAACTCGCCGGTGACATTACTTCAGATTCTGTCTGTCAGACTATCCACACTAAAAGTTATAAAAAAGATAAATTTTATTTGTTGGTATGTATTTAGGGTGTTATCGCTGGAACTTTTGGGGCCCACGTTGCTCGCGTCCGTAGGTGATAACCCTCTGAATCAATTCAATTCAATACATTTATTGCTGTCACATGGTAATTTGGATATTTAAACAGTAGGTAGTTTCACATGTGAACCTTTTGTATAAGGTATAGCAATTGGTAGGTAGACCGAATTTTTTTGATAATTATGTCGGATTAAATAAATATAAATTTCAGGTAGGTACTAAATTAGTTGATGTCGTAGTTTGCGATAAGTATTCTTGTCTGTCATAATAACAATTCTGAAGTAGGTAACTTTTGATTTTATTTATGAATTGAGGATAGGTTTCTGCTTCCTTTATTTCTGTAGGTAGTTTGTTAAATATTTTCACGGACATGGCGTGTGGACCGTCACTGCGGATCTTCAATTTAGTTTCTGGCTGTATCAATTTATTTCTACCCGGCCTAAGTTCAAAACGTCGCGGAAAATCGTCGAGTTTTTTATAATACTGAGGGTATTTTTTCACAAACTTACACATTTCTAATATGTAGATCGATGGCAACGTAAGAATTTTAAGTTTAATGAAATGTGGTTTACATGATTCTTGACTTTTGATGTGAGCTAGAATACGTACACATTTCTTTTGCATGATGAAAAGGTGATGTGCATCTGTGCTGTTCCCCCATAACATAATAGCACGGGACAGGTGCGCGTGACCGTGTGCGTCACTGTGCGCTGATAACGCCGTGGGAAGGTCAGAATCCCTACACGTGTCCCCCGGGTGGTGCGAAAGGAGCAACCCAAAGTAGCAGTAGAACTCGTGCCAAGTTCACCTGGAGAAGTACTGCCACCACACCTGATAATCTACCGCCAAGCAGTGATGCACTCGTGTTGCTGTGCTCCGGTGGAAGGGAGTGGATGCCGGTGAAATTGCAGGCGCATGAAACGTAACATCCCCATCTCGGGGTGATGGACGCAACGCAATGCGACATGAGTCATCTCGTCACTCACCACTTTGGTGGAGAGGACTGAGTCGTATTGCTGTTGTCCATGGGCGGCGGTTACCACTTAACATCATGTGCACCGACAGCTCGTTCTAAAAACTTGGTCTGATTAGAAATTTCTTTAGTAGGAGAAAGCTTTGTTAAACCAGATTATTATATAGCGTATATTTATGTTGATATTACTACGCGGGAAATGAAGAGCTTACGCTAATGTACGCGTGTTGATAGTAAATTGGTTTTGTCGACCTGCATTCAAAAATAATCTTATATAAGTATTGCGTGTAATCTCCAATGACTCGATATTTAGTGACATTTTAATTAATATCAATATATTTAATGAATTCAGATACAACGAGTGCCGCGACAAAATCCTGCCTTATCTTAAGAAGCTGGGCTTCAACCCTGCGAAGGACTTGTCCTTCTTACCTGTATCTGGTCAAACTGGACAAGGATTATTGGAAAAGGTGACTATTTAAATTTATTAGTAATGTGAAACAAATCTAGAACACAGAAGTTCGTGACTTGTATGAAATTGTGTGGTATGACCGCAGTATACCTTGAAACCTATGGAACGTCGCGTGCAAATGCTCATTGCACTATTTGCCGCACCTGTACTATTAAAATAACGTGTTGTCACGCATAGTGCGGGAGTTACAAATAAAAATATCATTCCAAACACAATGCAAAACAATAATATGTTTAATTTACGTATATTTTTATATAAAGTATTATATCACGGTGTTTTAATATTATTAATAAATACTCTTATTGAAAAAAACTTATTAATAATATATTTAAAATCAGATGGCAAAATTAATTATAAGAATTTATTGTACAGAAGATTTGTGAAAAAATAAGTTATTATAATTATATTTGTTCGGCACAGGTATCTGAAGAAATATGTCCGTGGTACAGAGGGCCCTCATTCATCCAGCTCATCGACGAGCTGCCATCCCTGAACAGAAAGATGGACGGTCCGTTCATAATGCCAGTCGTAGACAAATACAAGGACATGGGCACGGTGGTGATGGGGAAGGTCGAGGCGGGCACCACACGCAAAACGAGCACCCTGCTACTTATGCCCAATAGGGTAAGTAACACATCTGTCTTACTTGAATATGTCAAGCCATATCACGTCATGGATTTTCCACCTTTAATAAAACTATAAATATGAAAAGCTGGTTTATTAGCTCCATATCCTGCACCAGTTTACCTTTCTATGGAATTTTAAACATGAATGATAGTGTGCTGATACGGCTGATACGGCTTTAGACGAATTGTACTTGAGAGTATGGCAAAGAAGAAATAATACAACTTTTATTACTTAGCTTATTGTAAGAGGTAATGGATTTTGAAACAGGGTTGATGAAAGTCATTTATACAAATAAATAAAATTGAAGTGTCTATTTATAATGTCAGAATAACAGCTTAACAGAATAACAAAATGCATTGAATGTATATATGGACCTTATAACATAAAACAATTCGTAAAATATCTCTGTCTGTCTGTTTGTTCCTGCTAATATCCGAAATGGCTGAACCGATTTTGATAGGACTTAAACAGGCATATATATATATATATAGCTGATGTTATAAGGAGTAACTTAGGCTAGGCTTTTATTAAGGATCCTTCGCAAAACTAAATTCAAAGCCGGCGAACCTACGGGTACAGCTGTTAAATAATAGTTTAACACAAAGTCATTTACTAGATGTCTGGGAATTGATGATTCTTTGTTGTTTGCAGGTAACAGTGACTGTAGATCAGCTATGGTCGGACGACATCGAAGTCACTTCTATTGGCCCCGGGGAAAATGTCAAAGTGAAAGTGAAAGGAATTGAAGAGGAGGATGTTTCGCCTGGTTTTGTCCTGTGCGACAGTATGAACCCCATTACTACCGGAAGAGTAAGTTTACTATATGTAAAACACATATTTTTGATTTTATTTCAAATGGCTTGAACTGTCCTCTATCTTTTTACAAGCTTTTGTTTCACTTTCAATATTTCTATGTATGTTTTTTAAGGTCGAAATTGACAACAGAATTTTGAAATAGTTCTTTTAGCCCGAATAGGCTGAAATTTAGCATTCGTGTATAAACTTAATGTCAGTGCATTACTATGGTTAGCTGGAGCTGAAGCTGCCAGGGCCACCTGCAGACCACCCAACTCCTCAATAGCGCTCAACACCCATATCATGTTTAGGCGAGTTATATTCGTCTTAAAAAAGTACTATGGCCCTCGGTGGTATCCAGGGACTGACTGAAATAGTGTTAATAAAATTTTTTCGTCATTGTAATACGGACAAAATAAAAAGTCGTTAAGTTTAGGCAAACAGGCTTACGGCCCGTCTGATGTAGCGCGGTCACCGCAGTCTATTGACGTCAGCAACACCGGGAGCATTACTGATGCGTACCCTGGAGATTTCTTTTATATTTCTCTTGAAGCCGCCCATTGTCATACCTTACCGGGAAGACCTCAGTAGGTAGCCCATTCCACAGGCTACAAGTATGCAGTAGGAAAGTCCTCGTGAAACGAGTTGTCCGAGCCTGCCATGGTTCTATTATGTGTGGATGGACCTTGTGTTTCCTCCTTTTTAACTTTTACTATTTCTGTTCGTCTAAGCAATTATATTTTTTTTGGGGTATATTTTTACCTAAGGAAACTTGGATGAGTCATTGCGGGATGTATGACTTAATGTAACCTGTCTATTAGATATCATGTGGCGGGATACAGGTAAGGTCTTGTGTATTTTCAGTTTTATAGGGCGATGGGGTACTACGCTTTTTCATTTGACGTCACTGGCTACCGGCGATCCTACTGAATAAAATTATCTCAAGACAACAAAAACACGGCATTAAACATCCACTGTTACATCAAATTTCAGTGTTAAATGTTTACTTACGTATTTTTCAGGTATTTGATGCTCAAGTTGTGATTTTGGAACACAAATCCATCATATGTGCAGGCTACTCGGCCGTGATGCACATACATTGCGCCGCCGAAGAAGTCACAGTGAGGGTAATTACAAACTCTCTTTTTACTATTACTATTCATTTTTTATTTTATAATACACTTGATAAAGTATCGTCCCTGCAACATAAAAATCGAAATATACAATTTTTGTATATATGTTAGAAAATAGTCTTATTTTCAAAGTTCAAAGACTTCTCTGTTTGATACAAAATGCATATCTTATATGCACAAGCAATTTATTATAAGTTATTGCAAAGGTCTTCCATAAAACTTGGAAGTGTCACAAGATATGTCTCATTTAAATTTGTATATTTTTCAGGCTCTTATCTGTTTGGTGGACAAGAAATCTGGCGATAAGTCGAAAACTAGGCCGCGATTCGTGAAACAGGACCAAGTTGCCATCATGAGGATAGAGTGTGCGGGGATCATTTGCTTAACACCTTTCAAAAACTTTGCGCAAATGGGCAGGTTCACATTAAGGGATGAAAGTGAGTACATTTTTCGTTTCGCTATATTCTCTATCTATCTAATATAGGGGATCTAATATAGGTGGCTCTCTCTTTTCCACAATTGTATGGAAGTGAAAGGGATGCATTGTCACAGTAATTGAGATTTGAGATAATTGATAGTGATTACTAGCTTTTGCCTGTGGTTTCACTGATTGTTTTATCATTGTGCCTTTGAGTAGTTGATTTAGTTAAACAAAGAGTATAAGTAACCAGAGCATTCCACACTATTACGATTTCATTGAATAAATAATAAATATTGGTGGACATTTCCCACAGCGCCATCTAGCCCCAAAGTAAACATAGCTTGTATCATGGGAACCAGATAACTGATATATAATACTCATATAATTTATTATTGTAAATACATATAATACATATTAACACCCATCAATGCTCGTCACATAAATGTTTGTCCTGGAAGGGAATCGAACCCACAACCTTCAGCGCAGGGTTACTATCATCTGAGATATGATGCCAGTCAAGAGTGATGTACATCTCTTGATATTTCGTTCACTGCTCAGGGAATGCGGATCATCCGAGAATTTTCGGCTCTGCTTATCAGTAGAAAAATGTATGTGTACTTTTGGAGAAGTAAAATCTTCATGGCTGTAGAAAATGACTTGGAACCAAAAAATTCTTAGTATTATTTGTATCACTGATATAACCATTAAGTCTGAATCATTAACTAATGTAATAATATATTGTTTCAGATAAAACCATTGCAATTGGAAAAGTCCTGAAAGTGATTGAGTAAACTGGCACTACGAATGTAAATTAGCTAGGATAGGCCTTTCCATATAATATCGACAGAGTACGCATATAATCCTGGTTTTTGGGATCCATACCCGATGAGAGTTCAGGTGTATTGCTTTATCATGATGTCATTTCCACTTAAAAATATTTTCTTTTACTTTTATAGAAAGCTAGGCCTCATATCCTTACACAATATAAATATAATTATAATATACGACAGGCTTATGCGTTACTAATGTAGAAATCTACATGATGTTATGTTACTGAAATAATTTTGTTGACTAGAGACTTAAATAATTATATTATATGGAAGTAATTGCCATATTCAGTCATTGTTAAATATTTTACTAAATGGATGCCTTGAGTGACTGTCAAGTGTCGTGTAGAATTCTAATTAATAACGCTCAAATGTATTTTTTCACCAAATAAAGTTGTAAATTGAGTTGCGCATAATGTTTCGGTTTCAAAAGTGTTGTGAGTTTTGATGGACGAGGCTCTCATCTAATTGTTAATGTGGTCATCAATTTAGTGCTGGTAAAGTATAGAGAAGCGAACTTTATTTGTATTCAAAGGGACTAGCCTAAAACGGTCGTGGTAACAAAATATTTATTTTAGTAATTTTAATATTTTCACATATTATAGATATAACTATAATAGTCATTATAACTACAATAACGAATTTTTTCTTGTTTAAAATTCGAAATTATGTTTTATTGTAACTAGTTTAATTGCATAGCTATCACATATTTACATAAGTATGTAATTATTATGTTTTCGTTACAATATAACTAAGCAGTTTATTTTAAACTTTAAAATTTGTCAAATAATGTAAATTTTTTATTAGCTGCAATATGTTAACGAATTATGTTAATAATGCATAGTTAGCAATTTATTGCCTTGACTGGTATCAACAAACACCCAAGTAACGTGTCATTATTTTTCTTTTCAATATAATGTTATTTTGTACAACAAATAAGTGTTATCTTTGAGACATTCAAAAATCTACATTGCGAAACACCAATTCATTCTTATCTAGATTTAATGAGAGTACTTATGGAGAGTTATGTCAAAATGGTTCCCATCAAGAAAGTTGATTTCATACAGCGGCTTAGTTTTGGTATATTGTATATTATGAATTTATAAATTTCAGCTTTTTTGAAATATAATCGAGTTTACATAGTTTGGCTTTGGTATATTATTATTTACTTTGGCTCATTGCTTTGCCTTTCTACAGATATTTTTACAAATAAAAAACAATATGCAACCTCCTTTTATGCCCCTTTAAGCTTAGCTTTGAACAAACTGAAAAAATAAATTACGTTTAGTTTTTACAAGTATTAACCACATTTTATTCTGTGATAATAATTGTTCGTGTGAAGGACTTGAATAAAACTTACGTATCCCAGGGTTCTTCTGTTGTACTGGATTTGCTACCTGATTGTTGACACTTGAGCGCGTAAATAATTTAGCTTATAACTTAATCTACTATTTTCGGGTTCTATTAGAACCTTGAATACTAGATCTCTTGCTTTTAAAGTACTTTTAGGGTCCTACATCAGCGAGACTCCATGACGAGTCGTATTCATGAAATGTTTTGTTGACAAACCAAGTGAGTAACATAGCTTATTATATTTATAAAAATGGATGTTGGATAGGTATTAGGTCGATAACCTCCAAAACCGGTTGACCGATAACTAAGAAAATTGGCATATCTAAGTAGTTTATTCATGGAGGTTTTTTTATAATCCGTCATCTATATATAATATAATCGTAGACATACCGTGTTTACATTATTTTTGCAAATAAGAAACTGGGATACGTTAGGAGTAAGTATCAAAATATAAAAAACCAATTCTAATATTATTGTTTGTGCGCGCATCACGCTCAAACGGCTGAACGGATTTGGATGAAATTTGGTACCAGGATAGCTTATATCCTGGAAAAACACAGACTTCTTTGATCCCGGAATAGTGCAGTGTTGATGACATATTCACCGCGGGGAGCAGATAGTATTATAATAAATTCCAATACCGCTTGACAGGTAAAGATAAATTGCACATCTGATTTTTCATTGGTTTTATGGTATCCGTTTTACTATAACTCGCCACTAGATGGCAGTGTGCATCAACTTACCATTCAACCGATCGCCCTAAAAGTTTGTATACGGAGAGTTAATAATAGCAGAAGCCGGGAGCTGCTAGTTCGATATGAACTTGTTTGGCTAATTGCCGGCGAAGTAATGGCGTCCAGTCTCGCCGATTGTATTCCCTACGTCGGTCGGCGTCGAGTCCATCAAAAGGTTCAACGACGGAGTGGCGGCGAATTAAGTAACAATTGAAATTCAACTTGATACGCTTGTGCATTATATGAAATAAAATCACACTGGGAGAAAACTGTATTTCGTTAATCAGAAGACACTGACCATAGGAAGGAAAATCGTAGAACGTCGTGAAAGGGCACTAATGCTTTCAGAGATTTTGATATCAGTCAGTATGAAAGCTTTGTGTTTAGTATTAAATATATATAAAAAAAGAAATGATTAAAGAAAAACCTTTTTTTAGCCTTTAACATTATTACGAACGCGGTATCTGGTAAATGTGTTTTCGGTCGTTTTCCAGTATCTGTCATTCACGACCAAAGAGAACGAAGATGGTAAATTTTTGTTGTATGGTGAGTGGAACCTGGCGGATGTGTTCCAAATCGTTAGAATAGGCAAGTAAAACAAAGTATCAGCAAGGCCAAGCAACATGGTCACCCTGTTTATAAATTTTAATGTCTGAACTTTAGTATTACATAAAACTTTTGGAAACCTTTTTAGTTAAGGATTTAGTGACTGAATTATCTAAAGCATTTAATGTATGTTAACTTATTAGATTTAGATACTACTAAGCAATCTGACAAAACAGGAATCTGTCAGGAATAAAAAAGTAAACCAGTTTCTAATAGATATCATTCAGCCTCCAAGACCCTTTCTTTACATTCCGTGTTATTTAAATTAAGTTTTAATTTTCATAAACTTAAATCAATATTTTAATTTTCGTATCTATACATATTTTTAAACCTACAAACCTATTTCTGTGCAAGATTTATACAACAAACAATATTTACAGTGATAAAAAAAAATTGGACCTCATGATGTAGAGTATGCAATGAAATTATACGCGGCACAAGGCCCTGTCGTCTGAACCCTGTGACCGACTCTTTTGTGAATAACTCTGGAAATATTCATGTAATTGTGCATCATATTAAGTCACATAAAAGCAGTATACAGATATATATTGCAGACTTTGAAGCTGTGCCACAGGGTTCTAAATCTAATATTTACAATATGTCAATTCCATTACTGGAATGTTATTTCAGCTTTATAGGGTCATATCAATTAAGAATAAAAGTGCTAATATTCTTTTAAATGATAGAACCTATGTTTGCAGTTATAAAATACAGTTGTACAATATGTACCCCATTTTAAATTATTAAAATCTCATTCGTGCTTACACTTAACAATTTTGTTCTTTACTAGACAGTACATCCTCCCTCCTCCCAATTACTAACCAATTATCAGTACTCCATTGAACATTCATATCAGTCTCAATATCTTAATCATATATTAAGTACCTACATACAGTTTTTAAATTTGGCAACAGAAGATATTTATTCCTGTAACTTGATGTCATTCTTTGTTATATTTTGATTCATTTGATCATTTTCATACTCAACAAAATCATCAAAAAGGCTGGGCCAGGCTTCCGTGTCATCATAGCTACTGAGATCGTCACCAACAAACTCACAAAAATTTAAGAACATATACCAGGTATCTTTGGGAATGCCTCTGATGTGTGGATTCTTTTCTAAATAAATAAGCCATCTATCTAATATAGGAGGTTCATTGCTAGTGAACACCAGGCGCCATAACAAAATGGCTATATCTGTTGGTAATATTCTTTGACCTGTGCTAACATCTAGACCAAACTTAAAAGTAAACCTATATAAATCTCTAAAGTTATCACTCTCCCTATTTAAATCTTCAGTTATATCATTGAGCTTCTGTTGCATTCCTTTGATTGAATCTGTTTTCATGTCTTTCAGTCCTTGAACAAATTCTGCTCTTGTAAATCGACACATTTGACTAGCATTTAGTTTCCATGCAAGAACTAACACTTTAAAATCATCTGGACTCAACTGCAAATCGTTACAAAGGTTTTCAATGCCTTCTGCTAATATAGCATCTTCTTGTGAGTCTTTGTACTGATCAAATAATTGAATTATTTTTGTTTCCAATACTCGCGGTTCACTTGATCCCAAAGAAGACATAGTCCTAGGAATCGATGGTAGCTTTTGATAAAAAGGTTTTGGTGTCTTCTCTGATATAACAATCGATTTTGTTGCATTTATTTCTCCTGTGCATTGCTCCACAAACAAATTCATTGTATTAGCATTTTGCACAGACATTGCACATTTGACACTATTCATGCTGTTCTCATTGTTCTGAAGCAAAGGTACTTCTTGAGGATAAACAGACACTGTTGTAGCAAGATCTGTCATCTCTGAAAATATATATACAAATGAGGATTACTTACCTACAAAATGGATTTCACATAAGAAAGTTGTTTCAATGTAGAAGCTTACCGTCTTTAACACTGTGTGGAGGCGCTGTGACATCATTTGTTGATTGATCTTTAAAACAACTCATACAATGGCCCATTGGATAAAGACTCTACAAATATTGTCTTTCAAAAACATAAAATTTATTTCCAGTGCAAGCAGAAGTTTCGCTAATTTTTCATCAGAAATGCTACAACTCATAATGATTGAAAACACTGTGGTAATACTGTTTCTTGGAATATATTTGATGCAATCCTGAAATAAAGCAAAAGCTTGGCTATTAATTAATCTATATTAAATATTTTTATCGTGTAAATGCACTTGCTCGCTGCAACTCACATCTATGAATATTGTCAGGAAATCACTATGGTTAAATGTGCCAGAGGGCTCAAGTTTTGCATTTCAGAAGTCTATTTTACAACATAACTAAACTTCCTTAGGATTTTATCAATTTTTATCCCTTTGTGACACCGAAAATAATTATTGGTCAATGTATTTTGACTTGTGACTGTCATTTTTGACATCCAATCCAACCTTGGTCATAGTTTTGAACAAGTTCTGCCAGAAAGTCAACTGAACATGCAACATACTCAATGAAATATTCAAAAAATAATAATTTATTTTCCTTAGTCCTAGTTTAAACGCTTATTGATGTCATTAACTGCTTATTCACAGAAAACAAGAAACTTACATGTTCAACTAAACATGAACCAGTCAAGTGCGAGTCAGCTCGAACCTAAGGGTTGTCTATACTCGATGTAAGCACCAGCGATGGAGCGAAGTATCCGAGGCGTCAAATTTGCCGACCGCAGTTTCCAAAATCACCCATTATAAGCTCTAAACTATTGTAAAAGAATAGTTTCTACACTGAAACTATATATAAGTAGAGTCCAAGAATCAGTCTTCTCGACCGACCCTACGTGAATAGCCTAAAAAAGGATGCTAGAAGACATGATTGGTGATAATCGTCAGTGTCAAAGTCAATTATGACTCGGACTCAAATATGAATGTCAGTAATTTGAAGTTGAAAGCTATAATTTGAATTTTAACGAAATATCAGTGGGCTTTGTGTTGATTCTTTTGATTTCATTTTTTCTTTTCGGAGAAAGGAACATTTAATTGTGGTGAATTACGATACAAAAGAAAAATGAGTGTAATTGACGATAACTGGGACTATAATATTGAACTGAACAATTTTGTTACGAAATCAAACTGCGAATTTGAAAATGCTGTTTCTAGTTTCAAGGAAAGCATTCTCCAGCAACTAGAAGACGGTTTCAAATCACAAAAGTACGGTTATAACGGGAATTCAGCACAAAATCATGATGACGAACTGAAAGAACTCCTTGAGAAGAATAGAATTTTACGCCACCAAATAGATTCAAAGCTAGAAGAACTCTCACAACAACAAAACCAATATGAAAACTATAAAAAAGGTAAATTAAACTTTGTCAGCCCTTCTCTCTTCTCAGCCACCAAGTTCTCTAAAATCTCTTTCCACCTTCTGTTCTGCTGTCCCTTATTGTTCCAGTTCTTGATTATGGTTGCTAGATTGTGAGAGGACTCCAAAAGACCTCCTGTTTTTGCCTCATATAATCTTGTGTGATCTACCCATATCCATTTCCAGTCACCTAATTCTGTTCTTCGACAAGAAGGGTCTAAGAAAGCACTAAATTTTGAGCTTGCATTCATACATAATATTTCTGAAACAGTAACACTCAATGTAACAATTAGTTTTTTTCATTTTAATATTTATTATTGCCTGTTGTTTTTCCAATGAGTGATATGTAATTAAAATTATATTTCCAGACCAAAAACTTATGTCACAAGAAATTAAAGAGACACATGAAGCATTTTTGTTGGCAAAGAAGTATTATAAAAAGTACTTAAAGATGTACCACACCATTGAAGATAGAAATGGCGATACTCAAACAATATTTCTGCAGTTCTTCACAGAGGCTAAGAGAGAATCAGAAAACTATTCTGTGCGATTACTGAGAAATGCTAAGACTGGTCAATATCAGTGTAAGTAATAAGTAGTATAAATAATAAGTTTAAGAAAGTTTTTTTTTTAAGAAATAAATATTTTTGCTCATAAAAGGAAGCAGCAGTAGAAATAAGTTTGTCCATTGCCACCATACCCATTTCTGCCACATTCTGGCTGTCACATTGTGCCACATTGTGGTTACCATTAAAATTACAGACACATGAGGCATTCCACCTTCACACCTCAAGAGTTACAGGTGCATA
This sequence comes from Chesias legatella, assembly GCA_947359385.1. Lineage (NCBI taxonomy): Eukaryota > Metazoa > Arthropoda > Insecta > Lepidoptera > Geometridae > Chesias > Chesias legatella. Next base: position 5,286,959 of record OX375773.1, on the reverse strand, counting down.
TGATGCAACTCGGGTATTGTACCTAAGTAGGGGATAACCCAAGTCATATTGCTTTTTATGGGCAGAAGTTGCTACTTAACACAAGTGGGCCATCTGTTCATTCTGTAAATTTATCACAATAAATAAAAGGAACTTTTTTTGTAACAATGTGTTTTACTAAAACTGCACTGATGATCATTATGGTTATAACAACCAACATATTTTATTTTCAGTGTTAAGTACAACACCCAATCTAACAAACTGCAAGGAGTTCAAACAAAAATTAAAAGAAACAAATGATGTGCCTGGAGCTCTCAGTTCAATAAGACAAGCTTTTATTGCCATAAAATCAGGAAAAAAATAATACTACAACTTTGCATGCCTATAACAAAACAAATATATATATATAAATTTTACCCTTGATTGTTTTTTAATTTATTGCCATAATTATTTTCATTTAAGTATTCCCAGAAAGCCCGAATGACTACATAGATAAATGTGACATAATATTCCAATTATGTCACATTTATCTGTCATAAACAGAACTCTTGCAAAGATTCTATAGTACCGTAAAACGGGGTGGATAGAATTCAAGGGGTGAATGAACATAAAACCAAAAAAGTTTTATTCTGGCAATTATTAACAAACATTTTCAAATAAAAACGCCAAATTCTACGTATTTGGAAACTGCAGTATTTTTTTTCTTGAAATGGCAAGACTGTTTTCCTGTCAGGTTAGAAGTTTAAAAAAAAAAACACGTTGAAAGTGAGTCGTCGTAAGACGTTAATTTGTGGTCTTCAAAACTTTAACAATATCTCTAGTTAAAGCGAGTTCTTATAAAATACAAAGTTTATTGTGTATTTGGCAGTTCGTCGCGATTCATTTTAATGTAAAGGTAAGTAAAATTATGTTGTATAATTAAATTTATGGCTAAAATTGTAAACCAAGTCCATTTTATTCAAACTTTGGGGTTAATAGAAATGCCAAGAAGGCGAATAGATACGTAGTATGGGGTCAATAGATATGAAGTACAGGGCTAATAGAAACGGGAAAGGTTTCAATAGAAATGAGAAGGGGGTGTATAGAAAATTATGTGCTAGGGCTGCCACCAAAATATTACATCATTTTTCATAGAATCCATCTGTGTGTCTGTCCGTGGCCTCCTAAACGAATGGACCTCTATTGATGCGGATTTTTATGTTTGAAAGCTGACGTTATTTCCTATATTACTTATAATTTACGAATATTTGTTTCGGCGTTCACAGAGCATCAGCTTATGTTAGGGGTTGCTCTAGAAGTTAAATTTTTGTTTATGTTTTTTACGTTTATCAGTGAAAAATAATATTATAAAACCTTTTAAGAGGTATTACAGGATGTCGAATGTACTGTAAAAATTATAGTAACTAACCATAATCATATAGATAAACTTATCTTTTTTTTGTTATAGGGACAACTAAAATGCCACGTACTTATAAGCCTGATCCTAGAGCTAAAAGATACCGAACATATGATGAAGATCATCTCAAAGAAGCCGTCGAAGCCTATCAAACTGGCAAATTATCCTATAAGGTTGTGGCAGAAAAATACAAAATAGACAAATCTGTTCTGTACAGACATTGTACAAGAACTATGAAAAGATGTTTTTTTTTACTTAACACTACCTACCCTCTATCTTTATCCATAATTCTTGTACAACTTATTTTTGGAATGTGACAGCCCTGGCGATTTTTTCTGTTCGCCCCATATGTCGTTTCTATTGACCCCAATTGCGGGTAAATAGAAATATAACATATTTTTTGCATTTTACGATGAAATCAAAGCAATATCTATATATTTCATGATAGGATAGTATCAACTGAACTCCGAGACATAATAAAAATTACTTTTATGTTACCCAATCATTCAAAAATCAATGGAGAAATTGAAACAAACTTCAAAACCATGTCTATCCACCCCGTTTTACGGTATGTAAGACATTTGGATCAAGGAGACTGATTTAACTACCATGTAAATTCTTACTATGCTACTTTTTAACCTAATCATTAAGATCACTTTTGAAAATGCAAGAATTCTATTATTTTTTTTATATGCTGCTCATATCATCCGATAGGTCCTGATAGGTCCTGATCCAGAGGCGCACGAAGACCTAAATCTACATATTGCCCATCATATCAGCTTTAAACAAGAGATGGAATTTGTCATGTGGCTATTGCAACCTTTCAAAAGGAACTAAATTTTAACAGTTGTACTCACACTGCAATACCTACTTCTGCTGCCAAGTAGTAGTTCAGTCTGAAAAAATGTTAAGGTACCGGTGAAATTACAGGCACATTAGACGCTCCTCTTTACGGGCGCAATTCGATACACTTCGGTCTACCACAGTAGAAAGACTAAGTATATGATATTGCTTTATAATGGGCAGAGTGTGTCAATCAAAAAATATCTTGTATTTTGCATCAGAATGGGTATGGTGGCAGTAGATACTTCTGTGAGAACTGTTCACTAAGTTCACTCTTCCAATATGAAGTAGATTCTTAACAGTGTTCAACATGTAAATTATCATCTCAGCTTAAAACTATATTTCTAAAACAATGTATACTTACCGAATAACCGAACCACCATAAAATAACCTTGTTTTCTTGCCAGAAATTAAATGGGCACCTTAGGTAAGTAAAAAACAAATATCGTAAAATAGATTTTATTATTGTATTAATAACCAGCATAGAATATACAGGCTGTCCGGTAATGAATGGATAACCTTGAAATGGGTCTTAGTAGAACTATTGGGCATTCGGAAAAAAATATCAAATAAAAAAAACCAAGTAGTATCCATGACATCTCCCTTCCCTCCCGGACGCCGTTTTGAACGGTCGTGTTTATTGTGTCCTTATTTGTTGACTAAATAAATAAGTTACGTACGAAAAATTCAAGTGATAAATTAGGAGCTCAGAATTGCAAAGGCGGTGTTTTTTTTTTATGTCATACAGTTACGGAACGAGCCGACGGCCCACCTGGTGTTAAGTGGTAACCTCTGCCCATAACAACCGAAGCGACTTGGGTCCTCCCTTACTAGGTACGACAAGACCCAAGTCGCATCGTATGCGCCCGTAACTCTGAGACGTGTAGGTGGAATGTCTCTTGTGCCTGCAACCACACCTTTCAAACTGGAACACAGTAACGCGAACGCGTTACTGCTTGGCAGCAGAAATTGGCATGGTGGCAGTACTTCCCCGGACGACTTGGCGAGAGTTCTACTGCTCTTGAAATTGAAATTGCTCTTGGTGTGTGAACGGGATATTTCGTGTGCGACGGTGACAGTAATACAAAATCACTTCGCCGTCAACAGATGTCCGGGAGGGAGATCACTACATGTTATATACATATTCATATAACGAATTTTTATAACAAGTACTTATAAGCTTACTGAGTGTGGAACACTAAAACTGCCTTGTATTATTTACAGCCTTACAGCCCTTACAGCCCTATTCCCATCCCGAGAGAGAGAGATAGTGAGACTAACATACACGATTTTTGCGAATGGGAAAAGTTACTCCAAGGAATTTTATGTTTTTTTAACCCCGAGTTGTCAGTTTATAAAGGGTTGAAGTCCGCACGCAAGCAAGTTGGAAAAGAATGTAGTTATTTCGAATGTAAATTTATTTATCTGGTATATAACTAGATTTATAGGATATTACCAAGACAATTAACTAAAAAGCTTGTTTATATATTTATTCAATTCCAAGGCAAATATGGAGTTGGCTAGTTCACAATGTTTACTATATTTGTAATATTGGAATGACAATGTAAATACTTATATAATAATAATGAATGACAAAATATATTATGAAAAACAGATCACTTATCTATCACTTCAGTTAGTAAAGATTATAGAAATACTTTCATATCGTAATAAACTTGCCCTAATATTTTTACATTCTCTTAACGTGGAATGGAAGTCTTTTTAATGTAATTTTGGTGCCTATTTCCGGCCGACATAGATATTATTCGATGATTATGAATTATTATATTATTATTTTTATTATTAATGTTTTGTGAAGTTCTCATTTAACCAAATATATAATTAAACAATAACCACTAATATACTATAGCATATATAAAAGCGTTCGTGGCAAAAAGAAGGACGTAGAACTTGGAAATAAATTTTAATTTTAATAATAATACTATATCGCCCGTAAATAAGAATCAAAAATTAAAAAAGCAGAAATATTGCAACAACATTTTTTTTAATTAAAGCAGTAAGTAGGTATGTTACTTAAAAGCTATACGTCAAAAGAATGCAACAAAGAAATAGGGCATAGTTCTTCTTGAAAATTACAATTTAATCAATTATATACACATATACCTACTTAGTTAAATTTAAAACATAATACTTCGATATAACAATTATTTGCATTTGTAGACAAAATTTATATTACAAGACATGATGAAAAAATAATTATAAATAAACATTACATTTTCCTCATGTTATTCTCAATAGCATCTTCATTTCGTTGGCTCATTATAATTAAAATTAAATTATTATTATTTACTATTTATACAATAGAATAATTAAAAATTAGATTTGTTCCTTACTTAATGTACAAATGATGGTCGAAAACTGTAGGCACCAAAAATGTTTACATTAGACGGGATGAAATATCCCGTCTAATGTAAACAACCACAATAACCCAACCACAATTTTATTCGTGTAACAACCTGATAAAGCTTTTATGTATATAACTCTCTTACCATCGTAGGTCAAAAATGTTTTAATATACAATAAATGCTAAGGTGGAAGGAATGGAAGAAAATTAAGTAGATGTTATGTGGTTATTATAAGTAATGTGGTTTTAATAGAAACCAAATACAAAAATAGTTTTTTTTTTCTTTCCATGCAACTCGAGAATCATTATATATTTGATATAGGTACCTCGACGATCGACGCGTCACCAAGTTAGAATATTCTAAGTGATTTTTAATTTTCCATTAGCGTCACCGTTTGTATCTCTAAGCGGAATGGTGTCCTTAATTATAATGGAAGATTTCTGTGGAAGCTCTGTTTGTTTGGCGGTGGAACTTTTTGTCTTTGTCGGTAGGAGGAGGGCTCCCAAAGCAATGAAGTGTAGTGAGTAATAAAATTTTCTGAAAAAAAAGAAACAATTTTAGGCAAATTTCAGTAACACATATTCAAATTCGATGGTAGTAACCCTTCTGCGCTGTAGGTCGTAGATTCGATTCATATACAGGACAAACATTTGTGTGAGGTACCACTTAACACCAGGTGGGTCATCTGCACGTTCCGTAACTTTATCATATACAACCTTCCTACCGGAACACAGTAATACGAGTGCATGCTGCTTGGCAGCACAATAGGTTAACGATTGACTTTTTCTATTCTGCGATGGCTAAGTCTGTAGGTTTAGCAGTGTTCTAATTGTCGTTTTAAAAAAGTTATATCCACAGACAAATATTCACAAAGCCTTCAGTCGCTGATAGTCGCAAGGCCGTAGATTAAATCTACGTAATGTGACGAACGATGGGTGAGCGCATAGATATAGGTATCTATGCCAACGTGAGATCATTCAGCGGATCAGGACGGAGGTAGGGGAATAAAGGTACGCGTTCACTACAGAGGCGACCGATCATTCGATCGAACGTCATTAGATATTTACAAAATACTAGGACTAACCGGTTTGTCCCATCATAATTATACAGAAAATAGTTAAACCTAAACAAAACTAGTTTGTTCTAAAATGATGTACCTGAAGGTATACGGCCACTACAGAACGTATTGCAGGTTGAAGTGAAATTATTGTATAATTATGATATTCAACTAGAGATCGCCAAACTAAATTGACGAATTTCAAATAATGAACTATTTAAATAAATCATCGAAGGTTATATGCATAGCTTACAGTTTGACTAAACCGAGCCAACTTTAGAATTAAATTATTCTATAGAGGAAAAAATGTCCAGTTCTGTTTTCCCGTAATCAAATTCAATAATCAAATCAAATTCTGAATTGTATGCATCTGATTCCGCATAGAAAGCCTTTTAATACTTTAAAACTTACTTACTTACTTTAAAAAGTCTTTAAAACTAAATAAATATTAGTCCACAGCGTCCAGATGGAGACTCCAAACTTAGCATAGCTTGTATTATGGAAACTATGTAACTGGTATAATACATATTACAATACTATAGAATACATATATTCGCCGAATGCGTCAAATAACTTGGTCGAAATAACTTACCCGTAAAATGCGAGGCTTGGTGACAGATGCAGCAATACAAATGGCACGGTAGCGTACGTCATAGCGATGCGAGTGGTCACGAAACTCAGGAAATCGTAGAAAAACTTCTTCGGCCGGGTGTTCACGAAGAGCGGGCGAACTGCTAATCGGAACTGCAAAATAAAAACGTAACTTCTAAACGCGTATGCAGTTGAATTTACTTCAGTTAGCAACTTTCTCGGTAATTTGTGGTCTCTACAACTTTAGCGATTCAGAGGACACGTTACTGTCTCGGCTTCAGCAGTTGATAAAACTTGTGTAGTGTTTTTTCGTGGGTAATCTAAAAAGGCGATTACGTTGCCAAATTCTACTGGAATAAATCGTAAGATTACCGCAGTCACATTCTGTTTCATGGTACCTAAGAAGTAGTGTAATTAAATAATATATTATATTTATAATTAAATAATAATAATATTTATATACATGATTTAGAACATGTTTGGTGGTGTATTTGTTACTTAAGAGACAATGCAACATTTATTTGATTAGCCCTTACCTTCCTTGCGGCGACTGTGAAGAGTCCCCCCGCGAAGAAGGTCAGGTAATACCCGGGATGGAACCCGTGCCACACGGCGGAGAGCCCGTACACGCGCACCGTGCGGCACGCGCCGCCCGCGCCGCCCGCGCCGCGCTGGTACGCCACGTTGCGCAGCCACGCGTTAGTGTTCTTGTTCCAGCTGGCTATGGCGGTGCGGAAGTTCTGGGCGAACTGACGATCAAGTGCAAACATTGCTGTAACACACACTGTGTATACTTCCAGTAATTCGACAGGACTCGTTGGTAATTCCATTGGTATGAGATTTGTCCTGGTTGTCGGGTTATGGAGGAATGAATTACGTGAGAAAACAACGTTCCCATGATAGATCCCATTAGATTTGAGCTTGCTTGAGTTCTTTTCGCATTTTAATTTTTTGTGATGTTTGTGTTCCGCGTTGTTAGTGTAGACAAATAAAATAAATGTATTTTCTTTCTTTCTTTTCACTAGGTGACAAGTAGAAGAAAGAAAGAAGAAAGAAAGAAAGAAATTATGAATAGAATTTATAATGTATGTACTTTCAGTAACTCGAGTTTGTTTGAGATCAATTTGATGAGCCAATAATTCAACTAGTAGATTAACTGATATTAAATGAAACGGCTATCAGCTTTCACAGCATTTAATTTTCGCTTCAATCGAGAGGTATTCTACTGAATATAAAGAGAAAATAGATATTTCACTAATAAGTATAATTAAAATAGGCAACTACTTCATAGATTCACACTTTTTTAGCACAGGAGCCAACAATTATTAACAAAAAACATCATTTATTTATGCTAATTTTATCGAACTACAGTTCATTATCGTTCAATATAAAGGAGGCTATCTGCTGATTGATTTAGCGTTTATTGTGTATTGTATTTAGGTCAAGTGTCACGGTGATTTACCAGAGAGCCGCTCCTACCGGCAGATATAGTGAGGTCATTTATTCAATCTTAAATATTGCTTACACATTGTTTATCGCTGTATCCCTGGTCTCACAGCTCAGTTGGTGCCTACTGACTACTAACTGCCTAAATGCCTAAATGTTTGTGGCGCATATAGATGTTCGTTCCAGATATATGATGTATTTAAAAACTGTATAATAAGTATTCTATCAGTTATCTGGTTAGTACATTAGTATATTATAACATTAGTATTACCCATAGTTTTGTACATTTACTTTGGTGCTAGATGGCGCTATTATGAAATTTCCATATTTATTAGTTTATTTATTACATGGAGAAACAACAGCTTTGTTACTGTGGAATTAACAATGAATTAGTCATGGAGAACCAATTAGAGGTTATCACGGTCAAGTTACGTTTATATGTATTATATGTATATATTTCCAAAAAAAATTATTTAATATGTATTCTGTCAGTGTCTGGTTCTTACAGCACAAGCTATTCTTAGTTCGATGCTAGATGGCGCTAGATTAGTTACTATGAAAATATCGGCTTTATAGCGTTAATCTTACAAGTGAACTTACCTCGAATCCAAAAATGTCGATGTTCGACATCTTGTCCCACTTAGGCGTACCATCGTTGTCGTAACCGTTGAAACCCATGCCCGAGTTGTTGCATATCGCCTCGGAGAGCAACCACGCGTGGTAATACTTGCATCGCACCACCAGCGTCGACAGATACGCGTACCACAGCAGGTACAGAGCCGACCACGACCTCGACACTTCCGACGCTGGGTCCGTCAGTTCTGGAAGTTATACACAAATTCAAAGTCAAAAAACTTTATTTTTATAGAATTCATAAATAAATGGCTTGGAAACGTCAATAATATTCAAAACATAAGGTAACAAAAAATAATACATTTTTAAAATTACATTAAAAACAGATTTGCCTAATGTAACATAACGTCAAAAGTAAAAATATCCTAGAATAAACAATAATAATTCATTATATAAAAAGTGTCAAGAAAAATTAAAATAATTGTCATTCTTCCATGCTTTTTTATCTATACATATAATAAAATTGTACATATAATAAAATTGTAGAAAAGTGGTGTCTGTACAATGGAAATATATAAAAAAAGTAGCAGGGGTTGTTATTATATCGATGCCGAACCCGAAATTGTAATTAATTTTTTTTTGTCTGTTTGTCTGTGTGTTTGTGCACGCTAATATCAGAAACGGCTTATTCGATTTAGATACGGTTTTCACTAATATATTGTAGTAAGCTTCACTTAACATTTAGTGTTTATTTCATGTCAATCGGTTCATAAATAAAAAAGTTATGTCAATTTAAAGAATCACGGCGAACATTTTTATTTCAAAATAGATATGCTGCCCGAAAAGTCACTATTCCACGCGAGCGAAGTCGCGGGCACAGCTAGTCATTAATAAAGTCTTCAACTTTATAATATGCTTTTTGAGTTACAAAACTGTTATCTCATGTTACTTCAAAGTAATGATGACTTGAAGTAGGTATTACAGGCACATGGGACGTTACACCTTCACGTCTCTGAGTTACGGGCGTATACGACGTGACTTGGATTTTCTTGTATCTAAGTAGGGGAGGACCCATGTCGTATTGCTTGCTACGGACAGAGGTTACCATTAATAGTAGGTGGGCCATCAGCTCGTTCTGTAACTTTACCACGTATAAAAAAATGGTGGTCAGTCCGTTTCTTTGTAGTAAATGACTTTTATCGTTTCAGTTTAAAATCATATTCAAGAACTCCATAGCGTAAAATAGGTAACACTTTATTGGTAATTGGATTAAAATCTTATTATTTTACATCAGCGACGCGTCCCGGCTTCGGACGAGTAGGTACAAGTTAATAATAAAGAAAGTGAGGGAGCGCGTTTAGCGAGATTTAAAATTAAGATTTTTCATCTATACATCGTCATAGTTCAGCCATCTTGTGTAAAAACTATATAGACAAACCTTTTTGGATTATCACTCTTTATATTAGTGAAAACCGTATCAAAGTCCGTCGCGTGGTTTAGAAGTAAGCGGAGAAACATTCAGGTAGATAGCTAGTTTTATATTATTTGAATCTGAAGTAAACTGAAAAAATTGTTGTACCTTCTAAAATGGCGAGTGGGTATTTCTTGGCTAATGATAAGTAGAGCAACGCAGCCGCTATTGATCCCGCCATTTTGTATAACACTGCCCTTCGCGGGGACGGTTCCGCGGATTCTCGGGTTTTGTCATGCTGAAAATAGATTATTCAATTTCAATTTAATTTAATTTATTTATTTATTTCAGACAATTAAAAATCCAATAGTATTAGTAACACAAAATAAAATATAATAAAATCAACTTAAAACTAATGTAAGTACTTAATAACTAAAAGGGAGTTCGTCCTCTGTATGAGCTTCCATACCAGAGGCGAATCAAATTGAGATGCAATTTTTGTGTTTTTGTGCAATTTTATTGATCAACATATATAATATTTGGTAAAAAAAAAAACAATAAAGTAAGGTCGAAAAATCGAGTCGAGGCCAACAATAGGTGGCCTCGACGGAAATATCGATTCCTTCCGGCAACTTTTGGGTAGACCAGACGTGATAAAAATAAAAGGCTGATGTATTATGTGTATATGAAAAATTAAATATATATATAATATATATATTCAAATGGGCTCATTAAGTAAGATGTATATATATATAAGAACTAATTAAATAGTTGGTTTTAAAATAATTGTGTACAATATAATAATACAAAAAGACCAAAGACTATGAAATTATTGATTTACATTCAAGATACAGCAACGAAGCACAATAGATAATGAAACGTGCTAATTATCCGCCATCGCGAAGTACTCACAAGTAACTCATAACTCACAGCTGGTTGGCTCACTCAGTGTACTTTTATTAGTGGAGATGAGTCATCGTTTAGATGCTATAACTCACTAACTGCACAAGACATAATAATAATGGTGGACATTTCACACAGCGCCATCTAGCCCCAAAGTAAGCTAAGCATAGCTTATCATGGGAACCAGGAACCAGACAACTGATATACAAAAAATACTTTTTTTTGAAAATACTTACAATTAAAACATATTTACAGCCAGACAGAACAAATATGTTCGTCACACAAATGTTTATACAGGGTGAGAATCTAGCCCACGACCTACAGCGCAAAAGGCAGCTTTACTACCAACTGGACTATGAGGTCTACTTATACAAAGATTTGTCGTCTAAAATGCATGAACCTATTGAAACGGGTACATTATACAAAATTAAAATTCTCAATTGCAACAATTACAGCGAGTCGAGAGCGATAATGCAAATTTCATGTGCACAAATCAAACAATAAAATGTTCATACGTATGAGAGTTGCATAATATTATTATTTGGATTAAGGGTCAGAAGCTGCCTCGGATTTGCAGCGCATCACAGCTGTTCGCTGACTCACGAGTGTATTGTTTTCACACCATCGAGCGCGGTGCACAACCCTTTTGTTGGATTGAAAAGATACGCGAGACAGATGAAAGGCTAATATATAACTATTGTCAACATGTCTAGGCTATTATAGACTATTATTATACTATTATATAAGGCTAGAATACATCTATGCTATTGTGGTTGCAAAAATAAATGGTACTGTACATACTCGTAGACTACGGGATGAAACCCAGCACCTGCCAATTCTGTCTCATGTGGAATTATTTTAGGCAGTTTTTATTATGACTACATTGCTACACTTACTACATGTCTATACTATATTGCAGTTGACCTTGATAGTTTTTACACGGGCTTTTGGTGAAAGCAGACGGCTCTCAACCGGTAAAACTTAAAATTATACACAACGTCACCAAGGGCACCACTTAGGTTCGGACCTCGGCTTGGGGCGTTGCGAGTCGGGAGGAATGGGAGAAAATGTGCGCCCCGCGCGGGCATTTACGGGGATACTTTGACCCCACCGGGCGGCGGGGTCTGTGCGAAGGTTGAGTGTTTTCTCTGTGGGGGGATGACGATAGGAGTAACTCCGGCCCTTATCTCGTCAGGGGGGTCACCAAGTACGTGTCTTGGTCTGGAGAGGGTTTTAGGCAGATGATGACTTGCCGTCCTATAAACAGGCCACCCATGAGTGCCGCCAGGACAGACAACAAAGGGGGTGGGGGGGGGGGGCTGAAGGGTGTGGAGATGTGTGCTTCGGTCTCACTTCGTTAATGTTATGAACGGTGTATGTCAAATAAAATCCATTCTATTCTACATACCCCAATCCAACTCTCGCCTTCGATGAAACGAATGTAATCGTTGTAAAATACAACCGGCCCACACATCAACGTCTGGAACGCCAGTGTGTAAGCAAAATACTCAAGAGGCGAAGGAATCTTCTCCACTTTAACTAGAGTATCCTCTGATACTTTAGTATTCGCATTCACTTCTTTATTCGTCAAGTTATCTTGAAGCGAGTACGCTAACGAAGTTACTCTCTGCGTGATCACCATCAAAGGCCCTGGAAAATTGCAAACGGTTATAACTTCGCAAAAATAATTAAAAAAATACACATTTAATGCAATCGTAATTATATGCACCTGTTATATCCAATGTATAGTCAGCCGTATGGTATATTTGCCGATGCAAATGGAGACACGACAAATATATCATCGACGCGGTAAGTATAGCACTGGAAGAAATGATATGTTACTAATGTTACCTCGTGGTACAAAATAAATGTTATTTAAATGCACGACTCAAGCACTCACTTTCCCATTATGTGGTGTGGCACAGTTTTGAGGAGAGTGTAACATAGCATGGGCACTACTGATAAGTGTATTGCTTGCCTGAAAAGAAGATGGATCATTAGTTGCCTTTTACGAATAATAATCACAAGCAAGGACCTGAAGGAACTAAAAAAAGAATAGGTCACAATGAATTAAGCAGGAACGACCTTATTGTTTTACGAGAAGGTCAGGTTACGTAGACGGAATCTATATTTATAGATATTCAACAGATTGTAATGTAATGACAAATTTGGGTATTGATGAATAAATTTCATCAGCAAAATGTTTATTTAAGTAGTTTACACAAAATACTTTAAGATCAACTCTAAAAACATGACATATAAAGAGCAGTTAGTTCACAAGCCTCCAATCTTATATCACGTGTTTCTTCAATTATTTGCCAGATTGATTCCATTGCGCGTCTATTGAGCAACAATACAAAGCTTCAAATCAGTTGAATCCTATCTCGGATGGTCTGCACTTGTGATTCATTCACTGAGCAAACGTGCGAGGGACACAATGCGGCCGAGACATTCATACTGATACGTTACAAGGACGCGTACATCATCAAACTTTCATTATTATAACAAAGGAACGATTCAATATGTAGGTTAATTGTTTTTTTTTTATCAAATAATATGAAAATAATCCTATGTTTACTTTGTTTTATCATCATATTTAATGGCCTAATGGCAGTCACATTTTGGTCTTTTCTAAACATAATGTGCGAGACCAATCTTCATTTTAACGTTCTATCGTGTGAGAACTCGAGCCAATATATTAGAGTATCGTATCTATTATGAGTGTAGTATCGATACTATCAAGTATCGGTTCGGATCTCGCATCCCTAATTTCTACATACCTAGTTAATAAGAACATTTTAGATGTTGTAACTAATTCTGAAAACTAGATTTTAGTAATAATTAAATTCGTAATTAAAACTAAGCTAATGTTATAATCATGATGCTGTTGCGTCGGCATATCTTTTATTGGTATACAGCCAAAATATAGGCATTGCCCTTGACACACATATAAATTGGAAAACCCACATATACAATCTTACTAAGACTCATTCAAGATTCAGCAACGCATTTAGCGTTTTGAAATAGAAAGAAAAAGAAAAACTCTCTTCATTTACCAGAACACGATAATTTGACTGTTTTTATATAAATAAAACATAAATACAAATTCATAATTTTCAAGATAGTCATATCCAAAGAACTAATGGTGGCGTCCCCACTAGGCTTTGCCTGTATCGGGGAAATCTGGAAAATAACACAAAAACTACGAAACGGCTCTTTTAGCATACTACGATTTGGCTTTGTCAGCATATAGAATTAACGTATGGACAACAGTGTACAATTACATACAAATATTTTAGAAATATAAATAAATATCTACGTATGTACTAGGTAATAAAACGAATGATAGAATAGCCCTGTCACTTTCCACCACTGTGAATAATGGTAATAATTTAAAACACCCCAAAAACTAAATAAAAATGTTACAAGCGAGATGGAAACAATCTGTATTTATTTATGAAATTAATGAACCACTGTGAACTCACTATATTGCATGTTAACATCAATGGATATCTTCATACAGAGGAATTTAGTTAAATAAATGATGTAAAATAAACTCAAGAAACATGCTTAACTATCACTTAGTGCATCCATAAAAAATATGTGGTATATTCCATTTTAATTTTCAGACTCATCTGAATACTCAAGCGAACCAGATATTTATACCAATGCATGTTTTTTCTTAATTAGGTAAAAATTTTGGATAGTATGTATGATAAATATATAAATATGTACATAAATAAGAATGATAACACAAAATAAACTTACTTTCCAAAACAGAAATATCCCATGAACAAACCAATAACAAGGCACACAGAATGGCGAAATTCTGGCGAAGCAAATTTCAATGGTTTTCGAAACAGTCTGGCCAGGCATAGTGCGGCTACTTGTGCGATCAAAAAATTAACCTAATGAAAAAATAACTTAATGTTACTAATGTGCTTAACAAGAGTAGCGTTCAAAATTCCAAAACAAACCAATAGTTTCTTTTACCAAAAAATATTATCTAAATTGTAGTTTATTTCAGTTTCTTTCGCATATGCATGTGAAACCACGCGATTAATTGAAACAGGATTTTGAGAAAAAAGAGTTTTAATGTATAAAGTAACTGCTTGGAATATTGGATTTAAATAAAAATATTACATACATGAACTATTAAGTTCATTACACTGTTTGATTTAAATTAATATGCGGCTTGTGTTTACGGTATACCTATATTATATAATGTAAGTTACATCGTCGTACCATCTTAGCACACGGAGAACGTGATGGTCTAGTGGTACTGACCCCGAGTTTCAATCTGGAGGTCACCGGTTCAAATCCCAACGTGCACCTATGAGTTTTTCGATTGAGATTTATGTGCGCTATACCACGTTCTCAAAACGGTGAAGGAAAACATCGTGAGGAAACCGACATGTCCTAAAACTAAAAATTCGAAGACATGTGTCAAGTGCACGAGAGGAGCCTCTCTGAGGCGCACTTAAAATCCTTTCACCACACTGGTTCGAGAGAACCAGTGACTCGAATAGAATACAATAGAATAGCACACGAATTTATTAATTTCGAGTTGTTTTATTTGAATTAGCAAAGGTGTAAACTCAAAATAAAGCGATTTTGACGCTTTATTTTCAGCACAGGTCATTTGGACACGGTCGAAAATGATTTTACGGCCCTCAGTAATATGCGCATATGCGTTATGTTTGCTTGATACGTTATGGGAAAAATTGTTATGGTGGGAATAATTTCCCAGTTGGCACAAGTTCTACTGCCTGGGAGAAAACGATTATTGTCCTCGTCCTTTGCATGAGTTCTACCAATAATTGAACAATTTAGGTTAGCTGCCGCTGAGTAGCTAAAGCCGATAAAGATTTTAAGAAAAAAATACTTTCCTTCAGTTGCTGTGGTGTATTTTATTATGATAATGCTTTTTGTGTTAAAATACCGCATACACCATTGGTTTGTTTCAGTTACACTAGTGAAAAAAAATGATTATTTCGAAAGTATTGAAATATACCCAATGTACAATGGAATTTTTCAACACTAAACAAGAGTGAATACAAACATGGTAATGATTCTGTTGGGATAAAAATTAACCTAACTGGTACACCTTTCACTTTCCTTAACGAAAAGAGACAGACTATATTGTGAAACTACAATATGTCAAACAATTCATTCACAGTAAATTTTAGAGTGGAGTAAACTCATCATCACAACATCTTGCCCTCATTCCACACTAAGCGGGGTAAGCGCTGATTCAGTGACACGTTTTCATCTTCAATTATCATCAGCTGTCATTGTGCACTAACCTCTATTTTACCCAAGTTTCTACCCAGTCCATCCATCTCTCTTCTGCCTTTCTTATCTTGCCACTTTCATATCTCTCCTTGTTACATGTGACTTAATTACATATGCATATAATATATTATATACATATAATATGTGACTGCTCAACTTCTCATGAGAATCAACTTTCAGAATCTTTCAAGTCAGACATCAACAATACGGAAATCACTATACTTAGATGTTTTAAAACTGTCTGTTGTATGAGTCGGTCATTTTTTTTTTCATTCCCTAGGGAGAAAGTGATGTAGAAACTTGAAATATTTTAATTTGTTGCCAACAGAATCTGCACCAATAACATTGTTATCAACAACAATAACAAAATAAATAAAATATATTCCTAAGTAATATGGAAAAAAAAGGTGAATGCTGTTCTAAAGTTTACTGTTTTTAAAAAATCGAGAAATTATGTATGTAGCATTTCAGCAATGCTAATGGATGTTATAATTATGTTGTTTAAGTGAAAAAAAAAAACTTCATAACAACATGCTGCCCTTATCCCATACTAAGTGGGGTCAGCGCTAATCCAGGGACAAGTTTTTATCTTCAATTTTCATCAGCCTTCATCTCAGCACTAACCTCTATTTAACCCAAGCTTCTACCTTCAGAAGCTTTGGTTCCGTCTTAGTGCTCTAACTAATCTATTTGATATCATTATAATATTATATTAAGTATTTTTCAAGTTTAACATTATGATGACCATAGCTGTTGTCAATTTAATGATTGACAAAAATTATGATTTATTGATTATCAAATCTTATGGCTCAGTAGTTTTAAAAGTTACAAGAAAAATTGTATTATTGTTATTATGATAGACTGCATGTTGTAATACAATACATACTTAATGTAATTTAGTAGTACAATAATTCTACAAGGTTTGAAATTGTTTTGACCCAAAAATGAGTAGGTAAGGTACCAAAGTACTAAACAACAACATGAAATGTCTGTACCAATATATGTCTGTATGTTTAGCACACAAAATACAGTGCATGTTCTAGATTGTTATGTAGAGAAATGAATGGATTAGAGGCATACAATATTAGACTTACCAGATCCAATGGGAGTCCAATTTTGTTAGATAAAAACAGAAATATTTTACTGCCATCATAATAATCATGGAATGCCGTCGCCGTCATTATTACTCAAGACTTATGCGGCTGTAAGAAATAAGTAAGTGTACAAAACAATTATCAAGCTTTTATTGATGAATGTAAACCGAGTGAAAGTGGTCAGAAAAGACTTACACAAAGTATAATACTTACATGTGAGTGCTAATTTACGACTATTCCTTATAGTCTTGTAAAATTTTTGAATTGCCACATTAAAACGTAATTGTGTACATAAAACTAGCTACCTTTCGCTTTAATATTTGTAGTTGGTAGCTTGTGCACTAGTAGAAACGTAGTTGCATCAAATTTGATTTCTATCAGATAACAAACACAACACACTATATAGAACACTTACGAGGAAAAACAAAACACAACAAACCGTACGAGCGCGATCGTATGAGGCATCAGGCACAGAATTTCTGGCTCGCTCGCTGGCTGCTCATGCAGACAGTGACAGCTGACAAGACTTTTTTTTTTTTTGCTTACTTCTATTGTCTGCATTAGCCATATTTTCTTGACATTACAAGTTTTATATATGACACTACGACAAACGGACATTGTCAGATTGGTAAGCTCACCAAATAGCCTCTGAAGCCAAAACATTGTTAACTCAAAAACAAATTTAGGTGACCGTTAGTGAATAAAAGTATGTTGCCAGCAAAGAACAACAAAGAACAACAGCGAAGCGGGGGGAGGTTCGCGCTTGTACACTTGTACTAAAATAAGTTTTGCACATGCGCATCGAATGACATTTTTCCATAGAGATAATATCTAACAGGAGTGCTTGTTACGTTTGACATAAAAACTAAAGATATACTTTATCAGCATGACATAAAGTTCATTTTACATTACCAATAAATGTAAGGAAAACCATGGAGGTAGTATGTATACTTCGTTAGATATTATCTCTATGGGAAAACTCTCTTGAAAGAGAATACTTTTAAGTAGCGGTGTCCCTCTCGCACACATTGCCATTTTTCGTTAGCTTCTAAATAAGTAATATTATAGTCCTTACATAAAGCTCCTACGAAAGTCACATTCCATTATAAAAGTCCTTGTACTTGAACAGATCCATCTACATAGCACTATAGTAATTAAAATACCGTTTCGATCTTCGATTCTATATTTTGTAGTGTTATTATTTAGTTACAATTTATTAAAGTAGTTATATTCATAGCATAGAAACTAATGAAGTCTACGTTTTGGCAACACTAAGTACTGAGAAAAGGCAATGGGGTTTCAATGAACAAAATGGCGTCTGTTTACATTTGTAGTTCGGAGATAATAGAGCATTGTTAACAGATGTAGCTTGTTTTTTTCGACAATAATGGAAGTTTCAATGTAATCATGGTGAATACTTGTGTTGTGACTGGGTGTAAGCGAGAATCCTATCCTTGTTGTGGAATATCCTTCCATAGGTGAGATTCATTGCTTAATTGTTAATAGTGTGAGCATATATTTTTATATTGCGGGACAAAACTTTCTTATAATCTCACTAGCTGTTGCCCGCGACTTCGTCCGCGTGGAATTCGGTTTTATCACGTACCCCTATTTTACCCCTCGGAAAAGTAGCCTAAGTTACTCCTTGTTACATCAGCTATCTGCCAATGAAAGCCCCGTCAAAATCCAGCCGTTTCAGAGATTAGCCGGAACAAACAGACAGACAAAAATAGTAAAAAAATTGTTTTGGTATATGTACCGTGTATCCATATGCACTTAGTAAAAAGCGGTTATTTTAACACACTCAATTTTATTTATCTGTATAGATATTACATATCGTTTGCCTTCTAAATTATAGTATTAGTCTATATCGTATGCTAAATATGAGAAATCAAGCGTAAAAAACGAAAATTTGGCAATTTTAATATCAGAGCCATTAACTATTTAAAAAAAATATTTGAACTGTATTATGTTATCAGATCAATTAATATATTTTTTTTTTTTTTTACAGCTTCTTCATAAAGTGTAAACCACACATAATAACTGGTTGTTAAAGCATTGTCAAAATTCTGTGTCCTGTTTTCAGGATTCCAGCTAATGAAGGGTGGAGGGCTTTGTGGATTACTGCCATAAATCTGACAGTAATGTCAAAATCTGCATGCGTTTGCAGCTTCCATTTTAATAATGATGACTATATAACAGGAGCTAAGAAAAGTTAAAACCACAAGCAGTTCCTTCAGTATTGCCTATAATTTGAATAAATGACTTTTGATTTTGATTATGTATTGGTTACCCTTTGTATTTTATTTCCTGCAAGCTTTAGTAAGTGGTAGAGTCACGCTGTAGACATTTGTCTACAGCACAAATGAGCCGGAGTAACCGGGGTAAGATGCCGACGTACCTTATATTTGACAGTTGCTTCCTCGACTCCACCTCACCTCGAGTGAGGAAATTGATTGAGGTGAGGAGAAAAATAACAACTATGAATATCAAATCACTGAGGTGAGGTTGAGTCGAGTTGAGGAAATTTCGAGGTAACGACTTAGAATACGGGTGTCACTGTGAGATTTCCGAAAGCCGTAACTCCTAACATTTACAATCTATAAAGCAGTCAAGAATCTATACAAAAATTATCTGTAATGAATATGTTAATAACTTTATCGTATATTTTAATGTTTGGTACTAAATGTATTATTATATTGTTATTATATTTTTAATTGTTAGACTCTTCAATTTTGGAGAGCACAACTGTAGTGGTGTATTATTATCCTTGTTATAAATAGTGGCATCAGCACCAGCATTCACCAACATACATGCCACTGTTCCTCTGTCTTCATTACAAGCAAGATGCCTGAAAAATATATTCTTAATTAATAACTGTTCATTTATTAATTAAGTATTAAAATAAAAAAAATATTAGCCTAAATACTAAAACTAATAAATTTTTTACTTACAAAAACTTATGTGAGTAAAAATATTTTACATTGTCAAATATTTATAATTTTCTGCAGATCATCTCACCACCTTTTTCTGAGTCAGCTGCGACATACCCTGCCATTCTCGGATGAAAACATATAAATGGAATTCTTTATGTATTTGAGTCACTTGGTTAGTCTGATCCTTCCTCAAGCAGGCAGCAGCAAAAATATCATAATGGTTATTACTATTCAGCAATGCAACTTACAGTGGGGTTGAGCCTGTGGAATCACAAACATTCACATCTATTTTAGGATGTTTCAACAGGAGTTCTACAATGTTATTTCTCCCTTGAGCTGCCGCTCTGTGAAGTGGAGTGGCTTTGAGGGCATCTGCTTCATTAACACTTGCATCCAGCTGTAGCAATAACTTGGCTATCTAGAAACAAAAAAATAATGGGAATTATATAATATTTACATTTCACTTAATGCAAGATAACTTTGAAAGTTTAATAAATAATAATAATAATGCAGACAATGTGGTTACTCAGCGATGAAGTGCATGAAATAATCTTATTATTGGAATGTATTAATTTCATTAATCAATGCTCAAGTTATGTGTCCGTTTGAAATACCTAAATGAATTGTTATTTTGTTGTTGGTACTGTACCTCTAAATGCCCTTTAGAGCACACATAATGTAAACAAGTTTGACCATTGCCAGTTTTGTGGTTGACATTAGCACCTTTGCCAGTCAAAAGCCTCACAACTTCATATCTTCCTGCAGAGCTAGCTAATACAAGCGGAGTGCATTTGGTGTCATCCACAGGATCAACAGGGCTTCCCGCATCAATAAGGAAATCTACCAGATTCTCATTTCCACCCAGAGCTGCCCAGTGGATAAGAAGACGTTGATTCTGAAATGTTGATACACTTGAGAAATAGGAGCTTTGCGTTTTTTTATACAGTAACTCGCCATCTTAGTACATATACATACTGAGTCCGGCGTATTCACAAGGGATGCATCTTGATCTATTTTCACTTTTACTTGATTGAAATCGCCTTTGTAGGCTGTTTCATACACAGAACCGATTGACATTATGAGAAGATTAAGATACAGCAAGTTTCTCACGATTAGCGGTATCAAAATCACCAATTTATAATGTGGTTGTTGAATTGAAATCAAAAAACTTCGTCATGCACGTGACAGGTCGGTCGTTTGTTTTGTTTTGTTCGGTTATTGCATGACTAGGGATGACGATACATCGATGTTTGTAAAACATCGATATTTCGGTCATAAACATCGATATTTTAGTGAACGATATATCGTCGATACATCGTTCATTTCATTCACAAATATCGACATCGTTGTTCAGTCTGTTCGAAAACCCTTGCTATCTCAACTACTCTTGACCCTAGATTTAAGTTCATGCATTTTAAAGATGCCGTGGCCAAAAGTAAAGTAATTAGTTAAAAAATAATTTATGTATTGTTCTCGGAAGCTGGAGCAACCATTACTCAAGAAAGAAATAGGCTTTTAGGGACTAGATTATCTAAGCTTCTTTTCGTTAACTCTGTTTCAAGATTGTGAACTTTAAAATCTATACAAATATATAATATTGGAGTGTCTGTTTGTAATATTAAAATAACCGCTTTTTACTAAGAGCATATGAATGTATACACGGTACATATACCAAAACAACATTTTTTTAAATTTTTGTCTGTCTGTTTTTTCCGGCTAATCTCTGAAATGGCTGGACCGATTTTGACGGGACTTTCACTGGCAGATAGTTGATGTAACAACGAGTAACTTAGGCAACTTTTCCGAGGGGTCAAATAGGGGTGCGTGATAAAACCGAATTCCACGCGGACGAAGTCGCGAGCATCAGCTAGTAATAAATAATTATGTTCATGTAATAAAATGTGTTTTTAATGCCAGGGAATAAAATATGATGCACTCTGATAAAAAATTAAACAATCGTAAAAATATCGATATATCGCTCTTATGAACGATATTTTTGAACATCGATGTTATTCATATGAACATCGATGTTTTGTAATATCGATATTTTTCAGAACGATGTGCATCCCTATGCACGACCAGTTCGCATGAGACCATAAATAACGTACAGAGGCATGGTGATATCAAAGGTTCCATCGCTGGCCCGAAACAATGAAAAAAATAGTACTACATCCTACATCCTAGTTAGTACCTATGTTATGTATGTTTTGTTTGTTTGTCTCAGTGTTGCCAATGCTACGGCAATTACCGTGTTCTACGGCTTTCAGGCCAAAATATCACAAAATGCACGGCCTACGGCTGCAACCCTGTAGCCGTAGCAGATTCTACGGCTATTCGCAAATTCTACGGTAATTGATTAACTCCGATGCGCGAAATTACTCACTTCTCACATACCCAAATATATAATATTTTTACCACAACCGATTCCAAGAACATCGCTAAATTTGCACTAAGTGTTTTATCATTGCCCCATTCGAACAGTGATTGTGAACGAATTTTCAGTCACGTGAACAATATAAAAACAAAGAAGAGGAACAAATTATTTACTTCAACTATTAGCGGACTTCTCTTGACAAAAGAATGCATTAAAAGTAACAACAGCAAAAATGATTGCAGAACTTTTGAACCCACCACCTCAATGTACCAAAAAATTAAAGACAAGCAAAAATATTTCTTGAATAAGAACGAAGAAGAGTTTATAGAAAGTATTCGAGATTTATACCGTGAATAATAAGTTTAAATAAAAATTAAAGCTATTCAAAATAATTATTTGTTGTTATTTCTTCAAACAAATAGAAAAAAAACAACATTAGCCAAATGGCGCATTTTTAAGGTTTTTAATGTTAAAAACGTTTAATTATTATTATTTACATATTTTTTTTTAAGCAATGACACGGCCCACCGATTATCTTTTTCCATAGAAACACGGCTTTTTTACCTAATATACACGGCCGCCTAAAAATTTTCATTGGCAACACTGGTTTGTCTGACTTTTGCGATTTGTCAACAAGCTTTCAAGCTTGCTCGGGTTATTATAATAGTTCTATAATGTAAAAATATTGATAGATTAGATCTCCAATAGTAATTTCATAATATGCACCCATCATCTGTCTGTTGATATCTCAAACACTTCTAGTGATGGAAAAAATAAGTAATTTGAATGATGTTGCTTTCAATCATTATTTTTTAGTTGGAGGATTGTTTCTTAGTTATTTGATGTATAGAATTTTGAATACAGTTCTGGGTGAAAATAATTTTATGCAGACAAAATTTAGGATTCGTGGACATACTTGGAGAAGTATCCAGTGTAATAAATCGATTCCGTATAATATTCATGTAAGTACGTAAATTTATTTCAGTAAGCAAGTATGTAGTACAACAAGTACAACTATGATTTAAATTTAAAATCTTCAAATTCTAGTGCACAGTATGTGGAAAACTTATGTTGCCAGTCGTCGGTGTATTTTGCGAGTGTTGTGCCATAAGTGCTTGCAGAAAATGTTACTGGACTGTGAACAAAAAGTTCAGATGCAAACAAGTCTCATGGCAGAGTCAGAAACCATTCTGTCATCATTGGGTTAATGGTAGGTACAAGGAGCAAGGTGTAGAAATTATTAACACTTTTTAAATTACATTGGATTATGCACAAGGGACAGGTGTGCCAGATTCCCACTTGTTAAAAAATACACAATATTCCTGCTGGATTGGTGTTGGTTATAAGTGCATGGAAACACCCTTCTCCAACATCATGTATGACCTGTTAAAAATGCATAAACCCTTGTACCAGACAGTTTTGGTAGTTAGAATTATTCTGTCACAGACTAGGTTTAAAGAAATTTATTCTCAAAAGAACATTTTTACAGTTCACTTACATGAGATTGTTAATACAACTTAAATATACTTTCGCTAGTCGGATCTATAACGAAACTTACCAACAACACAAATGTAAAAGTAAAAAACAATTTATTGAGTTGTCAATTGGTAACAAATATGGTACAAAACAAAAATTCCATCAAAAACAGAAGTGGGTAGCTTTCCGATCAAAATTACTCAAACTACCTTAATTTTTAAGAATGGGTCGGTTTAACGAAGTTAATAGTCCAGGAGCTTACACTAGATTTTGTTTAGTATTTTTTTAAATTATAAATTTTAGTGGTTTATTACTTCTAACAATTCTAATATTATTTATAATTTTCATTCAAAATATATTTTTTTAGTTTATTTTTGTAGATTCTAAAATTCTGACTTTCTTTAACTTCGTTTGGAAGTTTATTGTATAAATGTACCCCTTCGAATAATATATTTCTTTTACCATATTTTTCTGTTCTTGGAGTTCGTAAGTTTATTTTATGTTTGTTTCTTAGTTTATATGTATGTTTTTTTAATGTGAGGTTTATATTGGTTTGTGTAGTGCCATCCAAAATTTTTCTAATAAATACACACATGTTGAGATTGAATATTTGGGATACATTTAGTAATTTGGTTGTTTTATAAAGTAAATCGGTGGGTGTTAGATAATCGTAGTTATATAAGCGTTTGATTATTTTGTAAATCTTTAAGTGTTGTTTTTGAAGCAGATCCCCATACCTCGACTAAGTATTCCAAATGTGGTTTTATCAGAGAATTGTAGATTGTGTTTCTTATTTTTGGAGGTATACAGTTCCCTATTTTACGTAAAGCTCCTGTTAGGGAAGAGAGTTTCGATCTGACGTGTTCAATGTGAGGTTTCCATGTCAGTTTGTCGTCTAGTAGTAAGAGTACTAGTAGTAGTAACAGACTAAGAGTATGCATTCCAATATCATTAGCTCTTTTTATTCTTATTATTTATTTGAGGGGCCTTGTTAGTATACATTTTATTTAGTTTTGATATAGAAAAATCTATGATATAAATAACTATATTTGTTCAAGTTTCAAACCAGTGAAGTATGTCTTGAGCTGCCCATTTATAGATAACTAGCTGCACCCTGCGGTATTCCCCGCTGTGAGTAAATCAACCCACAGGAACACAGCACTTTTCCAGGATCAAAGTAGCCTATGTGTTAATCCAGAATATAGGCTATCTTGATACCAAATTTCATCCAAATCCATTCAGCCGTTTGAGCGTGAAAGAGTAACAAACATCCGTTCATACAAACATTCAAATTTATAATATTAGTAGGATTTGTGCTCATAGAAGAGGGTTAATCAGCTAGATGGCTACCAGAGTGTCTATCTTGAGACTTCTGATGCAGCTATCAAACTCTACAGGCCTACGTCTATATGCAAGATTCTGGTTAAGATTAAGATTTGAATGCTGTTGAATCACATATGTGACAGTATTGTTCAAATTAAAAAACCAGACCCCCCCCCCCCCCAAACAAAAGCTTTAAATTAAAATATTGTCTCTTGCAGTTGGCCATGTGAGAGGAGAGAACTCTGAGCATATTGAAGAGGGACTGAGATGTTACTTCTGTTGCTGGTGCCAAAGGACTAAAAGAAGCTATGAATCACGGCTTGCTGATACTGAAGTAACTTAAAAAATGGTTTTCTAATTTGAAATCTAGCTTTTTTTATCAGATTATGTGAGAAATTAGTGGTCAAATTCATGTAACATCGTATCCTAGACCCATAACTAGAGTAACCTGGCCTGTTATCTCATATAAGAAGACCCAAAATTCATCACATTTGGCTGTCAGTCTGTGACTTGTGGAAGTTGTAATATTTTACCTTAGGTTAATAGCTCAATAATAAGATTCAATTTATGTGAGGTTTTATCAAATTTATATTTCTTTATATATATCAGGTGTGTGATTTCCAAATGTACAAAAACATCATCATACCACCTGCTTGTGTTCAGCTGGAGAAAGGAAAAGTGAAATACATAAAGCCCTTACAAAATGAAGACTGGGAACCCCTTATTATTTTAGGTAAGTAATTTATTATTAATGGGGGCCCGTGTTGCTTATGTCCATAAGTGATTACCTACTGAATCATTACACATGTCCCCACCCACCCCAAAGTGTAGAAGGAGTGAAGTGAAAGTGGTGCACCCCAAAGTATATCTGCCTCTAAGCAATAATGCACAACTATTGCTGTGTTCCCGTGGAAGGATTGGGTGCCGGGGTAATGGCAGGTAGATGAGATGTAATCTGAGATGTAATCCCCGTTGCAGGGTGATGGATGCAACATAATGTGACTTGATTCATCTCTTGCTTTGCACTGCAATGCAGTGAAGAGGACTTGAGTCTTATGCTGTTGTCTATGGGCAGCAGTTGCCACATAACATCAAGTGGGCCTTCAGCTCGTTATCCATACTTAAATTACAAAAAGAAATATTGTATAACCCTTTATTATGATTTTATGTATTGGCCAATCAGAGACATGTTGACAAAAGCAAGAATAAACACTTTCCAGTCACATGTCATTGGAATAGTGTTTATTCTTGCGTTTGTAGTGAAACCATTCATTAAAGATTTATTTAATTTTTAAAAAGTATGGTTATTAGTATTTGTTGAAGTAGGTTTTTTTATCAGTATATGGTAACAAAATATTTCCAGATTAGTATACATTTAAGAGCAGTAGAACTCTCGCGAAGTTCGTCCGGGGAAGTACTGCCACCATGCCCATTTCTGCCGCCAAGCAGTAACGCGTTCGCGTTACTGTGTTCCGGTTTGAAACGTGTGGTTGCTGGTGAAATTACAGGCACATGAGACATTCCACCTACACGTCTCATAGTTACGGGCGCATACGATGCGACTTGGGTATTGTCGTACCTAGTAGACGAGGACCCAAGTCGCATCGGTTGTTATGGGCCGAGGTTACCACTTACCACCAGGTGGGCCGTCGCGTCGGCTCGTTCTGTAACTACACGACATAAAAAAAAAAACATTGTTGACAACCGTTTCCTAGTCTCAATTAATATACAATTAATACAGTTCAGAGTAATAAACATTGAGTAAAAATAATGCCAAATAATTTTGTTAGTGTTAATTTATATATGTGATAGTAAAATAAAAGTTTTTTTTTTTTTTTTTTATATATATAATAGGCTCACATTTGACCGCAATCTCACCTGATGTTAAGTGACGATGCGGTCTACGATGTAGCATGCTTGCCTAGAAAATACCCATTCACTCTCCTCTTGAAGACCTCCAGATTATAGATATAGATATATTATATATTATAGATTATAAGTCGAAACAATTATAATGAAATTAATAAAATAAAGAACAAATTAATTTGTTTCTCTTAAAATAAACCAAAGTATTGCATGTAACATAACACAACATTCATAAAATGTCAAGCAGTCGGATGTAATGTTTGTCCATCCCTCAATAAGCAGTTCCCAGGACTTTGAAGTGATGTATAAATAATTTAATTTCAGCAAACAGAAAATCAGGAAGTAATAGAAGTGATGAGGTACTGTCTTTGTTCAGGGGCCTGTTGAATCCTATCCAAGTGAGTAAAACATTTTGAGAATAATTATATTTAATTTGTTGCCCTCTAGTTATTTGATTTATGAGTAAAGTAAAATGCATATTACAATGTTTTGAAGTATTGGAAACATTATTACTCCATTTCGCTTGCGGTGAATCTTTACAAAAATCTATAAATTATGTCAGCCCAAATGTCGAAGCCAAGTTATTACACTAAATCCATTATAGATTAAGGTCAGACTGAATATTATACATTTATTAAATATATACTTCTGACATAAAATATTAGGTATCATTTAAGTGTCTTTAAAGACACTTTTATTAACCTGAGGTTCTGTCTCGTACTGTTACATTTTTTTATGTTATTAAATTGCGATTAGAGTAGCTGGCTCACCATATGTTTTGCAGTAACCTCTGACTACTACTACTCTGTGTACTATTAATTAGTCTGTGGTCTAGATTTACCAGTATACTGCGCCAACACTAATTAACTAGTATAATGGCAAGATTAACATGGTCTGGGGTAGAACTTATGCCAAGTTCGTCCGGGGATGTACTGCCACCATACCCATTTCTGCCGCCAAGCTGTAATGCATTTGCGGTACTGTGTTCCGGTTTGAAAAGTGTGGTTGCCGGTGAAATTACAGGCAAATGAGACATTCCCCTTCACGTCTCAGAGTTACGGGCGCATACGATGCTACTTGGGTCTTATTGTACCTAAGCAGGGCCAGTACTTAACCACCCAATTTGTATTGCTTTGTTTGGGCAGAGGTTACCACTTAACACCTGATGGCCATCTCTCGTTCCGTAACCTTATCATAATAAAAAACCATGTGTTGTATTATATAGGTGATAGACATAGGTGTCCAGTCGCCCGAAAGCGTGGTGCGTTGGCTGCCGGCGCGCTGTCGGCTGCTCGTCGCCGGCGGGGACGGCACAGTCGCCTGGATCTTGAACTCCCTCACCGCAGCGCCACACGTTAAGGTAACCTTCTAATAAATCATTCCGTTTTATTATATTCGAGTCACTGGTTCTCTCGACCCAGTGTGGTGAAAGAATTTTAAGTGCGTCTCAAAGAGTTATAAATAATGATAAACAATTATTGCTCCCATAGCGATGTTTGTTAAGCATCTATACTATAGAGGTATCCCTTGCCCCTAATTACAAATTATTATATTGGTAGATTATAACACACAGATTTAATACACTTAAGAAACATCCACAAACCTCACATACGCACTCTGTCATGTCATGACAGAAACTTTCTAGTTTTAATATCACACGTGAAAACGTAAGATTCAGACTATCACCGTATAATACAAGCACACTGGTAGCTTGCATTATACGGTTGATATTTGACTTATGTCGGTCAGGCGGCGGTGGCGATACTTCCCATGGGGACCGGCAACGATCTGTCGCGAGTGCTGGGTTGGGGGCCGGGCTGCACCTCGCACTTGGACGCGCACGCCATCATCAGCTCGGTGAAGGAGGCCCTATTACAACCGCTTGACAGGTATACAATATGCTGCACTAGATTATATCTGATAGTTTTGAGTGGGACACTTGATAACTAAAGGTCGCATGCACTATAATAGACTTTGAATTTTGGATGTTTATTTGGATTGTTTACGAGCAGAGTTTACCACTTAACACCAGGTGTTTGGTCTATAAGGAATAGACTTGAGGATATTGTTCAGAGCATATATTCAGAACTTGTCTCGTCTTCCTTGTCAGCCGACTCCTCTAGAATTCGTCTAGAATTCGTTAGAAAAACCCTCCTCATTTGTTTCTCTCCTGTCATTCGTCCGCGCGTCAGTCATATTACCTTAGTGGCCAGTAACTAGTAAATGGAGTCTTATCAGTCATCGTAGCGGCCAGTAAGTAGAGTTAAAGAAGTCCGCAACACCAGGTGGGCTAAATGTGCAGGTACCGGAACTTGTCCATATAAAAAAATGAAGTTTTAAATAAGAACTCTGTTTTAGATGGAAAGTGACAGTGAAGCCGAAACGGCTGGGCCGCTTGCGAGCCGACCGAGTGCTGTACGCGTACAACTACGCCAGCATCGGGGTGGACGCGCAGGTCGCGTTGGACTTCGAACGCGCGCGCGCACAGTTCCTCTACAGATACGCCAGTCGAACTCTCAATTACGTAAGTTCATGTTAGTGGCGAAGGCGTAGTGGTATTTTTTTTTTAATCCTACCCACTTTTGTTACAGTTTTTACAATTATTGTATATTATCAAAAAATTAATTAATAAATATTGGTGGACTTTTCACACAGCGCCATCTAGCACCAAAGTAAGCTAAGAATTAGCTTGTATCATGGGAACCAGACAACTGATATAATACTAGTGTACTTTTTTGTAAATACATACGTATTTTTATTACAGCCAAAGTTTCGTAGGCAAACTTGACAATCAGGTCTTCAGTAATGTATTGATACTGTGTACTGAAATTTTTAGATTGCCTACGCGTTTCTTGGTGTGGGGAGGGCTCTAGACGATGGCGGCTGCGGCGGCTTAGAGCGGCGGCTGAAAGTGTGGGCGGGCGGTAACCGCCTGCCGTCATTGCCGCCAATACAAGCGCTTGTGGCGTTGAATATACCGTCTTGGGGCGCTGGCGTGGATCTTTGGAGTGAGTACGCTCTGTCGATATATAGCGGCAGTAGCCTACAGCGGCGGCTGAAAGTTTTTTTTTTTTATGTAATACAGCTACAGAATGAGCTGACGGCCCACCTGATGTTAAGTGGTAACCTCAGCCCATAACAAGCGATGCGGCTTGGGTCCTCCCCTACTAGGTACGGCAAGACCCAAGTCGCAACGTATACGCCCGTAACTCTGAGACGTGTAGGTGGAATGTCTCGTGTGCCTGTAATTTCACCGGCAACCACACCTTTCGAACCGGAACACAGTAACGCGAATGCGTTACTGCTTGGCGGCAGAAAAGGGCATGGTGGCAGTACTTCCCCAGACGAACTTGGCGAGAGTTCTACTGCTCTTATAGAAAGTGGGTAGGCAGGTACGGTTTGCCTTTGTTGCCGCTAATGCAGGCTGCTGAGGCGTTGAATTTACCTTCGTAAGGCGCTGTGACGCTATGGCGCGGATCTTTGGAGTTGAAACTATGTATATTTCCTAACAGCGGCTGTAGCATCGAGCTGATAGTGTGCGGAAACGGTAACCATTTGCCAAGTGGCAAATGGGTAAAAGGGGTATCTATGAGGATTCCTACACGTAAACAAAATAGGCATTAAAGTTACCGTTGTGGTTAAATCCGTTGAAATATTCGGTAACTTTTTAATTCATATTTTTAGGTATGGGCGATGAAGGCGAAGTTGAGGAACAAAGCATAAATGATGGAAAGTTTGAGGTAAAATTTGCACTTAGTTTAGTTCTACCTATACTTTGTTCCCACGGGCTAATTAGGGCCCTCTCTTGCTTTATTGTACCAATATATGGAAATAAAACTAATAATTTACTTGCACTAATATATGGAAGTGAAAAGGACTCACTATCACCGTGATTGACCTTGATTGGACAATAGCTTCGATAATTAACAAACATGTTTTTTTATGAATATTGGTGTAATACTGACCCAGCACTATTCTAGCCCCAAATTAAGTATAGCCTGTACTCTCGGAACCAGACAACTAATAGAATAATTATGTACTTCTTTTAACACATACATATTAACACCCGGACTCAGAACAAACAAGTATGTTCGTCGCACAAATGTTAGCCCTGGGTGGGAATCGAACCCACGACCTACAGCGCAGAGACAGGGTTACCAACTGAGCTGTGAAACCAGTCGAATTGTAGAAATGCCGGCTGATTCTGATAAGAGAAAAAACTCACCTTATTATTAAAATTGTTGCCTGATGAACTGAACAAACTCACGGTTGTGTGTGTTGTCTATTTATTTTTTGAATATATTAATAACTCAAAATTAAATACAATTCTAATTACATGTTAACAGCGCGTATGGTTATTTCGATTAACCATCAGATTCTCATACCGGGGGCTTTAAATTAAAATATATTCGTAATGAATAAACAAAAATATTTAAAAAAATAAAAATTATTAGTGAAGACCTTTAATTGGCTAGCTAATTCTATTTGAGTTTGTAAGGTGTATATAAGCTGTTGGTTTATCGAAATAAAATTAAATAAATAAATAAATTTCAGCTGGTCGGCATATCGTCGTCCATTCACATCGCTCGTCTCCAGTGCGGGCTCGCGGAACCGTATCGGCTCACTCAGTCCTCTCATCTCAAGGTTATATCACGTTTACTAGTATGTTTACATAACAGGTGTTAATCACTACTTATACTTTGTGAAATTCAGTGTCATACCAAAATCGACACGCATAAAATATGATTTTATGAAAAATTAGATTATGAATATGGGAAAGTTTTATTTGTGTGAAAATGACCTATCTACACCGATAAGTGTGTTTGTTATGTCAAAAATAGTATAACCAACAATTTTCTACCGAGTTTACAGTTTATTACCCTTTAGTGTACAGAAAAGAGGTTTATCAAAATTCCTGTATTTCGAAAAATATCCTAGTGTAAGTCCTAAGTACATTTCTATGCAGAAACGTTCCCTTCAAGTTTCAAATTTAGCTTGCGCGTTGTTATATGTCAGTCATTCAGGATCAGACATCAAGGATATTTGATTCTTATATGATTTAATAAGAATAGCGATTTGCAAAAAACAGGAAGATAATTTAATATATATTCCACAAGGACATAAATGCACACCAGTTACTGTAATACTTCACTGCTTGGTTGTAGAAATCTAACAGACTGTCTGAACACGAACATCAACTTCAGAATTTGCTTTGAGTGTATCCAATAAATTCGCTTAAAAGTGTTGCCATAACTCAGCTTTGATCTTCAACTTTTTCGGTCATTTCAGATCGAATTAAACGGCACATGCGCGATGCAAGTGGATGGCGAGCCGTGGATGCAAGGCCCCGCCACAGTGCTGATGGAACCAGACGGGCAGTCTCTAATGTTGCGCGCCAATAATAAACATACATCTGAATAAACAAACGTTTGCCAGCGTGGTGGCCCAGTGGTACCGACCGCGAGATACGATCCGGAGGTCGCTGAGTCAAATCTCGACGTTCACCAACGAGTTTATTCACTTGATAAATTTATGTACACTATACCACGTTCTCAAAACGGTGAAGGAAAATATCGTGAGGAAACCGACATGTCCCAGAACCAAAAATTCGAAGACGTGTTCAAATGCACGAAAGGAGCCTCATTGAGGCGCACTTAAAATTCTTTCACCAGACTGGTTCCAGATAGAATCATAAAAATAATAATTTATTTCAGCAATAATAGGAACAAGATATTACACGGGTAAAATATAATACATACATTACTTATTACGCTGAGAACTTACATCTAGAAAGAGTTAACGTTGGCTTTCTCACTAGGCTAAGCCTGTATCGAGGGAGCGATCATTGACTTTACTAGTCAAGTACAGCGTATATTTCTGAATATACTCTGTAGGAGAGAACACTCAAGGTCACACCTGTGTCCAACTACCCGACTATTAAGGTCAGGGTGACATAATATGTTTACTGGGCGTAAAATAGATTGCCAACTCCAGTATTATTTAAACTATATTTACTGTTTACGCAAATCGTGAACTGCCAAATCCAAGCGAGACATTCCAGTTGTAACGAAAACTATTATAAGATTTGGCAACCTCCGTCAGTTAAAATATACTTTATATTTATTTCTCATTGTGATGATATGATCTTTGTTCCCAAAATATTAGATGATTTAAGATGTTAGACTTTAGGAAAGTGACTTTTATTATGTCGATGAGTTCTGAAGTAAAAAAAATACGATTAGTCTCACTGAACTCATGACATTAATTAACGCCAAAGCATTTGTGTGTCATCTGTAATGTGTTACATAGAATTGATGTGATAGATAATTATGTACTTAAATAAAATATTGTGATTTACGTTTTGGGTGTTTTTGTTGTATCAGATTTATTTTAACAAAACAAAGTGTGTGCTTATATATTTTTTTATTATACAACCATTGAACACTGGAATTCACATTAAATAATTCCATCTAAGATTAATGTTTTACATACAATAATTAACAAATCACATCTTCTACAAAAGTAAACATTTATACAGTTATACATAATGTGAATGTTCCTTTTTATCACATGCAATTTTTAACTGCACAAGTAGGTCATCGACATTTTGACGACTAGTCAGAAATTAGTAATTAATTTAAAATAAAATCTCGTCCACACTTGTAGTAAACCACATAAAAAAACTAAAATAAAAACAACAAAAAATGCAATCAGTTATGATCATAATTTAAACAGATATAAGAGATACATTCAGATATTACATAAAGATTGTACCTATTTCAATAAATAATAACTTCGAAAGGAATGCTTCACTATGTGAAAAATAAGATAAGTATATCAAAAATAAATTGTTTTTATGAAAAACATAAAGTGTGTACATAAATAATTTGTTTTTGGCACAATAAGCACATAATGTAAATTAATATTAACTAAAACACAGCCACTCAGTGTGAGATAGTAATTCAAGGTCAATTAAATATTTTCAATGTGTTGCCGGAATTTAAAGACAAGGTGGAAACTGCACAGTACCTACTGCAAAATATGTAGTCATAAATTGAAGCTAAATAAATATTTTATTAAGTAGTTGCTAACAGTATGATAGTGTTATCTTAAAGATGAATGAAAACAATTGTACATAATAAAATCACACAGATAAAATATTATAACATTTTTGTGTATTGTTGAATGATAGCAGATTTGTATACAGACATTTGAAGTAATGCATCATTGTAATGTTACATAATACGCTATGATCATAGTTACAGGAAATGGGCCTTGGAATAGGTATTATTGAAATGTGTTATCATAGACCTATCTGGAAGACTGATGACAAGATAAGGCATTGAATATTAGAAGTGGAATATTTTCCGATGTGTAAATGTTTCTAAAATACAAAATAAGAATAATGTTCATACTTTTGAGACAAAACAAATATGTCATAAAATATTTAACCTTTGGGGCAAAACAATATGTAAAAAATCTCCTAATCAAACAGTAAACAAACTTCACTCAGGATGTTTACAAGTTACATAATGTCTATTAGACAACAAGATGCTAAATGGAATATTTTATATAACAAATAGCACTAGACTTATTTTAATTGTTCCAGAATTCAAATCAGAACATAAATGATAAAATCTACAAAAAAATATAAACGACAAATAAAACATACAAAAATATGCTTACATCAATGGTAACAGTAATAGTTTCTAAGAAACATTTTTAACTATTTTGCTTACACCAAAGTTAATTCTAAGTTGTTCTAAGAACACAAATGTGAGGATGGTATGAGGGGCGAGCCTAGCAAATGCTGGAACATAGCCCTTGAATAAAGCGAGTGGACTCTCCTTGGCTGTACTAGTTATGAGGGAAAGCATACTTTTTACTTCACCTGGCTTGGCATTCATTGCCCTCGTTTTGAGGACATCTACTGGTTGAGTCAATGTAGTAGCGATACCACCCTGAAATAAAAATTACATTTACAATAACTTGTCAACTCACAAGTGACTTAGTCTGGGTTTGAGTGAGTTGTAAGGCCAAATGCTAAAAACTTCTTTTAAACCAATGGTATCCATAGAAAATGTATTTATAGTTATATATCAAGTCTGTTGAGTTGAGAATTAATAAACAGAATTTAAGTGTCAAAAGGAAACAAGGTTGATAACTAAAGTGAAAAATGTTAATGTTGGTGACATAATTTAAGAAACAAATAAATATTGGTGGACATGTTACACAATGCTGTATAGATAAAACTTGTATAATGGCAACCAGATAAGTAAAAGAATAATTATACTTGTTTAATACATACACATCATACATAGTAAACAATCACCTTTATTCATCATAAAAATATTTGTCCTGAGTGGGAATCAAACCCACAACCTACCACACAGAAAGAGCCACTCAATTTGAGCTGTGCCACCAGTTGATACAAATAAATAATTCGAATTGGTATTTTATGCTACATGCTAAAGTCAAATTAAATACATTTAAAAAAAGTATATCAACTCACAGCCAATAAACTTGATGTGACATGGGTGATAACATTGTCTCGGAAGTATGCAGTTGATAGTAGCGTTGCCTTGATTTGGTCATAGAAGGAGAGTTGACCGATGGTCATGAGCACCGCACGACTACAGGTCATGGATGCTCCAGCCCAGAGACGGGTAACTCCCTCAGTGGATGCTACCTTCCATAATCCATGCACAGCATTTTTATAACTGGAAACATAAATATAGTCAGTACCAGGGTAGTCCATACTTCTAGTTTTTAATAAGATGTTTTAGTTTATCTACATAAATGAATTTGTAAAGGCAACAAATTTTTAACATAGTATATATTATATTAACTCATAAAATTATTTGAATGTCTCTTACTCCTGAACAGATTTGGCTGAAACTTTGGATTTAGATCGATAATGAATGATTTTATTAACAGCCTACTTTTATTGGCACCATGCTAGCAGAAGTAGTTCCATACCACTTATACCATCAGCCAATATCATTAATGGTACATCAATTAGACCCACTGTTAGTAAAAAATATAATGTTCATTACATACTTTCTTCTTTGTTCTAGTGGCAGCTTCACATCATTCTGCATCCGTACATTAACCAAATCTGCTGGATTCCCGACAAAGCCTCCTGCAAAACCACCCAGGCCGGCCAGGAATGCTGACAAGTAAAATGGTATAGGGCTTCCCTGAAACAAAGCAGACATTGAGACCAGTTGATACAAATAAATGATGCAAATTGGTATTTGATTGATTGATTGTGATTGATAATTTTATTTAACATTAATTTAATAAAACAAAAAGATTTTGGATAGTCTTACATCTTTGGGTGCCATTTGTTGTTTAGCCATTTCATAAATACCAAATCTGGCTGTTGAGTATGTGAGCTGTCGAAGAAGTGAAGCTGATATACCATTGTAAAGGCCAACTATACCTGTAATTTTAACAATGCCCAAATTATCATTAAAAAATCATATTTAATTACATTTAACGAATAAGCTACAAATACCTAATAATAATATAATGTTACCTTGATTTTTAACAACAACTCCAGTAAGCTTCACTATAGAAATGTTTTTTCCTTTTTGAGTTTGCATTTGAACTTTGAGTAAATCTAGGGGATGGGTGATACACGCTGCTCCAGCGGACGCTAAGCCTCCGAAGTACCATCGTGAAACCTTATTTTCTATTGCAGTCATCGTGGAGCTGAAATCATTACAAATATATCATTGAGACTGCCACATGTGGAAAGTTAAAAGCGGTTTCAAAATAATCCAGTACACTATTCTTAGGTACTATGCCTATATATAACAAACTTGTAATTATAATTTACATAATACAAGCTGGCTGGGTGCGCAGGAAGCATATGAATGTGTTTGCCGGTACAAATGGGCGCTAACTCATTTTTTGGTACGGAAATTATAATTTAGATTAATTAGTGCAACGAAGCACTCGCAAGCGTGCACACCACCGTGCCACAATCTAATAACCGTGACTCGACACTGACATTGACATTACATTTACAATTATCAGCTGGCTGATCTATGCGTTGATGCAAAACAAATCATTCCGTGTTTTTTTTTTCTTAAATCGGATTGACAACGCACAGTAACATTACAAAGTCATTTATCTGTCATTGTCAATTGTCATTATCATGTATGCAAATTCATTCAAGGTCATTCGACAACACATGCTCCTCGTAAATTCATAACAAAGAGTATAAATGAAAATCACGTTTGCATTATAGTTGTTGATTAATAAGCGGCTTTAAAAGAAACGGAAAAACTTCAAAAATCCTCACCAGCGTCGTCTCTTAAATACAAATATATAAAATATTTAATTTCGACTTGCACTTACACCTAAACCAGCACTTCAAGTAAGTATTTTTATCGCCCTAGTCACAGTAATAAACACTGTAAACTGCTTTACTATTGCTAGTTAAGTAGATTATGTAACATGATTGTGCCCGAGATATGAGATTTCCGGCACGGTTGCAGATAGAGTGTCGACTGAGATCGCGCGAATTATTTTGCCTTTCCACTGAGGGGATAAGTAATACCTACTATAGGTACACAAACTATGTGTGGCTTCGTGACGCTTATCTTTAACCACTTAATGCTTAGAACAACCTTACATTGAATAATCTTATCTGTTTCTTACTATGGCTTGTATTTTGCATATTAATACAGTATCACAGTTGTTATATAAAAAAATTGTTTTATTTATAGAATGTCAGCAGATATCATATCCTGTCTTCAATTAGATAAACCTGCACCAGCGCGAATTATTTTGGTTAAGGAAATAAATGGATGTGACAGTGCATTCATTGACAGCTGCGTGCTGAGTAACTGCATCAAAAACAAATCTCCTGTAATTTTTATAACACTTCACAATATGCTGAACCATTTCCAGAATGTTGGCCTCAAGATGAACTATAACTTACAAAAACATGTGGAAAGTGGACTTATCGAGTTTTATGTCTTAGGAGATGAGATTGTAAATAACATGCTAAATAATGTTAACATGTCAACACAAGATCTTTTTCTTAAAGTGAAGGACAAAATATTAGCCCAAAGAAGTAATAATGCTGCAGAAGTGAATGTAATCATTGATGGAGTTTCACATTTGTTTGATTTGAACTATAGTCTCAGAGAAGTCAACACTTTCTGTAAGCAAATATTTGATTTGGTAAGACACAATAGCAATGCCTTTTTGCTACTGCATAGTAATGTAGCAAGTGAAGACGATGTGACTCATACAATGGCTAATTTACTGGCCCACAAAGCTCACACTGTGGTTGAGGTAGAAAATCTCCATTCAGGTTGGAGTACTGATGTCTCCGGGCATCTGACCGTCAAGCGCTTAGGACAGAAATTTGAAAATGAGAAAATGTTTACTCTTGATTTGAAGCCCACCAGATACTTGTTCAAATTGTTTGATAGAGGGGTGAAACTTCTAGCTCCTGGTACTGTTTAGTTTCTAAGTGGGCAGCTATGTTGGATATTATGATTGTTTTTAAGGAAAAATCTGTATAATGTTACTAGGACATTCTGTAATTATCTTGTTAATATATCTCATATAAATGTTTAAAAACAAGTTTTTATTTTAAGTAAGTACAAATGTGTATTAAAAATAAAATGTACAAAGAAAGTATCATGTGGATAAAATGCTGATTTAAAAATCTGTAATTAGATCATTTGAAAGCTGAAAGTGACCCAGTGCCTTCAAATGATGTATTTACGACTATAAAAAAAAACAATTAAATATTCAGTTACTATTAAATTCTGTACATCACAGTACCAAAGTACCAAAACGTTAACAACCGTCCTCAAATTAATAGTTGTGTTAACGAACGTCACGTAAAATTTTCATTTGTGGTGATTAGCTGTTGCCCCGGCGACCGCCCCAAGCGAAGGCTGTATTTTGACCATCTCTCAGTTCACGTCAGGCATCGGAGGCAGGGGCGCGCGACGTAGCGCCTTCCCCTACCATTAAAGTGTCAAATTGACGCATTTACCAAAAAAAGTACATATACACATTCCAATTCCTTCATGAATTTTAATTTACTATGATTAATTGCCTTCCGGAGACTTAAATATTTACGATCTCGTGACTATTTACGGTGGCGGAAGTTTACGTTTTGGAAATAATTCGAATTGTAACATTCTTATGAAGCGATCTGGCTTCACGGAGATGCCATGACTCAAAGCACTTCTTCCGATAAGCACCATGCCGGTGCGAAAACCGTTACGGAAGAAAAGTTGATGGTAAGTTGTTTAAGTACTTAATTTAAATTAGTAATTCAAGTGTGACTACAGGATTATCATTGTCTAATTTGTCTTAGTGCTATCTCAGAAGAACCGAATAGTTTATTAGCAGTTGTCCAGTTTGAAGTTACAGTATCCTCTGCCTATAACGAATAACCTACAGTCTGACTGCTTATGGTTAGTTGTGTATGCTTATACTTGGAGCTTTTTTTTTTACTTCGTTTTAACTTCACTAAGACATCCCATAAAATTCCGTTTGGGTACGGTTTAGTTGTAGAACTAATTGTATATCCAGAGTTCGTCCGTAGTACTGCCAACTTACCTATTTATATCATGCATGCATTGGTGTGGTCCAGGTTCCAGTTTGAAGGGTGTCAATGCAGGTGAAATTAACAGAACGTGCGACTGAATTTTTGATCTTCATTAAGCCATTTCTCAGCGCTGTTATTATGGACAGAGGATAGAGTGAGCAGTGAGCAGATTCATTCATTCATTAAATCGGGAACAGATTAAAGTGAACGCATCATATATTAATTGCCCATAAATTCTACCGGACCAGACTATGAACAAAACTTTTACCCCTTCAAATATGCAACAGCAACGTGACTTTCTTCAGCCCTCAATTGTTTTTATTATTTTGTCAACCTATTTTATGTATAAAAGGCACTACCTAACGATGTATTGCCTCCAGGTGGCGGTGCGCGTGCGCCCGCTGCGGGCAGATGAAGGCCCTCGCATCGTTCACGTGGTCAGCGATAAGGTTACACCATTCTATTTTATTATAGTTTTACCTACATCGTAGTACAGAATTACTTATTCGCTTTAGCAGGTACCCACAATATATTAATATATCTACCAGCTTGATATTTATATGTTACTTTGTCGGCTGTTGGTAAATTATTAAGTATCGGTTTGCTGGGCAACTATGATACCCAAACAAAGTTACCCATTCATGGGCAAACAATGGCGGTGATGAGCTCACCACTTGTCATGTTCCCATGATTGTGTAGCCCATAGTGCTTAGGTAACACTAAATATTACTACCGTACACTAGTTACTTATCTTGTGAGCGATAAACTATCGATAATGTTATACTCTGTTTGACATTGGATAGGTTACTGTCATACATAGCGCTCTATGTCTGAATCGTAAGCCATATCAACAAGCTTTAATACATTTAGTTATAATTCAAACTATTGAATGAAAACCACATATTTGCAACTATAAGTGTGAAAATCATTCTGAAGACGCCGCTTCCTTGGCAGATGCACAAAACTTGGAATAACTTATAATAATATTCGGTAAAAACCGCCAGTTGCAAAACACATTGGGGGCAACGGAATATTATCGAATAATAATGTGGAGGGAATCTGCACAATTCGGATACGTATATATCAGTATGTTCAAATAAGGTTTGTTCTAGGATTCCAACACCAATTTCGTTATGATAGTTTCACCGTTTTGTGAACTATCTGTGATAGTGCGCAGCGAAGACCTCCTTGCACTGTAGGTACCTACCTACGTTTCGGACCAGAATTTAACCAGCGACCAATGGGCTACGCCAGTGGTCTTAATAACGAAATATCGTATCGTTTAACGACCACAATTTATGAAAATTTATATGACTGCCCAGCGCATTGATAGGGTTGAAGGACTTTTTAACACAGCCTCAATATTTACTCAGATGCTAGTGCTGGAGGACGATGGAGACAGTCGAAGAGACGTCCTTCGGCAGCGCAGGCTCAATGAGAAGCACTACACGTACGATCGAGTGTTTGGAGAAGACAGCACTCAGGTAAGTAATCTGTAACACTCTGTAGGTAATCTTCCAGAGTTGACGAGCACTTCGTTTAGGACTAGCTTCTGTGAGCGCACCTTTACTCGAGTGGGCTTTGTAAGTACTAAATATCGAAGATTTAACTATTTAACCTTAGTTTAATCATTTCTTAGTTGATGCCAAAATCTAACATTACAGTTTTTTTATTACTTACAAGGTTTTTAAATTTTGACTACATATCTGAAAAAATTAAAGAATTTGCAGACTTGATTGAGATCCTAATAGGATAGGTACTGTTCGGTTTCTATGATCCGATTGAGGGTAGGTGTAAGAGTTACTGCCCTCTCTCGATCGCAAACCGCGCTCAGTGTCAAGGCGGCCTTTGTGCGCTGAGGAGTGCAGACGTTCTGTGCGCTAATTCTCATTCGACCGTGTCGAAAGCCTGAAGCTAGACGTTCTAGCCCCCTGTGTTGTGGTTATTATCGACTACCGTGCTGTGAACTGGACTCCCGAATTCCTCCTGAACTCCCGCTGACGTGTCGTGCTGTGCCGTGCATGGTCCTGACTGCTGCTGCCGTGGAGAGCGTGAAGAGGTAGGTGGTGCTCAATCACTCCTTGACGGTCGTAGAATCGAACTACCATAACACACTATACAATAAAGTCAAAGGATCACAAAACCGCCAGTAAAATAAATCTCAAAAGTATTGTGGGCGTAAAAACCGTACAATACTTTTGGTCCTTCCGTAGCCTGGATAGGGTTTTGTGATTCTTAACTATATATTTCTATGTACGTTGCAGACGTTCTGTACGTATATTATTTTCTTTGCATAGATTTTGCCGTTAAAAACAACAAGTTTCAAATTCCTTTGTCTAAGTCACTGTGTAAATTAATCCAATATGGCGCCACCCGCCAAACATATTAAAGACACGGCTGAGACGAGTAGCGAGTTAACCGTGTTAATTCATAAGAAACAACGAATGTTTGAGCAAATGCAAGAAGTTTATGAAATGACTAAAAATAATTTGGATGCTGATTCGGAACAATTATTTATGATGTACGTTGCAGAAATAAATGATTTGCGTAAATGTTTCGAAAAAATAATATTCCAAATATTTGAAAAGGAGCTTGAATGTGACTCAAATTCAACCCTTCGTAGTCATGAATTAAAAAGTTTTGATGACATATATTTTAGAGTCAAATTATGTGCATCCAAATGTGAGTCTAATGTCCGTGACATTAAAGCCGAAACTACCGTGCGTTCGGTAGAATCTCGACCACGTCTTCCAAAAATAGAACTTTATGTATTTGATGGAAATATTGAAAATTTTAATACATTTTTTGAGACGTTCTGTTCTTTGGTTCATAATCAAACGAGTATTCCGAAAATAGATAAATTCCATTATTTACTGTCGTGCACTAAAGGGCCGGCACTGAATATTGTCAAAAGCGTACCTATTTCTGCTGACAACTACGATCTCGTTTGGAAAAGTCTCATTAATAAATATCAGGATAAAAGAATGTTAGTCGGTAGGTATTTAGATAAGATGTTGAACTTTTCGCCCCTGCAAAAGGAAACATCTGAAAATTTAAATTCATTTATAGAAAACTTTGACCATTCATACAAGGCCATAAATTCATTAAAAATAGATGAACTAAACAGTTACGTAATGTGTCACATCGCTTTGCGAGCCTTAGATCCTTACACTCGTAAATGTTTTGAACAAAAAATTGATCAACAATCAATACCCACTTTCGCAGAATTGATAACGTTTGTTCAAAATCATATTAAGGTTTTAGATCATTCAGTATCCTACTCAGCTAGTTCAAGTGCACAGCAAACGAATCAACATAAACAACATGTACGTAAACAAAATAACTTTAAAAATAATTACTCGCACGCATCTTCATTCAAAAAATTAATTTGTATGCATTGTGGACAAAATCACATGATTTTTCGTTGCGATCAGTTTCGTAAACTGACCAACATTCAACGCATTGGCCGTGCTAATGAGTTGAAATTATGCCACAATTGCCTAAAACCAAATCATTCATCGAAAGAATGCAAGAGTGAATTTAGATGTTACGTATGTAAACAGCCGCATCATGTACTGTTGCACCGCGAGGCGAGCGACGCCGACCGCGACGGCTTGAATAAACCGGGTACCCGCTTAATAAAAAATACGCCCGATTCTTTTGCGGGCGAAACGCAAGCGCCCGCTGTTATCAGCAACAACTGTTTATCGTCTACACATAACTATGCAGTTATACTCGGAACGGCCGTTGTACATATTTTAGATTCGTTTGACAATTATCAACCTTGCCGCGTACTAATTGATTCTGGTGCGCAATCTAATTTTATTTCACATGACTGTTTTCATCGTTTAGGATTATCTGCATATAAGTGTCCGTACAATGTTTATGGTTTAGGTGGCGAACATGTTAAAAATAAAGGGATGGTTTCATGCAACATAAAGCCGCGCCATTGCGCGACTCCCACCTTTAATATAAATGCAGTAATTTTACCTCACTTAACTTCCGACTTGCCTACCGTTCAAATACCTGATAATGTGGTTGATAATTTTAATAATTTACGATTAGCGGATCCTTGTTTTTACAAAAAATCGCCGATTGATATTATTTTAGCCGGTGATATTTTTCCGTATATTTTTGACGGAAAGAAATTAATAATTAATTCTAACATGCCTGTCGCGTTGAGTAGCGTGTTCGGTTACGTCGTGACGGGAAGACTAGAGATGCAATCCTCTAG
The DNA here is from genome assembly GCA_947359385.1 of Chesias legatella. Classification (NCBI taxonomy): domain Eukaryota; kingdom Metazoa; phylum Arthropoda; class Insecta; order Lepidoptera; family Geometridae; genus Chesias; species Chesias legatella. Next base: position 5,243,207 of record OX375773.1, on the reverse strand, counting down.
CAATTGCGATGTTGTAGCGTCTACAACATCGCTAGTGTCGTACACTATTGAAAAAAATTCCGTAAATGAAGTTCTCGTACGTGGTTGGAAAGTTGAAGCGTCGCCGTGCGATGTACCAATTGATCCGCCGTTAATAGAATTAGCGAAAAAAATACATATTGAAAAACATTATCGCGACGCTCTCGGGCGATATGTTTCCCCTATTTTATTGAGTCCTGAGCGCCAGTCACTGTCAATACCTAGGCTTGAACTTGAGGCAGCCGTGCTGCTCTCAACACTTGTCAGTTTTGTCGTACAAAACATAAATGATTTTAATGTTTCAGTCACTGCGTTTAGTGACTCAAGGAATGTTTTAGAGTGGTTTCAAACGCCACCTTGTAAATTAAAAACTTTTGTGGCTAACCGTGTTAGTCAGGCTACCGATACCGCCGTAGTCGCACCTAATTGTTGGTATCACGTGAACAGCGAAAATGACGCTGCCGATGTGCGTTCGCGCGGAGCGATGCCGGCTCACTTCTTAGAATATATACAAGAGTGGGTTCACGGCCCCGTGTGGCTTTATGATAATCAACAAAAATGCCCAATAAATGAATTTCACATAAGGGACTTTAAAAAAATCCCTGAATTAAAATCTAATTGCGACACATTTATATTTAATTTGTGTGACGATAAGTGTTATAAAAATTATTTGGATTTGCAAAATACATTTAATAAATATTCTTCTTTGAATAAATTACAGCGCATTCTAGCTTGGTGCCATAGAATTATAATTAATCTGAAGTCATCCAAATCTGAGAGCTCAGTTGGTCATCTGAAAACTTCAGAATTAAAAATAGCACATAATACCATTGTTAAAGTGATTCAAACAAATCATTTTCATGCTGAAATCGCATTGTTGAGTAAGAATAAATATGTAGCTTCACTGCGTAAGCTTTCCCCTTCCGTGGATTCCCATGAATTCCCTAGGGTAGGGGGTAGGATCGTGCTGTCTGATCTACCCTATGATATAAAGCAACCTGTACTTTTGCTTAAATGTCACACAATTAGATTGATAATTCAATATTTTCATAAACTATATTTACATGTAGGGCCGCGTACGTTACAAGGCATATTGTGTAAAAATTATTGTATTATTAATGCTCGTAGCATTATTCGATCGGTGCTATCTAAGTGTAAGGATTGTTTTAAATGTCGGCCTCTCTCCTTACGTAACGCAAGGACGTACAAATCGTATTTGTGCCTGTTCGTATGGTTTTCGACAAATGCTGTGCACTTGGAGGTACAAACCGATCTATCAAGCGAATGTTATTTAGCTGCTTTTGATCGCTTTATGGCTCGCCGCGGACTTTGCAGTTGTTTATTTTCTGACTGCGGCACCCATTTCATTGCGACGGCTAAACATTTTACATTCTTAAATGCTAGGGTAAACCAAGATAAAATTACTAATGGTCTAACTGCGCGACGCGTAGAAAGGCGTCGTAACGCACCCAATGCCGCAAGCATGGGAGGGTTGTGGGAGGCAGGAATAAAATCTGCTCAGCATCACCTCTCTCGCGTAGTGGGTGATAGAACTCTCACTTTTGAGAAGACAGCGACTGTTCTTTACATAGCTGAAGCCGTGTTAAATTCACGCCCTCTGTGTTCTTTATCGGATAATCCAAACGAGTTCGATGTATTAACCGCAGATCATTTTTTAATAGGTCAGAGTTTATTAGCTGTCCCGGAATATAAGTTTGAGGACGTTCCTCAGTATAGATTGTCACGTTGGCAATCAATTCAACGGGTTTCACAGTCATTTTGGAAGCGTTGGTCAGATGATTACCTTTATACTCTCCAACAAGGATCTAAGTGGTTTACATCACCACCCAACCTTAAAGTTGGTGAATTAGTTTTGATCAAGTCGCATCTGACTCATCCTCTTCGATGGAACTTAGGACGAATCGAACAAGTACACAGTGGATTAGACAAAGTGAATCGCGTTTTAACTTTGAGAACTAAAAACGGAACTCTCCTTCAGAGACCAACAAATAAAGTATGTCCGTTACCCTATGCAAATTAAATATCATTAAGGTTCTTAAAACCTACTGTATAATATATTATTTATTTTATTATTTCAATTACAGTAGGTACACTATACATTTAGTTAACTTAAACATATATTTTATTGTTTTTTTATATTTTATATTCACATACATTACCTACACCTTCATTATTTTAGGGAAATCAATCGTATTGATTTCGGTAGGGGGTATGTTCGGTTTCTATGATCCGATTGAGGGTAGGTGTAAGAGTTACTGCCCTCTCTCGATCGCAAACCGCGCTCAGTGTCAAGGCGGCCTTTGTGCGCTGAGGAGTGCAGACGTTCTGTGCGCTAATTCTCATTCGACCGTGTCGAAAGCCTGAAGCTAGACGTTCTAGCCCCCTGTGTTGTGGTTATTATCGACTACCGTGCTGTGAACTGGACTCCCGAATTCCTCCTGAACTCCCGCTGACGTGTCGTGCTGTGCCGTGCATGGTCCTGACTGCTGCTGCCGTGGAGAGCGTGAAGAGGTAGGTGGTGCTCAATCACTCCTTGACGGTCGTAGAATCGAACTACCATAACACACTATACAATAAAGTCAAAGGATCACAAAACCGCCAGTAAAATAAATCTCAAAAGTATTGTGGGCGTAAAAACCGTACAGGTACATATATGTGATTATGTTCTGGCAGTATTTTTTCCAAGTCCGCTTGTTGGATGGACTAGAACTATGACAAATGTTCCACCATACAAGTACCCTCGCAACATTCATTCATGCCTAACGAATCCGAAAGTCACCAAGTGTTCATTACTTAAGTCTGTCGAGTCACTTTATTAATATAATTATGTTGAACAAGCAAGGTGACCACGATGAATTTTTACCCCCCACATTGTTTTTTCTCAATTCACTCTTATCATCTAAAATCGATATATGAATTACCTTCCCCGAAGAAAAATATTCTCATAAATAAAACGCCAATTCATTGCAGCTATTGAATTGGAAGTCATTTGAACTTGAAACGTTGATTCATAATTTTATTCGGGTTACGCATAAAATGCCTGCTTAATGGGGGTTTCCTCTTTGAAAAGGTTAAAGGGTATTGCCATCAGCCTGTGTGCTCCGGACAGTGGATGCTCATCACCCCCTAAGTCTAAGCAGGGATTGATGTAATCAGTTCAAGAACACATTTTTATCTCCCTTTAAGACCTGTAAGAGTAACGTTTTTTATTTAGCAATGTCAGCCACAGCTTTGGTACCAAATCGAAACCTGGTTAAAAAGAACACGTCCACTGGGGAGCCATGTTCAACATTATTCAGTCCACCGCCCGGTTTCGACGTAAAGACAACACGTCTATGGCTTCAGAGCATCACCTTCTTGGGAGATTGTCCTCGGAGCCAAACACCTCAGGGAAACCTAGAGAAACCTGGGCAGTGAACATTTATGTCACTCAATTATAAATCTTCTCTAGCTGTCTCATCAAAGCTTGATGAGACCAAGATATAACCAATTGAATATACCAACTGTATAATAATTATTTCATTTGTATATTAAAAAAATACTTGCAACAGATATTATATTAACTAACTACACATTTTTGGAATGTTATCTAGTTCTAAATTATTTTTAATCTAAAGTTTTATATTGTTTTATCAATTATATATCGATATTTTGTTTTGTGTACCTAAATAAATATAAATAGATGAGTTTTTACGTCACAGGAAGAAGTATACGAAGCGATATGCGCCCCCCTAGTGGCGGACACACTGCAAGGCTTCGCCGGAGCAATATTCGCGTACGGAGCTACCGGGGCGGGCAAGACTCACACGATGACTGGCCTCATGTCCCGCGCACTGAACAATCTCTTCACCAGCATAGCAGAGAGTGACAATCCTAAAGAACACGAGGTGAGTTTTATTGTTTCGATTGTCTCAGCTTTGTTTTTAGTATCTCTGCCGTCTGCGCTGTAGGTCGTGGGTTCGATTCTTACCCAGGACAACATTTGTGTGACCAAGTAGATATTTTGTACTGTTTTTGGATGTTGATATTTATAATATGTAATGTAGTTACAAAGTTATAAGTTATATCGGTGGTATGGTTCCCACAGTACAAGCTGTGCTTAGTTTGGGGCTAGGCGGCGCTGTGTCTACCAATATTATTTTATATTTTTATTTATTTTCAGCTGTAGGTTTATTTACGTCTAAGTATATACAGGTTTATTAGATTTATCTTTATGCTATCTCGCTGGATATATTGAATTTGGTGAGGTAATACTGAATCCCGCCTTGTTGAATAAGGCGTAAGAGAGTTTTTTTTTTTTCAAAACATAAAGATATGAAATTTTATTTTAAAGTTTATAATACTTATATCTTTATTCGTGGTGCCGCATAACGCATTTTATGGCTGTGTTTGTAGTAACTGCATCGAAATAATATGCATTTTTATGCATAGGCATGCATAAAAATGCATACTAAGCCATCCTGAATCCTGATGCCTTTTGAGTCTAGACGTTTTTTCATTTAGGTACTTAATGGTAGAGAATATGGTAAGAAATAATAGATATTTTCAATTTTGCAGCGGTTTTTTCTGTAATTCCGAACTGCCACCATGCCCATTTCTGCCGCCAGGCAGTAACGCATTACTGTGTTCCGGTTTGAAAGGTGTGGCTTCCGGTGAAATTACAGGCACATGAGACATTCCACCTACACGTCTCAAGTTATGGGCGCATACGATGCGACTTGGGTCTTGTCGTACCTAGTAGGGGAGGACCGAAGTCGCATCCGTTGTTATGGGCCGAGGTTACCACTTAACACCAGGTGGGCCGTCGGCTCGTTCCTTAACTGTATTACATTAAAAAAAAAACACATGTTGGTACAATTTTAACTAGGTTGAGTACACGTTTTCAATAATTTCCTTAATCTTACTTCCTTTGAGGTCGTATTTGCATTGTTCCAGTTTTGTCGATTTCTGTCAGCGAAAAAATGCGGTCGAGGTCTTTACTACTACTAACTTTATCATTTCACCTCTTGTTAACTTATACAAAACTCAATTTTTCACATAACTACTAAGGGAATTTTTATGTGTAGGCTCTACACGCAAACAGGTATGAAAAACACGTTCCTCGGTGGTTCCTAGAATTACTGACACAAAATTAAAAAGAAAATAAATTCTTAACACTTAATCATAAAGAAGTTCATTAAAAGAATACTATTTGAATTGGAAACGTACGAAAATAAGTTTTTTATAAAATCAGCTTTTTATTGTAAAATAATTGGGTATGCACATCATAAATTAAGCTTAAACTTCGTAGGGTAATATGCGATGGTCGCTCAATACTAATTACATAAAATTTCAACAATTACGGGGCATTTCACATAATTTTTACTTTTAAGATGATTAGTATTTCATATTAGTCTCAATTCTGTGATGTGAAACATGTTGTTTTACTTGCACAAACAGCTGCATAAGTACTAATACAAATACCTCCGCTAAGACCAACAAGGTTTTGTGTATCACGAAATATCAACAAACATGAACCAAACAAACAATGTTGCCTCCTTAAATTAATGCCCCGCTAAGTAGATAATAATTTAACTTGAACACACATATGGTTACCATAATATATTAGATAATATTAGTATAGACTCATAACTAGCTTTGAAGTGTAGTTCTAAATTGGAGCACTTAAGTGATTTAGTGGTTTGACTAATAGAAAAATAAACAACAAAACCTAATTTCCTTTGAATTCTTAACATAATGTAGTTTCAGGTTAATGTATTCAGTGGTACATTAAGGACAACCAATAATATGGACATCAAAACATCTAACAAATACAAATGCAAATGTATAAATAAAATTTTAAATAAAATTACCTAGTAAAAAACAAATCTTAATAAATGTAGCCCAAGTTACTCCATATAACATCAGCTTTCTGCCAGTCCCGTCAAAATTGGTCCACCCCGTTTCATGGTAGACATAAATGTTAAAAACTGTTTTTGTTAAAAGTACCTACCGTATACCTACATACTTTCATATGCATTTAGTAAAAAGCTGTTATTTTGATATTACAAACAGACACCTCAATTCTATTTATTGTATAGGTGATGTACCATTAGGGGAACATGACAGTAAACTTAAATACTAACAATAGCGAAATAGTCCCTTTAAAAAAAATGGTATTGGTTTTTTAGTATCTTTCACGCAAGAGGTCAGTTCCAGAAACATTCAGTATGGTTCACGTACTTGAACAAGCTAAGGTCAATCGATATTTATGTTAATCAAATTTATGACCCAAGTTTATAAATAATCATGCCCGTTGGGAAATGCTCTTGAGTAATGGTTTGGTTTGGACTGCGGCCTATATAAATATTTCCTACGATTAGCCACAGACTATGATTTCCTCATTGTATATTTTCAACAAAAATACACAATCACATAAGAACAAACGAGCAAAAACTAAGGTTTGTTGTGATAAATTTTTGAGTTTTGAGTTCACGAGACCAACGACGTTTCGCTAATGTTAGCGCGGGATATCGCGGGTTACCATTATTTTGCGAAATAAATGATTTTTATGTTTAAGTTAGAAAAACAATTACAATTTGGTTGACTTTTTTTTTTAAATATATTTTCCAAAAAATTTTATTTTGTGTAATGTATTTTTTAGTTTGAAATTTCTACCGATTTTTAAAGTGAGTTTTAGTGCTTGCCAGGTAAGGGTTACGTAAGAGTACCTAACTCCATTTTATGAAGTCTTACATTCCTAACATAAGGTAATAAAATCTTTAAAACTATTCTACTTTACAGTAACTTAATATTATTATGATTCTCACTGCGCGGCAGTACGTAAACGGAGCGTGTTGTACCCGGCCACTGTGGACCTTGACCGCCGCACCGGAAACCTTTTACTGTTTTCTTATGCATATCCACTAACTACTTGCACACCTCACGGAACAGTTCCGTCATATCATGGTGGTAAGGAATTTATTTAGTTACTAACTACTCTGAGGTTTTAGTGCCTGTTTTAGATTGAGGCCCTTGATACATACCTACACCTACCTTGTGTTACGCGTCCTAGGTATGTTTAGCGTACCGTACCGCAAAGCGTGTCCTTATGGTGCTTGATTTGATATACCTTGTAACCGTAGAACTGGTTCAAGAAATAACTAGTCGTGTTCTTGCCCTAGTAAGTACTTTTAAGGTCGGTGTAATAGTTGTTTTCTTCTATTCTTCGCGTTCTTCTTAGCTCATTATACAGGTTTACAACATAAGGCAAAAATAAAAAAGGCACAGTTTAAAATCAGACGTGAAAAGTCCGCAGGGTGCAAAACACTAGTTTCTGTATTCAAATGCCTCGAGACGATTTATTTCTTACCACCGTGCCATCGTACCATCCCTCTCTTTGGACTCCCTTAACTATACTAGCGTCGTCGGTACCTAATTTGTTTGTATACCATAGAATGTTCGTGATATGCTGCTTTTTTTTATGACTGGACATTATGCTGTTGGCCGCAGATGGCCTTGACAGCGTTTACACGGCTTTTGGCGAGAGCAGACGGCTCTCAACCGGTAGTGATATGCTGCATTACGTATATAGATTTCTATGGTAGCGATGCGATATTTTCGATATGAATTTCTTATATCATAAAACTACAAATTTTAAAGTAGACAATAATAAAATTACCTTTACCTAACCTTTTTTTTTTTGACCGCAATATCACCTGATGTTAAGTGACGATGTGGTCTACGATGTAGCATGCTTGCCTAGAAGATACTTATTCACTCTCCTCTTGAAGACCTCCAAATTATATTTCTCGGGAAATACAGGCAAGGCCTAAAAAGGGTATCAAAACCAACGCTTATTTATCTATACATATGCATATTATAAGTATACTTCTATTCGATACGGTTATCGAATTTCGCTTTGATCTCACAAAATTATGTAAATCAAAAGTGTGTAAACACACAAACTCAGCTACTGATAGTATTCAGATAAAATTGCTCGTTATCTGTCGGAAAATTTGGATAACATCAGCCATATTGTTGTTTCGGTGTAAGGTGATGGTTCCGTACCACCCACCACCCACCGCCACCCCGCAAGGTCACTGACGGCAGCTCGCGTGATGGACACACCACGATCATTATCCTATCACTCTATCCACCCTTCATTAGCTTTACCGTGGTGTTGTACTGTATTATTATCATGTCATTACAAAATATTAGTTATACCTAGAAGAGTAAGTACATATAGGACAATATATGGATCATATTTGTAAAATGATCAATAGACTTCTTAAATCTAATCACTGTAAGTATCATATCTATACAAATAAATAAAATTGGAGTGTCTGTTTGTAATATTAAAATAACCGCTTTTTACTAAGTGCATTTGGATGTATCCACGGTACATATAAGAAAACAACATTTTTTAAATTTTTGCCTGTCTGTCTGTCTGTTTGCTCCGGCTAATCTCTGAAATGGCTGGACCGATTTTGACGGGACTTTCACTGGCAGATAGCTAATGTAACAAGGAGTAACTTAGGCTACTTTTCCAAGGGGTAAAATAGGGGTGCGCGATAAAACCGAATTCCACGCGGACGTAATCGCGGGCAACAGCTAGTGTAACATAAACATATAGGCACGGGTTTCCACTTGCTACGATCCTGACATAAATTCTTTGCTTTTTTCTCTCTTAGATCATTCTTCATGAATGCTCGTCGGTTTAGGGTACTCCTGACCTCTTAAAACCAAAAAGTCTTTCCTCCAATAAGTCAGCTATTTGGTCTTTATATGTACACCGCGGTCTTCCCCTTGCAACGGAATAAGAAAGTCTAGAATAGGAATTCTATACAGGTTCAGTGGTAAGAATAACCTACCTATAATTTTAGAGTCGGCTTTCGGGTAATCTGACGTCACACGTGAATTGATATGGAGTACCGTTAAATTATTCAGGCCTGGTGTCGTGAGACGTGATATACTATTAACCTTTTACTGCCAGGCTCAGCAGGCACGCTAACTTTTGGACTAAGCTGAACTTATGTTAAACGGTCAAGACCGCAGACGTGCAGGGCATTCGAAACAGTAATATCTGTGTAGGTAGGTAAGCACTGTGCTACGGATTACATATTTTTCTCGTATTTGTGAGCCAAATTCTCGGCTTGAACGAATCGGCATTTTGGTTATGTCTGTATGTAGTATGGTATGTTTGTTCGACGAAAACTCTTACAAAATTTATCCAATCTTCCTGAAACTTGGTGATTTTAGAGCCCTATTGGTCGAGTGGTTGTTTAGATAGGGATCGGTGGAAGGGGGGAATAAAGCAAAGTGAATATCTGATCCTCCCCCCTTCCTCAGCAACTCGTGATGCAGCAGATGTCATATGAAATTGCTTTGCAGCTTTCCGTTGGATTTCATACAAACTGAAAATAACAATAATAATAATAATATTGGTAGACAATTCACACAGCGCCATCTAGCCCCAAACTAAGCATTAAACATTAACAAACTATGGGAACCAGACAACTGATAGAATACCTACATACTTTTGTGTAAATACATATATAATACATACATATTAACACCCAGGCACAGAACAAACATCTGTATTCGTCGCACAAATGTTTGTCCTGGGTGGGAATTGAGCCCACTACCTACAGCGCAGAAGGCAGAGTTACTGCCAACTGAGCTGTGAGACCTGTCATTTGAGACCTGCCATGAACAAGCTTATTTGAATCATATCTCTACAGTTGAATGCATGGGCATTAGACTATCCACTGTGACAGTTAAGCGCGACTATTTCATAGATTACTGCTGCTTAGCTTGTGACGCCGGAACTCGTGGCAAGGGGGGTTGCGGCCGTTCTATCATCAGAGGGGGGCATTTGTTCCATCTGATTAACGTACTGCAATACTGGCCGCAATAATAAACATTTGTAGCCTGCAGTTTTATTTGGGCACTGTCAGTTTATTGCCTTCCGTTTAAATAGTTAACATTCTTGTCGCCGTGGAATTGGATAAGTTTGTTTCAATTTTTGTTTTTCGTAGTATTAATACCGGCCCATAATATTTTTTTTGTGTTTTAATGATTTTGAGAAAGTGGCGAGGAAGTTGTTTATCTGTGTATTTACGATAATTTCGAGACATATTTATAGTCACCTGAAGTTGTGCTGATAAATAGAGAAACTAGGCGAACCATAGATTGCAGTTATATTGGTAGATAGAATATTCTAGAGACCATTCCAGCAAATGTGGGTACATACATTTTTCATGGAATTGTGATCGTTGACCTAGCTGGATGTTTGCTCTACATCATAAAAATATCGGAATCGATACTTTGGTGAAATAGTAACTACCATCATAACTAATGACGCCCCGATGTGTACTTTCTTGCCATTCGCAAACAACGATTATTCATTCACGCTATTCAAGCTAAAAATGCCTTTGCTCACCTTGAAGTTCGAGTTATATGCCAAGACGCGAAGGTTTTTGATTAATTAAATTTGCGCGGTTGATGTTAGTTTACTAAATTTCAGTTTGCAGAAATGACCTTGTTGATAAGTTTTTATCGAGACTGGATTATTAATTCGTGATAACGGAAGATGCTGTAAATAACTTTATGTAACCTAGGTATGTAAATGCTCTACAAAAACAAAATATCTTGTGATAAGATCGTTTTTTAAGAATTCCAGTATTATGTTGTCGAAGTAATAAACTAAATTTAACATAGAAAATTTAAAAATTGATTTAAGTAAGTAGTAGTAGTAGTACTAAGTAAGTAGTGCGAGTATGATTACTCGCCGCTTTCGGCGAGGAATCTCTTTTGTTAAGGGGTTCTGTTTGTTCTTCCCCATGGAGGGTCGGATAGGGTTCGAAGAGGCGTCAAAGTTTTCAGTAATTACGCGCGGCCTTATAATATTTTCATTATTAATTGTTCACGTTCCCAACCCTTGTTTATGAATTCTATAGAAATAAAGTTATTGACTTTGACTTAGAAAAAATATTTTTTCCGCTATGGTATTAAACCAAGATTATGATATCTAGTTTACACTGTTATTTTGTTACAACACGTTTCCTTTTATATAATTGATACAGATTGCAATTGTGTTACTGAGCATCTCGAACGAATCGTTTCAGGTGAAAATGTCTTACATAGAAATATACAACGAGATAATACGTGACCTGCTGAACCCGAGCGCGGGGCCGCTGGAGCTCCGCGACGAGGGCAGCAGTGGCGCCCCGACCGTCGCGGGGCTCAGCGAAGTGAGGGCCACCAGCGCAGCGCACGTGTCCGAGCTGCTCGCGCGAGGCGATAGATCAAGAACCGCCGAGCCCACGCACGCTAACCACCACTCTTCCAGAGGACACGCTATGCTAAGGTTAACTATACGAGGATTCTTGACTGGCCTCGCAGCTTAGTTGGTTAGTAACCCTACCTTCTGCGCTGTGAGTCGTGGGTTCGATTCCCACCCAGGGCAAACATTTGTGTGACGAACACAGATGTTTGTTCTGTGTCTGGGTGGTATGTATTATGTGTATGTATTTACAAAAAAAAAGTATATGAGTATTCTATCAGTTGTCTGGTTCCAATGACACTAGCTACGCTAAGCTTACTTTGGGGCTAGATGGCGCTATGTGAAATGCCACCATTATTAATTAATTTATTTAATTTATTTCTTATTCTTCATGGGGATGAGTAACGTATATCTTGCATTTGGTGGTTTTGTAAATTATCTTCACAGAGGTTCTAACTACTCAATTAGTTTGATCTATTCTATTCGAGTCACTGGTTCTCTCGAAGCAATGTGTTGAAAAGATTGCAAGTGCGCCTCAAAGAGGCTCCTTTCGTGCACTTGACACATGTCTTCGAATTTTTAGTTTCAGGACATGTCGGTCAATTATTTTGTTAAATAATTCAGTTACAACAATTACTAATTCGGCTTGAAACGTGTGATTGGCCACTTTAACGTGTCAAAGTTTCGGGCGTAATATTGGTAATGTTACTCGGCTCTTCTTAACTAAGTAGGAGAGGACCCAAGACGTATTGGTTTCATTATAAGCAGATCTTAGACTTTACATCATACATGGTGGGCCATCCTGCTTGTTCCGTAACTTATTCGCTTATTATTATGAATGGATTTGGAGATTATGCTAAGAAGCGCTAACATCGGTTTCTCGACAGCAATACTACTATCACTTACTGAGAATAAGTATATTGGGAACGGCCGTTAGACTGTAATGATATAAGACAATATTATTATACCATCGTTCGTATATTTAATTTGTTAACTACTTGGGAGTCATTATGAAACGTGAGAATCAAAGATCACGGGTTACATCAGATACGAAAACGAACTGTCACGAAACATTATCACTATCATTTTTATTACCGCATTCATTCAATATTTATGTTAACATTTCAGTGTTATAGTAAGCCGACAAGTGGAGGGCGGTACACAGAGGGGGAGGCTATTTCTTATCGACTTGGCGGGCTCGGAGCGGGCAGGATTGCGGGCAAGAAGGCTTGAGGGAGCTCACATTAACCGTTCTTTACTGGCACTCGGGAATTGCATAATGGCGTTATCAGGTGGAGCTAGGTGAGTTGTAACATTATTCTAATAACATATTATTCTATTCCACATAATGTGGTAAGTTTATGTTTAACTGCTTAAACGTAAACTAAATTATTATTAAGAGTTTTATCCTCGTTGGCTTCCGATTTTTGTTTAACTTTGACCCACTGGAGCAATTAATTCTTAAGCAATTAATTATTGATACTATTTGAACCGATTTGGTGAAAGGAAAGTGCACTTCTGTTCTGAAAGACTGTTTCGTGCTCTTGACACATATCTGTGATCTTTTTGGTTGTAGGACATGTTGGTTTCTATACGTTTTCCTTCACCGTTTTGAGGACCTAATATTACGCAAAAAATTATTCAAGTGAAAAAATATCATTAATTCACTTGAGGATTTGAACCAGTGACCTCCGAAATGAAACTTGCACACTATATCCCTGGACCACACGCTCTCAATTCTGCAGCGTGCTTTTCATCGTTGTACCAATAAAGCTATGTGTACCATGTTGGGCGCCAAAACTAAATTTTGGTGCCCAACACGGTACATACAAGTAAATTCGCCGATACATAAATAAATACTTATGGCAGGTATGTAAATTACCGCGACTCCAAGCTAACGCGGTTACTACGCGAGGTGCTGGGTGGTAGATGTAGAGCGGCCATGGTGGCGCATGTAGCTCCTGGCAGCTCACACCGTGAAACGACTCGGTCAACGTTACATTATGCACAGAGAGCATCATCAATCACCAACCGGGTATGTTTAACAACCTATAATTTCAACTATTATGCTATGACGGTTTACGTCTCAGGTATTCATTATCTATTCAAACATTACAGGTGGAGCGTGAACTGATACAAACACCGAAACATCTCTCTCAGTACCGCAGTGTCATAAACGACTTGCGTGAAGAGATCGCACGGCTCAAAGTGAAAATGAAAGAAGCTTCAAGGTCAGTTATCAATCAATATAATGTGGATTAGTATATATGTTCTCAAAACATATGTATTATCAATACCTGTATCCTGTTTCCAACAATATTTTATTAAGCTGCACTGTCCATCGTTACTTTCTTCAAATATACGTTCTCATATTATGCTCACTTTTTTAAAGCGATTTATGGATTTAAAAGTAATCAACCTTTAAAACGTATATTTCTTAAACTTATTTAGATAAGAAGTGACATCCTAAACTTGAATTCACTTTTAAATTTAACGATTTCGACTTGAGCTAAGTCATCGCCCTGTAAATGATTGCTAACAGTGGTTATTTCTGAATCATATTTAGGTCGAGAGATGACATCCATCAACTTGAAGAGGAAAAAACCTTGGAAGAAAAGGCGGAAAGCGAAGCACACCTGAAATCTCTCCGCGAAGCCATTGTTTCCACATTCAAGCAACAAATGCGGCTACGTAGGCGTTTGATGGAGCTCGACAGCCATTTGTTGGGATTGGCGCTGGACGCGGAGAGACAACACGCAACCATTTCACACTGGGAGGCGAGATTCAACAGGCTCTACAAGCCGATCAATATGACGGGGTTGAGATTGAGCACGCAACAGAGTTATAGGTGAGAAACAGTGTCAAATATCGTACAGCTTTTAATTTAAAGCGCGCGGTGCGGAAGCCGAGTTGACCTCGGTCTCTCGAGAATGATTCTTACATTTGAAAAATATAGGTACGTAATACTCCGTTTTTAAAACAGTTAAGAAATATATTGTAAGGAAACAATATATCACATAGCAATATATCTTAAAACCAATTATTCGAATGTGTCAAGTTCACGAAAGGAACCTCTCTGAGGTGCAAATTAATCCTTTCGCCAAAAATCATATGAAACGTCAATGGCAAGTCACGGTGGATAATTTACTCACGTACCTACGACGTCAGAGCCGAAACGTAATTGAGTGTGATCAGCCGCTTTATTGTTTAATTACAGAGGCGGGACGGGCCTATCAAGTGGCAGCGTCGAAAGAGCCGAAGCTGAAGTGGCAGTAGAACAGGCGTGGGCAGAACTGGCCGCAGTGGAGCGAGAGCAGGAATCCGCGCGATCAGAGCGGGATGCCGTCGAGAGACAACTTGAGCAAGTTAGGATGCGTGGCGCACAACTTGAACAGGTCACAATTACGAAAGTTTATGAGTTAAATGGTGGGGCAGGTGGCAGTAGACCAGGCGTGGGCATACGCGAGATCAGAGCGGATGCCGTGCCGTCGAGTCAAAACAGGTTTGGCAGCCCCAATTTTCCCCTACTCAGTTAAGGGACAACATAAGTGGTGGGACACATAAAACATTATTATGCTAAAAATTTTGGCTTTACGTTGAGTGTCCTTATGCTTTTCAGGATTCATATTTGGGTCTGTGATAAACTTCAATGCTCTAATACGCCTTTACTAACTCCAGTACAACATTTTCGATTACAATATTAAGCAATATTTTATATAAACAGTATTAAGTACTATTTTCTGTATCAGGAGTTGCCGGCCCGAATCAGCAGCGGTCCCGAACGCGAAGTCCTAGCTTTGGTTTGCCGCGTGCACGAGCTGGAGGCGGACAAGCTAGCGCTGCAAGGGGAGAGGGCAGCGCGCGCGCACGAACTACGACGCAGAGATCTAGCGCTCCAACGAAGGGACGCACAACGGAGACTCTCCGATGAAATCATCACGCGGCAGCGTCGCGCTTTAGAAGGTACCTACCCTCGTTTATGAAGCTTTACTTGTGAATACTTATTGGACAGCTGTTTGGGTTGCTGTTTCTAGTTAGTGTAGGCAAGGGTTACGACGCAGGAATCTAGCGCTTCGGCGTAAAAAACCTCATTGATAGAGCGTTACGTTGAAATATAGTTAATAGGCAAACTAGCGTTATAGGGGGCTAGGCTGCGCGCGCGCATCAGATACGACGCAGGGACCTTACTTTTGAACTAAGAATTGTACAAAGGAGACCCCGATCAAACCATCACGCGACGGTGACCCGCCTTAGAAGATCTCATTGCCAGCTGTTCAAATTTACCGTTCCTTTAAGACGATTTCAAATGGCTTAAATTTAATTCTATACCCCTGAGGGTACTTTGTAAAATAAGGACCCCGCACAAAGGATACTCATTAGCATGTTAAAAATATTGTTAAAGCTTGTTGTGTTTGATTATTTTTGAAAAGGTTTATGGTCTAAATTAGAATTTTGAGGAAATAACTGTATATTTTTCAGAGATGGGTATTCACGTGCCTCCGGAACTAGCGCAACTCTATGAGTTGTACCAGCAAGAGATCCACGCTTCCACCTACACCGAGAGCAACGATATTTTCACTCCGCCTTACCGCCTTCCGCCAATTTCTACCAGGTACCATACTTTAGATATTAACGGAGTTTTCAACAAAACGAAAATAATTTAACAATTTACTTTATAATCATCATATCATTTATATCACTAATGAATGATGTTTCAGCATGTCTGAATTGACGTGGAGTGAGAGCGGGTCTAGCGGGTCGGGCCGCGGCTCGAGCTCGGGCTCGGGCGGCACTCTGGCGCTCGACGTGCGCCTGCCGCGGCTCGCGCCCACGCCGCGTCCTAGAACTAGATACAGGTAGGTACCTCTCACTATGCAGTATCTCTGAACTGACTTGGCCCCATAGTAGCTTGAGCTAAGGCTCATATCACACCTTTGAGTGTAGTTTTGAGTTTGAGAATATCCTAATCTTAAAATGCACGAAACTAATGTTGTTCACAAAGTAAACTGTGGCAGCTCTAAAAGAAGAACGAAGGATAGTACTGTCAAATTCAATTTCGGTAGGACCTAAAACGCAAACATCTGTCAAATCCATTTCAGAAATATTACGATCGCGAAACGCCTACCAAAATATTCATTGCAAAGAGTAAATATTTTGCCTAAAATTGCTTTCCTTCGTTCTCTGTCTAATCTAAGTGAACAGAATGTTCACTATTTACTTCAATATCATGTTTTGTAATAAATAAATGATTTGTTTTAATGTATTATAAAATGAATTAACTGTTCAGTAAAGAACTTAAATAACTGAACTAACCTGATGAATCTTAATCTCAAGAAATTGGGAAAGTTTAATTTGTGACTTAAACGAATCCAAGATGATCTGTTAACTACGCGTAAATTATCGTTCATTGTATGACTAACTGACTGGCGTAGACAATGTTATTACCCTAGGACGATGTCTGAGGAATGTTAATAAGTTTGACGCCTATGTATGTTATATGAGCTTCCAAACGCATCGACCGATCTCAATGAGGTTTTGACGTGTCAACGTCTTATAATTCGATAGAGCCGGCTGCACGCACGAAAAAACATGACTCATGCGGCGTTACCTCGCTCTGAGGCGTTCCATGTAAGGCTTGTGCAAGTGCAAGCGAGAGCGCGGAACGAGCGACAAAGAAGCACAATCGGCCTTTGCGTTCGGCAGCGTTCGACATCCGTCTCTCTCCTACTTGAGTGAGCGATGCGTCTGCGTGGATAGCTGCTAATACTTACATTTACATGTTTTGATCGAGTATCAAGTGCATATATACATAAAAATCTATTAAACAAATGAAATTAAAATTTTCTTTTGAAAAATGCTACCATTCCAACAGTATTTTCTTAAGACGTTGACACGTTCAACTATCGTCAGTAAACCGACTTTACAGACAACCATTTTTTTAATTGAAGTTACGCTCAATCGGAGCGGGTTGGTTCTGCGGGGTGTGTCTCAAAGCGCGAAGTCTTCTCTCATCTGGTCTGTCCGAATTGCTACCTGACATTGACAACTGTGTGGGTGCGTTCGGAAATCGAACGCCACAGTTCTTTAACATTGATGTAAATCTGTCTATCAGTTTAAATTGACGAGTTCTTATTCGAACTGATTTAATAATTTCATAGACAATATACATGGAGCGCGGTTTTTTTTTATAATAATGTACACTTGTTTCAGCCAAGCGAGTTCCGCTACTTTGAAGCGGTATTCGAGTGACGATAGCATCGTCATGGCGGCACCGAGAAATAGAGATGAACCGGGCGCTTGAAGGAGACAGTGAGCAAATTGGTTTTAGTAGTAGGTAACTGCTGGATATTCCAGACTAACCCCGGTTCGTACGGTCTGTGCTTGATCTGTCTGGCGATCAATTCTCAGTATTCCTGGCGTATTGCGCTCCCATTGGCAGGCTGTTCGCCATTGTAACCAGTTGGAATTTCTTACCGACGACATATCAAACTGTTCGTCGCTTCACGGTGTTGGGGTGTACAAGAAAATTCGAAGGTAGCGGATTTTGCTCTCGATATGTAAACAGCACTGATTGCATCGTGGACGTCATTTGAGTAGGTATCTACACATGTTTTTTTTTATTATATATCTGATATAATAATAATGTGTATTTGTGTGCTTCTAGTCGTTTTTTTACGCTTTAAATTTGTTAGTAATTAGCTGTTAATTACATTTCCTGTGGCTGTTAGTTGGTATGTTGTAATAAATAAAAGCACATTTTACATATCCAGTTTATATTATTGAGATTACAAACATTTCCTAAAGTATGTTTATAAATTAAATTGTAAATACTAATCTCTTCTTCTAATATACAAGTACAATTTAACAAAAGGCACATTAAAACGAACATCACAAGACAATCACAATATTTTTTCATTCAAATGCTTATATAAATTTATAAAATAATACTTCGTTTATACGCATACTGATTGGTATACCAGGAATGATAATATACCTACCTACAGAAAAAAAGACAGAAAACTGATAGCTGCGCAGTACCTATCAATTGAGATTGTTATCATTTATGATAGATTAATAAACAGCTGAAGACTAAATATAAAAAAAAAGTATAACATATACAATCACAACATACACGCTTTACAACTTAAAGTATTATAATGATAAAAACAAACATACATAAATTTATTAAGAACTAAAAAGTTGAACTTGGCTCAGAATATCCTACAAATATTACGTTCCCAGTCCTAGTTCCCATTCTGGTAAAATAATCTCATAAAAATTCTTAACTACGAGCTCAATAAAAATTGAATTAAATGTATAACTTAGTTGAGTACATAAATTAATATGTAAATAAAATATCTTTCTCGGCAAGACGATTACTTATCTCTCACATGTTAGTAGACTCATGTTAGTAATGCCAAGAGATATTAAGTGAAGCTACATCTAATTACCTACATTCGATTGACTGCACTGCACACTGCTCTACTCTTGGCACAAACTAAAGCTAAAGTAAATGGACTACACCATGAGCTATTAGTTATTTTGTGTCAATCGTCCAAAATTCGGATATTTGTCATACCGTAGTATGGCTAATATCAAGGCCAGGACGACATCAAGGCCTAGGAATTTTGGCTCTAGGGCCAGTTTATTCATGATGTCTTCCTTTACAGTAGAGAACATGGTGCGGTAGATCCAAACTTTGTAATTAGCTAAGAATTTCAAATTCAGGGACTTTAAAGACTAGATGGCTTTCGATGGGCACTTAACATGTCTAGTAGACTGATAGGTGAAATAAAAAAAAACCACAAATTATCTAAAAAGAATAAAAAAAGATGCGTTTCAAATTGAACACTCATGTTCTTGATCTCTTGATGAGCCAACGGAGTCTAGAATTGGGTCAACTAGACTTGAATAGGGTTGATGATTAATACTCCTAGCTGGGAGTTGGAGACTAGGTTTCATTTTTAACACAATCACTAAATCGCATGTTGTCAAATCGGCGATCTTGACAGCATTGTATTTGATGTTCAAATACGGTCAGCTTTTGAGTAACTAGGGGCCAAATGTAATGCCTCTAGCCACCCTCTAGCCACAAATTTTTAAAATGATAGTCAATTTATGATGTAGAAGATAAAAATGATGACAGGCGATTTATGTTGTAGAACATAAAAATAATTCTGGCGGAGTCGAGAAATAGCTTTAAGACCAAATAAAAACGTAGGTAGCAACTACTGACGAAGCAAATATCTTGTTGAGGAATCATCATACTCCAGAGATGTTGGATGGAAGTTAAAGAAAATATACCTATTCTAGCAAATAGAATAATAGACGTGTGGCCATTTTGTAAAGATTTCACCTTTCTATAGGCAATAAACAAAAGTCCAGTAAATAATATTGAAGAAGACGAACATAAGCGGGAATAGTACTCGGGAGCGTTTGTCGATCCAAGTGGCTATCTCTTGAGGCGTCATTGTGGTCCACGTCTGGTGTTTGGGCGGTTCGTCTGAATCGCTGTCTCTACCATTGCTCTTCGACAGGTCGTCGTAGCTCTGCGTCGTGATTGTGGGGAGGTTCAGTGCCGATGGGAAACTCTGGAATGTTAAATGTTTTATTTTAATCTATGTATTTAAATCAGGCAACAAGTTAGTAACTATATACATACATGGCCCATAGAAATATATACCTTGAAACTTATATACATATCGTACAATACTAACTACCATCAACTGAACTGTGACGTGCCTCTCAGCTCAGTTAGTAGAAGTTCTGTCTTCTGCGCTGTACGTGAGTTCGATTCCCAGGACAAACGTTTGTGTTATTACTATTATTCGAGTCACTGGTTCTCCCAAAACCATATAATGGATTTAAATGCGTCTCAAAGAGGCTCCTTTCGCGCACTTGGCACATGTCATCGAATTTTTAGTAGTAGTGCTGTTTTATACTACGAGTTATCCTTACCTAGCCTATAGATACAAGACAGCCTGTGTAACGTTCATTATAGATTATAACATGAATGTTAAACGGTAGATAAATAATGGCGTAAGCTAACTCAAAATTAGTTCGTTTACTTGGGCAAACCTTTTACTGATGATACATAATAAATGTAAACAAGTAAATTGTAGTTTGCAGTAGTGAGTAAGCATGCTACATAATTCATAATATACTTAAGGATTAAGATAACATTATGGCGTTGCATGTTCTAAAATAGTCATAGGTACGCTACAATAGTTATATAGCTACTTATATTAAATTGTTTCAACAATGACTAACTACTCTTTATCATGAAAAATACGCATGAATTTATATTTTTTCAAACAAACACAGTATAAAACTAAACTTTTTACAAACCAAAAGAAATAAATAAAAATCTTTTTCAATTTCTTATTTTTCGCAAAAAGTTTCCACTTGTTTTTGATTGAAGTAAAGGTCGAAGATTAATTGAAAATAGAGCGTTAGGTGAATATTACTAAAAATATTCCCCACGACAAATTATAGTTTTCGAACTATATCGGTTTGTGGCTTATAATTCTTATGAACAAGCAACAAAGGTACATATAATTAGCAAAAAATAATATTGACAAAGATAAGAATGTATTTTGGAGATAAATCTACTATAATCGGTATTAGAGTTAGAGCTAGTGTGGGTAGGTACTTTACTATCTTTTGACCCACATTCCAATTCACATTAATCCAAATAATCCGTGTTAACCCACTAAGTTGCGCTATTGTTACTAAATACTGTAACGCGCAAAGTTCACTTTCCACGGAAGAGAAGGAAAAGGGAAGCATCAATGTTGACTAAATGCGTTCTTTTTTTCTTCTGAGCTTTGTACGACTACTGTATACAATTTTTATCCAGTTAAGATAAATAATTTTTAAATGTCGTGTCCTATAAATAAAATAAATTAATTAAGAAACATGGAAAGCAGGACATTTATATAGGAACAGAACGGACGATACCTACGCTTTAAGTCGCGAGAATTCTCTAGTGCTAGCGAAAACTTGAGAAGATTTGATTAAATGCACTAAAGAATGCTATAGAACTTTGTTATCCGTTTATTTTGGTGTCAATGCTGGAAACAGTACTGGCTGCAATCGCTGAACGCAAAACAAATAGGTACTTGACTTTCCTTATACTCTTCGATGACTAGATTAAAGCCTTATTCATTGCAGTAGCTTACATTAAAATTCCAGATACAGAATATCTTTACAGTCTGTAAGGTAACGTGTAACTGATAGACTGAAAAAGTGGTGGTTTTTGGCACCACTTCCCAGGGATTACCTCAACATCGCTTTAACCGCTGACGACAGTACTACCCGCGATATCTTCGACAGACGTAGGCAAGTACAAGATTACCTGTTTTTGTTCTTATACCTAATTACTGACTTAGCCTCATATATCTAAATCGCAAAGCTATATATACCCACTACTACGAGAATTAAAGACCAAATGGAATAAATTTCTCCAAAAATTACTTCGCATCGCTCACTTCCGCAGTTACGTGAATTGACCAAAACTTACTCAATTAGAATTATGACGTTTTACCAGACGTACCTACTATTACAAGATGATGGACATACCAAATACGTCATAAGCATAGAGAAGTAGTTGAGGTTTTCTGAGGAAACTACAGAATTATTTCATTTTCTCTGGACCAAAGATTTTGTTTGGATTCTCCATTGTGATTCATGCATGACACAGTTTCACTCTTCACAGACGACGGAATTTACTACTTACCTACTTTACAAATTTAAACCTAAAACGCATGTTTGTTTGCAAGATATAGACGCTGTATAAAATAGACAAACCTTTATCGCATCAACAGAGAGAATACTATCTATATGAATTTCGTCTATCTATTTTCAAAATAATTTATCTATGCCATCTTAAATAGTAAGACATCTCACACTTACTCTTGAAACTTGTTCTTTAAACTTGTCTTCAACGATATCTGAAAGCGACACTTACATGCACAGTGAGATAGTTGTTGTATCCAGGGCCGGCGGGATCCGAGCTGGTCTCCTGCTGTAGAGATGAGCAGGAGCGTGACTTGGTGAGTTGTGGCGACGACTCTTGTAACTCTTTCTGCAACTCCTTTCGCGCCAGTCTCGGGGTCAATGTACTCTTCAATATGTACTTGCTGTTTACCTTCTTGAGGCTCACTGCTTTCCTGAAGTGTGAAGAGCAATGTGAATACTTAGGTAAAGGTAGTTTACTATTATATATGTATTACTTTATTCTACTTCTTTAGATAACTAAGTGGTCAATACTGGCCCTAAACTAGCGAAAAACCAGTGTAATAGGTACCAGTGTGAGTCTGTCGAACGCATTGTGCAGCCTATATTATTACAGTTAGTATTCTGGTCAGATATGGGTAATTACTAAAAATTATCAAAACTCACTATTCCTACTTATTATTATTTAAAAGTTGAATGTGACTTGGCTTCTACTGACGAAAGCATTCTCTGAGGAGTCTGTGCACCAGATGAAGACCAAGTAGCTTATATCTTAGTCCAACCCAAACTCAGTTTGATGACCTTCTGGTTGTTGTTACCTAGTAGTTGTCAAATTTTTAGAGAACTGAACCTGACCCCAATTAGATGTCCTCACACCAGTTAGCAAACAGTTTTTAATTTTTATTAATATCTTCAGCAAACAAAAGTATATTAGCTACGTAAAGTGCCGAACCATAAATTAAAATTTATCCTAACATAAGACTGTTTGTCTGTTGCCTTATGATCTTACGCACGTTCTTAGTATACTTTACAATCAATCAATCTCTCTTATCACACTAAACAATACGTACTTCCTGCGCCAAATGGTGTTGACAAAGGCGAACTCTACCAGAGCAGAGAAAATGAAGCCGGTACACGCGAGGAACCAGATCTCACTGGCTTTGATGTAGGATACTTTCGGCAGCGTCTTCGCCTGCGATGACGCCAGAGTAATGAACGATAACATGGTGCTTGTGCCTGAAACGAATACGACCGATAAGATGGGACGATTATTTTGGATTAAATAAGCTTAGCTTAATGCCGATACAATTGAACTTGTACAATTTTCTGATAGAAATCGAAAAAAGAAGACAAGGAAGAAGAAATCACCTCAAAAAACAGTCATCCCAACCTAAAAGCTTGCAAAGCATGCAAATGTTAGCTTTGGTGCATTATATTTCGTCAGGCCCTCTCCTAATAACTAAATTCAGTCAGTCAATTGAGTTTAGCTAAAGAATTGAGAGATAGTTACTTAATAGATCAAAAATTACCCATTTGCTATACCTATATTCAATCAAATCAATTTCCTCAATTCAAAATTTAAACTGGAAGCATCATATAGAAATTTTGAAGTCGCGTATTCGTAAACTGATACCAATATTCAAAAAAGTCCGACACTTGAAAGATAACAAAACTAATAAAACCGTTTATTTATCACTATGTCAATCTTTAATAACCTATGGAATTTCGGCTTGGGGAGGTGCAAAACAGACCGCCATGCTCAAATTAGAACGATCTCAGCGATGTATTATAAAAGTCTTGAATTTCAAACCATTTCGATATCCAACAACAAACTTATACCGCGAGTTCCTGGCACTGACTGTACGTCAGCTTTATATGAAATTTATTGTTACAAGACAACACTCCCGTCAAATTAATGATAACATTGCAAAAAGAAGGAAACATGAAGTTTTTAAGGTTCCTGCATGTAAAACTACTTTTGCTCAAGGATTTTCAAATTTTCTGGCTCCATTTCTATATAACCGTTTTAATAAGGAGATTTATTTGTATGGAAAGACTAGATTTATATGTAACAAGGCACTACTACAATTTGACTATGTTGGTACTGAGAACATTCTTATTAGGTGCAAATAAATCACCAAATTATAATAAACAAACACACACACACACTCAACATATATATTTCTATATATATATATATATATCCCACATTATAATATACATACTATCTCTAGGTTATACCTAACTGCATTAAAAAAAAAATTATGACTTATTTAACAAATTATTTTTCTATATACACATACACACACTCTATATACTCACATATTCTTAATAACCTTATATTAGTAAAATAATATATTTTTATTACTACTACTACTTCACACTATGGCATGATTATAAACAATTAAAATTATTATAGATTTTAAGTGATAATTAATAAGTTTCATAAGTTTTCTTTTCTGTATAACCATTATGTTGTTATCACTCATACTATTTTTGTGTCCGAAAGTATATCACCTTATGTATCCCTCCGAACAACAGGCGGACGGCTCGGGTCTGTTGTTTGGTTGAAGCGGTCGCAAAGCAAGCAAAAATAGTCCGTTTTTGTATGGGACGAGAATCTATTACCCCGCCGTAACACAGTTACCAACTAGCACGGGAGGTAAAGATATTTTTATGTTTTAAAGTGCGTCTACCCAAATTGCGTATTCGGTTGGCATAAATGTGATACTTTTGAATGTAATTACGTATATCTTTTAGTTATAACTACCAGGTAAGTTTGAAAATAAATATTCTTATTCTTCTTATTCTTATATTATAATGCAAAGATAGTCCCGACAGTACCAAAATCGACTTGATTAAACTTTACCTAGAGTGATTCGAGGGGCCGATGCGTCGGCTTGCAGCCAAAATGTGACCCACGACATGGCTACTATCATCATAGATGGAATGAAAAAATCCATGAGATAGTACCCCACTTCTCTTCCAAGTTTGAAGGTAAACTTCAGAGCACTGTAGTTTCCGGCTGAAACAGAGACGACAAGTTAAACTGCAATTCACAATCAATGGAACTAAACGAACGATACAAACATAGAAATAGACATTACATCTACCTCCTCCGAGGCGCATGTTCATGATGTCGCCTCTCACTACGGACTCATTTGTCCAATAGTCCATGAGAGAGTACTCTGTCAAGTGCAGCTCGGAAGATAATCGCACCGGATCATCCTTCTCCCACATGAGTCGCAAAATTGATGCGTTGTATTTCCCTGTAATATTACCGCATATAATCATTTTAACACATTTAAACGCCTGGGTAAATACTGCTTGGTATATGAAATGATTCATAATTGTAAGTAGAGGCAAAATAAAATGTAAATCACGTCTCGTAAAATAATAGGATGTGAATCAAGAATAATATAGCTCAGATATATCTTCCTTAAAAAAACTCACAGCTTTCCAAGTTCATGGAGCAGGTTTGGTCGTCAAATGGGAACTTCTGCAGATTCATCCAACAATATAGAACGGCTTGCATTCTCCGACTGAATAGCACTTCTCCGTCAGGTGTTACCGAAATGAGCACGTCTTTACTGTCGGTCCCCATCAGACTCGACGACTGTTCGTTGGACATATACAAATGCGGAACCCAGATGCGTGACCGCAAATCCGCTTCTCCGATAATCTTTGACCGCTCTGGCGAGTATAAGGCGTATGCTAATCGAGGGTCAGTCCATCGCAGTTGTAGGAGAAAGTGAAGTTTGAAATTCTGAAAAAGAATAAATATAGTAGCGGTTGTCATATATTTATGAACAATTCTATATATAATTATACTTATATAATAATAAAAGTACCTATCACGAGAACATTTAAAGTTCTTTATAGACTTAAACTCTATAGGAACAAACAAATACATAAATACTTTATTCGCTAACAAGTTGGGATTGGATCAGTAACAATTGCTACAGCACAATCCCAGTGGTTTCCAAAAGGAGGTTTTTGTTTTATGCTATGTTTAAGAGTGTGAGTAGAGTTCAAGTCTATAAAGAACTTTATAATAATGGCACACTCACCAAGTCGTGTGCCTCAGCTGGCTGTATGAAGTATACGTAAGAGCTGGCGTGCACGTAGACCAGCTCCCCGGTGAGGTAGGTCGGCAGCAGCAGCCGGTCGTACCGGCACTCGTTGGCTAAACGCGACATGAACTCCGACTGGGTGAAGGAGTCCCCTTTGTCCAGGCTTGGACAGTCCAGTGTGATCGGCGTCCTATTCACAATTTATGAACTTTTTGTATTTAGATTTATTAAGTTTAGATATCCAAACACAATTTACACTAGGTATATTTAAGGAAAAGATCGCGAAAAAAAAGGAAGCACTCCTTTAGGGGTATCGCCCCGAGACGGGGCTGTTACGTCTCATGCGCCTGAAATTTCACCGGCACCCACTCCCTTCCACCGGAACACAGCAACACGAGTGCTTGGCGGCAGATTACCAGGTGTGGTGGCAGTACTTCTCCGGGCGAACTGCGCATAAGTTCTACTGCTACTTTGGGTTGGGTGATAGTATCTAACGAACGCAGTAAAGTTTTGTTGTGAGTCACTTTGCAAAATTAGATATTACGTAAATGTACTGTGTCCGGTATTTGCGACTCTGCAAGGGCTCCATAGGTGTCTTTTGAATGTTATCGTAACATTAAGTGCTAGTTGAATACACTAGCATGAATTCTCACGTACAAATTCAGCGCCATGCCCGAGAGAGATTGTTTGCAAAGAATGGTCATATCGGCTTAGTATTAAGGTATATGGAGTCGTATCACCGCAAGGACGATGCGGAGGAGCTGCTAACGACGACAAAAGCTAATATTTGTGCTTACTGATAACATTATGAACCAATTCTTTGAGATATCAACAAGATTTGCTCTTAGATTAAAGCTAAGCCGCTTCCTACGTGAACGTTAAATTAAATATGTTTTGCGGTCTTATTCAAACTGAAAGTAGGTACGTGCATAATCTTTGTAGGTACTTCCATTGTTTAGCAATAGGTAGCTAATGCTCGACATATACATAGTATGAAAATATTTCATAGGAACACGCTTGAGTATTATTTTTTGTGTAAAGGGAAAATCCCTTTGGCGCTTCCTTGGCCCTTGTGGCGACTAGTCACAGAAGTAGGTAATTTTAAAAATTGATTCGGATAAATTGTTTTTAGAGTCCCGAAGCCAATTAACAAAATGGATCCCTTATAGTTTCGTCCCGTCCATTTGTTCGTCTCCATATATCACTGCCATTTTAACTCGTATATTATATAGGTACATGATGTATACAAATTTGGGGCATTAAGTATTCTAGAACTATAGTATATCTAGAAAAAGTTTTTCCTAGTTCCTAATGAACTCTTCGAACCACGTTTTAGTGCAGATAAATGCAGATTAATTTATAGTTATAATGTCTTCACATATGTTTGGCCAAAACATCGTTATCGTGATGTGTTGCGGAAAGGCAAGCACATCACCATAAATATTACCTGCACACTCGTACCTCATCAATATTATAAATTGATCCTTCATGATTTTTTTTTCATTCATGAATTGAGCTTCATGGTGTTTTCACCACTTTGAAATTCATTTTGAAATTACTTAAAAACACATAAATACACTACGATGCTGTCGCCAGCACTAAAACCGGTTTTAAACACTGGTGCTTTCTTACTTCTTCATTTCATATCATTCGTACATCAGGGACGAAGTCTAATAGATCTTCAATTGATGTTTGAAGATCCAATGGACTTTATATCATTGCTTTAAAAAATTTCGATGACAGCATTAAAATTACTTTGAAGATAAAGCGGTGCCAAAAGGTCTTTGAAACTTTGTACTTAGAAGTTTAAAAAGTAACGATTTAGTAGAAAACTGCTTTGGCACTTCCCTTTTGGTAACCTCGGGCCCAACAATAACAATCAGCTATGTTTTCGGATCTCGCTTAGTTACCTACATTCTCTGAGCTCTCAACTGAGTCTAGTAGGTAGGTAGTCGAATAGATTTAGTAACTAAAAAATCGAGACGTTTTTAAATTGGTAAAAAAAGTTTCTATGACCTTTTGGCAGACATTGTCGGAACCCAACACATAATTAGAAATACATTATTAAATAAAAATAAAAAATTAATGCTGCAATGTGATAGTACCTCCAGCAAATTAAATCCTATCTTCCTTTATAGCATATACTACCCAGGCATATCTTAAAAATTAAGTCACTATTTTTCAACAAATTTATTATGAAAAGAAATATTTAAGTCGACAAGAAACGAAATCGTCTGTATTATTATATGATCCACATTACTAATTTCAGTTCACGATTATTACACAAACGAAAATTTGCACATTTTAAATGAGTAAATATTAATAATCCGCTGCGACTAAACGTTATAATTTGCTATCCGTGCGCTAATTACCAGTCGATAATAGGTTTTGTACACAGAAGTTGTAATAAGTAGGCAACTAGTCATTTGTCACGAATACTCAGTCACGAAAACCTTACTATTGACAACTTATTAACATAAATTATTATTTTATTGGATAGGTGGATATTATTTAGATTCCGGATGTTAAATGATATTGAGGTTCCTTTACGCCATTTGCTCAAATTGTTTGGTATTCAAAGTCAAAGTCAAAAACTTTATTTTTATAGAAATGGCTTGGAAACGTCAATAATATTCAAAACATAAGTCACGCATAATTATCTTAAAGTTTGACGCCTGTTCAAACCCTATCCGACCCTCCGAGGGAAGAACAGACGTTATTCTATCGCGCGGTTTAGACTAAACTCAGATTCCGATATGGTTTTCACGTTCGTCCGGGGAAGTACTGCCACCATACCTACCCATTTCTGCATTCGTGTTACTGACTATATATTTTGCGAAAACTTAACATCCAAGTTCACGAAGAGGAAATGTGACTCGGAAAGATTGTACTTATTCGTTAACAATTCATGTAGATAATACGCGTGTTTTCAAAGGCCGTTTGGTAGGCGCCGCTGCCAGAGCATGCGCTTTACCTCATCTGCATCAGAATACCGATACGCTAATGCATCTCGGCTGGTAATGAGCGTACTGCAGTGACGTTTCACTTAACATAAGTTCTATCTATATGTTTCATAATAGACAACAATATAATATGAATATCATGTGCTTAAGGTGACTTAGTTAGTTAGACTTAGTAGTTAGTTAGTAAACTAAGTCATAGTTTAAATAAAAATACTTCTGTATCTGTGTAATAGTCAAAAAAAAATTAGTAAAAAAATTGGCACCTATGTATCTATAGTTAGATTATCTGTATATGTATCAGTGTACTCAATAAATAAGTGTAGCAGACTTGAAGTAACTGCGTATGTGACTTCGGTCAAATAATACACCTATTTGCGGTTCTAGATGTAAACCTATTTAATCTTGCAAAAGTACTTACATAAAATATACCTTCAGTTTCCGATACTTAATTTTTCATCTTTAAACACGTCTTACTAAATCAAGAATTACACGTTAATTAGGTACAATAAAACTAATAATTTGGGCAACTGTAACAAATAATAAACAAATTAATTGGGTTACAACATTGCGCCTCAAGCAATAAATACTTAATAGCAGTTATCCAAAGTATGTATTACAAACTTCCTATATTATACTTTCTGTCAATAACTTCAAGCTTGTATATAACTTCCTTACATTTTACATTGTTTTATAAAATGTTTCAGCCGGTGTCCGAAATTCACTTATTGGTTTTTTATTACTGAATAGCTGTTGCCCGCGACTTCGTCCGCATGGAATTATTTTACCCCTCGGAAAAGTAGCCTAAGTTACTCTTTGTTACATCAGCTATCTGCCAGTGAAAGTCCCGTCAAAATTGGTCCAGCCATTTCAGAGATTAGCCGGAACAAACAGACAGACAAAAATTGTAAAAAAAAAATGTTCTGGTATATGTACCGTGTATAGGTAAAAGCGGTTATTTTAATATTACAAACAGACACACCAATTTTATTTATTTGTATAGATTTATTTTCTACGTCAGTTTTACAAGAAGATGAATGTGTCGTCGAATGTACTTACTTACTTAACTTCAATAACAATGCTTTTTGGAAAATAAGCCTAACCGGTCACCTATAACTTACTTAAAGGTAACTAAAACTAAAATATTGTCCTTTCTCCTCCTTTATGACTCGCGATATATTATTGAAACTTATTAAAATATATATTTAAGGTCAATACCAATAATGGCTCCTAACGGTAGGCTAAGGTTAGGCTTTGTAATAGCGTGTAATGGCAGTCAATATGAACATGCATGATTTGCATAATTCGTTATGGGCTTTATGAGTAAAAGTGTAGTATAATAATTTTAATATATAATAGGTGAGAAGGTAAGTAACAAGTAACCTTAAGCTCATTTAAAATGTTCATGAGCTACCGTGCCTGACCTATACCTAAATATATGTTAGAGATAAACGTTTCTTTCCAAGTAAAAACTAATTATCATTTCCAAGTAGTTGCTTCTTTTTTCATTTTGATGACTTCAGAGGATATTTTAGCCGATATTCTTTTTATGACCAGACTTGCTGGTAATTCGTTGGTATAAGAATTGTCTTAGCTGTCGGATATTAAGGAATGAATTACTGGAAGAAAGCGCAAGCAGTTGTTCGTGGGAAAACAATGGTGTGACGAGCTCACCGCTCGTCACGTCTACGTTCTCACGAAGGTGTAACCCACGAGGTGATAAGTGGCCCACTGAAGCTCTGCCTACCCCCGTCGTTGATAAAGGCTTGATTATATCTATGTATGCATTATTTTTCAGATATTCTACCAATAATAATTTGTGATAGGTACTGTCATGTCATATACAATATAGCTTATGATTGAAATTTTGAGTAATAAATATACAAAAACTAAATTATTTAAAAAAAAAAATGAAATGAAAAATTTAGTTAGTGGTAAGTTTGGTACACTGCCATCTGATAATTATTAACTGCCCTATCCATCCAAAGGTTGCATGGAAGAGATGCAAGATTACTCTTAGTGATAATGTCGCCAATTGTGCCCATTTTAAATAGTGATAATATCTTGTCAATTAGTGTGCAATAAAGAGTTTGTCTCTCTATGTTGAGACGTCAATTATAATCGTCATCAACGATATATGTATAATACAATGTGTCGGGACGAAGCTCTCAGTAGTATTAACTAAGTACCTAATTTGATCTCGCCCTTACGTGATGTTGTCTACTATGTATTACTGTATTATGCAGAAGTCAATTATAATTTTACGTAAAGTCAACAGTGAAATATAAAGTAACTAGAAAAAAAGTAAATAGAACGGCTTGTTATCAGAGGATCCAGCTCTTAACTCTTCGGTGACTTCCTGTCTGATAAGAAAAGAACAGTCAAAATGGGATATTCAAGAAGTGCTGTGAAGCACAAATCGCAGTCTCTGACATTATGTATGTTTGGACATCATGCCTAAGCTAATGGACCGATTACAATAGGATTTTATTTTACACGGTGTGATAGCTTATAGTCCTAACTTAGTAGCTTATAATCTGGGGTGTTTTTAATCCCACCATCACCCAAAGAGGGGTAAGATATTCGAAAAATTGTATTATAAACTTGATATGAAGCATTGATAGTCCAAGGAATAATTTTATATATACCTACCTCCTAAAATAACGTACAAAACTTAAAAATAAACCAGATATAGATAAGTCTAAAAATAAACAACATATGTGATGATAAGCTTAAATTGATTTCTATATTTTGACTGGCCTCACAGTTCAGTTGGTAGTAACCCTGCCTTCTGCGCCTTCTGCGTGGGTTCGATTGCCATCAGAACAGACATTTGTGCGACGAACATATTTAAGAGCAGTAGAACTCTCGCCAAGTTTGTCCGGGGAAGTACTGCCACCATGCCCATTTCTGCCGCCAAGCAGTAACGCGCTCGCGTTACCGTGTTCCGGTTTGAAAGGTGTGGTTGCCGGTGAAATTACAGGCACAAGAGACCACCTACACGTCTCAGAGTTACGGGCGCATACGTTGCGACTTGGGTCTTGTCGTACCTAGTAGGGGAGGACCCAAGTCGCATCGGTTGTTATGGGCAGAGATTACCATTTAACACCAGGTGGGCCGTCGGCTCGTTCTGTAACTGTATCACATTAAAAAAAAAAAACATAGATGTTTATTCTGAGTCTGGCTGTTAATATTTATTATATGATGTAGTTAAAAAAGTTATTATTATACCAGTTGTCTGGTTCCCATGACACACTTTGGGGGCTAAATGGGGTAGTGGTATATTAAAAAATATTTTTTTTTCCTCTCAATCTCTTTAAATTCAACACCTTCCAGCGTGAATTTGAATTTTTACATACTAATTTATCTTACTTTAAGACAATAAAACTACATATACCTATGTACTTAACTATATAATTTGTTTTATTATGTCAAGAACAGTAGAATCAAACTTTACCAACTTCTCTGAAAAAAGATGATGAACAAGGAATAAAATACATGGTTTACTAATGAATTACAACTACAACGACATGAAAGGTTATCAAATATTTCAAGATGCATACCTAGTTTGATGGATGATACAGAAACGACGGTTTCTAGCAATCCATCAACGCACCTTGAGCGGTAAAAACTACATAAAAGGTCAATTAGAGAACGCTTCCTTGAGCTATCGCGGCAATGAGTAAAGTAAAACATATTCTATTGCTAAAATACTTCAAGAAAATCTCCATAAATCATCCTCAGGATTACGGTAAGTGTCTATTGTTTTGTTATACTTATTGTTCTGGTTAAAGATCTCTGACGGATATGAAAATAACTGATAGATCATTTCTTGG
Organism: Chesias legatella; assembly: GCA_947359385.1. Lineage (NCBI taxonomy): Eukaryota > Metazoa > Arthropoda > Insecta > Lepidoptera > Geometridae > Chesias > Chesias legatella. The sequence continues at coordinate 5,210,296 of OX375773.1, read as the reverse complement.
TTTAGAAATGTTGGGTATATTCTTCATCTAATTATGTAAGTGACGAAATGTGCAGATGACCCACCTGATGTTAAGCCATGTCTGTCAACAACAGTCCGTGTGTGCTCCTCGAAACATACGTACATAATCTAATCCTCCCTTTCTATATTTATTCAAATGATGTCATCATGCACCTGTTAATTTACATTTTAAGTTATGGCAGCATCTAATCTCGATGAATAATCTATTGTAATCTATAGCTACCTTGTAATTACCTTCAGTCACTTTCAGCATATTTAACACGGAATTCGCAGACAAACGTCTAATGCCCGTCAATGCGACCTATCGGACCGTGCGAAGAGTTCTTGTGACGTTTTTTGCTGCAACCGTAGATTTTAATCAGATGTTTTCACGAAGAATCTATCTAATTGATAAATAGGTACTTAAATCAACTCCTCTTGTTTATGAGTTTTGTTTGACCCAGATAAACTGTCAAGAATCATTTAGCGTCCCGTTAACGTCTGTTCCGTATCAGCCTTCCTGTTGATCCTACTGGATGAAAGACATCGGCATACCCGAGGAAAGCGCACGCAAGCGGATATCTAACACTAAAGTATTCCTGGACATAAGCGTGAGAGAATGAAATAATATATACTCAAACCTAATTTCTCTGTCCCGTGAGATATAGAATAGAAAAATATTATGACATAGTATTATTTATACAATTTAAATTATTGCAGAGAGCCCAGTACGGTACTGTTGTGATTACTCCAACCTGAGACTCATTGGTCACGCACACCTGCTCCGAATTTGAACCAGCGTAAACCCTACAAATAAACAGAAACCGAAATGCCTCTGCTTCTGTTATCGCACCAAGGCAGGTAGGTACTTGAGGCTACTTACATCCTAGCCTCAACCTTACGTTTTCATAACACTTTCATCGACATCTTATAATTATGTGACACAAAAATCTGCTAGAAGAAACACCTACAAATTTCAATGCATCAAAAGATCCTTCTCACAGAATCCTTCTGTAGAGCACACCTTTATCAGTTCTTAGATAAACAATTACAAATCCTTCAGCTGTCTCGCTACCAATGCAGAATAAAAATGGCTACTGAAACTGGTATATGAGAGATCCGAAAACAAAAATAAGACCACTATATTATGGTATGATACTTATAAAGATTATAACTAATACCTACCTTTTATGTAGTTTTTATAGCTTAAGGTGCGTTGATCGATTGCTAGAAACACTGTCGTTTCTATATCATCCATCAACCGTTTTCGTCTTGAAATACTTGATAACGTCTTTGCACCGGAATTTGGTCGCATCCTATGTATTTTATCTTTGAACATCATTACTTTTAAAGATGTTGGTTCGAATGAAATTATAATTGTACAAATTAATACATGATCATATTAGCAAGGGTGAGTTCGAAATGGTGCAGAAATATATGCATCATTAATAAACCCCTATAGCAGATTTCGTACTGCTTGAAACAACATGAAAATTGTTGGGTTTGATATAGATATACACAATGTAATAAATGTAGGTAAAATTGACGTTCTTAAAATAAGTAAGATAAATAAGTAGGTAAAATTATGTTACTGGATCTATGTTAGTACGAACATCTATATATGAATGGGAAAAGACGAATTAGCTAAGTAACATTTTCTCTTCTGTTTGTGAATTAGTTTTTTTTTATTTCCGTAGCTATTCGCAAACTTCAGCGTTATCAATACAAAAATTAGGAAATAGTTTATTTTTTATAGACAAAATAGTTAAATATAATCTCTTAAACTTCTGTTTGGCAATGTCTTTCTCAAACTTTCAGTAATAATTATGGTCGAATTTCGGACATTTGGGCGAAAACTAGTGGTAGGTATTATTCAAATAAAGTGTCGAAGAGATGTTTGTTCTTTTTTAATTCAGACAATTAAAAAAGAACAAAATGTCATGTGAAAAAAAAACAACTCTTATTTTGGCCGTGGTTAGGTTAGGAATATTATGAAATTATTTATGAGAAGAATCTAAGATAATTTAAGAGCAGTAGAACTCTCGCCAAGTTCTTCCGGGGAAGTACTGCCACCATGCCCATTTCTGCCGCCAAGCAGTAACGCTTTCGCGTTACTGTGTTCCGGTTTGAAAGGTGTGGTTGCCGGTGAAATTACAGGCACACGAGACATTCCACCTACACGTCTCAGAGTTACGGGCGCATACGTTGCGACTTGGGTCTTGTCGTACCTAGTAGGGGAGGACCCAAGCCGCATCGCTTGTTATGGGCTGAGGTTATCACTTAACACCAGGTGGGCCGTCAGCTTGTTCTGTAACTGTATTACATAAAAAAAAAAAAACTGCTTTCTACAATTATAATTGAAATTTACATTAATGACATGCATCAAAAAGGTCTCGATACGACAAGTATGACGATAGGGGTGCTGCTCATAAAAGGAAAGAAAGAAAATTTTTGTGAATTTAGTTAGCTACTCGTAATCCTGCTATTTTTTTTTATCTGTGCTATACTCGTGTCGGACACAAATAATAATACATGTCTAAAGATATAAATATGTTTATAAAATTCCTGGAACTTCTGCTTAATAAACTGGCCATATTATCTTTTAAATAAACCCAGCAACAGAACAACTTGATTGAACTTGAAACTGTTATCTAACTCGGACACTGGCAGAGTTTGTGTGGCTAAGACACGAAAGTCAAAGAAGAAGAACTGAACTGAACTGAACTGAAGATATGTCCATTCAAATGTATTTTCGTTTTGGCGGATTTAACAATTTGCGAGGGTTTCAATGACATATAGCAGTTGATAAAAATGGGCATACCATGTGTTAATTTCTGATACTAACCAGCGCTACATTATTTCCTTGCATTGAATTGAGAAGGAATGATAACATACCTACATTATTGGATTCTTAGCAGCTAAGCAAGTAATTCTTTTGTACAATTTATGCCGGCATGTGGATATGCGAGTTCATGTACAAGCTACTATGAAACATGTCGCAGACATTGGTCGGGGTAATTAAGAGCTTAGCTCACCGCGTTATGGCCGGCCGCCAGATAGAATAATCTGTTTGAACGGTGAAATTAATCTGCGTTTGTTCGAGATAAATATCTGAACCACATTTACACAATATCCATATTCCAAGTAGGTACCTATCTATACAAATAAATAAAATTGGAGTGTCTGTATGTAATATTAAAATAACCGCATTTTAGTAAGTGCATATGAATGTATACACGGTACGTATACCAAAACATTTTTTTTTTACAATTTTTGTCTGTCTGTCTGTTTGTTCCGGCTAATCTCTGAAATGGCTGGACCGATTTTGACGGGACTTTCACTGGCAGATAGCTAACTTAGGCAACTTAGGCTACTTTTCCGAGGAGTAAAATAGGGGGTGCGTGATAAAACCGAATTCCACGCGGACGAAGTCGCGGGCAACAGCTAGTTAAATATATGTTCCATTATTATGTAGTCACTAAATGTAACATAGATAGTAAGTACTCAAATTGTTACAAGGTTCTTGGTCGCGAAAAAAGGAATACCTCCTTTAGGCGTTTCTGCCAGTTCACTCCATGAACTTAGCGATGAGTAAGTAGGTGATCTAATGTTTAGAATATTACTCTATGAATTCTATGGAAATAAAGTGATTTATCTACCTACGCATAGAAAATAAATCAAAACGTTATTCGTAATGTAGATTTCGTTTATTTCAGGTGTCTACAAGGAATGAATACAAATTGTACGTAGTTTTCTATGCGAGTAAGTTACGGCAAAAGCAAGAAGAGCAACTTGACAAAAACAAAACGTCATGGGTTCTGCCCTACTCAGGGGAAGACCCAAGTTGCATTGTATTGCGCCCGTAATTTTGAGACATGAAGGTGAAATGTACAGTAGACATAGTAATGAGTAGCTATGCGTAGGGATTAGTAGATAAGTATCCAATTCTAACCATTTATATAATTGGTAAAAATGCAAGTTACCTATATGGGTACATAAGACGTATTGACGCTTATTATGGGCAGAGGTGATACTTGATACCAGGTGGGCCAACAGCTCGTTTCGTAACTTTGACATATTAAAAAAAAAACATTCAAATTCATTCAATTTTCATGTAATGATGTGAAAGGACGAGCTGACGTCCCACCTGATGTTAAGTGGTAACCGCCGCCCATATACAACAGCAATACGACTCAAGACCTCTCCACCAAAGTACGAGATGACTCAATTCGCATTGCGTTGCGTCCATCACCTGGATATGGGGATGTTACGTCTCATGCTCCTGCAATTTCGCCGGCACCCACTCCCTTCCACCGGAACACAGCAACACGAGTGCATCACTGCTTGGCGGCAGATTACCAGGTGTGGTGGCAGTACTTCTCCGGGCGAACTTGGCACAAGTTCTACTGCTACTAATATAAGTTCTAATGCTATATAATAATGGACAAGTAAATGGACGGCAGCAATCGGCGTAATGAGACTCATTGAGTATCAGTTAATGAAAGTGCCTAGATCTTGCGACCGTGGACCAATGTACTTATAAATAAATGTAAAACAATGATCGCGGTTTTCGCGCCACTTTTCCTGTGATCTCCGATAAAAAGTACAGAACGTCCGAAGGCCGGACTGTCAACAAATTAATGGTTTCTTCCAATCAAAAGACAGAAGTTACATTAGCTCTATCAGAGGTCTTTGTAGCGCAAAAAGTTTCTAAATTTTTTTAACGTGGACATCGGTGAAATGAATAAATATTAGTGTACATTTCACCAATTTAGCCCCAAAGTAAGCTAAGCATAGCTTGTGACATGGGATCCAGACAACCTGATACAATACTTATATACTTTTTTAATAAGTTCATCGTAACTATATTATAAATGCGAAAGTGAGATTGTTTGCTTGTTTGTTACGCTTTGACGACTAAACGGCTGGATCGATTGTAATGAATTTTGGTATAGAGTTAGATGGGACCATGGAGACGGATATAGGCTACTTTTTCTGGATAAAAACTTATAGGGGGTGGGGTGAGGGGAGGGGTAAACTTTATATGAAATTTATTCAACATAAACCCGAGCGAAGCCGCGAGCGAGAACCTCTGTGTAAGTTTTAAGTTCCGTATTCGCGAGTTTAAGACGTTGAAGATGATTTTCCTTAGCGGCTAATACGTAATCAAAATTTTGGCAATGTTACTACAAGGCTGTAATACCTAGTGATATTCACGACACAATGCCCACACACATCCTGATTTTTAAGTAGCCAGTACAATACGTACTTAAGACATATAAACTCATAATTAGGCCTTCGACAGTGTATTTAAGCGCAACCAATTTAGGGGTTTATCCGATTAACTTTCCTCTACCTACAGTTATATAAAAAAACTGTAATAAAAAAACTGTAATGATAAGTAGGTAGTGATTTAGAAAACAATGATTTGCTTTTGAAAAATTTATATTTAATATAAATAAAGCTGACAAAAATCGAATAACTTCTGGTTTTTTTTTTCTTGGGAAGTTTTTTATTCATTTCATATTAAGTTCCCGAACATTTATTTTCATGAGCTTAACACTGTTAAATGTGGTTTTTGCAGGGTTATACAGTTATGTGTAAATCTTGTTTTTGTACTGTTTAAAATATGACAATAAACTATTATTATTATTTGTAACATGCCAGATCAAAACTGTATTCTAGATTAATATTTAAATTATGTGCTTGTAATGTGTACTGTGTGCCTTCATAAATAAATAAAATAAAAATTTGGCGATTCCACGTTTTGACTAATAATTTTACGTAAGAAATTTATGGATTGTAATGTACACCAAAATCACTGATATTCAATGGTAAGTAACCCAATAGAATACAATATAAATACAATACAGTACAATAAGAATAGAATAGTACAATACACGCGAATTACTGACTACTTATTTACTCTAGATATTATCATTAATATCTTCAATAGACATAAATATAGTTACTATATTTATTGCTTCACATAATGGTTGTACAGTTTTTGTTAAGGTACATGATGTTTTACATTATAGACCCTTTGCAATATTAATAATGGAGGCAGAGGCCGAGGTATTCTAAAATAGTAGGTAGATAGGTAGTATAAAGTTCATTATAGAAACAACGCGTCGGTAATTTAAAATGTTAATAAAATGTCTACAAAACTAATTGTTTATCATGTGACAGCAATAAAAGTACGGGATCCACCAATCATATCCTACGTGTTAGCTCAAAACGTAAGTCTACTGCCTATTGTTTCTCATTTTAAATTGGTTTACGATATTGGAACTAAGCGATGTATATTTCATTATATTCAATCAAAATATGATAACTAACGTCAACCACACATTGTTACATTTTTAATTTAAATTAGTGTAACATAACTTCTAAGAAATTTTCTACCAACAGTCGAAAGTACAACGAGAAGGACCCATCTCCTATATGAACTATGTAAATGAAAGACTTCCTATTTTCAAGTTTTTAAACTAAGTTAAAACTCTAATCCTACAACGATCAGAAAAGCACCACTATTTATTAACTTTCCCAAAGTTACTATGCATATTAGTTAACTATACAATTGGACCGTAATAAATAATTCAATTGATTGCGGATTGAAGCATATCTAATATACCTATTAAAAATGATTTACTTACCCCGGAGATTTCTGTGCTAAGATAGGCCTGCATACCAGTAAGAACGCACAAAATAGTGCAATTTTGAGGTCCATGATTTATAAACTAATACATCGAGCGGTATTTTTGCGTATTTAGCGGACGGTCCGCTTCGCGGTGACAATTCGCCACTACTGCGCGCACGCAACTCGCGAACTAATCAACGAAGCCAGCGGACGAAGGCTGCGCAAACACCGCATCATCTCGCAGATGCACTTGAATCTAATAATCAGTGAATTTCAGTCCAGTCACAGCTTTGTGACATAGAATACGCATACAATTTACAAAGGGATTTAGTTTACCAACTAAAATAACTACCTTTTCAATACATTTTATTAACAAAATGATGTTACACAATATGATTTAACTTTCCATTGCATGTGGTTGCATACAGTTTACAGTGTAGGTGATGAAGTTTAGATCCTGCATTAAGTTCGTTAATCTTTCGAAATGCCGCTCCGTATAAGGCAGGGCGCCTTCGATAAAGCTACCCAGAGAAGGTACTTTAAGGCTGCCGCAAATTATTTCTGGAGCAAGTATGTTGAACACAAGTTGGGCAGCGTGACAGTTCTTGTTGTTGGTGTTCCATTCTGCAGCAAATTTCAGTAACGCTTCCTTTTGTGTATGATTGATGGCTTGTAGGGTTTCCCTGAGTTTTTCACTGCCTCCTTTCAGAACTTCGTTCACGATTTTTAATACATGCAGTGGTCTTTCCATGCGTATCGCCAATTTCAAGGCCTTCACCATTTTCTTATCATGCAACAAATTTATCAGCTCTTGCTCCTGCAAAATCATCTCTTCTCGTTCTCTTGATACCTTTTCTCGCCTTTCCATCGTTACATCTTTTAGTTTTACTAATTTGGAATCTGATCCTCCAGTAATAACAACTGATTCATTTTTACTTATTGCTAAAGACCACACTTTACCATCATGATTGTCCAAGGACATTTTACACTCTGATGTTTTTATGTTCCACAGTTTCAACAGGCCATCTGCCCCGCTAGATATTATTTGCTGTCCTTTACTAAGAAACTCTATTTTCACAACGGAACTTTCATGGCCTTCAAATGATTTTAGGCAACTCAAGTCAGCAATGGACCACAGTCTGAGTGTAGAATCAGCAGAAGATGTAAGCACAACTTGATCGACAGGTGAAAACCTAACACACCATACTCCCCTCTTGTGTCCCTTTAGTACTCCTAGAAGACTCAACTCCTCTGTCCAAAGTTTGCAAGTCTTATCTTGGGATCCCGTAGCAATCATCTTGTCATTTGGTGAAACAGTTACACAGTTTATGTCCATTTGATGTGCTAGCTCTGTGTGGGAGGATTTAATTATTTGATCACATGTGGTAACCTCTTTCGGTACTGTCCAGACTTTGAGGCAATTATCTTGACCAACTGAAGTGAAAAAGTTATTTGATGTCTGAGCAGTAAATACTGATCCCACTGAGGCAGTGTGCCTGGATCCTACACCAATGCAAGTTATACCACTCTCAGGGGTTTGAAGCCAGATCCTGACAGAGTTATCTTTACCAGCAGATACAAACATATCAGGTTTTGTTGGAAAAAGAGCTAATGATAGAACAATATCAGTATGACCTTTCACTATTTCACAGTTCATGCTATCAAAGTCATAGTATTTCAGATCTCTACTGTTTGTAGCTACAACAATGTGTTTTTCATCTGCACCCACAAAAATAATGTCCAGTACTTCATCAGTGAATCCAACCATTTGTTTCACACAGTCAAATGTTTCTACATCATGAATAATAATGTTGTGGTCTACAGTGACTACTGCAAAATTGTTGCATTTTTCATTAAACAACAGATGTGTTACAGCCAAACTATCTTCTTCTGTTGATGGAGTCACAAAACTGTTCTTTTGTTCAAACATAAGTCTACTCATTTGCATATTCCAAACTTTAATGACACCCTTTTCACCAGCACAAGCAACATAAATGCCTTCAGTTTCTAATTTCTTGTTAAAATTGGGAATTTTGAAAGCTGGCGGCATCAGTACCATTCCTTCAATACTTTCATAGACAGGAATTACTTTGAGAGCCTTAGTTTCATTTAAATTCCATAGGATGATAACACTATCCCTACCAGAACTAACCATAAATTCCCCATTGGGTGTGAACTGTAATGAAGTGATTTTACTGAAATGTCCTGGATAAACTAATACTTCTTTGCCAGTTTTAGAGTTCCACGATCTGATCTTTGTGTCATCTGCAGCTCCAAATATAAGCTGCTTTTGTGACTCTGGATGGTACTTCAACACGGAAAATACCCCCATTGCACCTCTCAAGCTACTGGTACATGTGTTATGTTTCAAGTCCCACAGACGGATGTTACCATCAGAACCACCGGAAGCTACATTTTCATCAATAATGTCGTAGGTCAACCTTGCAACTGGTCCTTTGTGGCCAGACCTCCAGAATTTTAATTGTTTGCCTGTCTGACACTCCCACATTTTCATAAGTCCACTTTTATGAGCTGTGAGTACGGTTTCATTATTGTGAGATATTGCGAATGTGTAAATCTGATCTGTTTCAGCATCTTCGTCTGTGTCTCCGATTGTACAAATAATGGAAAGAGTGCTTACGTCAACTATTTTGATAACATCATTACACAAGCAGAGCAGATTCGCACCATCTGAAGTCCACTGAATTTCTCCACCTGTGTAAAATGCTGTGTATTCTTCTATTTTCTCATAACTGAAAAGATATAGCACAAATTAGTTTTCAAAGTTTATTAGGCTTTTGTCTTACGCAAAGGAATAGGGATGATTATTATGACATGAATATTATGGTATTTTTTTGCGGCTGTGCCGAATACAATTGGAATTGAGCTTCAATAATCATACAATACGCTCACTAAAAATACAATCTTACATTTCTTTCAATGATCCCATACTGTACATTCAATTATTCAACTGTACATTGGGAGAACTTTCAACTCAAAATAGGTATTGTTCTGTAAAACATATGATGAAACCTTTTTGTATTAAATTTCTAACCAAACAAAACCATGCCGCCAGGTATTTACATTTTTGACGTTCATATGACAGTACCGCACTTTCATTTATCTTTCGGGATCGGCCGGCTATGCTCCAGTATCTTCTTGCATAGAAGGGGTTTACACCCTAACAATTGATTTAATTTGAAAGGTAACAAAATTTTTCGGGTTTTAAATCGAGCTTTACTACATATTCAATTATTAGCACGCGTTATTCAGATTCAGGCTAGATTAGCCTTGCAACTCCATACAGAGACTAAGGAGTGCTAAATATTGAATCACTGCCATTTTCTTTCTCACTCAGCCGCGCCCGCCGCGCCGTGACCACCGAGCAGCGCGTAGGTCTGTCCCACCGCCAATATTTGGATTTCTTATAAACCATCATCTCATTTTGCTATCACTGTCAGTTTTTTAGCTTATTTACCTGATCAGCTGTAACAAAAGAGGTTATGTTGACTGTGTATTATGTACTTAGAATATAAAATACTCATCCTTTTGTAGTACCAAATCTACTAAAATGTTTAAAATTAATTCCGTAGCAGGAAAGCTTAACGCATACTTACGATCTTTACGATTGTGCTCTTCGAAAACCGCAGAAGAACCTAAATTTGAGACCGTTTTCAGATTACCGGCTATAAAATATTTTGCAATATTCAACAGACTCAAAGTTTACCATATGATTGGTTCAGGTGTAGCTATCCCCAGCTGTGGATTATTAGAAACGTTTAATATATTAGCCGAGCAAAGTTTTGTAACTGCTGCTTACATAGGTAAGTTTTACATCAAACTGCCTACATCTGTTACTGTAACACACGTACAGATTTGACTGGCCTCAGAGCTCAGTTGGTAGTAACACTGCCTTTTGCGCTGTAGGTCGTGGGTTCGATTCCCACCCACGAAAACCTTGATGTGTGTTCTTTCTGAGTGTTAATATGAATGTATTTCAATAAAAAGGAATATATAAGTATTTTATCAGTTGTTTGGTTCCTATGATACAAGCTATGCTTAGCAACTTTTGGGCTAGATGGCGCTGTGTGAAATTTCCAGCAATATTTATTTATTCATTGGTATCATCAGTGATATATTGATATTGGTAAGGAAACTTACTCTTCCTTGATTAAAATATTAAACCTTACAGTTGTGTACAGATCCATCTATAGCTGAAATAAGATGAAGTACAAATAAAAAATGTTAGCTATAACCATTAAAATATAAAATATATGATACCAAATATTTGTTTCATCGATAAGTACATGTTACCTCCTAATATAATGCAAATAATACTAGGTATATTCAATCTCATCAAGCATAAACACTCAATAATAAATAAACAAATTTCAGGTGTAACTGGAATGGCGCTTTTGTCTCTGGCAAGTTTACCCTTCAAAAATGTTATTGGATTCCTATACATAAGTGAAGATAATCAACATATAAAGATATCATCTGTGAACTACTGGGGGAAGCGAGAAGACAAAATAATATCTGTAGATGACTGGATACCACTAATGGATATGGAAGCTAAAAAAACGGATGGTTTTTATTTGTCACCACAACTATCAGTGGATAACACAAGATACAAGTTGTTTGTTACATTTGGAAATGTACTAGATGCAAAGAAAATGGGAAAAGTTTTAGATTAACATTTTAAAACTAGTAGTACATTGAGGATTGTCACACTAAGTACTAATTTTCTGAATCTAGAATATTCTACATTATGAAATTTTCAAAATGTTGCAGTCTGAATACATCGAAGAAGCTGGTATGGAATAAGCCTTTTACATGTTAAAAATGATTGTGATTTTCTGGGGCAGTAGTAGACAGTCTAATTTTGCTATTGCAAGTCAACATTTTGAGGTCTTAGTGGAAAATTAGCTTTGACTTCTTGTATTCATCTTCATAAATTTACAACAGAATTCCTGGTTGCTGGTTCAAATCCAGACATCCAAATCTACTAGTTAAATTATGTGTGCAATACTATTTTCTCAAAACATTGTGGAGAAACCCATGTGACACAAGTAGTATTAGTATTTTTTTAGATTTTATTAGATTTTGATGACTAACTCTACTGCTGTAAATGTGGTTGTTTTAATCTTGTAAAATAGTTTAGTTTTAGGGATAAGGAGACAAAAATAAAACTCAAGATGTAATTTTTTACTCAATCTACTTCTTATAATATACATTATTGAGAACATAATCTTATTATGATAAGTGAAATTTAGATTATGGCCAGTGATTCCACATTTTATCATCCAAATCATGACAATTTAGTTTTTAAATGTACAGTTAGTACCCTGTTTACAATAAAATAAAATCTATATTCAAGATAGGTAATAGAAACAAACTAGAAGCAAAAAAGCAGTGGCTAGTGTAGGTGCAGTAACTTAATGCATTAATTAGAGACTAAATATGAGTTCTATGGTTAAGATGATCAATGGGTAGTTATGCATTAGAAAAGGAACAAAGTATAAAATGTAGTCAGAAGTCTGCTTATACATGTACCATATGACTGTTTGATTGGTACCTAATTTTATCTATGCACATTTGCAGAACATTGCATCAAGTAGGTAGTACACTAAAAGCTTGTTTTATATATACTAAGAGAATGGTTTTATAAAAAATCAAGTCAGCTATACAATAAATATATAAATAACGAACATACAACAAGCGTGTAATAGTATGAACTATCTAGATTAAAGATCACATACAAGACCTCTAGCTCGCTAAACACTCGTACAAATGGCTTCAAAGCTATTCCTTTATTTTCAGTCGGTAAGGATCAGATTGGTTCTACTTTATGAAATTGGATGTCGACTTTTGATACTGACAACACATAAAATAAGTTGGTACCGCTCTTAGTATGGACCAGAAAAGGAAAATAGCACAATAAAATTATCTACACAAAAGCGTTTTTACAATAATTATAAAATGAGAATACAAGTTGTATCATAATATCTCAATAACGCTCAAGGGAGGATTACTATTGTTCTAATAAGACATTAAATATGGAAATTTTTCATTCATCAATTTCAGTGACAAGCATTTGCAAATTGGTTTGATTGCGGACCAATAAAGTATCAAGGATTACCAAGTTGACTCCATTCTTATTGAATCTATGGAGGGAGAAAATGGTAAGTAAATGTGTAATAAAATATATATAATAAAATATTTAACAAAAAAATTAAAACATATTAAGACTGCAATATCAACCTACGTTATGTGCCGATGCAGTCTACGATGTAGCATGCTTGCCTAAGAGTAACCGATTCACCTCATCATAAAAATAAACAAAAAAAAATTGCTATATGATTTCTAAAGATTTATTCAGATACACCTTGTATAAGTAAGGTGAAATATGCATAGTATTATTAATACTAGGTATAAAGGCTAAATTGAATCACTATTGGATGTCTTTGGGCCAATGAAGATCATAATAGTCATTAAAATAATACATTACTCAATAAAATTAATACAACCACTACTGGTATATATACAAATTTATAAAATTACCTAAATACATTATTCTTACAATATTCCTCTTCTCTTCCTCACTGAACGTAAACCAGAAAAGGACAATTTACTAGAAACAAATTCACATACAATCGTAGTCTATCACACTACTCAAAACATTTTACAAAATCAAGATAAGTTGTAATAAATAAGTAAAAGAAAGTAACTGATAATAAAAATTACTGGAGTAGTAGCAGTTTAACTTTTGTTACATGTTTATTGGCATATCAATCAGAGTGGTTTATTCAAACTTAAACTCTTGAAATAAAAAAATAATGCTAGTTGAAATCAACTGTCAATAATCGTGATAAAGTGTCCTAACCAAATAGACTACGTCATCATCTCGCACAAGGTCGCATACGCTGAGTATAGATTGTAGCTAACACTAACGAATCCTTAAAACTAATTGGTAAATAATTATCCCACACATTAAATTATATTGAATAAATAACATCTTTATAGTTTTATTTCAATTGACTATCTCAGCTCTATACCCACATATGCGCCTTAAGATCGTAGCAGACGTTACACCAATGGGCATCGAAGCAACTCCGGCTCAGCAAAAGAATGAACAAGTAAATAGAAGTTAGATCCACTAATGATAACTAACCGTACAGTTGATCCTTAGAGCAGAAACGGTCGGGGCTGAAGGCACTTGTCTCATAACATCAGTACCAACCACCCCGCTGAAATGAAGCGCCGGGACCACTAGGGATGATGACAATGATGCGCAACAACCCCGGTAACAGCTACGGCGGGCGTGTCCTTCGGGGTCGTTGGTAATTTATTTCGTATTAACCCTGTTACCGAGGCCGGGTCACCGGGGTGGTTGAGACTAAATCCTTCAAAGTGATAAGTTAAAATAGATTGGTAGGCTAGTGTGCGGCAAGTTCGCAGGGTCTTATTATTTATATCATAGTCATATTTAAATGTTCATTGTTACTGTCAAAGTTCAAAACTATAGATTGAGAGAGTATAGTTGATATCCAAATGAGAGATATACATAGAGTTGATATAGAAATGGCTGCGTTCTTGAGTGAGTCGATGCCGAGTGGGGTAGATGAGCTATGTCCTTTAACCATCGCTACAAGCGCCTATAAATTAAATTATAAGCTGTACCCTATACTTGACTTCAGTAGGTCCGATGAATACCACTGTGAACACGATTCAACCATAATACGATGCCTGGGCTAAAGGTGCAAAAATATAAATGCTATTAATTATCACCGTGGCAAATATGGAATCGCTATCATCGCAGCTAAGTAAGCGGGCTCGAACAGTATTAAACTTTTATATTTATAACCACGGCCGGGTCATCTCGATCTTGGTTCAAAATGAGCATCAGTAAGAGGTCGTTAACTTCATTTTTAATTGTGGTCTAACAATTCAGGTTCCATTTTACAGCTTCACATATCGCTACCCTTCTCTTTTAATTAAAAATAAAAGGGACACCAAATATTTTAGCATCGAAGATCGCAATGCAATGTTTCTCGTTTTGTTCTCGGACCAAGACCGGACCCAATCAGCTGGAAAAGTGAGCCTCACACGTGAAATTTCACCTCAAAATCTATGATAAATTGCAAGTGTTAGTGTAAAGTGAATACCGAACAATGTTCACACAAAAGATGCGGCTAATCGAGCCACGGCTGCGCGGGCTGGTCCGTGGTGAAGGGGCTGACTCCGTTGCGGTCCATCGCCTCGAGTATCTCGCACACGTACGCGGCCACGTCGCCTCGGCTCGTGTCTATACCTTTGATGAACGGATGCTCTAGCAGTTTGTTGTATTTTGGACGCTGGGTTTCCTCTTTTATTAGGCTGGAAATAAATGTTGAATGTTATACAACGCTACTACTCGACTGCTATTTAGACTGGCCTAGTAGCTTAGTTGGTAGTAACCCTGCCTTCGGCGCTGTAGGTCGTGGGTTCGATTCCCACCTAGGACAAACATTTGTGTGACAAACATAGGTGTTTATTCTGTCTGGGTTTTATGTATTATATATATGTATTTATAAAAAAAAAGTATTACATCAGTTGTCTGCATCCCATAATACAAGCTATTTACTTAGCTTACTTTGGGGCTCGATAGCGGTGTGTGGAATGTCCACCAATTATTTATTTATTTACTACTACTACTACTAGTCGAGTCACTGGTTCAGAACAGAACCAGTGTGGTGAAAGGATTTTAAGTGCGCCTCAAAGAGGGCTCCTTTCTTACACACAAGTTTTCGAATTTTTTGCTTCTAGAACATGGCGGTTTCCTCGCGATGTTTTCCTTCAAAGTGGTATTGCGCACATAAATTTACCAAAGCAAAAAACTCGGGTACGTCGGTATTTGAAGCAGCGACCTCCGGATTAAAACTCTAAACTCGAGATGTGTACCATACTACATACCAGGTATTAACAAAGTTGAGGAAGTAGTTGGAGAATGCGTTGTTGTTGTTGGTGAGCCGCGGCGGGTCGCCCTGCACCACCTGCTGCAGCTGCTCGAACACGGAGCCCCAGCGCGGGTACGGGAACGCGCCGGTCGCCACCTCCATCAGCGTGATGCCCAGCGACCACACGTCCGAGCGCACGTCGTACCCGCGCGCCCGCCCGGGGTCGATGCGCTCCGGCTATACAACAACACCCCTCAAACACTCACTCACAGTCACACAGTCTCACAGCAGCTGCACCACCTGCTGCAGCTGCTCGAACACGGAGCCCCAGCGCGGGTACGGGAACGCGCCGGTCGCCACCTCCATCAGCGTGATGCCCAGCGACCACACGTCCGAGCGCACGTCGTACCCGCGCGCCCGCCCGGGGTCGATGCGCTCCGGCTATACAACAACACCCCTCAAACACTCACTCACAGTCACACAGTCTCACAGCAGCTGCACCACCTGCTGCAGCTGCTCGAACACGGAGCCCCAGCGCGGGTACGGGAACGCGCCGGTCGCCACCTCCATCAGCGTGATGCCCAGCGACCACACGTCCGAGCGCACGTCGTACCCGCGCGCCCGCCCGGGGTCGATGCGCTCCGGCTATACAACAACACCCCTCAAACACTCACTCACAGTCACACAGTCTCACAGCAGCTGCACCACCTGCTGCAGCTGCTCGAACACGGAGCCCCAGCGCGGGTACGGGAACGCGCCGGTCGCCACCTCCATCAGCGTGATGCCCAGCGACCACACGTCCGAGCGCACGTCGTACCCGCGCGCCCGCCCGGGGTCGATGCGCTCCGGCTATACAACAACACCCCTCAAACACTCACTCACAGTCACACAGTCTCACAGCAGCTGCACCACCTGCTGCAGCTGCTCGAACACGGAGCCCCAGCGCGGGTACGGGAACGCGCCGGTCACCACCTCCATCAGCGTGATGCCCAGCGACCACACGTCCGAGCGCACGTCGTACCCGCGCGCCCGCCCGGGGTCGATGCGCTCCGGCTATACAACAACACCCCTCAAACACTCACTCACAGTCACACAGTCTCACAGCAGCTGCACCACCTGCTGCAGCTGCTCGAACACGGAGCCCCAGCGCGGGTACGGGAACGCGCCGGTCGCCACCTCCATCAGCGTGATGCCCAGCGACCACACGTCCGAGCGCACGTCGTACCCGCGCGCCCGCCCGGGGTCGATGCGCTCCGGCTATACAACAACACCCCTCAAACACTCACTCACAGTCACACAGTCTCACAGCTGATGGACCACCCCACCTGGTGTTGTCCTAACCTCCGCCCATAACAAGTAATACGACTCGGGTTGAAAAGTTGCAGTTGCTGGTGAAATTGGAAGTAAATGAGACATTTTACCTTCACGTCTCAGAGTTACGGACGCAATATAATGCGCATACATGACAAGACTAAAACTAATATATTAGAATAAACTAATATTATAACGTAAAACGGTATGAAGAACACATTAAGGACAACATTTATTCTAATAAAATATTTTTGGTGGTAGCCCACCGTCAAAGAAAACCTCTATAACTAACGATACACACTAACCTACTATCATATGCAACAAATATTAGCATTACATGACGTTATTATATTACACATTACAAACAATACATTCTTATATCAGTTATTTAGATTCACTACTTATTTGAGTGGATGAACAGCCTGACAAAGTAAAGGAGTAAATTGAATTCAGCTTTTGGTAATGATGTAGGTACTTACAGCCATGTAAGGCCTACATCCAGCATCGCGGGTGCGGGCGATTGAATCCACTAACTTCCCAGATATACCAAAATCACAAAGCTTGATATTGCCTCTTCTGTCCAACAAAATGTTAGACGGCTTTACATCCCTGTAAAAAGAAAAATATGATGTCAACTGTACTGCAATAACTTCATATACCTATAAAGATTCACGCCTTAACCCCGAAGGGGTAGGTAGGTACAGTGAACCATGATGATACGATGACGTGACGAGGGGTGAGCCACCACTGGCATAAACTAATCATGCAAAACTACT
Source organism: Chesias legatella (assembly GCA_947359385.1). Classification (NCBI taxonomy): domain Eukaryota; kingdom Metazoa; phylum Arthropoda; class Insecta; order Lepidoptera; family Geometridae; genus Chesias; species Chesias legatella. Next base: position 5,192,634 of record OX375773.1, on the reverse strand, counting down.
ATTATATTATTAACTAGCTGTTGCCCGCGACTTCGTCTGCGTGGAATTCGGTTTTATCACGCACCCCTCTTTTACCCCTCGGAAAAGTAGCCTAAGTTACTCCTTGTTACATCAGCTATCTGCCAGTGAAAGTCCCGTCAAAATCGGTCAAGCCATTTCAGAGATTAGCCAGAACAAACAGACAGACACTAAAATTGTATTAATGTTGTTTTGGTATATGTACCGTGTATACATTCATATGCACTTAGTAAAAAGCGGTTATTTAATATTACAAACAGACACTCCAATTTTATTTATTTTTATAGATAGCAAAGACTTAACAACATACCTGTGTATAATCTTGAGTTTTTCTTTTAAATAGTTTAAAGCTTTAACTGTAGCAAGAGTAATTTTGGCTAGAATATTTTCAGGTATTCGAGTTTGCATCCTCTCACATATGAACTTATAAAATTTGTCTAATGACGTATCCATTAATTCCATGCAGATCCAACAATCACCCTGAAACAATATCAGCCAAGATAAATTAATGTCAGCAGCCAACAGGCACACAAGTAATGTCATACAATACATTTGGATTATCCGTGTTGCATAGATACCATGAAATTATAATCTTACCACAAGCACTCATGCATCCTGCTATCCCACTAGAAAGTCATCCCAAGAACAACCATTACTGTAGTTAAAAATGAACCAAACAATAACTGACTAATCATTCCAACACTGGATGAAGTGGTCATATCAGCAAATGCTGCTCGACCATAATTAAATAAAGTTTTAACTTAGTTTTAAAATGTGTCAACTTTCTTTCATCCAAAAACTGGTGAACAACCCCGAGGTTCAATTCGGAGGTTGCTGGTACAAATCGTGATGTGAATTTTTTCACTTGAAACATATGAACAATACCATATTCTGAAAACAGTAAAGGAAAAAATAGAGAAGAAACTGGCATATCCTAGAACCAAATATTCAAAGACATGTGTCAAGTGCTCAACAGGAGCCTCTGTGAGGCGCACTTTAATCTTTTCACCACACTCACTGGTTCGAGAGAGCCCGTAACTCGATTAGTAGCAAAAGTACTGAACAAATTTTACAGTTTTCTTAATGGTAAAGGTAATCATAATTATAAAGAAAAACAATAAATGGTGTCACTTTTCTCTACCACTTATCTCCATCTAATGCAATTATTAGTGTAAAGAGTGTGTAATTATTCTAAGTTTTGCATCTATAATCTGTCCATGTCACCTGTGATAGAGAATCCTAATCCTATAAATACATAAAGATTTGTATAATTTTAAAAATTAATTGTTGCTCCACTATATCTACCTCTTTAAACAATGCTCCATAGAACTGCACTATGTATGGACATTCATTACTTCTCATGACAACTTCAAGATCCATCAACAACTGTTTTTGTTCCTTTTCATCCACTGTAGACCGTATGCGCTTCACAGCCATTACCCGATTTGACCTGAAATAATATTTAGATTACATTCAGATAAAATATCTAACAGCTATCTGATGAGTAAAGTTATCTGGCTATTTCCATTTCACATAATGTTTGTCTATTTCTCATTAGCCATTTATTTCACCAATATTAATGTTACATCAATTTATATTCAAGTGATTATTTCATCTTGAGTGATGAAAACTTTACTCATGCTTATTGCTCTTCTTCTTAGTTTGATGACTTCAAAGGCAGGCACCAATTATTGGTAGGCACCAATCTGACGAGGAATATATGTGATATTCAATGTAAGAATTTAGAGTCAACATTTTGACAAATAAAACCCCCAGTACTGTATGTATGGTAGTAACTAATTACAAAAAACATAATTCTCAATGTAAGGGTAAAGCAACACAGTGTTATATTCTGTAAGACAAAATGTCACTGTCTCTGTGAGCTAAGTTTAAGGTGATTCAAATATCCTTCAAAGTTTTTGGTGTTTTTGTGGACCTTCTATATATTCTATAATCTACATCAAAAAGGAAAGAATCTGTAATAAATTTTAATTTGAACTTAATGCAAAATTACAAATAACTAAGGAGTGAAAGTAATTTTTTATTGCATTATAATGTTATGAATAAAACTATCCTTTGATTAACTGGCTATCTAACTGCATCAAAGGGGCAGATATTAATGCAACTACACGAGTAACTCCTCTTGTATTTGCATTTTTATATTAGTTATTTATATTAGTATTTTAGCCTAAATGACTACTGATACTCTTTTTTTTCCTATCTATCGAATTTATGCTATTTATCTTTTGATTAAAGAATTGACTTCAACTAGTTTTGTTAAGCTCCAATTATAGTTTACTGAATATTTCTTCTGAATGTTAGAAATATCATCTTACATAATCATGTAACATTTTTTAGTGATCGAGAAAAGTCCCAAGTTTTCACCACAGTCACTACTAGGTGCTACTAGGATAGCTCTATTTAGTATTGTCTATTTATTTATATCATACAAATTGTTACATTGATATTTTTAACATTACATGATCACATGATCACCATTTCTGATTAGAATTACTCACTTTCTATGAACCATTTTATTTACAGCTCCAAATGCACCCCGTCCAATTTCTCCAAGGTCTTGCAAATCATCAGCTGTGAAGTCATACACCTCAGTGGCGGACAACTGCAGTTTGCCTGATGACTGCATAGATGGATAAATTTTGCATCTATCCCTGGAATTTTGAATAAAATTATACACTGCATAAAAGTCACCAGCATATAATTATTGGTGATATTCTAGATGAAAAGATTAGTAAAGAATATGAATCAAATGAATCTTACCTGGCATTCTCAGGCAGTACATCTCTAATAGTGCGAGATGGGATTCGAGGTTTTGTCACGGGAGCGGCGCTGGTGAATGGCACAAATGCAACTCCATCGCCTGATGGCCCTCCTATTTGAAAATCCAGTACTTTTCGTTTGTCTGAACCAAATAAACTCAACTCAGGCTTGGGCACGGTTGGTCTACTGGGGCCTGTGATGAATAAAGTCTATTATATTAATATTACCAAGCATAAACGGTCCGTAAGTCACAAGATTATTAGAGTTTACCTTGGTTTGATGAAACTTCGCCATTCTTCGACATTTTTCATGAATAACCAATCAGTGTTCTCTTTGTGATAATTTATAATTTTTCATATAAGTAGAAGCTTGAAAAATTCTCCAT